>JAWWEU010000034.1:7012025-7056691 GCA_035583155.1 Acropternis orthonyx | reverse complement strand
AGGGGCAGGTGTTATAAGCCCACAAATTAATCACAGACAACTCATGCATTCTGATGTACTGACACAAATTAAAGCAATTAACATATACCCTATCACCATGATATTATACTACAAAGTTAATGCTATTATATACCTATATCTAAGGCAAAAAATGTTTGCAAGAACCTACAAACTGAAATCATCAAAACCTGAACAGAATGTTTGAATATCAGCCCAGATGAAAATCAATATACTTTATCTGAAAATGCTTTAATAAAACCACTCATTAGCTCATGGCATACTTCTTTGCCTTAGCAAAGGCCAACAGTTATCAAAGAAGTTGAAATGCGTAACTTTAACAACAAACTTGGATTGGTCAGGGTGCTCTACGTTCAACCTACCACTCAAATCTACTGTGGATGTCTTAAAAGGAGGTTATTTCTTACACCATGCATTGTGCCATTTATTTTGTACTAAGTACCACCTCTAACGTGTATTACAACACTGATTTTGCTAATAGGTTATTCTGATGACTTACATTTTTTTTAATTCAGTATTAAATAATGTAAAGGAAAAGGAAGAGCCTTGCTTGCATAGAAGTATTTGTGTCTCTGCTCATTATAAATAAGATTTTGGCAACTTTTACAAGATGAAAGGCTTTTTCTTTTCCTTAATAAGGCATTTCTTCTCTAGGCAGTACTCTCAAGTTTTATGTCTATACTAAGTAAAAGAATTCTTATGTGACATCATAAATGTCCAATGTGCTTTGCAGACCTGTAAAGTCACAAAATGGAAAGTAATGCCCTTGTCTAACAGCACTGGAATTCCCTTCAGGCATTCTGGTTGTTTGCACAGCAAAGGAAAAGGAACAAGTCAGAGCAGGCTGGCAGCTCAGCAGCCTCTTTGGCACTCTGTGAGGACTGTGCTGGCACTGATCGAGAGAAGGTGGCCTAAGACTGTCCCTTGTGTAGAGCCAACACAAGTGGAGCAGCTGATGAGGTGATAAAGCTTCCAGTGTGGCACTACCCTGGAGATGCCGACTCCAGCCACCACAGGGAATACCAGGCATCAGGAAGCGTAAGGCGTTCATAGGAGGGCTGGCGAATGAAGGCCTCTCATTAATCTCTTACAGATGAATGATGTCTTTGCTGCAACCTCACACAGGTGCTTAAGGAGCCAACCTGTCTTATATTTATTAGCCAGAGCACAAGAACCTGCACTGAAACCAGAGAGGCTGCCACTGGAGATGCACTGCCCCTCTGCTCAGTGGAATATGTCTTGATCCTCTCTAGCATAGCTAGAGGAGAGAGCGGGAAGCTTCACAGAGGAACCTATTTCTTCTATACAGAAACCTAGAATTTCATAGTTCAAATAAATATTCAGCTCAGCTTCTAAAAACACATGCTAGTCTCAGTGAGTACTCATCAAGCTGTTAAGAACTATGAGAGCTTTAATTGTGTATTTTGTGTGTGCAAATGTATTATAATGACAATTAACTACAGTTTCAAACCATGGCTGAGTGCAGCAACTTCTCTGACAGTCTATGTGCTGTCCACTGAACAGAGGGACCACTTCCAGAGTGAGGTACTGCCAAAGCTTAGTCATGAGATCAGAAAGTCCTCCTGTTCTTGCACTGATTGAAAAATTTTTGGAAATATGTGTGATCATTTAAGGTCTTTGCTCTCACATGAACCTCATGACACTCATACCAGGTGAACACAGTAACAATGACATGACAACAGAATAGATTTTGAAAAAAATCACTTGTCCTGCTCAGTATTGTACCAGGGAACTAAGAAATATTGGCCCTGAGAGTGCCAGGAGTTGACCCTCTCAGTTTTCTTTGTTGTTGTTTCCTGTCATTGCTACTATTTTACATAAATGGAAATGCAATTGCTTCAACAAATCAAGAATGTGAAATTTTTAGAAATAATTATGCTTTAATATTTAGTCATATTTTCAATTGAAATAGTTAAGACTTTAAAACATATTTTTGACATGCATACACAGATCTAACTATGGTGATATGAAGCATAACCAAGGTCATCAAACCCAATTGTACTGTTTGACCTGCTATACTGCCCAGCTTGTACAACTGGAACACAGTGCTATGAGGTGCCACACATTTCCATCTAGGAAGCTTAGGACATTTGATTGGTGCTGCTTTCTGGCTAATCTTTGAACAGATATTTGTTCCTGTAATAGGAAGTTATCAGAATGCATAACCTTGTGCAGCAGCTGCTCCAGACTGTGGAACAATTTTTAGCCTGAGTTGGCACTATTATGCTGAGATGTTACTATGTAGTAACACAGTCTGACCTAGAAAAAACAGTGATGTTTGACCTGGCATTCCTGTCCCTGGTGTGTAAGGATTGTGCCATTAAGAGCTGCTGGCCTTGCCCCTTTTTTACATACACAGCCCAAGAGGGGATTTCTACAGAAAGTTCAGAGAAAACTCAGCACAGTTTTGCAGATTCCTGGAGCCAAAGCCACAGCTCAGAAGACTCGCTGGTTTGGCCCCTTACTCAAAATGCACTTCCAAACCCTTAGTTTCATCGAGGTAAGGCTGCCATTCAAATACTTTTGCCTTGTAGAATAGTCTGTATGAAATTACTCACTGTTTTGACATCTATACGATGTTGAACGTCAGTGGATTAAAGCACAATTCCATTTTTGTACAATAATTTTAATAAAGCATTATTCATTGGTATGTGATGTTTCCATGATGGTCTCAGAAAGGGAAGTCAAGGGTTGCTATTAAAAATGTAAAACATGGTGACTGTGCTTTAATACACAATGTTTCAAGCTTCCCATGAAAATTTAATAATTCCTGATGTTTCAAAGAAACATCTGACTTAACAAGTGCTTGTGCCATTACTCACATGTATTTAAGTGTGTGACATTGTTGTCATTTCTTCTTCCATTTCCATCCTCTGGAGAACATAACAGAGAGAACAGAAAAAAGATCTCCAAAAATGTCTTCCAGTCCCTACAGGCTGAGAACAAAACAAAGATAAACATACACTTCAAGACATGAAGTCATTCAAGAAAGCTGTGCTTTAGACCTTCTGTCTCTTGCTACTACAGTTGTTAAACAACAGCCCAAGACCAGAACAGCAAATGGGAGGCAGACCCTGAGCCAGGCCATACGTGTGGCTTAACAAAGCAGGCTTGAGGTCAACAGTAGGTAAACTCCTCAGACCTAAATAACGTATTAAAAAGTCTCAACACCCCAGAAAATTATAAGGGAACCAAGACACAGGTAATAGGGTTGTTCTGTACATTCTGACGGTAGCCTTTCTCACAGGATATAAGAAATGAGCTTTTCTAGCAGATGGAGAGAAAGGAGAGGCAAAGTACATTCTCTTTTTAAGTAAATTTCTTCTAGAAAAGTAGTTTGACAGGGAGGTATAAGTTAAAACATTGTGCACATTTCTATAGCTTGGGTAAGTGTAGCCTATTAGTGCAGGCTGATGTAACCTATGTGACAAGAGGCTTGAAACTGAGAAAAGATGAAAGAAGATTCAAGATGAAAGAGCTACAGTATATGATGTGCAATTGACACCGTTATTCCTATCACCTCTGTCCCCCAGCTCTTATAGATTAGGAGTGAAACACCACCTGCATGTAAGTATGAATATATTGAAAGAGCCATAGGCAGGAACCAGGGGAGCACTGAAATTGGACAAGTATTTGAAGGACACTTCAAAGAGTTTTAACCTAGAAAAGAAAATTTGATGTTTTTAAAATCTGATATTTTTCCTCTTATGGTGCATTTGCACTATAAGAAAGAACTATATCACCCTACTTGTGTGCACTCATTCTGTGAGGAACAAATACAGAAAATTTAGGAGATCACTTACTATATCTCAGTTTTTATTACTCAGTATAAAAAAAGTTAAGTTCCAGATTTCATACCAATTTCCATCAGAAATCATTACTACATGCTATTTTATTTTCCAGTTCTCTTAGAATTACTGAATCATTCCATTGCCCTGGATGACTTTTTTATTCATTACCTTTAATACAAGTCTGGTTGGAAGCCCTCCTTTCCAAGTGTATATTTGGAATGTGTAGTCACCAGATATAAAACCACAAAAGCAAAATAATATTTTCCTCCCTGTATTTAAATGGCATTTATCACATGAAGCTGTGTAACCTTACAATTTGTGTTATGGATCTTCAATAACAATTCTGAAAAAACTCCTTTCAAATGCATATATGCAACTTCCTTCACAGTACTTACATGAGAGTCCAGTAGGTGAATAAAAGGTAAATCAATGGGAAAAAGATGAAAACACTTTTTCCCCTGGAAAATTATTGGAGCCTTCCACTGCAATTCCCATTAACAGAAATTCTGCCACAGAATGAGCTAAAAAAAGCAGCAACTATTTTACTGGCAGGATCACCAACATGTAACTGTTCAGTTATCACTGGATATTACATATTACTGAATGTTACATATTACCAAGTTATTAGTACAGACTGTGCTAAAGCAGCTGGAACGTAGGGAGTGATTGAACATCTGTTATTATCACTTATATCACTGGGCAGAGAAGATTCAACAACATGAGTTAGTGTGTTACATCCAGCTACATAAGAGATGGATATAAATCTTTAAAGTTCTAAGACAGTTTGCAAATAGCTGACACAAAAACAATAACATAAACCCCACTGTCACTGCGTTATTTCTGTACACTGGTATGTGAGGAAACCAGGACTCAACTCCATAAAAACTCCAACGTCTAGAAGTACTTTCTCCTCCAGCTTCTGTGCCGTTGTCTGATACCTGGTGCTTATCCTCTGCACTCCTCTCTCCTCATGGTGCCTTAGATCTCCTGTCTCTGTCAGGAGCTCTTCCTCAAACACAGCCCTAGTAGCGTGTGTTGCTGTAAAATACCCTCCTTGTTTCTAAATATTTTCACAGATCTCCAGGATCTCATCTCTAAACAGCTTAGGCAGTCACTGACACAGCAAAGGACAAAATCAGGGCCAACGCCTTGTGATCAGCTGTGCCTCTGTAGGAATCACTAAACTAAGGCTTTTGAAAATACTAATGTGTTTTGAGAAACATATTTCTCAATTTTTTTCATTAGCTTGTTCTGATTCTTTTTTCCCTGCATGCTACAATATCTAAAGGACATTAAAACTTTTATAACAGTTGGTGTCTCGTATCAAGGCAAAAAATAATATACTTTCATCTGTCTTGCTTTGTATGAAGCTTTTAAAGAGCCGTTATTATCTGCAAACCATAACTGACAACCCAAGACAAAATTATTATGTGTGATTTTTTTTCCCAAAGAGTAAACAGATTTCTTTCTTTTCTTTTGTCATTCTTTTTTCTCTCAGTATTTTTTGCCCTTCTGACTTGGGTAGCCTCCAAAGCTCTGACTTTACATCCTCTATGTACATAGTAAGAAACCAACAGTTAAAATCAATAAAGTAATTCAGATTGGAAGGGATCTCAACAAGTTATGCCATCCAACCCCACTGACACCAAGGGCCACTTCACCTTGCTTGCTTATCTCCCTGGACGGAGATTCCACATCTCCGGGTAACCTGTGCCAATGCTGGACTACCATGGAAAATCTGTCTCATTTTATCTAGTTGAAGGTGTCTTTGCTGCATCTGTTGGCCTTAGTCCTTTTGCTGTGCATCTCTAGAAGACTCTGGCTCTGCCTTCTCTATAACCCCCCAATAGGTAACTGAAGTCAGCACTGGGATGTCCCTCTCCTTGGCCTTCTCTTCCCAAGACTGAACACGAGGAGGTCTCAGCCTCCTGGTACATCATAGCCCACCTCCCCAGTCACCTTCCCCTTTTTCAGCCAGACTGGCTCCATATCTCAATGTCTGGTTTGTCCTGGGGGTCTAAAAGGACCCGGTACTGCAAATGTGAATGCAAATTATGCTGGCCTCAGTTTCTTGTAACTCAGCTGTATTTAGGAGTAAGCCAGGTATATAACGTGCAGTTTTCTCTCCGTATTTGCAACCCACAAGAAATTCTTCCCATCTCAGTGGCTAGAGAGTATTTTAGGGAAAGACCTCATCTTGGATGAGTTGCATATGCTTTTGGAGTAACAGTAGCAGTAGTTTTCCACAACTATCTCAAAAATAAAATAATAATCTTTTACCCTTTTCGATGAATGTAAAAATAATCCCGTCCAAATCTATCAGAAGTAGTATATTTAAAGCAGTATATAATATTTGGAAAAACATAGTAAGGCAATGAAGGAAAACAACTCTCTCTGTGAGGGTGAGCTATCCACCATTGCACCCTTGTCTCTGTTTCTACCACGTCAAAGGGGACTATGAGCAAAGTACCTGATCTGTCTCCACAAGGCATTCTGTCAAACTTGTGTGCTACATGTCTGAAGTCGTCTGTGAGGTCATCACATGTAACTTTGGTCCAGAGCTGAGAGGACACCCCTTATTAATACTGAGTTTATAAACTGTTCTTTGAGTATAGAGTGATTTTAAAGAAATGAGAGAAAGACCAAACGAAAAAGTAGCAATGATTGCAAGCTTGATCAATTGAAAGAAAAGGCTGAAAAATTCCTTTGCCAGTCTGTTCACATATTTAGTCTGTGAAACAGCTCTCAAAGAAAAGGGTCTAATAAATAATTTTCAGTCACAGATTCAGGGCTCCTATGCAGAAAAGCCTAAGTACTAGAAACAGAAATGTTGATCATAGAGGGTCAAATATATCCCTGTTCTAATTCTCATGGAACTACAATCACGAATTAGTTCCACAGAATACAAACTTGAACACATATTTCAGTAATAATTCAGTAGAAGATTTTATGAAAGAATAGTTACTCAATAAACATCAAGTCCAAGTGGCATCAACAAGGTTCAAGCAGCCTTGAAGAATCTTTTGTGAAATAAATAAAACTAAGTTAAGTCCCTTTTCAGAAGTATATTCCGTATCCAGCTTTGGGAAATGAAAATCAAACCTCTCTCATTAGCCTCCTAAGTAGCTTTTCACACTGGCAAATTCTCAGGAGCCTTTGTAACATGGATCTGTCTGTACCTCTGCAAGTTAACGTGCAAAACAATTACATGAGCATGGCCCGGATCAGCTAATCTGGTGTTTTGTAATGCCTTCAGCTTCAAGCACTAATTGTTCAATGTTCTGTTTTCCAGAATATATTCACAAACAATTCCCATGAGCCTGGAATTCCTAGTTAATTATGCCAATGATATCCATTCCTGCTCTCCTATCATCTCATCCCGTGATTCACCTCTATTACTCCTGCATGGCCAGTCTTTGCTGAAACTGCCACCCTCTAGATGTAATCCAGCCCCTCCCCAATCCTTCCTCATGGGACTGAATCCAAATCACCATAATCTTCATTCCAGAAAATAGTAAGTCTGAGCGGGTGGGGAGGGAAGTTCCCTGCAAGAGAAGTGTGGGCTGCCAAAGTGTATGACAGAATGCACGTACCCTGTTCCACAAGACACAGCTGTAAGGGCAAGGTGACCCACTTACTCCAGGGCATATTTTACCCAGTTGCTGGGGCTTTCATAGGTGCAATCACAGCATCAAGCATTTATGTAATCAAAACACAGCCCTTCAGCCCAAATAATGTTATCTTGTGGACACTAACAGGAGAGTAACAACTGTCCTAAGGGGGAAACGAAGCAAGTGTAAAGTTCCAAGGACATACCCTGCCTGATTTATACGTCTGACTGGACCACAATTCTTGATCCAGGTAAATGTATAGCACCGAGGAAAGGCATTAATGATCACCTGATGAATCCATAGCTTAACTTTGCAGAAAGGTGCATTGATAGTTCTGTGATGCCCTTGCAACTGTGACTCTCTGTAACTACAGCAAACTCGTACGACACAGTGCCTTCTAGAAAAGTACTGCTGATGTCTAGGCTGGTACATTTAAAAAGAAGATTGACTGCAGGGTATTTATAAGTACTTCTGCTTGTGCACACTAAAACTGAAAGAGTTTAAAGTAAGAAAATGCTCTGAGTTCATATAATTTTGTTTCTTTCAACAGAAAATTGACCATCCCCCGCAAAGAAAAGCAAAAACAGTGACATGAAAATTTAGCTAAAACAAAATTGAGGGGTTTTTTTGATCTTGCTTTCTATCTTTGAGATACTTAAGATGAGCAAATTTGCTTTCTGATTAACAGATTCCTTATATTATCCCTGGATCTCTTGCCTGGTTCTCATAAATACGAAAGTGGAAAAAGTGAAACTCAAGAATACATAAAATCTTTTAATATGTTAGATAGTGGAAAATGGTCTGGCAATACTTCCTTTTTATCCTGACTTGAATCTTTATTTATTGCTGATGCATTAAAGAGAGAGTTGTCTTAAAAATCCCTATTTCATGCAAAAAAATAGAAGTACAAAACTGATTTTTCAGACAGTGAAAATACAGTCATGTAGAAAAGAGTGATAACAAATGCACAAGATTTTCAGATCAGAACCAAAGGGATCTTTGAGAAAAGAAAATATATATATGAAGAGTTATAGATAAAAGTTTTTCTGACAGGTGGAGCTTTCCTGAGTTAAGATTCAAATTTCTTGTGTTGTGTTGTGATATGCAATTTCCATGGGTGTTCTGTAGCTTTTCAGCTTTCTTGACCTTTCTTTGCAGGAAACCTGACCCGAGGTAGGCTACAGAATATGCTGCTGTACATAACAGTGTAATAGGATGATAATATTTACTTCTTTTATTGTGCCTGGGAAAAAGGTTCTGGATGTTTATTAAAACTTGTCACAGGCTGAGGGACATGATTTGGAGGCAGGCAGAAGGAAAAAGAATCATAAAAACAATGGAGTGTTGGGAACTTTCAGTGGAGTTGGAACAGTAAATATGGATCAGCCACTCACTAAACTGTGTTCAGCTTTTACTGCAGTTTTTGACTGTTGTACTTTAATTTTTATAGTGACAAAACAGTTTGTGAATTAGACCATCCGTCTGACTGTGGTTTTTAAAGGACAGTACTGCAGCCTGAGATTGCTTACTGAATTGTTAATATCACTAATATAACTTTGAAGTCCTTCTAGATTTGCAACGTTATTGTTGGGTATTCTATATTGGGGTATTCTAAAATGAAAACAGTAGGTGTTCTACAGACAGCCTGTCAACAGAGGCTGAATGATTCCAGTAATCGGAAGTTTCCGTTTTAAACATGCTCCTAAAATACTGGATGAGGTCCTAATCCCAGTGTTAAAAGGCAACATATTTACAAAATCAAATGTGATTTTTATTCTCTGTGAATGTTGTGAATATTCTGAACTCTACTTTGTTTGTCTCTTCCACTATTTGCTCACTGTAATTACACTCCATATTTGTGGCCAGTACAGTTTAACAAAGTTTGTTTCTGCCAGAGTTCTCTTTAGTACAAAGTTGAATCTGTGATGAAAATTAAAGTATTTGAATAAACATCCACCTGGAAAGACCATGGGTGATAAATGAACATACTAATCCCGTTCAGTGCCAAGACCAAGAGCATAAAAAGAATCCCAATCACCTCACAGTTTTATGAAGGTGGAGCCCTTAATCCCCAGCAGGGCAAAGCTCCCCTGTCCTAGTTGATGTACACATCCCATAAGGAAGAGTCTCTGCTCTCTTATACAAGGGGGTTTTTCCATTTTTAAAGATTTTTCAAGTACCTATTACAGATGTGGGATGACGACAAAAGGAGGTTATTCCTGTTTCCCCGACAACACAAGACACTGGTGAAAATGCTAGACTGAATGTAGAAGATGCCCTCAATTTCAGAGCTGGGGAAATAATTCAGTTTGAATTTTACTTTTTTCCTGAAAAGACCAACCATGTGTATGTCAGCCAAACACACAGTTTCATGTGTTTCAAAATATTTCATAATTGGAATCAAGAGTTATTCTCTTGCCCATATTACTCCCTACTCTACAAATAAACTCAAAAATAAATAAGCATCAGGTTTTCTGCCCCGTTTTGCTGTCTCTGAGCTGCACACAGCACCCATTGGCCAAGCAGCAGACCACACCATCACCTCTGAGCTCTGCTGTCCATATCCCAAAACTCCAGTCAGCATATGGAAAAGGAAAAGCAATGCTTAGTTAACAACAAAGACTTAAGCACAGGTCAAAAGGAGATTGAATGCCCTGCAAATGCAACCTAATTGTTAATCAGTTGGGAGGTTGATCAAAGTAAGTGATTTGTGCCTCTGCTCCTTTTCATAGACACTTCACAGCATTCTATGCCTGAATTTCATTTTTACTGCCCAATCCACCTTAGTGTGCTTATCTTAATTTTTATTGAAGATGATGGAAGCAGAGTAGATACAAGTTGACACATCTTTTTTTTCCCCTTCTATTTTAGTCATGACTACATGTTTTAAATCTTTATGCCAAAATATGGGCCCTCCATTTACCAGTAAAGGCCACAAACCTCTGACATTTAAAGAATTACATTTTGAAATTCAAACAAACTGAAGTGGAATTCCACTCAGCCACACTAAAATCCAAACTTTTTAAAACTTATTTTCACAAAACTGACTGACAATTTTTCCTCTTTTTTCCTGTTTCTACCAGTTTAATGTCACCAGACAACCTCCATGCTTAAAAAACAAACAAAATTTTAAAAAATCCAACAATTTTCAAAACACGGAAATCACAGGAAAAAAATTATAGGTGTCTCATCTGTTTTATGCTTGACTGAAAATTAAAACTGCTGTTGCAATTATGACTTTAAATTTTAACTATGAAACAAAAATTACTAGGCTTTAAAAAACTAAACTGGCTGAGTTATCAGAGTCTGTGAAGTGCCTGCTGTGCCCAGGCAGGGATGTTTCCTAATGCGTGTGTCTGTGTCAATACAATGACAGCACCATCCTCAGATCAACTGCATCCTAATTACAGATTTACCTGATAGACTGGAATGGCTCCCAGGGAGCTGTTGCACTCTGTTTAGCAAGTAAGTGACTCTCCTTAAAGCTGCTCAAGGACTTGTAATGTTAAATAATCTCATCTGGATATCATTTAGTAATACACTGTTTTTAACAGCGAGTTTTGATGAGGTTCAGCCACTGCCTTCAAAGAGGTGGCAGGGCCATGGCAGGTGCTCAGAGCTCCAGACACCAGTTTTACCGTGAACCCACGAAGCCCATTCACCCCAAAGGGAGACAACAGCCCTTGAAGGAGCTCCTCAAATGTCAGATCTAATGTCTCCTTTAACATGGAGAAATGCAAGAACTCTCCGTGCACTGTGAGAAGCAGGATACATCCATTGGAATTATGAAGCAGAACCAAAAAAAAGAATTTATTCCTCCAGGAACACACGATTAAACTGTGAATGTCATGGCTGCAAGAATTTGTGAAAGTAAAAGAAACAATAGGTCCAAAACAGAAGAGCACAGGGAATACAGCTAACACCTTTAACGTGCTCCAAGTACAACCTTACATTTTAAGAGTGATTTAAAGCTCTCATTTTTTGAAAGTAAGAGGATGGGTTGATGGAATAATTGTTTTAAGGATCCTAAATTCTTTCTAGTCATTTTCTCCCTCCTTGCAGCAGCTCGGGCTCATACAGAGCCCGTAGTGTGTGTGCCAACGCCCACTGCAGAGCGTAAACACTCCCACCACATCGCTGTGGGAAGGTGTTACTCGATGCGAGCAGAGTATCAGGTTGGGAGCTGTAATCATTGTTTACACAAACTTGAAAAGCCTTAGAGAAAGACTAAAAAAGACAATTTTTAATCAACAGTCTCTGAAGAGGTGATTAATTTGTTCATGACCTGTTACTAAAATGTAATCAGTGAAGTGTAAGAATGGTTTTATAGTCAATGTAATTCCTTGCCTGTAATGTAACAGTAATCATGAAAACACCTACAGCAAATGCTTGTTAACTCAGTGTGGCATATATGATCCTGTTTCCACTTTAAAGCACAGAAATTGTTCTGAGGCAGCATCCAGAACTAGACACTTTATGATCAGTACATCTTTTTGTTTCAAAAGAGCAGTAGCTTAATCAATTGTTCCCATTCTTTTTGGAAAACCAACACTTACAGCTCCTATTATGAATCATCATTCTCCTTGTCTATCACTTAAAGCAAGTATGTTTTGCTGTTCTTTGATTGTTCTTGTCTTTCAGGTTTACGCTTCTGGGTAATAAAATGAACACTAAGAAATTTGGTGACTTCTGAAACATGTACGCTGGGCAAAGAATGGAAAATTGCACCAAACCAAACAAAAGTGCAATACAAAATATGCTACAGTTGATAAATGTTGTGGACAAATTCTTGCAGTTTTCCTGGGCTGTTTAATATCTTGCTCTACAGATAAACCTGACATTTGACCTTACATTATTTACACTGCACCTAACATGGTAGCAAAAGCCATTATGCTCTTCTGGATCTGAACTAAATCATTGGATACTGGGAGAATAAATATGAGGATAGATGAAAAATTCTTAAAATGTGGAAAAATTTTCCTAAGTATATGCACCTCTTACTTTTTACAAAGCTGGATATTTTCCTGATATGTTACTTGAGAAAAAGAAATTAAAATTTACAATTGGCTAATGGTCTATAACTCATCACTATAGATCAGATCCAGAATGCTAAGTATTACCTAATGCCTCCCCGTTGAGATTTACTCAACAGAACTAATGTGAAAATGAGGTAACATTCAACATCTGGAATCATAAATGTGCTCACTCATCTTCCACAGATACTTCTGGGGTCTATTGCAGTGATTTTTGTCTTTCGTTTTAAGAATGGATAGTAAAATGTGCTGGTATATAACAGTGAAGTGAGCCCAGACAGCAGATCAGATGAGAATATCTTTGAATGAAGAATGTAAAGGCCAGAAATAGCCATTGCTGCTGGGAAAAATTCCAAGGGAATGTAGAATAATTCTAAAAGTTCCAGTGGGAATTAAGATTTATCACTTCATAATCACTTCCCCTGGGGGAAGAATGACAGTTCTCCACAGTAATTTTCTTGGAAGTATATATTTTGTACTTATCCTCTGTTTTGCTATTTATTTTGTATAGGGAATAGGTCTACAGTTTGCTAAGCTTTCAAGGTTCAGATTTTCCTAATTTTCTCACAAATAATCACACCAAAAATAGCTCCAGAAATGATTAATAGGAAGCTCCAGCTTCTTATTATTGCTGACTTTATCTAATTACTGCATGTTGCTTTACACTCAGACATCCACACATGCACAGAAAAGCCTTACACCTCCCCTTATGAAAAATAAAATTACAGTAACTCCTGCAGTCGGATTGAACATAATAGGATTATCTTTTCAATCTATTCACTGAGTGCCTCCATGCATGATCCTTCAAATCAATACTTAGACTTACTAAGGAACTGTAAAATGCATAGCAATTAAGAACAAGGGAAAAAAACCCAGCCAACTTAAAAGTCTATGTGCTTTTGAAGTTTATTTTCAGTAAACAAAGTCTTCCCTTATTCTTAAAAACAGAAGGGGGGAAAAAGGAAGAACACATTATATTTTAATGCTACAAAAGCTTAAAAAATGGGATTTTTCTAAGGAATCCAAGGAGATCAGGCACCTACTCCCTTAAGCTCCCTTGAAAATCGTAGCATTTATCTCCAGAAGCGCTCCCAGCCAGCTGGAGAGAGGCTGGCTGAGGATCCCGCCAGGATTTCGCAACCCTCGAGTCATGTAAATTGTATCACCCTCTTGACTTGCCGGAGCTTTTAACTAACACAGCGACTTGTGTGTCGCCCCCACCAGCGGCGTGTCCCGGCGTGCCCGCGCTGACGGGGGGAGGAAGGCTCGTCCCGAGCC
The DNA here is from genome assembly GCA_035583155.1 of Acropternis orthonyx. Taxonomy (NCBI): domain Eukaryota; kingdom Metazoa; phylum Chordata; class Aves; order Passeriformes; family Rhinocryptidae; genus Acropternis; species Acropternis orthonyx. The sequence goes on along the minus strand of JAWWEU010000034.1, from coordinate 7,042,939 downwards.
GCAGCAGGAGGAGGGAAACACGGGAGAGCAGGATTCCCCAGGGGAGGCACTCCGTGTGCACGGAATCGGCCAGGGCAGGGAGGAGGAGAGGGAACTGCTTCCATGCGCTCCTCTGCCGGGAGTCCCTGCGCAGGGAAATAAAGCTACAGACCGAGAAGGGCTGAGTGCTGACTGCTGCCAAGCTGGGAAGAGTCACTGTGAGGCTGAACCACGTGCTTCTGTGACCTGAAAGGAGATACCACCAAGGGCAGACTTGTCTCAGCCCGTGGTAGCCTGGGCATCCCTGCTGGGCATCCCTGCTGGGCATCCACGCACGCCAGGAATTGTGAGTGGCAGCCGCTGGAAGCTGATGGAGTGTGAGGAACTGCAACAGGGCTGAGGCAGCTGGAGACAGGAGAGCCCTAATCTGTACCTTCTAATGTTGGTGCTGTGTTAAGAGACAATAGAGCTGAGGTTGGGACTTTCACAGTTGTTTGGTAGTGCTGGGGAAGATCTGTCCCAGGGATCAGTTGGTTCACACCCACTGAAAGATGGGAAACAGAAAGAAAGGCAGCAGCTCCCAGACAGCTGGGAGGGAAACAAACAAGATGAAAATCATAAACCATGGGCTGTGAGGGACTCTTGTTCCCGGAGACAAGCTGATTGCAGTTCTTTCCCAAGACCATCCCTGCCGCACCAGAAGTCAGAAGCAAATGTCCTGGTTTTTCCTTAGAGATTCAAACCAAATATATTAAACAGAACATCTTGCTTAGACACAATCTCATCACTCAGAGTGAGGCTTTCAAAAACTGTAGTTTGAAAGAGGCACAGTAAATGCCACTAATACAGTTTTATTAAACAAATGGAGACGTGTGAAACCTCTGACTAATTAAAATTGATTCTTGTACAGAAATGCTATATGTTTGTAAAGATTTATGAACACTAACTGAATTTATTTTTATAGCTCAGAAGCCACCAACTGTTCCTCTCAAAGTCTGGGTATCTTTGTTCTGCATCTGCATGGATGGAAAGATGAATTTTCCAATACATGACTTGCATTTTAACATTAAAGAAAACAGCTAAATAGTATATAATGCAATACAGAAATACACACATTTTCAAAATTGAAGAAGTGTTTTGAGCATATGTCTCAAAAGGTAAGAATAGTAACTGATCTGATATTAAAGGTCCAATCCTTCTACAAAATAGGCTGCATGAAATCCCCAAAGAAACAAGTTCAATAAACAAATACATACCACTGCATGCTAAAAACAGACAAGTCAAGCACAGAGAGCTCCTTTCATGCATCATTTTTGATTGTCCTACTTTGCTCTGTCAGGAACAGCAGTGACAGCTTAAGTGTTAAAGCTTTTTGACATTGCAACAAACCAAATAAAGCCTAGTTGTACATTTTGGAATTTATTTTATACCACATCTAAAAAATAAACAAGATGTGGAGTTTTCATCGTTCTCAAACAATAGCAGGCACTGGTGACTGTTTCCAGAGATGATGTTTTCCTCACATAAGGATTCTCGCTCGCTGAGCAGCAGAAGCGTGTTTGATAGCCAGCTCCAGGAGCCGGGCTGGCCAACACAATTATTGCACATTCTGTCAGCACATTTCCTCCCTTCAGCTTTACTTCTCCAATCTTTTTCAATATTGTTAAAATGAGCAATCATTCGTGATTCACTCTCCCAAAAAAGGCAGAAACAACAATTCCCAATGGCTATAAATTATTAATGCAATTGTGCCAATCACACAGAGCTTAGTGCTTTTAAAAATGGAATGAGATTATCTGCACAGTTATTTTCAATCAGATTCATCTCTTATTAGGGGGCATTATGCATACGGCTTGCTTTCAGAAAGCCATCTTCTTTAAAAAAGATTACTGCACAGTCATTTCTTGTGAAATACTATGCAAGCTCTACACTTAGATACCAAATCAATTTTTTGTTTCAGGAAATAATTACATGTAATGGGTATTTTATTTTGTAGATAGACTGATTCTTTCCAATGTAAAAGGCTGCTCTGTTCCCAGTTGTTAATCCCTTTCAAACCATCCCTGCTTTGAGTTGGCTCTGATGTACACAAGTCTAGCAAATATACAGGCAGAACTGGTGGCTGTGGTATAGCATTTTTTTGCTGCAATAGCTTTAACAGGCTGTAATAGAAAAGTTTGTAGGAGTTACTGTGCAATGTATCTGTTAAAATATGGCTGGGGCATATAGCTGTCTCAAACCCACAACCTAGAAAACTTCCTCTCTGGTATAAAAAGACCTAAAACCAAATCAGAGCAGTACAGATTCAAGGGATGTAAGTATACAGGTCAATTTTGTGGACTCCAGAAGGTGCTCATTCCTTGCACGTTCTCTCTGACAAATGCTGTTCAAATCTTCGGTGGATCTGGGGCTCTGTGTTGCCAGGGCCTGCACTGGAGGCCATGTGGAATACAGTAAATGTACTGGAGACACAGAATGATTTTTTATTTACTGATGTATTTTAAGAGCTTTGTAAAATTGTCCATGTACTCCCAACTCCACGTGACACATTCAGATGATCCCAACATCACGCCATGGTGTCTGGCAATACACCAAATGCAAAGAAACTGCAAACCAAATCCAGTGGTGCCTCAAGCTGCAGGAGCAGGAATATTCCCTTGAGAATAACTGGCTAGCAAGGTGGAACCTGACCTGCATTACATGAAGATAGTTTGGGAGCTGAATTACTGAAATCATAAGGTTAAAGAGGCTGATTCAGAGCATTTAAGCATGTTCCATGGAAAGGAACTTCGATACATGCTGAGTCAGCAAAACACCAGCCGCAGACTCTAGCACGTGCTTGATGCCTTACCTAACCCCCGCCAGAAAGCAGCTCTCGCTTTCCAAGCCCCTTGCTTTGTGCTCCAAGCATTAGATTATTTTATGTCTTGTCCTGATGGAAAAAGCGATCTCTGAAGCACCAAACTGTCAGCATAATGCAGGGGCATTTTGCTATATTGTGTTCCATATTTCAGCTGGAGCCCTGGCAATCACTGTGCTGAACTCACCCCCTCCACTGTGGGGAACTGTGGGATTCCTGCGGTCGGATGCCACGGTGCCATTTAACAACGTGTATTCCCATCTGTAAAGCTGCTTTCTGGCATTTGGCTCACACTTGATTTTTTCCCATCCAGAAGTCTGGCAATAGTTTCTCGCTATTATTCTGATAAGAGTGTGGGTCAAACTCATTCCACTGTGAATGTGCATTTGTACGTGCGGGAAGGGAGGGAGTGATTGGTATCAGGCAGAAGTGACATCCCCTGTTCCATTTGTGGCATGCTATTCTGTGGTTAATCAGTGCTACTGAGTGTCAGTCAAGCCTACCAGATGTGACTCTAATGGATAGCTACTAGTTGCCTGATGTCTGTTTTGTCACTGATGTGACTGGAGTACTCCAAAAAGTTACAAAAGAAAAAAAGGACCAAAAAAAAAAAAAAAGGGAAAAAAAGAGCACATAGCTTAGCAAGTAGGAGGAAGCTGTATTCAGAAAATAGCTGTATTTGTATATTTTCACTTTTTAATATTCATTCAACTGATTTTTTTTCAGTATTAATTAATTATAGGACTATCTGCTCTTGTTTTATCAGGAAAGACTCATGCAAAAGAGTACTTGTGAGTTTTTAATATGTCCTGTGGGGGGTAAAAGAGTGCTATTATTAATTTAATTATTTCAATTCTTAGCAGTTCTGGAACACATGCATTATGAGTAATCTTCACCAAAACCACCACAGAAATTTCTATCATGACTATGCCTTTTAGGCTGAAGCAGAGTCTGGTTGCAGCAAACACTGACATGAAGACAGGAAGGAAGATTGTTCTCTCCCAAAAGGAGCTTAAAAATCAGTCACAGTGAAGGATTGAAATCACAAACCACAAATCCATCCAGGTTTAGATCCAGTAAGAACCAAAGACTGAAACTTGAAATATCCCAAGACTCCTTTTCCATTCTGGTTTTTATATCCGAGACTGGCTCTAGAATAACCCGATATTTGACAACCAGCAGACTGGAACTTCCAGCTCATGTTAATTGGCATGTGCTTAGATTCATCGAAGTGCAGACATTTAAATAGAGCGACATTTATTCATATATCATCTTTAGCAATGGCTCATCCAGTTCCACTGGATCTAGATTTTATTTATGGATCCAAACAGGGCTGATACAATTTTTTAAACAAAAGGTCAACTATTTCATTGTTTAAGATTGTATTATACTGATGTTTTACTTAACCATGTAAACAAACTTTTACTGTCTCTTTGCCAACTTTTTCTCCTCATCTATTAGCATCAGTAATATTATTTCTTTCTGTAGGATTTGGCTTCAGAAGGCCTCCCTTTCATTTGAAAATAAAAGTAAAATGCGTAAAACTTGCAGCCAAACTATTCACCTATTCAGTTTTACCAGAATCAACAAGGTTACCTAAGGACTAGAACTGAGTAGGGCAACGAAACAACCTATGTGTCCTGAGGCATGTCAGAGAGCAAATTTCAAAACTACCTCCCCATTTTAGAGTTTTAAAGTATGAAACACGTATTTGGAATAAATAAATCTCAAAGTTCAGGGTGAACTCAGTAGGTCATCTTGATTCAGGAATTGCTACAAATTGTCATTTTTGTTTTCTGGCTTCCTTTTTTTTTTTTTGACCTGAATTTTAATATGGTAGAATTGATTAATGTTAGTTTCTGGAACAGAAGTGGAACCTAAAATTGAATTCTCTTGAAAATTCCAAGGTATGTTCTTGACCTATTGCAAATCCTTCGTTGCTGACGGCTGACAGGATTTATCTTCAAATATATTCCCAACATGGAGATTAAAAAAGTGCACATGATGTCTAATGCAGAACATCAGGAAGGCAGTTTTTCTAAGCAGCAACTTCAAAGATTTTGTAATTTTATTTTTAAGCAAACTGTAACTTAAATAAAGCATGAATTATAAACCTTGCAATGAGAATGGAGATGGTAATTGTGTTTCAGTTTGGTCTCTCAGTGTACAAGACCCTTTCTCTTCTGACATCTTAGAAAATATTGATATATATTTAATGCAAAGCACAATTTGACCTTAATTCACTGACCTAAAACATTTATATGCCTTTGTTGCTTTTAATTTTCAGTGAAAATGACACAGTATCTTAAACACACCCCTGAACAGCACTGTGCTGGTTTTACATTTCATTACTAGGTCGAGCCCAAGATCATAGTCATTAATTCTCAAACTGGTGCCTATTGAACTATTGAAGCACATTTCATAAAATAGAAGTTGATTTTTTGGCACTTTTCTGATGGGTCCTGATGGGCTTTTCACACTACCCAGATATCATTTAAAAATAATGTGTTAAAGCAGAACTCTGAGGAAAGGAATCTACCCTTGCCATGATCATATCTTCCTTCAGCTGAATTAATAATACTGAGAGATGTAGAGAAATAATGAATTATTCTAAGGACTCAGAATTCTGCAGATACCATGTTTTACAGCTTCTTACACATTTATTACGTGTAAATGTATGCATGTGTCTGTAAAATGCACACAACACAGTCCACAGGTTTTTACATGTGACTTCCCTGCACCATAAACAGACAAGTCATCATAAGCTGCAGCTTTAATAATTCCTTGTAAGCAAATGTAACCCAGAAACTTGGCCAGGAGGACACTGGATATAGATAACATTGATAATGCCAAAGAAAAGGATCTATCTACATGCGAGTTTTGGCTTGGTTTTGTTGTGTTTTTTTTAAAGGAGCAGTTTAGCAGTAAGGATATTTAGAGCACTGGGAGCATAGAAGAAACATAAAGTTAAACTTAGGAAGTCAAAGGGACCAGTTAAGAAGAGGTAAGGGAAATACAGTGGTTATAACTGAGCCTCTCACCAATGCAATGATCACCTTTATGATGTGCATTGCAATCCTCTCTCATATGTGCTAGAAAAATGGAACACTGAACACTGGATTTTAAATTGCATAAACCTCTATAAAGGGGCTAAACAAAATACCACAGAGCTGACTTCATCTCGTTATGAATTTAGGGAAACAACACTTTCACTCTGTTTATCAATTTACCCAGCCCTGCCTATGCTGTGACAGCAGTTCTACAGAACTTAATTAACCACTACCTATAAAGTACTGCAAAGTTTAATATTAAAGTGGCCAAGCAAGTGCAAACTATTGCTATTTTTGATATGGAGACCTGTTCCTTGGAAAGAGGCAGTCTTACTACACATGTAGGGGGCTTAGGTCCCCCCAAAAAACAGTGAAGACAAAACAAACAGAAACAAACACCATAGTTTTAACTGGGCTCTCCCTTAATTTAAAAACTATAAGGGGAAAAAATAGTTGAAGAGATAAAGCATAAAAATAGAGTTGTAACCATTTTATACCGTATTTAACGCTTCTTGCATGCAACTAAAATACAAAGTAGGAAAATAGCAAATTCTAGAAATAAAACACAAAGGGCTGGTAGTGTTTGTCTATCAAACCAATTCCCTTCATATTAGTGCTTGGAAACCTTTTCTGTACCCTCGGGTGTGATCATTATCACTAAACAGGTTGGCACAAGTGACACACCTGACCTGCTGGGGAACTGCAGAGTGTCAGTGCCACTCCTCTGGGTAATGCTGGCTCTGCCAGGGGGCACAGCCCTCCCTGGGGTATCCCACTTACCTACACAGGCCTGCTCTTTCAGCCGGCAAAGGGACCATGACAGCAGCCTGTCTGGTAAACATGTGAGAGGGTGTTAACAACACACATCTCCGGGAGCACCAGGAAGATCCTCTCCCAGCACTGCTGTCTCAGCAGTGACAGCACCGAGCTCACTGTGAGACAGGATCCCTCTGCACTGCAGCTGCTTTAAGCCTCAGCCCTTAACGGCTTTCTGACAAACCTCTGGTTGTACCTTCAGTACCAAGCAGAGACGCCCTTTCAAATTCCCACTTTATTTTTAACATCTCTATCCAAGCTACTGTGCTGCTTGCACGCATCTTTCCTGTGTATACATTCACATCACACAAACAACAGCCTGCTCTAATAAATACCTTTGAGCACCTTCAAACCACTTGCCTGTCATGTCTTTTCTCCTTCTTGGACAGTTGATCAAGTAAAGGAACACAGGCCTTTTTTTTTTTTTTTCCAGACACACAATATTAATAATGAGATTTCAAAACATGTCTAAGGATGGAAATACATTACTGAGGCTGACTTATTTTCTAAACCTGTCAAGTGATTTGGTCACTGCATTTATCTCTCTCTCAAGAAATCTGGTGGTCTCTTATGCCAGAGAAGATGCAGATGCTTTATAACTCAATAACTGTTGTGTTCCTTAGGATGCTCTAAGGCCAGAAAGACATGATGAAAATCTTCCACAATGCAGAAAAGCTGTCAGGCTGTGGTGGTGCTGCCAATGCAGTGTCCCTGTGGCAGTGCCTTTTTAACTGTTTAACTGTTCTTTATGCTTGTTAGGCACTCTGTGTTTTCTTCTGCACCCTGATAGTCTCACCTGCTGGAGCTGATCATTCATTTCCTTACAATCTCTCTAAATCACACACATGATGTACTGGGTGCTGAGAGACTGTGTGTGTTGACCTGCTGGCCTTGGACGTTGCCCAGCAGAGCCTGCTATGTGAGATACACATCACAAAGGAGAGCGTTGGAAGGATCTATTGTAAGAGGAAAGTAGGGACAAGGATTTTCTCAATCTAACACTCAAAATTCCTCAGCCCTATCATTTTTATGGCTAAAAGTTCTTTTGGGTCTACCAGTCCAACCAGTGAATCAGCTCTGTGGAGTAATCCCAGGTACTGGTAGGAGCATATCACAAACCTGCCTCAAGCTGTGTCTTGGATTAAAATGCAGTGAATTATAGCAAATATTTTTATTTATTATGTTCTTATTACAATTAAGGACCTGAATGAAAGCACTGATGTGTTTTCATTCACTACAGTGGCTTATAAGTCTCCTGACCTCACTGATAGCACTAGGTTTTATAACATTTGCTTTCCAACAACACAGCCCTAGAAAACTGGTAGATATAGTTACATACTATATATGTATGTATATATATAGCCCCTTCAAATCATTCACTTCAGCCCCTCTACTCCAACATGCCATTTTTATCATACGTGAGCATGAGTAGCATTTCCAAATGTCGCTTGGCTTAGCATGAAGGCCTACTAGTAAGGAGAAAATGCTGTCACTTAAGAAAAAAAAAAAACACCAAAAAACCCCCTTCAAAGCAAAAAGAAAACAAAGAAAAAAACCTCAAAACACATACACTTGACAATATTTTGCCCACATCTGAAATTAATTAGATAGTCTGAAAAACTAAACTCCAACAAAAGATGAGAAACGAAATGCAACACTGCAAGAATTTCCTCCACTACTGGGAGCAGTATTTTTTAAATTTGTTGATTAACAGATTACAGAACTAAAAGAGAAATGAAAGATAATGCAGGAAAAATACACATCAGCCACATCTTTCAAAGTGTTCAGGCACAGAAACAAGCATCCAGATACCCTTGCTCTGTTCACATCTTAATTAGTGATGATTAGTCAGTAATCTGAAATCTTAAAAGTATCACATAAGACATCAGGTTATTTCCACTTTTGACTGGTCTCTGACTGCTTACTTAGACTGATTAAAAACCCCCAACCTTTCAGCTGCCTAGGTAACATATTTTCTTATGTTCATTGCTAAATTTTTAGATAATATTTCTCAAGAGGCTTTATGTAATTAAAGAGGTTTTAATCACCAGGATCCTGTAGCGAAGGAGGGCTGTTAATGATGTGCCAGAGTGTGCTCAGTGCTGGATTGAACACAAAGGAAGCTACGGATCTTCCTCGGGGGTGTTCCCTCCTGCACTCTCAGACTCTCCAGCCCAGCAAAGCAGTGCTGGGCAAACTGCACAATAATACCACACTCTACACATTCTGTTGTAGGGCAGAAATGACCTCCTGCCAGCTCACCTCCCTGCTGTCTGTTCAGCTCTGCGTTAGCACCCCGTGTCACCGAGCACGGGCCGGCGCTGCCGCAGCACCAGGCTGCTCCACAGTCACTCCTGGATTTCTTGCTCCTAACTTACACTCCATTTAACAAGCGGACATTCTTCATTTTCAGTAGGAGAATTGAAGTGACAAAAAGTCTGAGGTGAAATTGGAGATTTAGTCCTGCCTCCCAGGCTCGGGGCACAGTGCTAAGTCCCCGCTCCACCCCTACCTGGCCTCCCCTTGTGCCGAAAGGAGAGGGCAGCAGCAGGACAGCTCCAGAAGCACTGGAGAGGGCTGCTCTCCAAACATCCTGCAGTTCTGCCACCTCCTAAATCACGTCAATGCACAGAACATTTTGTGAGCCTTCTGTTTCAGGAAAAATTTGCAATCACCTGCAGTACATGAACGCAGAATTAAAATTTATTTCCTCTGTTAGGAATAGTGGGAATGTTTTAATTCCACAACTAAATACCATAAACTAAAGCAGCAATTAAGATTAAGTGGAGACCACATAGCTGAAGTCTATGACATGCACCTACAGCCTCACATACAGAATCAGGAGGAGAGCAGACAAATGAAAACACCACATAGCTGTACCCAGATAAGTCCGAGGCAGAGGGGGAACACAGTCTAACACCCTACAGTTGGTGCAGGTACATCACACTGCAGGCAGCATTACACTTTCAAATCAGCATGTAATATATAACCTATCTGGAAATTAATATACTATATTAAATTGAGTTTAGAGGGAAAATACAGTGATTGTTGCTGAATTCCCAGTCAGAGGCCTTGCCCCCTGCAAAGCTGGAATGGATCCAGATGTGCTACAATGAGAACACAGAGTTTATCCATGGTCCAAACCTTTTCTCAGTGAGGTTAATTGAAAAACTCCTTCTACTTTACGTGGACTTCAGCAAAACTAATTCCCAGTTTGTTATTTTACCGTATGTTTTCTTAGTTTGTATCCATAACTTATATACTAAATTATTTTACACCCCCTAGTTAGGCTGAAGGTAGTGTGCATTTTGATGCTTGCAAGAGACAACCTAGCCTGTTTTAATACATCTAATATAAATACACTATTACTGGGTCAGGAGCTTCCATTAGCTTTTATGGAAACAAAACTTGTGGATTATAAGACACGAAACAAGCCCAAGAAGTTTATTATCTCTTGTAGAAGACAGGTAGTGGCATAGATAGTTGCAATTCCCTCTGGTTCTGTTAAGGATGAGTTTTACCACTATTTAAGTCCTCGGCCTTTGCACTTCAGATAGGTATGTTCTGCCACCCACACAAGTTTCTATCCAAAGCCTGAGTTCAGTATGTGTGCAATATTTCTGAATCCCAAAAGATACTGCAACATTTGGTACAGCCAAACATCTTGCTTAATTCATTATTCACTATTTAAAATTTTGTCAGAAATCCAGGCATGAAGTGAAAGAATAAAAGAAGTCAGATAAAGAAGTTAAGCAATCACACCATCATCAACAACATAAATAAATCAGAAAGCCCATATGCTGGAATTCATGAATCCAAATTACATGACGAAAAACTTACACATAACAGAAATAGCACAAAACCCAGGATAAAAGGGGCACATTTCCACTGAGTAATTGCCACAACTAGTACTGCCTGGTTTTTTCTCTGAACATGCAGCTTTATTAAGTGTGACGGTAAACATCCCGTCCTGATGCTTCCTGTAAATTTTCACATCCTCCTGGAAACACAGTGGTGATCAGCGATACACAAAAAGCTTTGCTGTCAAAGATCCCCACCAAACCCTATGCAGCAAACTATGTGTTTTCCCCTCCCAAGACTGCACTGAACCAAGAGCAAATGCAATCTTCTCCATAAGTCCCTGTACTCCAGGAACTCCAGAACAGCACTGGCAGAGCACAGTTTTGGTGTTTCAACCTGGGGGGGCAAGGGCTGCACTCCCCCTTAGTCAAAATCTCTTGGAAAAGTCTCTTGCAATCTGCACAAAGAACAATCAGCTTTGTAGCTTTGGCAACCCAGCTTTAGTCTTTCTACTACATCACTGGTGGAAAAACATCTCTCTTGCTTTTTCTTTGAAAGGATTTGATTGACTTAAAGTTACAAACCTGATTTTAGCTGTATAAAAGTATCTTTAGCAGGTATTTCAAGAGTCTAAGAAGAAGCCTGAGCCTGCAGATGGCAGATACCAAGTGTCTCCCCCAAGGCAGTGGGAAGACACGGAAGCTGAAGGGACAGGTCTGGATGGGGGTTTCAGCAGAAGGTGTCCCTGCAGAAATGGACTGCAGCTACCAAAGAAACAGGACCTGCTGTCAGGTAGACATAAAGTAAAACTAGACGGCTTTCTCAGGAAAGATGTGTCCAGTGATTTGATTGAAGTACAGAGGATTCCAATTCTTCAAGTTCAAAATACAGCTGACTGCAAACAAGGAAAGCACACTTTGCTATAACAGTTTGTACAGATCTTCTCTGAAAGGGTATAAAACTTGATAGGAAATTTCCTCCTCTGAAAGGATACAAACCCACTTAAAATTTTGCATGGGAAACCCTAATTATTAATTGCTCTGTGCTGCCACTGAATAAGGTTTTAGCATATTAATCGTAGGGAAATAAGACTGTAATAATAAGTTGGTTTATATATTAAAAATATCATCTATCATAAAAGTTAGGTTTTGTTGTTATCTGAAGAGACTGGCAAAAATTATTGGCAGGGTATTAATAGTGCCACAAAATTGGAAACTGTAGGTAGGAAAAATACAAGAGAAAATAGGATGTTATCAGAGACCTTCAGGCTAGAAACCTGCCTTTGAATTCCTAAATGTGTGATAAGAGGCGTTATATAACATGGTTAAAACTCAATAAACAAAGCTTGTCTGCTCAGGAAGCCAGAATTAGACATTTGTTTCCTATAAGGAAGAATGTTTAAAGTTATTTCTCTGTCAATGGTAAAACTATGAATAAACTTAATGAAAAATAGAGAATCTGTGGGAGTAAAGAATATGCTTGGCCATAACTTCACTTTTGTTTAACTAGAGAAGTATTGCTTGTTAAGTTTTCCTCCATCTGAACATATTGCATCTGGTAAAACAGCTCTCTGTTCTTATCACCAACAGAGTAGGGGAAAGACAATTGGGGCACTGAAAACCATCAATTATCTTCCTGGTAGGCTAAGCTCCTTCGTTTGATGAAAACTTCCAGCAAAGAAAATCAGCTTTACCAACTCACCAATATCCTAGTTAGCTGCTAATATTTTTTGTAAAACGGCCTGTGCTATGGGAAAAGTGTAAAGCTTTCAAACAAATTACCGGAGGTCACAACGTGGGTTTACAGCGCACTGTTTTTAAAGCGAGCTCACACAAGCAGCGTTCAATCTTTTCAACACTCCCTTAAACTGCAGAAAGTGGCGCCTTGTGTTGTTCAAACACTGTTTGAGTGTTCAAACAGCAAACAAAGTGAGTGTATTGGATGAAAGGTACAATTTTGTTTCCACGTCCTTCTTCTGTTATGCAGGAAACACGAACAAGCCCAACAGCTCAGATTTCTCGCTCTGGAAGCGAGTCAATCAGAAATCCCAGGTCCACTACAAGATGCACAACGAGCCTGGTCACTCCTGGGTTACCGTTCCTCGCAAAGAATGGGTAGAAGCTGCTGCTCGGGACAGAGGGAGCGAACAAAGGATGTGAACACGAACCAGCAGTGCACCCTTGGGGCAGTGGATGCAAACTGCACAGCCCGCGGGAGCGCAGGCGGCAGGGCAGGGACTGAGCGCTCCCTTCCATGGGTCATTTGGGAGAGCCCCGCGGTAAGCCCCGGGCTGCCGCCGCTCTGTGGCCCCCGGTACAAAGAAGACATGGCATACTGGAGCCAGGCAGGAGGCTGGAGCACACAGTGCACTTGGAGGTGGTGAAGTCAAAGCCAGAGTCTTCACAGAGGCTCGTGAAAGGTCAATAGTGACAAGACACAGCAAAGACAAGGACAACCAGACACCCAGGTCAGCCAAGCATTGGCATGGGCCATGTCAGAACTAGCCCCAAATCAACCTCATCAAACCAGTGGTATTATTTCAGTAATATTTGTTGTGAAGCAGTGACTACTTTCCCAAGAAGACACATACATATGGAAGTGAGTTCTTTCAGTAAACTTTGACTATTTCGGTGTTATGGGAAAGTCCACTTATATTCCTAGAAATATTTGCATCTTCAAGAAGAGCTTGCCTTCTTGTGATTTATATGGATGAGCTGCTAAAACAGGAAACTTTCTGAGGTCCCTGTAAATTTAAGTTCCATGTGGAGTGTGTCCAGGCAGCTGTGCAGGGTGAGCTGCTGCAGCTCAGGGCACGGTGCTTGGCCCCCACCGCCCTGCCCCGCAGGCAGCACCGGGGCCAACAGAGAGGCTTGGCAAGTAAAACACTTACAAGGCTCTTTTCCTTTCATGACTTCTTTTCACCTGGTTCTAACAAGGAATAACAGACCAGGGCAGGTCAGGCCTGTGCCACAGGCAGACCCGGGTTAATGATGGGCTTATGCCTTCTGATGAATCGATAACCTGTGCTTTGGGAGCAGCCATCGAGCCTTAGGAACTAATTCCATCAAGTGAACTCCAGCTTTGTGCAAGAGATGCATGCCACTTCAGTTCTAGCTTACACATACTCTTTAAACAGTAAAAAAAGGTTCACTCATTGCTTCAAATTCCCTACAGAATAATAATTGTTAATCGAAGACAGGATTCAAGTTGATTTCTGATACTAAATGGTATTTATAGAAATGTAATGGGGATATGTGTGTGTCTATCAAGAACATGGTGAGAGACTTGTATCTACAATGATTGTTTTTCAGAATTTATTTAAATATTTTACTACTATCCCTATCAGACAACTGGAAAATAAATAAGACGGTGATGCATTACTTCCCTGACAGTAGATTAGAGAGTATTATCAACACAAGGATTCACAAATACGTGCTAAAAGAGGGTTTACGCCTGAATTTGACTTTTGTGTTTTTCAAGTCTGATGGTGATTTTATGACTTCTAAGGCTCTTGAAATTCCTTAATGAAATTTTAAAATAAAGGTTTTGCCCTGACACTTTTTGTTCCATTTGGGACTACTTCTAACACTGAATTCTTTACAGCAAGATGCATTTCCTTCTAGAACTGATAGATTATTTGAGATGTTTATAAATGGATCTTAGTGGCGTTTTTAACAGAATGGGACTATTACCATCTTACCTACCCTTGTTTTCTCACAACTGACACAATTCTGCACAGTTTGTGGTCAGCAGTAAGCTAGTTGAAAACTTCTATTTACCCTCAAATTATTTTCTGATCAATAATAAACTACAGAGCTTTAGCTTGAAATGTATGTTGGAGAGAGATATTCAAATTTATGAGAGAAACCTCTCAGCCAACAGCTCTGTCGGTGAGTTCAGATCTTGTGCTTCTGCAGTGGCCCTTAGGGTGCTGTTGTACCAGGAGTTCCTCTGGTCATGGACACACCAGTTGGACTGGAACACAAGAAGGAATTCTCAGTGCAGCTCATCAGCATTGCTGCCCTTTGATTTAGTGGTGAAATGCTCTCTGAAACCAGAAGTGGAATTCAGGTGGCATGAATAGGTATCCAGACTGCGTTTCCCTCTCCCTTTGTAAGCACCCCGTGAGCCAGGCAGAGAGAGCCCAGCTTTTCCAGGCCAGTTGCTCTGGCTGGGCAGTGCCCCCTCCCAGCTGGGTGTGCAGCCTCTACTTCCACTGGAGCGGCACAACCAAGCGCAGTCTCTCCGAGGGAAAGGCTCCTCCTGCCCCAAAGCCAGTCCTTTGCTCCCAACCTCTTCTCTCTCCCCACCCACTCAATTAATCTTACCTGCTCTGGGCCTCATATCAAGCTGGAACTGTGCAATGTATCTAATACATAAATTAGCAATAAACATTCCACTGTGATACCAGATTCCAGGGCCCACTGTAGCCCTCAAAGAGTTACCCACCTCACCTCATCCCAGCACATCTTCCCCTCCCCACAGCTACAGAGCTTTCCCGTGGATAATCACTGCAGAGACCTAAATACAAGACTTCAACATGCCAGGAAGTATTAGATCAAAAGAACAGAGTAAGAAATAAACTGACATTTTCCACACAATAAATAGCTTATCATTAGCATTATATAAAGTGTTGTGACAAACTTAATTTTGGAACTATTGACAAGAGCCTAGAAGTTAGTCTTTAATCATGAACTTTTTCAAACTGCCTTTGAAAAGGAAAGTCTCTGCTCTTGCTCTGGCACATCTTTTCTCAGTATTGGATTTATTGGCACAGAAATTTACAAAATCACAAAGCTGATCTTCAGTTGTCACCCAAGAGCTTTTTGTATCTGTTTGGGCTGTTCAGACTTTAGAGTTACTTTGATTCATATCTTCAAAAATCATTACTCAAATTCTTCCGCTAATAGGCCCAGTTCAAATGACATTTTCCATGGGATCCCAAGTTAGCCTAAGCTCTGAGATGAATCTTCTTTCTTTTGATGCAAACTCACTATAGTGTAAAAATACAGAATTGAATGCTGTTTGAAAATAGGCTAAAATAGTCTAGAATTCCTGAGTACAGAAACTCTCAGGTGGAAAAAACAGCTTAAAATGAAAGTATTTGTTAACAGATCCACTCTCCCCCAGTTAAATCACTGCTGGATGAAGCCTGTGCCTCAGTCATCTCTTTCAGTCCAATACATTTCCACGGCTTCTTGTTTTCCACTAAGTTCTATGAATTTCTTCTTGATTACTGTATATGGAAAGTGCTCTCTGCCATCACTTTCAAGGCTTGCCTGTGACCTGCACTCAGCTTTCCCAAGAGATGTTCCCAATGATCATCTATGCTCCTCACCTCTTTCTAGCTCTCTCCCGGTGCCTTCTGCTCCAGGGTGCCACAGAGAAGTGCCTGAGCTGAGAATGCACAGCTACTCATCTGCAGGAGCATCTGCTTTCCCACAGGCCAGTTGCCCTGGAGCTGGGCAGGGCAGGCAGCACCTTCCTCTGATCCCTCTGGGCACTCTGCTACACCCGAACCACACGGAGCACCAAACTAGCACACGTACATACATAATAGCAATATCCTGTGAGGAAAAACACATTAAAAGGGCCTAAGCACTTTCTCAAATAGGGCCACCCCTAATCAGATCTGAAGCCAACAGGACACTCTTCACCTTTTCCGTAAGGACCAATACACCCCCACTAGAGGAGGTGCTCGAAGCCAAAACTGCTTTGTACAGAGAACAATGACTGCTGCCACCATATCTGAGCTCTCACTTAATTACAATGATTTGAATATTTACTTTTATTTGAAGATGTGATCCAGCATTTATCAGAATGGGATCACTCTCCAGTATAAGACTGTCTTCCTTTTTAACTAGGTTTATCTGCCTCCTGACTATAAAATATCTCCTAAGATCTGCAGACCTTAGAATTTAACTTAAAATACCAAAATAATACCCAAATTCTCTGAGCCTAAGACATGTTCCATGAACGCATAAAATCCAGCACAAAGTACCCCAAATGGTGATTCATTTTATACAATAATTTAGCAATTCAAACACAGATCCTCTAGACACTCTTCTATTTCCTCCTCCTGCACAAGAACTAATAATTCTCACAAAATCTGAGAGTAGGAAAGCACTGTCTACCTCATTAACGAGCAGAAAGGGGGTCCGTGAGAAAGATGAGCTGATCAGTGACAGCAAACGGTTGTCAGACTCAAAACCCAGGAACTCTACAAGAGCAAACTGGTTGTTGGACAATGCCTGATGCAAAGTAGGGGGGAAGCTCAGTTTGGAACTTGTCAGCTCAGCATTTAAGTTGAGCTCAAAACAAATCAAGAAAATACCCTCACAGCCAGTTGAGATCCAGAAATGGTTCCAAGGTAACACAGCAACCAAGAGCACAGTTTTTGAGCATTTTTGAAACCAAATGCCAAGATCAAATCAGTATTCCTCATATGTTTCAGAAATCAACACCCATATATAACACTTTTTGAAAGTCAGAAGAGGCAGATACAGTGAAAGGTTAGTGTCTTGGCTGTCATCTTTTCTGGGTTTGAAAAATAGTCTGTAGCTAATAAGTGCTCACTCACAGAACATAAACCTCTTATCAGTTGGCTCTGAAACTAAGCTCACTGCACCCACTCAGTATAAACTTCAGTATTTATAAAGGCTTACAAGATCAAAATCAATTGTTCATACTTATGGTCTAAAATGTGGGAAAAAAAGAGCTTTTGACTTCTAAAATTTTCACACATTCAGTCTAATAATAAAAATTATTAATATATTCCTGCTGGTATATTATGCTTTACTCTTCTCCATAGTTTTTGACATAGTTTGGGGACATTTCAGTGGAGACAATTGAAGTTTTAAATAAACTAGCACACAGGGAAAGAAATTAAACACAAGTAGCAAGTGTAATATATTGTTCTGCTTAATCTACAGATTATACTTAGCTACTGTGAAAGTCTAATTCAATTTAATTTACTTGGTGAAGGGAAAGAAACCTTTGCATTATTCCTTCATTATTCCTAACTAATCATCAAGTTCTCAAGGAATGAAGAGATGCTCATTATTACTGTAAAATTATATATATTTTATATATATATATATTTATGTATAATACATGATATAATACTTTATATTATGTTCTCAAACAAGAAAGACCCACATGCCTGTTCCACAAGTTGTGCAGGAGCACCTCCCGTGGTCTCCACAGTGACATGCGGTTGGCAAAGGAACACGAACAGCGAGCTGTGTTTTGATTTCAGTGATCACCAGTACAGAGAGAGAATGCCATTAACAAAAAATGTACAAATATAGTGACATGCAACTGAATCTAAAGTGGCATTAATGTCTCTAACTATGTACTTAGGACAATGTAATTTATTCTTTCATTTAAAGATAATGAGTCCTGTAATCATTTGTCTTTTCTATTCCTACCAAACAGTAGAAAACTTCAATTCAGCAGAAAATTGCTTATAAAATCTGGCCAAATTACTGAACCTCAAATGTCCCTTGGACAGAAGTTAGCTCCTTCATCACCTCCCTCTTTCGGGAGGAAACAGAAAAGAGTTACTGAAAACATTTTCTAATAAATGGCACCACTTTAACTCATCAGTGCAGGGCTGATCAGCTTTATTAATTCCACTACACTGGGGCTGGCCTCCTCCCTGCACACCATTTCAATGCTGAATGCATTACAACAAAGGCTGGCTATTTAAGGGAGAGAAAGTCTATCACTGACAAACTTCTCCCCTTGCAGACTTGTTTCGGTTCCCCCTCTTCCATGAGTTTTTCTTTGACTTGATGAAATCCCTTTCCAACCAACCCAATGGTGCCAATGTACACCAAGTAAGCTATTTTGAGAAGCTTGTCACAGAAC
Source organism: Acropternis orthonyx (assembly GCA_035583155.1). Lineage (NCBI taxonomy): Eukaryota > Metazoa > Chordata > Aves > Passeriformes > Rhinocryptidae > Acropternis > Acropternis orthonyx. The sequence continues at coordinate 7,024,561 of JAWWEU010000034.1, read as the reverse complement.
ATAAACACAGTTTTCAAACCCCAAGACTCTTATCTGGGCTCTTTAAAGTTTGTAGGACTTTCAAAACTCTACTGACACTGCCTGAAGAGGCACATAAATCCAGCCGTGTCTGGAGAGGCTGTGACAGGGACAGTGGGGAATGTGAAACTCTCTAGAATGTTACTGTGGCCTTCAACCACAGCAAAGCACCTCTGGATGGGGGAAAGACAATATTGTAACACCAAACAAGCACATGAGAGACTCTTTTCTAAATGCTAAATGTTCTTGTGTTCTTAATCAAGTCACTTATCTTCCTATTAAGTTGACTCGAACCTTTTTTTGCAGGGGTGCTATTAGAGTCAACTAGAGCAAAGGAACTATGATGAAGTATTATCAAAAGAAAAGCAAAAGTGCTCTGTAAAAACTGCTTAATCTGAGGAAATCAAATCAAAGTATAAGTTGGCAAATGAAGCACCTTTGGTGCTTGCCAGCTGGAAGTTTCTTTATAAGCATCAGGTGAACGAGGCAGAGTTTAATGGTCTTTTATTCTCCAGAAGAATAGAATCTCAGTTCCTTAATTTCCAGGTTGCTAGGGTTCACTGTCAAAGAAGAAATATGCTTAGCTAAATAGGGATGTTTCAATAGTTTTCCTTTCACACCAAGGTAAAAAACCCCAGCAAACCACCCAAACCTTCCGTATTTTCAGGGAGATCAAACCCTCCACCTCTTAATGTGTCTTGTTTGAGTTTTCACTTACTGCAAACATTTGACACTGCTTACCCTAAGGCCATCCCTGTATGTTATGGTGCAGTGTAAATAACCAAATATCCATTCTTTCTGCCCTAGGGGGTATGAAATGTATTTCTTCTTATATCTCATGTTTTTCCCTCCTAGTTTAAAAAACTGATTTTGTGAAGAATTGGAGAGATTGCTCCTTTCCGTCAGCCTTTAAAATATTATCCAGTGCTTTGTGCAAGAGCAATTAAAAAAAAAAAAAAAAAAAGATGAGTTCTGACACAAGCTTTATTTTTTATAATAGCAAGAGAAAATGAGAAACTCAGATGGGTCTTGTTAGTGCTAAATGCACTGCTACTGACTCCAATTTGTTTTGTTCTATTAATTTATCATCTCACATTTGGAATGATTTCATAGTCTGCTAGGAAAAGGTCTCAGAAGCATGAAGCAGTGAGATAATAGAATGAAGATGCAGCTAACTGTGATATTTCAGAGCAATTTGAGTACTGTTTGTGAGTACGCTATTATTCTAAACACAACCCTGCAGCCCTTCATGCCTACAGCATACACAGCATAGTTCAGTAATAACAAGTCTGACAGTCTCGGTGGGAAAACTCAGTGAACCCCCCGAGTTTCCAACCCTTACAACAAGTTCAGCTGGAGAAGACCCTGCAATTTATTCATCTGTAATTGATGTGTCTTTGCACTGATCAACTTTCTCAAGTCTATTCAAGTCAATCCCTGAACAGCACGTGCAGCAAAATGAAAGGAAAAAACCAAAACCAGCACTGAACAAAATGACAAAGGTATTTAATGACACTCTAATTCAGATTTAGTTGGAACTGTGACTTAGACTGAAAGCCATGCTAAGTTTTGAGACCTTCACTATTCTTGACTGGTTGCAGGATTCTCAGAATTTGTGGCTTTCTTTTCATTCCAAGAATAATACCCTGCTTCATGCTTTTCTTATTTTATCTCCTGAGAATTCCTGCCAGCTCCCAGCACACAGAGACCATGTGAGGGACGCTGTGATATGCAGGTCCTTCTGCTTCCCGAGATTACAGACAAGTGTTCAATAGCACTGTGGAAAATGTGCATCCACCAGGAGTCAGTCAGACACACACAAGCTGAATATTTAATATTCCTCATGAGCTTCTGCAAGGCCCACGACAGAATCAAGGACTACAAACCCAGTGAACACTTTACTGAGTAGAGCCATAAAATAAAGAACCCAAAAAGTGAGCTGAGGTGGTTTTCCAGGTGACTCCCTGGGTAAGTAACACCACATCCCTGCAATGCTCACAGCCTCTGGGATGCCAGAGATACCACACCAGAATGACAAACCACTGGGGTTTTAGTTGAACTCCAGGCACGATTAGAAAATCTGTGTGATTTGCTGGTATCTCTGTGACACTTCAGTTAGAATTTTCATGCTCTTTTAGTTCCCTGTTTTGCTTAACTATGATTTTTCTCTCTTTCTTAGCACTGCTTTAACCCACTTAAGGACACACAACGTTAAAAGAGGCTCCACGTGTGTGCACAGAGCTCCAGTGGATGAGTCACAGTGAGTTACCTTCGTTTTTACAGAAAATAGTCTGCAAATGCAAATATCTGCCTGCTATGATGCACAGAGACTCATAAAGTAGTTTATTTAACAACAATCTTTATATCATTTTGAAAAATATTGGATATGCTTTTAAGATTTTGGAGGATTAGGAGAGTGAAAACCCAACATGCTACCTTGGAAATACCACTGGGGAGTGCCAGGAGGTCACTCTGTGTACAGCCATGCTAGACCTTTTTAAAAAAATAAATTAAAAAAATCTCATAATTTCTATTTGATAATTATCATTATGAAAATTAACCGAAAAATTGAAAAAAGAAAAGTATTTTGAAATTGTTTGAAGTGTTTAAAACCAAAAATCAATGCAGAAGTTCATTCTTTGGAAGAATGCCAGTCAAAATAATACACAGAGGAAACCAAAGCACATTATTGATTAATATCAGCATCCAACTTCAGTCCAGAAATAGGAAAACATCCATGAACATCTCAGCAGTGTGACAGGAGACACACCGAGACAGATCCCCTAAGGTGCTGTGCTGCACCTCAAGGGAAAGGGACCTGGGCAAACTCTTTCCTGGTAACCCCCTCTGGAATTTCAGGGGATGAGTTCCCATCAGGCTGGGAATGACACAAATGTATTTGCCCTTAGATGGGCACGTTCAGATGAAGCCCTTCTTTGCCAAGGCCTGGCTGTGACTGTCAGTGGATGTGCCTGAGTTGCTGTGTTTACCTTTGTTGGGGTAAATAAACTTGGTACATTCCTAAGGATCTTTCCTGTCTTATGGAATCACCATGGTAATATTCTCCACTTACAGTAATAATGCTTAGGTATCCTCTCTGAATATCTAAAGTAGTTCTAATCTGCAGAAATAAAAGTAATCAGACAGCAGTCAATGGAATACAGGTGTGGACAGCTGTAAATAAAGCATTTACGTGGGGATGGAGACATTGCAGAGCTTTAGAAAAGTGTGTTATGAAAGACAAAAACAAAAAACACCCTGTTCCAGTTTGTGAGAATATCCAATTTAATCCATGCAGAAATCTTGTTCATCAGTAATTACAGAAAGAGATAAGAGTCTCCTCAATTAAGATCAGGCAGAAAATGGTTTTATTTTATGTGTCCTGAGAAGTATCACATCAAAAATAATTAGAGAAAAAGATGTAAAAACTTTCAGATGTTTTAAATATATTACCTCCTTTGAAATTTAGAAAAGCTTCAAAGAAATGTCAGGTTCTGGCATGCTATGGAAAGAGCACTTGTGTGCAAAAACAACAAGGCCTTTCCCCAGTTTTATATATATTTGATGGAGCCACTCAAAAAGTAATAACTGAAAAACTAATTTAAATTCAGACATGATCCTTTGGATAACAGTTTTAGTGCAATGGTTGGAATTATTAGGAATGAGCCTGTGGCAAGCCCAGGATTGGGAACATGACACAAAGGAGTTTCTGTCAAGCTTTTCCAATTATTAGTCTTCTCTTCCTAGTTATTTATATTTCCTTTCAGCTCACATGTATAAGTCATACAGCAGTAATACAGTGGCTCCATCTCTGAGGAACAGTCTGGAAACCTGTGCTAGGGAGCTTGTTTGCATTTTCATGGCTTTAAGAATTTCTATGGGAGGCAAGAATGCATTTGCAAAATTTTGCTTTATTGTTACATTTTCACAGTCTCCAATCATTCCTCATGCCTTCGGTAACCAGTCTTCAGGGGCCACTCTTACTAATTAACTAATCAATTACACACTTGCTAATCTGTTTTATCCAAAGATGACAAAGTGGAAGGAAAAGGCAGACGTGGATTTCTTTTTACTACTTAAAACCCCATTTTAAGAAAACGTTGGTTACGCAAAACCATTCTGATCCTTGGCCTCACAGCCCTCCGTATGGATTTTCCAAGCATCAGTGTGAATTCCTTTTGATTTGAGTCACTTATTGTACTCTGTGGGCTGTTATGTGTGATATGGATTGGCTAAGCACTGTCATCAACTCATTTGAAATCAATTCATTTATTGTTCACACCCAGCACACCATTTTGGACAGGGACAGAGTACAATGAAATGAGAAGAAAGGCCCACTGGAAGGCAAATAATAGCACAAAAGAGAATGAGAAATGTAATAGTCATAGACTGGAGACAAAAGAATAGAAAAGGCAGAAATGTGGAGATCAAAGACAAATATTGATCAAAGATAGAAAAGAAACTGCAGACAAACCAGAACCTGTGATCAAAACCTGATGGAAAGAAGCATAGTGTGATGTGAAAAAACGGAGAGGAGTAAAAAACCTTGGGCTCAAGTGCTTCAGGATGTCACACTTGCTTTTGATTCTCTACTAGTCTCTAATCCAGCCATGCGTAAGAAAGGAGTATATGAATTTCTCTACAGCCCCTAGATATAAAAGATTTTTGCCTGGATGTCTTGTCATTAAATCTCCCTTGTCCACTTTGCTGTCATGTTCATCTTCCTAACACTATTTACAACCTGCTTTGCTGGTTGCAAGGAAGGATTTTCTCATATTTCTGTCACAAATTTCTCAACACAGCACATGTATTAACTCTTACCAGCTAAACTCTGTCACTGGTCCAATTCCTGCAGAGCTCCTGCTGCAAATAACTCTTAATCACTAGTTGTGGAGCTGCAGCCCAGTGAGAGCTGTTCATGCCCTTCCTGGCTGAGGTGCCAGGACCTGCTCCCCAGGAAGGCCTTAGAATGGCTGTGGCACCTGTGTCTGAGGTCAGATGCTATCAGATGCAGGCAGGATTGGTGGTTCCCATTTGTCACGCTGCAGATTTTGGCCAGAAATAGGGTCACATCACAGGTTCATGCCTCTGGGGTGATGGACATCCTCAGAATCCCCAGGCTACTATAAATAATTACTTTTGGTTTTCACTGGGTTTGTTAGAGCTGAGCCCTGTGCAGATTATTGCTGACAGCTCTTCCATGAAATTCCCAATTGGCATTCCCACATTTGGAGTGCCAATTTTTGGTGGTGCTGTAGCAGATCACTTCTGAGACACCAGCAGAATACCTAATTTTCTTACACTGTCTCATAATGCCGGGCAACAGGAAAGCTACAGTTGGAACTGATTGAGCAAGTCTATTTTCCTAGATAAGAGGAAATTGTCCACTTTGCTTTTCAAGGTTTTCAGATAACCTTTATTGGTCAAATAATTCTAAGATTAGAATATATTCAGGATATTACTCATCAAATGGGTCAGTTAGAGCAGTCACATGGGTTTCCAAATATTTTAGGAAAGCTGAGGCACTGCCACAAGACTAATTTTAGTTCTCAGAACCACAGACTGGTTGACATTGGCAGGGACCTCTGGAGCTCATCTGGTCCAACCTTTTTGCTGAAACAGGGCCAGCAAAAGGCAGTTGCTCAGGACCATGTCCAGATGGATTTGGAATATCTCCAAGGAGGAAGACTCCCTGGGTACACTGTGCCAGTGCTCAGTCACCTTCACAGTGAAAAAGTGTATCCTGATGTTCAGATGGAACCTCCCACCTCTGCGGTTGTGCCCAGTGCCTGTAGTCCTGTCAGGGGCACCCCTGAGAACAGCCTGGCTCTGTCCTCTTTGCACCCTACCTTCAAGAACACATGTAGTAATTGATAAGATCCCCCTGAGCCTCCACCTCTCCAGCCTCTCCTCACAGGAGAGCTGCTCCGGTTCCTCCCTCACTGGACACTCTCCAGCACGTCCACGTCCTTTGCACTGGGGAGCCCCGGACTGGATGCAGGGCTCCAGCTGTGGCCTGGGCAGAGGGGGAGGATCAGCCCCCTCAGGCTGCTGGAAATGCTTACTCTGAAGCAGCCCAGGAGACCATTCGCTGCCCTTTGCTCCAAGGGCACACTGCTGGCTCTTGTAGGGTCCAAAACCACTGGATGCCTAAATCCTGGAAGCACGGATTTGGTTTGCACGGGTTCAGACAGAAACACTTGCCTATACTTGAAGAGCTGGCAACCAACATTTTTCTTGTGAGGACATCTTGTGGCTAATATTTCACAGTATTGGCAATAAGCCATGTCATAACATTTGGCTGCAGAGAAGTGACTGGAGCATCAGGATTCTTAAATCACCTCATACGAAATGTATATCCTCATTTCACATTTAATCTTGGTTCATAAAGATGGGATCAGAATCAAGAGTTATATTTCTAAATGCTAATAGAAATTGTATTTAAATAAACTGAGGTGGTTTTGTGAGATAGTTTCTCCTTTGGTAGCATTCAAAATATTCTGTGCTGCTGCCATAAGATACTACTAAGAAAATAAAATGTGCAAACACAACACTGTTTCTACTGGCTTTACCACACTGCACAAGGTAACTCAGGTGCTTTTCATTAGAATATTACAGTGGAAAATTGCTGAGACAATTGCTGAATTAGACGGACCTAGAGTACAAAAGAATTAAAACTTCAGACTTGCAGCAACTGGCATAGAAGGACAAGAAAAAAAAAAAAATCTACCAAGTAATTTCCAGTGAGACTGACTGTGACACTGGCACCATCCTGACAGCAGCTGTATGAAAGCAAGGGCACTTCCCATTTGATTTCAGTAAATCTCCAGTCTCTGCACTTGCAACCTCAAAGAAGTTCAGTTCAATATGCTTCAAAAGAATTAAAAATTCATCCTCCCCTTTATCCCAGATATCCTTATGATGAGTTTTCTAGCACTGTCAGACAGGAGGAAGTGATTATCTTAGATAAATTTGTTTGTATCATTTCTTGATCACAAATGATACCAAGAACAGAAAATATTTGCCTTCATAAATCAAAATTTTATAGCTATCCTAGCAATGGGTTACAGTACATTAGGATCTCAATCTACAAGCTGCTGATGAAAGATGAACTACGCAGTTAATGATTTAATCAGTACACTGTGTTAATTACAAATGAAACAGGAATCAAGATGAAAATGAAATATAGAAATAGCACATATAGGACCAACCCTGCTTGCTTTATTCACTGTGGCATTCCTGTTTAAATGCAATGGGACTGTCTGCATGGCTGAGGCAGGCAGGGTTTAATCCTGCTTTTGTTATCTCTCATAACAAATATTTACATACTCCTGCCTGTAGCGTATTTTAAAATATTCTTATTATAGAGATTAACTCCATATCAAAGGGGAAATGTTAGAAGTTTCTAATGGAATCCAGAATAGTTGCAAAAACCACTTTTTTGGAAATGTTCTCATTTGGCCTGCTTCATTAATCCCTTTAACCATGGAACTCACATTTTAATTGCAGAGAGTACCCAGGCTCCCAAGTATCCAGCAACACAACTGTTCCTCAGCTGCAAGCAGCCTGCAAACACCAGCTCTGGTGACAAGGGCCGGGGAAGCTGCTGGAAAGGCAGCACAGCCCCATGACCAAGGCCCTGGCCCAGCCCTGCCAGCCCAGGGTGCTGGCTGTTACAGCACTTCCCCACACAGGGCTGCATTGGAAGATTAACCAAAACAAGACAGTGAAGTTCACATTCGTACTGTGAACTGAGTAATGACAGCATCGAGCAACCTTTTCATCCTCACACTTTCCTTAAAGCCACCTCCCTTTTGCTCCACACTTCCTGCCCTGGGGAGAGGCAGCACCCAGAGGGAAGGCAGCACTGGCTTTTTGCAACTAATGCAGTTAAGGACTGCTCCAGGTAAAATAATTTAAATAGGCCTTCTGATTTCTCCATGGTGTCAGAGTTTATTTCATTTTTGACGTGGCTTCAGGACCAGAAGTCCTTCACTTTTCTCTCGTGCCTCAATCCTGTACCCGGTGCTGTCTCAGTGTATACCTCGCAACCGGCTCCCAGCTGTAACACTAACAACTCTGATGTTATTAGTGTTAAATACATCTGGCACTGCTTTGAAGTAGTAATATAGAAATTGGCAAACTTCTGTGGATAAAACAAATCCCAGTGCTGATCAGCATTTAATTGTGCCCCAGGGATCTTTCCCTGCCCATATGTGCAGTGCACGCATGGAAGCGTCTCTTGCTGGTGGTCCCATCATAGGCTTATTAAACTCATGACAGCAGCTCACTTAAAAATTGTAAAAAATACAGGAGACTGAACAAGAACCCCAAAATCTTCACAAAGATTCTGTGATAAATAAATACCCTGAGCATAAACATACGCACTTTCCTGCTCCGTCTTCTTTAATTCTTGCCTTAAACCAGATCCAGGAATGGGTGAACACAGACTGAACCTGAATTCTAGATTCAAGTATTTTTAAGATAATTTGAGTGCTTTTTGTTTTGCAAAATCTAATCTGAACTGAACCTTTTCCACCCTTGCCAAGTGGCATGCACTCATACATATGTATAAACGAGGTGTGTGTGTGTATCTTGCCACAAGGATGTAGTACAAGCAATTAAACCCTTGATAATAAATGGTTCATCAGTCTGCAGGTGATGTACGTAAGTGATTGCTCCTGTAGGTAGTAATCATCTGGTGCAATTGCTGAATTATAAATTCCCTCTGGGCTGATTGGATTTTATCAACAAGAAGCAGTGAAGTAAAAAAGGGTTTGGGGGTGAGTTTTTTTATAGTCTGAAACCTAATATTAGAAATTTGCCAGTTGGAAACGAGTGCCTTTCCCTTGAAGACACGCTCACGGTGACTGAACAGCTGTCAGAAAAATGTAAGCCTTTCCAGAACAGCCTCTGGGACCACAGCGCATTCCAAGGCAAAGATTAGATTCAAAGGGTTTTTTCCCACCTCCACAAAAATATATGCAACTCTCATGCATACAGAAACTGTTTTCCCATTGGCAGGAAAACATTTCATAAATCTATATTGGGACTGAAATAACACGATCATGCTTCAGTTAAAACACAAGAGCTACTTACTCTTATCATTTGGACATTCTGTCTGTACAACTTAGGGATTATACTTGAAAATATCTGAGAGACCACCAGTTTCCCTGAGAGGAACCCAAGGAACTCCTGTGTATACTGTATCTAGACCACTGATGAAAATGGAACAGCATGTAAGTTTTAAGAAGAGCCTTACCTGTTAGCTATACCATTCTTTTTTATGATTTTTAAATTTTATTTTGTCATAAAATTAGTTTTCTTTCATCAAATATTAAAGCAGTAAATACAGCTGTGGAAAACACTATCCGTCAAAAATAAACCTAACCTAAAAGCTCTCCAAAACAGTCTAACACTTATTTCCATGTTTCTTCTGAAGTTGGTTTTTTTGCTAACCTCTAAATACTTGTTACTAATATTCACAGAATCTTGCAAGTTAGAAGGGACCCACAGGGATCATATTGTTACTTTCCAAAATACATTTAATGGAAAAAAGAATGTAAGCAATCAGGATTGATTTCAAATTGATGTTTAACAGCAGCACTGTGATTCTTTCCTTATTTTTCTGATGAAGTTTCCTGGGAGCGCAAGGTGTGGGTCAGCCATTTCAGCTTCACTTTGGCAACAGGGTTAAAATCCCACGTTAAAAAGTGAAGCAGAAGACTGTCTGGTTTTTATGCACATGGATCCTAATATGGTCCTGGAATGTCATTGCTTCCAAAAGTAATACCAAGCCCAAGTGCAGCCCAATTGCTTACAGCAGCTATTCCAGCTGGGAAAAACAGTGCCACAATATGGCATCCAGTCACACAGGAGGGAGTTTTTTGGCAGGGAAGAGAAATTATGGTTTCAAAGTGAAAACTCTTTTATGAGGAAATACACCAGCAATATGGTGAAGTACAGACCCAGCTAAATAACTGGAATTCTCTCTCACTAAGTAGTTTCCCGTGGCTCTGCATCACGGACACAGGAATTAAGTCCCTGGCGGTGCTTCCAGAGTCCTGCAGGCAAGGCACGGTACCCACAGCCCTCCTGCATCTCTCATCCAACAGAAAGGGAGTTTTTCATTTTCCCACATAAGCCTTTCCCTTAGCCCCACCCCTGCTCACTCTTACTGCCAGGAACCACCACGACCTCTCCTGCCAGCTCATATACCAGGAATGATTTTGCACTGATCCTGATGTCACACCAGCTACGGCTTACGTGGGGCTCCAGCTGTTGGCTGTTGAAGGAGGAGCAGGCTGTGTGTGCATACTTGGCAAGCAGCTCCCCACATCACACCCCAAACCTCTGCTGTATCTCCAGGCACTGGCCTTTGCTTCCAACTTGGACTACTGTATAAGCCTTGTTCCCCTGCTGGATTTCCTTCTGTATGCTACTACGTGCATGCAAAAGTAATTATACATCATAATGTTAAATGAGACGATAATTATTTATATAAAGCAAAAGCAGTTCCTCTTCAATGTCTATAAGACTTTATATTATACTTTGCACTCTTATTGCAACAATTCCTTCTCTTTCCTTCCCCCCCCCCCCCCCTTTCTTATAGTCTAAATGAAACTTTGGGATGTGGGTTATTTTAGAACACACTCAATACACATCTAGATGCTTTGGCATAATGAACAGCAGTAATAAGAACCTGACATATTTAAGACAAATTAAAAAATTAAACCTTTGAAAACACAGCAGAGGCATCAATGACTAGTTGCAGGGTCATCCCTGCTAATTTGATTATTTTGACACCGAAAATCTACTTGCAGTGCAAAGTAGCAATTAGAGTACACACAAATTGGAGAGGAGCAAATTTGCAGCAATAACCCAATAATCCAAGAGCCAGTTTGACTGAAATTCCAAGCCACTGACCTGCAGAAACTTAAGGAAAAAGGGTGATAGCTGTTTTGACATAAGCAGAGAACTTACTGTACAAGACAACTCTGCAGCTGGCTTAAAATCCTTTCATTTGGAGGTATGACATGATTCTGCTTCCAGTGCAGAATTCCAGGGATGCAAGAAAATATACGGGATGGTGAACATTATAAACAGGAAATCCACTATTTTAGAAAGAACTTTTCCAGTACTGTTCATTCACTTGAGGAAAGGCATTTTTTAGCTTGGGAGCCAGCTATTGAGAGCCAAATTAAGGAAATGAGGGAGGAAAATGCAGTTATCTTTGGGCAAGGATTCTCCAGGGCCTGCACTGCTGAGTTGGCAGCCTGAGGTGTGTATCCCAAGTGGTTCCTCTGGGCTTCTTTGGAAATCACCAAACATTGCACGTAACATTTTCACCACCACAGGGACACTGCAGCTCTTTGGAAAAATAGTGTGTAGGCTCCATATCACTTGGGTGCATTTGAAATGTGTGAGGCATAAGAATAAAAAGTGAGGAAGAAAACAAGAAACAAAGCAGAAAGCAGCCAGAGCCTGTCACTGCATCCCTTCTTTAAGCACAAACTGAAGACAAGACATAGCTAGTTTTAGTGAATCTTTACTAGATTCTAATTTTCCCATCTAACATTAGACACAATTTTAAAAATCCAGAAATTAAAACAGACAGGGTATAAAAGGGGAAAAAAAGAGAAGAAGGAAACCACATTTCCATTGTCTGTCTGACTGGGGATAGGGAAAAGGTACTTAAAAGTTTCTTCTTTCAGCTTTTAACAAAACTGTCTCCTGGAACAGGTTTTGTCTTTGGGTACCTTGATATTTGCTCTGTAACCTGAAGCATGGATTGAAGGAGATTCATGCAAGTTTGCTTTTTCTTAAGTTCTGCTGCAAATCCTCATCCACCTGGAAGACACTGGGACCGTTCCCAGCCAGGGTGACTACAGCCCAGCGAGGGCTGAGGGCTTAAAGGCTGCAATCATCCCCCAGATAACACTAGGTCCTGTTGGCTTAGTGATTTAGACCTTTTTTCCACTGAGTACAGTTACTCCACACAGAATAATAAAACCATTCAAGCATTGGAAGGTACTCTAAGCTGTTTTTTCCCCAAGCTAAACAAGCCCAGATCCCTCAGCATCACCTCCACAGGGAACTCCGGCTCCCTCAGGCTTGCTTACCTCTATCCACATCTTCCTTGTACTGGAGACCCCAATCCAGATACAGCTGGGAAGGGGGTTGCATACATAAATTAGATTAATACTATTAATTCCAGAAGTCTTCAGACTCCCTGGGCTTTGGTTTATGGAACAAGCTAACAGAGTGATCAGCACCTGGTGATTCAGGTCACAGACATCATGTGCTGTAAAGAGACAATTCTGTAGGTTTAATTCATCACGTGCAACCCTACTACCCAAAACTACAATGAGATTTGTAAAACACAGCCCAGAAAGGGGGGTGAGTAGCAGTGGGCAATGACAGGATCAAGGGGGGGGGGGAGAAAAAAGAACGGGGCGGGGGGGGCAACAAATTCTTTCCAGCTTGGTTATCCGCTGCTTATTTTAATATGCCATTGC
>JAWWEU010000034.1:6953778-7005283 GCA_035583155.1 Acropternis orthonyx | reverse complement strand
AAATTGGAACTCTCTTGTAGGGTGCTAACCCAAGAGTTCCCCAACGTTGCTTTAATAAATACCTCGGCTGCATAGAGCTCCAAATTGTCTTTGTGCAGTTTTCTACGCCTTTTTGGGGGCACAAATTCTCGGCATCATTTAGGCAAAAACCCAAATAAAAGTATTTTGTCTAGATGTGCCCAACTGCTGCACAGCCTTTCAGGGGGGAACAATCCACTGACTCCAGTGATGGGTCACTGACTGCACAGAGTAGATGGAATATGAGACACTTGCTCAAACTAAAATCCAGAGGAGGGGAAGTACCAACAACACAGACATGAACACGTCACTCTGCAACAAAAACTGTCAGCACATTTGAGAAGTTCATTAAAATCTGAAAATGTTCTCCCCAAACCAAGTACTGTAAAACCTTTGCACTTCCCGAGTGAGAGAACAAACGGCATGTGTCAGAATCATAAAGAAACTTTAAAATTAACATACTTGAGAAGTCTAATGTCCAGGGGCTCAACAGGCACAGCTGTTTCATTAATACCAGATTTGCTGCCAGCCCTCACTGTATCTGCTCTTATTCAGGATGCTATTGACTTGTCTTTAAACCTTAATACTATGGATAAATAAATGAATAACTGCCTTGCAACAGCACTTTGTGATTCTCTTGACCAGAAAAGAGTCTGTCCTTTCAGATGCACAGCTGTTCCCTACTCCCAAGGAAGAGGGCACATCTTAATCCCCCACAGTTTCACTGGAGAAGTCCTGCAATTGCTGGACACTGACAAAGCAGTTCTGTGGCAACACAACTGAGAAACAAGGGAAATCAAATGGCACAACATTTTCAAAGGGGCCTCCTCTTTGCCTCAGGGAGTCAGGGCATCCTCTTGCTCAGGACATGGCTTGGAAAAGTATTGAGAAACAGCTGTCTAGTCCTTAAGCTTGACGGTTTATGTGCTTTCAGCCACCTGCTTAACTCCTTGCATGTAGTTTGTTTAGTTATTCTGTGCTGGAAAGATCTGCTTGACATTGTGAGTATTATGCTGAACGAAAGGGAGACATGTGAGGGAAGGAGGGGAGGCTTGTGTTGTCATATGTTGCCAGGGGCTGGTTTAATCCTGAAAACCTCACAACACTGTACCATTTTTCATGTTAAATGGAGCTGCTTTACTTTAGATGCTCAGAAGAGCTCAAATCAGAAGAAGACATTCCTCTAGGCCAATGTACTAACCTTCAAAGCATTAGCTCTCTGAAGTCAAGCAGTGGCTACTTTCCGGGGGCTGAGATAAGAGTGCCTTTAGGTTCATCCAGAGCTAGATGTCCAACAAATTTGCTGCTGTCAGTCAAACATGAGCCACACAGAGCCCTTGGCTTCCAGCAGAAATAAACCTTTGACAATTCCCAAGAAAATCCAGGAGTTCAAATACCCACATACTCACATAACTAGTCCTATTAACTCCAAGGAGGGCACCCTTTCTGGGCTTCCCATTCCACAAACCAAGTGCTGCTTCTTAGTCCCAGCTCACCTCACAATGAGTTTGGGTGCAGGAGAAAGACAATAGATACAATTACTTCTCTCAGTGCTTATTTTAAATGAACACAGCTCTTTCTAACACACATGCAGGTGCTTTAGTTGGCGCACAGAAAGGTATGGCCAGAAAGGCAGCGTGGTGTTACTAGAGGAATTGTGCTGTTCATATGAATTTTAGTTCATTTTTCAGGGAATAGATCCCCTTCCTCTTTACTGTGCTGATGAGGCCCCAGAATATTATAAGAAATAGCACATTCCATGCCAGAAAAGCAATTCCATTTTCAAAAGCTAGAACACTTGGGCTAATTAGAGTGGCCCAGATACTTTGATCAGAGATAAATTAATGCTTTTTATGAGATCCTGCTCTTAGTTAACTTCTTTTACTAAATTTCTTCACTAATGTTTTCTAATTTCACATGGGAGAAGAGGGGAGAAGATGAAAGGAAGTTCTTTTTAATCAACTTGCTGCAAATTTAAGAATAGCTTGCTAAATGTTTGTTTGGCTTTACAAAAATATATTATGATTTTGTCTTATTAACACCTTGTTTTACTTATACCACAATTTATTAAGCCATTGTATGGTATATAAAAGAGAAGAATCACAATGCATTGGGTATTTCATACCCCATTCCATATTTCTCATTATTTTCTCATTGCAGTGGCAAGGTTAAGGGCCAAAGCTCTGCTGCAAGCATAATAAATAGCATTAGTACCTTTAGCACTCAATGCTCACTCTCCAGCTCCATTTCACATGAGTAACTCTATCAAGCTTAGTGCTGCAATTCTGTACCTAAGGAAGCCTTTGAGCTGTATAAGCTTTTAGGCATCTTCAGCATCCATATGCCCTGGGTTTTAATGTGCTTGCTCACTTGCCCAAGTCTTTCCCACTATTTCTACTGTCCAGATGTAAAAAACAGGGCTTACTGATGAATTTAGGGCAGGCTAAGGAATATCATGGCAGAGAAAGATGTAAATGAATTCAACCTTCCTCCAAAACTGTCTTGGATCATAGTTACATAGTGGCATCTTTTGTGATAATTAAAAAAACCCCAAACAAACAAAAAAACCCAACCAAACAAAAACCCCACCAACAAGAAAATACAAGTGACTGGTTACAAATTTAGCAACAACAACAAAAGCTTAAAACTGGAAGTTCAATGAACATTCCTTTTTCCCCATCTGAATGCCTAACTAGTCTATCAGAGGATCTTGGCTCAGATTCCTTCCATTCCCATGTTTCCATCAATCAATTCCCACTGAATACCCAGGAAAACACTGTCTTTACTATGACATAGTAACACTATTTTAAAAATTAGAACTTGGGGTCCACTTAAAGCCTAAAAGATTCACATGAACACAGAAAGCCAAGAAGAATTCCCCAGCAGAGCTTCAGACAGCACATCTGCTCCTCAGAGATCCCAGATCTGGCTCTTTGTCATGTACTCAACCCTACTGGCAAAAGACAGATCTCCAGAATTCCTGAACACTGTGTTCTCTTTATAGTCAAATGCCTTCTAACAGCATGAATCCCTCAGTCAGACACTGACACTGGGGCTGATGGGACACAAACACTAATTACTGACAAGGGCAAACACCGCCAACAAATCTTGCCACTCTCAGAATGGATGTGACAGTCCCACTGACAAATTTCCAGCCCCGAACAATCACAGCAAAAACAAAATCACATGCATCATAATTTAAATAATCTTTTAAAACATACAAAAGAAACTTGCAATCTTTCAGAAAAACAGTTTTCCATCTGGAATTTTGGGCTCCAGTACTTGTTGGACATATGTAATGGCAGAAGCAGTTACGAAGATCTGATGCAATCGTAACCAGTACAATAGGTTCTTAGACACAGAAGACAACTGATACATAAAGAAAAAACCTGAGTGAAACATATACATAAGACCTGCACTTTAACAGTCACAGCTCACAAGCAGAAACTATCTCAGGCCATTGCAGACAGGCTGGAGAAAGAGGCAGGAAGGAGAACTAGCAGAGACCAAACTCCCACCCTTCAACAGATGGTAAGGTCTGTTAGTAGTTTTGATCCACTTCCATCACTGTGTCTAGCACACTTAAGCTATTCACATGCTATAAAACCTGCAATGTGTTTTTCCTCACACTTCCTATTTCTTCACTTGGATGTCAGAGCCATGAAGCTCAGTTTTGTTTCTTCTCTTTTTCTTCTAGCACTGGGATGCCCGTGTTTGCTTAACCTGGCATGTTGACACGCTGAAAGGATCAGCCAGCTTTTTCCATCAGAGACAAAGGCTTAATTTCCCTGTGTCACACAGGATAGATGTCTGTTCAGCTAAGCAGGGAGGCTACACAGCAGGGATGCAACAATTCTGAAAAAGTCACTGCATTCTAAATAAATCAGTCACCAACACACCCAGCTGTTAATGTCACTGGATTTAATAAAGCAGCTTGCTATAATTGTCATGCCTTTAGCAACAAGTAGTTTACCTTGTCTAAAAAAGGTGCAAATGTGTTTCCTGAGGTTAAGAACTCCATACTGACAGAATCACAGACTGGCTCAGAATGGCAGGGACCACTGGAAGCTCATCTGGTCCAACCCATCAAATCCAGTAGGGCCACCTAGAGGCCAGGAGAGTTGTCCAGACAGCTCCTGTGTATCTCTAAGGAGGAATACTCCACAACCTCCTTGGGCAACTTGTGCCAGTTCTTAGTCATCTTCACATCATACAAGTATTTCCTGATGCTGATCTTTAAAGACCCCTTCCAACCAAAACCATTCTGTGATTCTACGATGTTCAGACAGAAACTCCAGTGCTTCAGTTCATGCTCATTGCCTCTGGTCCTGTCTCTGGGCACCACTAAGAGAAGCCTGGCTGCCCTCTTTGCACTCTCCGTTCAGGTGTTTGGATTCAGTGATAACTCTCCGTTTCTCCAGGCTGAACAGCCCCAGCCCTACAGCATCTCTCCTGTGAGGAAAGGCTGAAAGTTCCTTTATCACCCTTGTAGCTCTTGGCTGGATTCTTTCCACAGTTCCGTGTCTCACTCTTGTTGGGAAGCCTGGAATTGGACACAGTGCTCCAGGGGTGGCCCAGGTCACACAGGCCATCGAGATACAAATGCAAGTTCGTAGAAAATAATGCAAGAAAAACATGAGAATGTTAAGACTGACTAATTGTTGTAGCTCATGGCAGACATTCCTCAAGAACTGTGGAAGCACTGAACATCTACTGGCTCCATCACAGCACATTTGGGTTCCTGTTTCAGCTTCCCATACTCACAGTTGTCCAATAGCCACAGTACAATACCCAAGTCACACAAACATGACTGTCTTTTCCATACTCTCAGACCTTTTTTGTGGCTTTCTGCATGAAAACTCCTCCCTGACAACCACTCTGTCTGTTAGCCTAGCTTCACAGACATCATGGACTCTGAGCAGCAGTGATTCAATTAAAATTCCCAGTGTTCAGTATGGCCTGCAACACTGGAGATTTCCAGTCCTGGACACTTGCTGTTTAGCTGGAGCTAAACACACTTGACAGGCTGTAGCACAGCCGTAGTTTCTGGCAGTGCCCAGCAAAGCAAGAAGCTGATGCAGAAGTCATTTTCTTCCATTCTGTCAGCCACACTAATCATCTCCTTCCAGTTGTGTCCAAGTGCCACAGGGTGCTTTTCAAAGCCTGCTCTGACACAAGAGTAACAAGACACCTCGTACCCAGCTCCCCGAGCCCAGCAGCAGCACGGCTGTGAGACGGAGCAAGTAGGGCACCACATCAATGGAGATCATGCAAACTCAGCTCAGGCCCAGGAATGTTCCTATATCAAAACAGCTTTTGCTCCAGTTACAAGCAAAGCATAAACATGAAGTAGTTTATGATCCTTCGAGTCACCTATAAGGTTACTGAATATATGTTTAATATGCACATATTACAAGTACAGAGGAAAGGGCATGTGCATATATAGAGGTATTTCTACTTAATGAACAATATGGGTTTCAGCAAACCATGTTGTCCATATTTTCTGTCACTGAGATTTGTTTGCAGTCCGTGGCAGGTTACAGTCTAAGCTCAACACCTGAAGGAATGTTGCCAGTTGCATGCACATGCATATGGGAGTACCTTATATTTATCTGCCTGGCTGATTAACATTGTGATTATTTGAGAAAACCTCAAGGTATAAGAGAACACCCCAAGCTTTAAGGAGGATTGGGCATAATATCCTGGCTATGTTAGGAGATGTGCACTGCCATCTTCCACATAACAACCCTTTCTTAAAAACCACTGAAATTGTTTAAAAATAAAAATGTGCATACTTGAAACAAAGCCCTTTTAAAATAAGATTTCTGAAACATATTTATTGTTCTCTATGCACTCACCGATGCCATGCTAATCATGTGACTAAAAATTTTATATATGCTAACAAAAATTACAGGTGACATCCTACAATAACAAATCATTCTTCACCATGTAATTATATGACAATTGATAGCAAATGCTTTTTTGCCCCCTCCCCCCTTCTTTTTTTTTTTTTAATATAACAGGTGTCCTTCAACTTGCCCAAAGCAACACCAAGTGAATTTCCTTCCTGCTGCGTTTTTTTCAGTCATATAATGTCAATGAGGAGGAAATCTCCAGAGCCCACACTGAACTATGGCACAGGATCACTTGGATGAGTACCTGCCTCCTACTTCTGTCTCTCTCACCATACTTTTCCCCCCAGGATACAACCAATAAGAAGGAAATCTAAGTGTGAACTCTTAAAGCCTGAGGTTAAAAGCAGTGCATGAGTCAATTCCCAAGAATCAAAAAGAAATAGGAAGCAGTCTGCTTACACAGCCCATAATGGTTTTGCCTTTCCCTGGAGATAGGAATGGAAAAGACCTCATTGTTTATTAAGCCCCGTGCACCTTTTTATTGCAAGCATCAATGCTGTGTTCTGTCCTTCAGGAACTCATTGTGGGCAACCTTAAAACTCACTGTGTTTTGTTTCCACTTTCCCTGTCTGCCTATTCCAGAACAAGACACGCACCAGAGTAAGAAACTACCTCATAATGTCTACTCACAATTTATTTCTAATCAGCTTATCACAATTAGACTTTGTGTTTTCTTTTAGCTCAAATCCATTTTTTCCCCCTCATTGGTATATAGTTTCTCAGTATAATTAGAGATAGCAATACATTACATGCCATACTTTGACAGTTTAAGATTGGCTTTTCATCCATACTTAGCCTGGCAGTTTTCCCTTGCAGGAGAGTTCAGAGTATCCCAGATTCAGTTCACTAGTGTCTTTTATAAAGGCATTAATTTCTGCTGCAAACCCCTGCCACACAAGAGCTCCTCAAATCACATGCACATTTATACACTTTTATATCACACAGCAGTGAAGAGTTTCCTTCTGATCAGCCAGAAACCCCGGCACAGTGGAGGGCTTCGACTCTTGATTATAATTGCTGAGTCTCCACCTTAAGCAGATTTTCCTGCTCACACAGGCTGTATTCTTAGACTTTCATCCAATTTCTATCATTGCAACCCTCAGTATCATTCGTGCTTCCCTCTTTAATATTCTACTACTTCTCCAAATTGATGCCATCTTCAAGTCTGAGTTATAAGCAAATTAATTAGCACATTTGTACTTGTTATGCCAAGATCACAAGAAGTAGTTTCCTGGGTATTCTAAAGGCAGCAGTTTGGCACTTTCTCCTGCACTGCAGATCCCCCACTGTATATTGTTTACCAAGTTCCACTGACCTTTGAAGTTTTGCATAAAGATGTGCACAGATCATTAGTTCTGCACCCAAATTAATAAATTTCCATGTGGCACTATGTTCCTGAAATCCAGATTGATTAAATTCTGCCTCCATTATCTTCTCAAAAATAATAAATTAAGATCACCTGATTTATCACTTGTAAAGGAACAGCATGTAATTTTCCACTTCCCATTAACACTGTTATTTATTTACTCTCACTCTTAAAAAGTGTTCTAAAGACTTACATTTTATTGAGAGGAGCGTCAAGAGCTCATAATTCCTGGTTTCCTTTCCCCCATTCCTGAATTTTTCACAGCTTCAGCTTTTGTGACACAAAGTCAACCCTTTTATATTTCAGTTTAATATAAGCAGAATTTAACTCATGATTTCCTCGCCTATTGTATTTTCTACAATAAGTAATTCTGTAATATCCTCATTAACAACCAAAAGCAGAGCTAAAATAGAAAGTTTCTCACAGATTCAGTGATTGCTTTGTGAAGAAATGTGTCACCTATCCCACTCCAGAATATCTAGACACTACTATTGATAGCAAAATCTATTCTTCAATCTACATTTAAGAAATCAGGCTTTTCCATAAAGGACACAAATCCCAGTAGAATAAGTCAATTTTTGATTTGTCACCCCGTCACATTATGATGTACTAAAAATACAAGACGATTAATGATATTAAGACATCACATCTCTGAAAAGAAAATTACCAGAAATACAGAAGGAAGTGTTCCAGAATGCTTTGGTAGGAACAAAGATTTTTTGGTCATGATCTATTCTAACCATGAGGGAGCAAAACACAATAGTTTCCTTTACCAGCCCTGTTTGGCTGCATAATAGGATGAGAATGAGATACCAGCTCCATAAATCCTGCTATTACAAGCATAGATGTTTTGGGTTGCATTTCTACCCTTCAGAGTGTGTATTTGTTTCACCACCTCTAACTACCCAAGGATGGGAAACTGAAGGAATACACAGTTTTTATTCTGGTCACATCAATTATAAACTGTGCCACACAACCCATACAGTAAAGTACTGGGAATCATTTCTCAACACACTCAGCTTATTTCCCTCTCCTTTCATGCATGATTTCCCCTCATTTCCTTGACTGGCATAGGGCAGTTGTCATAGCAGTAGAGAAAAGAGGAATCTGATGGAAAGCCTTGAGAATTCAGCTGAACTATGGCCACCACTAAATATGGGCTTGTCACTTATATGATTGCAGAGAATAAATCTGATAAATGCATATGGCAGTAAAGAATGACTGCTGTTTCCAAACAAAACTGTCTCTAAAATCAACTTTTCTCTTGACGAGTTTAAGTGTTTTTAGAAATACGAACAAAAGAACGTACAAATAATGACAGGAACAGGTTGGACATCATGGGGAGTGTCCTATAAAACAGCTACATAATTCATGTTATTCCATACAACGTCAGCCAAGGCATTCAGCTGTGTTTTATCAGGCAGCTTCTTAGCTATTTAGATGAGTTTACTTCTGTTGGAGAAGTCATCCTCTTTCTGCTGAGGAAAGACAATCAGTTCAAGACTGAAGTTACTACAGATGCAGTACAACTCCTGTCAGAACACATCCATTTCCCAGAGATTTTACAAATTAATTTGAAATAACAGAGGAACTGTACAAATTGAGTGTTACTCTATCATCTGCACAAATATTTTTCCCATGTGATACAGGCTTGGAGGACTAAGAAGGGCAGAAACAATTTAACTAACTGGAACTATATCGATCATTGATCTTTGGCCATTTTTGCTCTTCCTTGTAACTGTGTTTCTTGGAAAACTCATGAAATTATGTTTTGTTTCCAGGACTATCTGGACAATCACACATTCAATGAAGAAGCCAATTCTGACATCTCTAAATTTTAGGACTTACGGTAAAAGCACACTTCACAACTGTTCTGATTTTTTGGGTTTTTTTAATTCCTCTTTATCCATCTCAAGGCACAGGGAGAAATTCTGGCCATATATACAAGAAAGTGTCATGGGTTTTCCTACTAAGATTATAAGTAATAACACCATTGTCCTTGTAAAGCTTCAGCGGAAGGACTGACCGCTCCACTTGCCTCGCTCCCCATGCCCTGTGTCCTCCGTTCTGTGTTAGGAAAGGCACAGGGAAAACGAGGCCTGAATAGAACAAGTCACAGGCACCAGACAATGAACTAAAGCAGTCAAAAGAATCCCTGACATCAGAGCACGAGCACAAAGGCCTTCTGGTTCTGAACTGTAGTTTCCAACACTGTAAAACAACTGCATTCACAGAAGTGTTTTCCTTTAAAGCACCATAAATCTCTTCCTATGCCCTTTCAAAACTTGAAGTTTTGATCAAAGTACAAAGTACATGGCCTGTAACATTAGATGAGAAAGCAAATTCATCTTGTCCCAGGGGAATTATGGCAAGCTGACTATCTCTAAATCCCAAACACAGCTCTGCATACAATTCTGCCTCTGGAGAGATGAAGAGATGTAAGCACATATGACAAATGAGAATCACTCTGTTCACTGTGCTACCAGAAGATTCCAAGGTACGATGGTAATGAAGATTTAAGAGACATGAATAGAATTTTTTCTCACAAATAACTGACCTGCTATCAAGTAGCACCCAAGAAACTAGAAAATAGGCAACAGAAAAATAAATAGCGCAGCAATCTGTAGTTTTAAGGCTCAATCTCTGATGTTCCACTAGGCTGTACTAGGAATTGGACCAAGTCTTTAGAAAGAAACCAAATCTTGCGAAAAGGGAGGCAAACAGCACGTGAATGTCTCAGCTTCCAGCAGCCTGCAGCATGTCAACTCACTGAGCATCATTCCCAGGTTTTATAATTGCCCTGCTCTCAGCAGCACAGCCCAATGCACCGTTCAGACATTATACTGCACAGGCACAAAAATAAAACCTACAGAAGGCACTGACACAGAGATTGCAGTGTTTGTGTGCTGGAGGGCAGCTGTATGTCTTCTTACAGTAACACCACCAAATATACTCTACTCTGCCTTCTGAACTGTAATAAAAGAAAAGCCATTTGTAGTTTCAGATACCCTTAAAAATACTGAGTTCAAAACATGTCTCTTGCAATAACATTGCCAAAACATACCACAAAGCTTTCAAAAGTTTAACTTTTGGCATCAGAGAACTTCTTACCCAACAGGTTTGTCTATGTTCCTTCATAAATCACTAGTGCACTCATCTAAAAAATGCAATGAAATGGAGAAGAGAACAAGGGAAAAGGGAAAAGAGAAGTTCCTTTCAAAAGTTTTATTCTAATATTCCTGTATCTTAATATTGATCTTTTTTTAACTCCTTTTCTGTCTTTTTTTTTTTTTTTAATAAAAATTAGCATCTCCCCCATCTGTTTTCAGTGCATTAGCAATGGCACTTTCCCCAAACACATATATAAAATTGGAGGGCACAAACCTGCAAAAATTAACTTGAATTACCTACAAAATTCCATGAAGTCTGCAGACCTAACTTCTCTACGAATTTATGTTTTTGTCTTCTCACAAGGTGTTAAACCCCCTGCCCTCTCTTTGTCCCCCAGAACAACTGCACCATGTCATTATCAGTGGAACTGCAGTACCTCTGTTTTCAGCTCTTCACCACACCCCTAATGACTAACCATAAACTGTATATCACACTGAAGGAATGTCACACATCCGACCATTTAGCAGCAGTAACAATCCATCTGTTGTGCATTATTGCTTCCATGAATCATAAACTTAATTCTAAATTAGGTGATTAAAAAGTGGCATAATTCACTTAGATGTTAAAGGGATAATATTTTGTTTGTGGTTCCAGCTGCTTACCTGGAATTACATTAGTGCAGCTTTGGGCACAAGTGTGTGAAAGTCACTTAATGGCTGGAAACCAACACCAGCTTTTGTGTTTAAAAGTCAGATGAGCAACAGAGTTTTAGAGATAATAATCTTGAGGAAACAAAAGTAAGTTGATATCATCCTTCCATGCCATCTCTATGAACAGTTTTGAGTCATGAGGGAGAAAAAGATGATTGTTTTTTCCATTCTTTTTCTACTAGTGAAGCACCACAGTCTTGCCCTTGAATATTGGGTACCTGTATCACAGGTCTGAGTGGTGGGATGGTAACACTACCTTACCAAAAATTTCAAAACTATTTCATTCCCAATGTATTGAGTTTTTCCAGATCCTATGAAATTCTCCCTTTCACTTTTTCTTGCTTTATTGATTAAGCCACAAGCAGATTTTCTATTGACTTAACTCAAGCAGAGAAAAAAATCATGTTTTTTTCAAGTAAAAGCAGAAAACAGTGCTTGTGAGGCACTCCCAGAGTTCAGTCTTTTCCCAGATATTGAACTACTGTGTCTTTGGCAGGGATATGACATGAAATAGGATGAACTACAAGCACACATTACTTTTTGGTTCCTCTAGGCTGATATCCTTTGCATTTATTCTGCCATGGCCCCACTCTTACAGACTTGCATTTGTAGGTAAAAACATTTCGTGTGGAGGATGTCCCTGTTTAACTGCAAAACCCATCAGCCAGGCTGGTTAGTGTTTGATCCTGAAACACTGGTGCTATTCCCAACAGGCATCCTGCCAGGAATGCAGGACCCACTGCTACCTACCTGGCTGAAGACCCGATGAAGGACAGAGCTCAGCGCATGGTTCGTGTCACCTGCAGTGTCACTGGATCTTTTGACAGCTCATTAACTCCACCTCAAAAGGTTTGGGACTTGATGGAGCTTCTGATGAGAAAGTCCTGTAGGATATAATAGGAATGTAATGAAATATAGGTCGTATGTTCTAAATGTCAATCATCTTAACAATATAATATGCCCTTTCAGCAGTGCAAAAGGTGTTAGCAGTGGTTGTGTGTGGCTCCTCTGTACCAGGCTCTAAACCTACACAAAACCCATTTTTGCCCCTGGCAGTTACGATAGGACTTTCTGAAGCCACCCTGCAGAAGTAACAAGTAACACAGAGATGTGAAAGGACCTTTGCTGGGTGCCCAGGAGATCAATGGAAGAGACAGAATACGTAAGAACTGAGCACTCTCTACTTCTGACTGCTGCAGTGGGGGGAGAATATGTAATTTACTTCATGCTCTAGTCTAAAGTATTAAATAATAAACATGACTAACTTAACTCCCTCTGGAACTATCAGCAAGTGAAATCAATGTTTGTGTTACTTAGCTGATCTAGCCCATGATGCTGCTTCTGAACTTTAAATATAAATAAAAATAATGTGTGCAGTCAAAGCTCAAAAGCTAAGAAGGCAACAGGAATGTTCTCATTGACCTGAGCAGCTGCAGGATACTTAAGCAACCTGTATCTTCACAAGAAGAGGGCATTAATTCACTGATGCTTTGTTCCAAAACATTTCTTAAAAAAAATACCAAGAAAAAATTAAAGAATGGGAACACATAACATTTGCAGCAGTGATTTAAGTGTAGACTGTAAATGGTGTCTACCCACAGTGCAGAAAACCTGTGCTATCAGAAGTACAAGGAGGTCAGGAAAAAAGGGAAGAAGAAGGCGTAGAGTAATAACGTCCTCCCTCTGCTCAGCTGCAGGGACTTGGAAGGGTGCCTGTTCCTGAGCATTTGCTATCATTTGGTGCCTGTTACAAACTCTGCTGCTTCATAAATTTACACTGACAAGGAAAGTATAGTCTTCCCTGAGATAGCATAGTTACTGTCTTCCCTATTCATCATCTGTTCCCTTCTTTATGGGAGTGGCAAGAACAGAAAGGTAGCCTTGGCCCACCAGTGGCTGGTGCTGGAGATCCAACCATTTTTGTGAGCATTGCAACCACTTGTAATTGTTTTTTTTGGTAAGCAGTGAGGTATTTTGTTAAAAGGAATTGTCTTAGAGCTTCTCTTCGTTACTCCCTGGTTTTGCAAATTTTATTTGCTACTAGCAAACAATAGTTCTCATTACATTTGCTGTAGGCAATGTCAGAATGTCCCTATCGAAATAGCTCATCAGCCTCATTCGGATCACTGTCAGTCATGCCACGGGCAGATCACTAAGACAAGACATCCTGAAACGTTCTCATAGCTGCAGAATTGCCCCAATAATGACATGCAGCTCCTGTAGCAGTGCCTGCAGCAGCCCATAAATTCATATTCCACTTGGTGTCCAGTTTTCACTGCACTGTAATAAAATGCTATTGGCAGGTGTAGATAAAAGGGGTGAATGAAGTTCTGCTTCAAATCTCTTGCCCTTTGAATCGCTTGTCTTTTAATAACAATATAAGAACACAGGAGTATTTTAATGAAATTTATAGCAAAACACTCTTGATGTGCACAGCAGCAGCTCTGCAGAGTGAGCTGCTGAGCCCAAGGAAATCACTGCACAGGGTATGTTTGGAAACCACGGATCACAACTGACCTGCCATCTGGCACTAAAGGAAACAGTGTCACACTTCCAGCACAGAGCAGGCACCAGGGATTACTTTGCCAGACAATACTTTGCTTCAATGAAATATATTGTACAGCCTCATTAATCGCATCTTTTAAGTCTGCATGACTGTAATAGCTTGCCATAACAATAAGGTTTATTTACCAGCACAACAGAAAAAGTGACAGGAAACCCAAAAGTGAGGGACCAATTAATTCCTGAATATTTTTCCATCATGAAAACCTAACATTGCCAGTGTGAAGCTCAGTCCAATAGATAATCATTTAGAGAGAAATGTATGTAGCACCCTGAACCTCAAACCAGAAAGTGGCACATGAGATGGACAGCAGGAACAAGGACAGCAGCAAGCCCTACTGCCAGGATAATAATCTCTTTTCAAGGACATGGCCTGAGGAATAGAATACAGAGAAAAACTTACCAAAAGAACAACATTTATCAATAGAAATAATACTATTATCTCACGAAATCTCAAAAAAAAGCCCCAGTTCTCCAGAGCTGAGTCAAGGCTGGGCAAACTTGTTACAGCTTTGTCAAATTAGCTCTCACCTCACCTGAGCACTGCTGTATTATGTTGCTCAAAAAACGGATTTACAGTACCCAGCTCTGAGTTCTTTGTTCAGGCAAATCTCCCTTTGTGTCTCCTGACTGATATGGTGTCATTAGCAATTATTTCTAAAGGCCAAAAAATTGTACCCACACCAAAAATACTTTGGGTAAGCTGTTGGAAAAAATGATAAATAAGTATTTGAAGAACAATGTAAACTCCCAGTTGGAAAACGCAGTAGGGAACCTTCTTTCTTGCACGTGGGACTCTTCTAAAAATCAAGAGCAATAAAGAGGAGACACAAGATCAAATATGTCTTTAGTCCTTCTGCTTTAACTAAACTGCATTAAAAAATTAGTACCAAGTTACTTATTTGGTTACATTTCAATTAGATGTATCTTCAGCTACTTGGATCCCATGTGTATAATGTAGATGATTAGAATCAAATACAGAAGAGCTGACCTGGCCAAAAGCTAATAGTCACTATAAATAATACCCTCTTAAAATACTCTCATAGAAATGTAAGTCATTATTTTGACTTAAAACCTCTTTAATTTATCTCTTTAATGTAATACTAATTTTCAAGATAATAAAGAAAAATTTATCTAAGCATGACAGATCAGTACCTACAGCATCATTAATCAATATGAGATAAACAAGAACATTACCAATAAAAAAGTTTCATTTATGCACCTCATCAATAATACACATATATATAAATATTAATTGTTGTGAACAAGATACCATCTGCAGTCCATTTTTATGGAAAAGTCTGTAGAAATAAAAGGGCTTCTTGCTACTGCTGTATTATGTGTATACTGAGAGAATTTGAGAACTTACAGTATCACAGAATCACTAAATTGTTCCGGGTGAAAAGCCCTCCAGGATTATGGAGTCCAGCTGTGAACGCAGCAGTGCCAAGGCCACCCCCGAGCCACGTCCCCAGGTGCCATATCTAGGCATTTTTTGATCACTTCCCAGGATGGTGGCTCCACCACTTCCCTGGGCAGCCTGTTTCAATGCTTGACAAGCCCTTTGGTGAAGAAATTTTTCACAACATCCCATCCAAACCTCCCCTAATGCAACTTGAGGCCATTTCCTCTTATCCTGTCGCTTGTTACTTGGGAGAAGAGAGCGACCCCCACCTGGCTACACCCTCCTTTCAGGCTGTTGCAGAATGATAAGGTCTCCCCTGAGCCTCCTTTTCTCCAGGCTAAACACCTGTGTAAGTTATTTCATGGATTCAGGACACTGAGGAGAACAGTATCCAAGGAAGTGTTTTACCTTCACTCTTATCAACTAGGTCTGCTCTGCGGAAACCTGTAAGGTTACCCAGGCTCAGAGAAATGTACTGCTCAGCAAAAACGTGGCAAAACTCAGGCCTTAAAAGAAACCCCCAGTGTTTGCTTTGCAGAGCAATTCACTGAAGAGCTGCCAAGATTCTTCCTTTCTTCATAGAGACAAGACCTCATCCCTCTCCCATCACTTGTGTCACACAGTGGGAAGGAGAGTGCTACAGTGGCAGAGAGAAGGCAACAAGCCAACATATGACAGCAAAAATGACAAACGGTATTAACTGATGGCTGCCCAGAGCAGCTCCTTCTCCTGCTAATGCAGATGCCACCAAGTCTCCAAATGTGGGGAAAAAAGGACTAACACATCTCAGAGATGCTGTCACTGTACAGTTCTATCAGTACAGGATCTCACCTGCAGATACCTAGTGCAATTCGTTTGTCAGTATATTTAAACTACAGTTCAAATAACATAAATGAGTACAACAGCAAATGCACACTTCTGTCTTATCCAAAGGCCAGCACAGCCTGGCTAACCAGAACCAGAGGGATCACAGGAATTACACCCCACTGATCCCACTGAGCAGAGAACAAATGTTAATTTGCCCATACTAACACACAGGTCTGACTTTGAAACTAAGATGAATTATGAACTTTTCAGACTCTGCAGTTAATATTGATGAATCTTCAATAATGAACTGCTCAGGACTTGCAGCCCCTTTTAGGAATGGTCTCTTCCTCTTCATGGGTTTTTGAGACACTCCTGTCTCTTCAAAAGCACTGCTGAGCTTTATAAAGCCAGACACCAGCACTGAATGGGTGTGTTCCTGGTCACTGCTTAGAGTTGCATTGCTATACTCTATAGACCAGACTGTCAGATAATGGCAACTCCTACTTTGCTTACCATGATTACAAAATCATGGTCTCACTTTCCTCACACTGAAATTGTCTTTTCTTTGCACTTTCAGTTCCCTTTTCAACTCAAAATTAGCTTTGGTAAAATTAATGAATAGCTGGAAAGGAATCTTTAGTGTTCTGCATTAACTTAATCTTTCAAAGTCCTCAGAAAACCCATGTGAAAAAATTATACTGCAACAGTGCTGGAACATCTTTTACCATGGAATACAGTTTTCTGCTTTAAACTGCTTTAAAAAGCCAGCATGAGTTATTGAGGAAAAAATATCTCAGTCTAGCAAAACACCAAAAGTGAGGTTTCACATCAGTTAAAGACAGTCTGCTGTCCAAAAAACCGTGAGGATGGAATGGTAGTTCGGGAGGTGGGGTGGGAGGTGGGGGTGGGGGGGTGTAGTATTTTTAGAGAGATTAAGGTATCAAGAGACTTGATTTGCACCTGAGCTGGGATGAGTTGAAAATGCACCATACTCAAATCACCATCCATGACTAAATCACTTCTGTATTAAAAGAAAATTAACTACAAGTATATGAAAAACCTGAATAAGAAAAGTAATTAACCAAATTCCACAAAATATACAAATGGTTCCCCTCTTTACACAACTGACACCTGAGAGAGCCTGTTTGAAAGAAGAAATAAAAATGAGGCCCCAGGCACTGGATGGGTAAGCACCGTTTATTGCTAATGCCTCTGCAGCTGAGCAGACGTGGCTCCCCCAGCAATGATTTTGGCTGGTGTTGTGCTTCTTTGCCACCAACCCCGCCCCAGCTGTTGCTGCCCTGTGTGTACATCAGCACACCTACTGCAGCCCTGTACTACTGATCACCCACGTGGGCACCACAGCTTTACTCATTCACACTCAAAGCTTCAGCTGACTTGTTTCCAAGCTTTCGAAATAAATCCCTGCTGGCTGCCTGTTTGTCAGCACTCACAGATTAATTTGTATTTTTTTCCAGGGAGACAGAACTACTTAGTTTTGGGCATGAAATGGTAAACAGCTTTTGGCGTTTTTCAAAGTTATCTACATAATATGCTAATAAGCCAAGATATTTATTGCAATTTCCTGAATCAATGATAATGATAAAAGCTATTACTTCTGAAAGTTGTTATGCTTCTTTCATAACAGGTATTGTTACCAAATAATTTATTTGTCAAACCATCCAATACAATGTAAAAGAGAATAAATTTAGTTCTAAGAATAAATACAGACTATTTCCCATTCCTGTGTTAAGCTTGTTCATTTTGGACTTCCCTTTATTCTGCATCCTCCTCTTAAGACCATTCACTTGTCTGTCAAATACTGTCCTCTCTTCTGTTTATCTCTCGTCCTTGAGCTCTACTTCAGGTCCTCTGACCATAATCTCATTCAATACATTTTTTATGCACTGGAACTGAAATTTTAAGACCATGAGAAATAGTCATTCTCCATTAGGAATAACCATCTTTCTGGAGTAAAATATTGCCAACTAGTGCTTCAGAATGTGTCTAACTCTATTTATTTATTTTCAAATACTAATGGGGTTAATTTTAACTAGATCATTCACTTCAGTCAATGACTGTTACTTGCAATACTGGGTTACCTAAACCAACCAGCAGCAATTCCAGTGAGTGTCTCCAGGTCACTGCTGGAGCACCTGATACTCCACCCACATGCTTTGCCCATGGCAATCCATCCTACCCTTGTACCATTTGGCCCTCAACCTCCTCACAGCCCCTCCTGCTCTCCACAATGCAAGTGGAACAACCTCCTTGTGGTTAGCAAAGAATTCAATAATCAATTCTTTTGTTTTTCCACAGATAATTGCCACCTGGAATAATGTGTCTAATCCTTCTAATTTCTACAAAGGTTTTAGGTCTTCAGAAATTTGATATATCAGCAATAGTTTCCTCATCTGATCACAGCAGCTCTCTAGTTCCTTGGGTGTTTAACTCGAGCAGAAAAGGAGCAAACACCCCCTTTGCTGGATGTTTTTGTCCTGCAGCCCTGGACTGCCCCCCTCTCGGGGTCTCTCCCCGCCTGCAGCACATCAGAACAGCCCAACCCTCCTGCCCTTCCTTCCCCAAAACAACAGGAGCCTGCGAGGAATCAAAGCTGTGCAGCTGGATGAGATTTTCCTGGGTTCTGTCACCTTTCATAGCGGATATTCTCCTTTCTGCTTCCACCACTAATTTTCTATCACTGAGTGCTTTCACTTTACATGTGTTTCTAGGTGTATTTAAAAACTGAGATGTTTTACTTGACAAATGTCTTAATTAAATAAACATAACAAGATGGCTCATGTGCATTCATCCTGAAAGGGAACTACAGACTTAGGCATAAGAAGAAAATGTGAGAAAATCAGGAATAACCCATCTTGGGTTTGGTTAAAGAGTTCACAGTGCCTACAGCTGGATGTTATTTGAACAGCTTTTACTGCAATCCTCAGCAATTATAACCACTTAGGAGTCTGATTATAATTTTCTTCTAGGGGTTCATTTTATTACTAGACCCAATTCGATTCACATCCTCCATCAACATCAGGAGACCAGAAATCAGACATGATTATCATCTCACTTCCATCTTAGAGAAAAAGAAAAAAGACACCAATGAGCTTCGTTCTAAATTGTCAAATCAGGGCCTTCATAAGAGCCCACTTGGGCTCATCAGTGAGCTTTGGGGTTATTTTAACCCTTATTTCTCTGGATGCCACTCCCACCTGCCAGGGCAAGTTTCAAGGAAATCTTTATACAAGTGACTTTCTAAAAGCAAAAAAAAATACACACCTGAATAAGAAAAGCTGAAAATAAGGATAGCATATTATGAGTAGCTGGTTTTGTTCTGATGTATTCAGATTTTAATACTCTTAAATATAAGCCCATGGGTCTGTGTGATACCATGTATGTATTTCAGGATGAGATTTTTGGGGGAAAAACCAGCTATAGCGAAGTAATTCTTTTCCCTTATGAATTACTAGAAAATATGTATTTAAAAAACTTTTAAAATTCATCATTAATATTATGCATGCTTTTGTCTCCTGTCATTCTTCAAGTTACTTGCAGCCTTTCAGTTAGATCATTTTCTTTTTTCATTTGTTTGTTTCTTCTGCTGCTCTTGATTAATTAGAAAAGAATCTGAGAAAGACATCACAGTGTGTTTCACTGCTTTTTCAAAGCCCTGTAAACAAAAAGACTGAAGCACTTTTAAAAAACATAGATGAGTAAATCCTGCACAATCACCTGAGTTTCAGAATGAGACAAACTCACTGTTTAATGATCAGTTGGGTGGCAAAAAAAAAAAAAAAAAAAAAAACCAACCAAAAAACCCCCAAAAAAATATCACACTGACATCTCAAGCAGCACTCTGTGAAAGACAGGGGAGTGAGATCTTTAGTTCTCATTTCATTCTCAAATCAGTAAAACTGTGGTATCATCAGGATCCTACAGATGTTCAGTACCTTGTGGGAAATAAGCGGAGACATGAAACAGTCAGGAAAAGATATGTACCTGATCTGCAGAACAAACACAACTGGCTTTTTAGAGTGCACAGACCAAATGGAAAGCAAAAGACTATTTAAGATTAAACCAGAGGTATCATCCAAAGCTTACAGGCCTGTAAAACACACAGCTTCTCCCTCTTCCAGTTCATTTTCCTGGATTCTGCCTTCTTGCAAAAAGCTCTCCAAGGATGCCCAGTTTTCTCCTGATTCCCTTTACTTTTCCCCAATAATTCTACTCTCCAGATAATGAACTGAAGTTTGTACTCCTACCATACATATTATTTCAGGAGAGAAGCTGATAAATGTTTAAGTCATTATCCAGAGAAAAGCAAAAGAACTTCTCATTTCCTCTATAAACAGGTGATCAAAACCCAACAGCAATATCAGCAATAGAAAGAGTCTCTGCTCCCACAGACACTTTTTTCTTTGTGAAGTGTCTACTGAAGGCCTTCATAGTTAATCTTTCCACAGAAAATTCAAAGGGAGCTCAGATGTATTTTACTAAATAAAAAAGAAGTCTAGAGTAATTCTGCAATAAGAACATGTGCTGAACTGAATCACTGGTGACATCAGGATGAAAAAATAACCAGTTTCTATAAGAACATTCTTGAACTCACAGCACTATAAGAATAGACTAAGGAAGCATTAAAAAACCAACAGTGTTACCAGTGGAGGAGAAAAAAAAAGAAAAAAAAATGGCATTAACAGAAAATCTAGTAGGGAAAAAAAATGAACACATTTCCTGGCTTTGATAGCTGTTAAAAACACATCAATACTTCTAAATTCCATCCATACCAAGATCAAGGCAGAGAAAGTGTCTACTTACTCAACAAAAGGTCATTTATTGAGGTAAAAAGAAAACACCCTGCAACATATGCACTTGAGAAGACAGAATCATTCTTTTTTATTGCTTGTGTGTCATCTAAGATGTAAGCAAACACTTTAAAAATCAATGAACAGTTCTCAAGTATGAGCAAACTGAAACAGGATGCCCACATGTCACCTAAGGAAACACTAAAAGAAGGAGATTATATTTCTATTTTTGTTTTTGAAAACTTTGAGCATGTAACATCACATCGCATAAACTGCATTACATTTTTTTTATATACTTATCCCCCCCAGCTTCCCGTATTTCCACCATATAGACAACTTCTGCCACAGCTCTGATATGGACACAGTTTTTCCCCCTTTTGAAAACGACCACTGGAGGAGACCTGTTCCCCTCAGGTCAGCTGGACACCAAACCCCAGAACACGAAGCTGCCCTGGGATGTGCTGTATTCCCCACTGTGAATAGGCCAGCTCATCTTTTCCTGTCCTGGGGCGGCACCAGTGTCTGCTTCAAAGTTCCCAACAGAGGTAGGTGAGATCCAGTGGATTATACCGACCCCATTGGTAGCTGCAGGGATGGCCAGGAGATGGAGAGGGGATGCTGCAGATCCCCGTGGTAATGATGCATTCAGAGCTTGTTTGAACCATGACAAACACTCCAGACGTTACCTCTCATCCTGTATGGACTATAAAGACACCAGACTGTCAATCCATCTCATGGAGAAGACACACCATGAGAGGGAAATGCAGTACTCCCTGTCACACCTCAGGTTTGTTCTCTTCTCTACACACAGGGTAGAATGACTCTTTGCACATAACATGCACACAGAGCCATGTGGATGAGCACACAACACAGTCACACATGTCCCACAGACCCACTGAACCCCCACACCTGCAGAAAGGCACAGCCAAGACGAGCTGGCCAAGTTACCTGCCAGTGGTCAAAGCTCTTGCTTTGTTTGGCTACTTTCATTCACTCCCTTTGAGCACATGAAGCAACAACCCTTTATTAGTCATTCCACACTCCCCATCCAGCAATAAATTCTAATCCTAAAGAGATGGTGCCAGTAGAGCTTGGTGTTTGCTGTGACTGCTCTCCTCACAATGGAAGATGCAATCAGAGAAAGAATTTATGGATGCATTTCTACAGTAATTTCTTTACTAATTACTTGTGTAAAGTGTTTTTCTGTAATTGAAATTCTAGAGTGTACAGTTATTTATTAAAATACATAATTTATTATGGCATTTTGCATCTTCATTACTTTCCTTCAATACAATGCTTTCATAGTCACATTTTTAATTCTTTTTGTTGGTCTGGAGATACTGAAAGGTTCAGGGCAAATTACAGGCATTCAAGCAGAAAAGCATTCTGTAAACATAATAAAACCTGAGGAGAGGGCATAGCAGGGCAGATACTAATAGGAACAGAGACATAATTTTCTACCTCTCTAGAGGCAGAAAGGAGCCCATATGTAAAACA
Source organism: Acropternis orthonyx (assembly GCA_035583155.1). Taxonomy (NCBI): domain Eukaryota; kingdom Metazoa; phylum Chordata; class Aves; order Passeriformes; family Rhinocryptidae; genus Acropternis; species Acropternis orthonyx. The sequence continues at coordinate 6,983,081 of JAWWEU010000034.1, read as the reverse complement.
ACAAAATATGCTCTTATATTTCCCTACTTTATGCAGTCGTTCAGCTGGTTAGAACACAAACATTCCTAAATAGCATTCTTGCCCTCTAACAAGTATTCCCAAGGGAATAGCAAAAAAGAATCACATTACCTTTGGAGAAAAAATTAAAAGGAGGTCCTGAAGGACCCCTTGTTTGTTTTTCCTGGCCAAAAGCCACCACCTTTCCAAGGGGGCCTACAAGGAAGCCGGAGAGGGACCTCAGACAAGCGCATAGAGTGATAGGACAAAGGGTAATGGCTTTAAACTGAGAAAAGGCAGGTTTAGTTTAGATATTCGGAAGAAATTCCTCCCTGTGAGGGTGGGGAGGCCCTGGCACAGGTTTGCACAGGGAAGCTGTGGCTGCCCCATCCCCAAAACTGTTCAAGACCAGGTTGGACGGGGCTTTGAGCAACCTGATGTAGCGGAAGGTGTTCCTGCCCATGGCAGGGGGTTTGGAATCAGGTTATCTCTAAGGTCCGTTCCAACCCGGGCCATTCTATAATTCCATAATAAGGGTAGAATGGAAACTGAGATCCAACACTGCGGAAGCAACTGCTCAGCAATATTAATACACTGGTGTGCTGCTGACACTGTTTGCATCACAAATGCAAAGCATGACACCAGCTCATGTGGAGCAAAGTAACAGCATCCCCTCCAGCCCCCGTACAGTGGGATCCTGCACTCCCCCAGCCTCACACATCTCCTGCAGGCTTGTCCATCAAGTCCCAAGGAAGGCTGTCAGAGACCCATGCCCAGGGAGAGTTATTTGATTTTACTGAGAGCAGACAACTGAGTTTAGGAATGAATAATGTTGTGCTTGCAATAAGAAAAGAGCATCCTGAAGGTTATGTTTGCTGCTGTTCCGCAGTTGTAGGTCAGCTGAAAATGTTGCCAAGAGCAGCTGAAACCAGAGAGCGTTGCCAGATTTCTGTGCAGTCCCTGTGACTTAGGGCGGTAACTTCGACACACTAAGTATTTAACAGATTCCACTTATCCTTCCTGCAAAATAGTTTGAAGACATCTTTCAAGTACCACTTATGAAAATAGAAGCATGTATATTTGACAGCCTTTTTATTTTCAGCTTTGTTTCTCTTTGTGTCAAACCCTGACAGCAGTAAGACTTAGCTAAAGAGTATTACCTGCTACCCAGAAAGAAAGCCTTTCTCCACTTTCAATTGTAAATGACTTTCATAATTGCAACTGAGTCTCTCATTTTTTCTCTAACATGACCTCCTCTGTGAAAATCAATATCTCATTATCCAAGCCATAAGGTGAAGCAATTCCAGATCAGACTGCAGGGCAAGTCTGTCCTCCCTGCTTCTCTGGAATCATATGAACGCAGTGAACCTTGATTCAGTGGAGTTTTGCCAATTGACTTAATGTGGAGTTACTTAATAACACTGTGTCTCTCATTCAGGGGAGGCATAAATTTAAATAACCTAAACTATCTATAACGAAAATATCCCATTCTGTTGGCTTATGCCACAATTATGGGGACTTTTTGCTTCTCTCTGATAACTGCTGGAATACATTATTGCACAAATTATTTCAAAGCAAACACTGCTTTAAGCTACAGCTTCATTATCTAAAATAAAACTTTATTTGGAAGGTGTTTTAAGAACATAAACAAATGGCAGATGTACCACATGCTTTGCTCCCTTCCCAAACATTTCAAACTCAAGACCATCTCCTTAGAGTCAATCAGAAGATTTGACAATGGAATTCAGAACTTCATATTCAGTTCTTAATCTTTTACCTTGCAAACCCAGAACAGTCTCTCACCCTGGGCCCCTGCTGGCTGCTGCAACCCTGCCAGCCAAACTCACATATTCAGCCTCTAAAACTCCAAGCTCAAATAGCAAATAATTTCATCTTACTAAATATGTTTACTCTGAATCAAATGTGTGTGATAAAAGCCCAAAATGCTTTTTGTTTTATTGTACCACCAGCTTCCCACAAGGCACCTAAAGTGATGGCAAAAGGTTCTGTGCTGCGATCATGTGCAAATATCAATAAATACTGTTTTCCTTCAGCAGAGGATATTGCCCAACCACTGCAATCACCTGATCACAGTTAGACTTGATCCACTTACTTTTATCTATTTACTCCCTTGTCTGTATGGTCTTTATGCATATTTTAGAACAGCAAAAGATGAGAAAAAACATAAGCTCAGGGATGAGATGATTACTCCTATTTGCTCAGGGAATACACGTTTTCTCTTTACAATGGGATTTCCAAGAGGCTTTTAACAGACATTGGACCTTCTTTTAGCATACAAAACGGGACCAAAAGCACAGTCTAGTGTTGGATGTATAGACAACTCTACAGACCATTTTATTCTTCTGAACTATACACCCAGGAGACACTTGAAGCCTAACTCCTGTTCCTCTGAGTGGTAGTTTTTTTCCCCAAGAACCACCTCAATTTTTCTGCCTTTCAGTAATTTTGTTACTGAGACAGTGCACCAACAACGTGAACCCCAGATTGATCATTGTGTTCATACAGAAATAAAGAAAAGAAAGAAAACTACAGAACAAATAAAAAATACTCCTGCCACAGTGAAGTTCTGCAAATATAGGGCACTACAGGACACTAAAGGCAAGAGCTAAATACAAAAGACAGGGTGGGCAACAATGAAAACTAGTGCTGCAAAACTGCACAAAGAAAACAGAAGTGGGAATACTGTCTTCATTTAGGAAGGGAGCAGAAGCAGGAAATAAAAAAAGTATTAGTGAATAATCTTGGTACTTAATGAGAATGTGATAAAATATTTCAAATAACCATCAAATTCAATGGGTGAACTTGATCTATTGCAACCATTGCCAGTAAGACAAAATCAGCACTAAGACTCAAGATGTCATGTCCAGCCATTTGACCACTAAAACCTTAGTGCAGCTTGGCTGGATCCATGACACCTGTGCTACTGATACTTGAGGATTTCAGTGAAATTAACAGGAACTGAAAGTACTTCAATATTGGGCTTCACCTGTATCAGCAAAACTACAGTTTATTGGATACTTCCTTGTAGCTTTGAAATGATTGCCAGAGGGGAGGCATAAAGCAATCACTTTCAGAGTCATGGACTGGCAACCTCACACCTTTCTAGAATTCAAAGATATTTTAAAAGATAGTCTTAAGCAACTCTTTCTGAAAGGGCAAGGCGAAAAACTAGGACTACACTTGCCATGCCTCTCCTGTGCCTATCTTGTTCACTCAGAACCCTTCTCATGCCCCCACCTCAAAGCCACATTCCTCTCCAGATGGGATACTGAAGGGAAGAGCTGGTACTTTCAGCATGCTCATCCCATCCTGGGCAGTAACCATGTGCAATTCAGACAGGAAACTGAGTTATCACAAGATAATGCATTCTAAGTTGCTTGAATCTAAAGAGAAAATAACAAATATTTTCTACTTCAACATAATCCCTAACACAAAGTTTCTGCAAGTTCAAAGATGTCATTCAAGGGCATTAAAGCACTAATGTGATTGACTGATACCATTAAGCAAGTCCTAACAGTTCACAGATCAGTGACAACATCTGTACGTATCCTCATGCTTAGCTAACAGGTTCAACCAACCATCACACAAACCAAAAGGGGCACTTATTCATAGTTGATTCTTTTATTCCTCAAGTTTGTGACAGAAAATATAATCAGTATCTATTATTCATTGGACCACATCTGGGATGTTTTTTTAACTCTCTGGAGTTTATTTCAAAAGCTTGTTTTCCCTAAACAAACCTCAAATTTCCCAAAAACTGTAAAAAAACACAACCAAACAAACAAAACTTAATCAAAACCATAACACCTTCAGCTCTTCTGGAGACCTTGCTAATTTTCTTTATATCAGGTTTTTCTGCTGCTAAATTACTTCCCCCTGGATGGAACAGGAAGGCAGCTTAAACCAAGCAAATGGTTGGTCTGAGAGTTAATCTACAAATACAAATCACTATAATGATGGACTCCATGATAGCTGCTTGCCTACAAGTGTAGGTAGAATCCAATTTGGAGACTTGTTTTGATCCTTTTGTTAATTTGTTCTTCAGGAACACTTCAGGAAGAAAAGAGCGACTGGAATAGAAAGGATGAGTAAATTCACTAGCTGATCACAAAGGAAAGAAATCCAAAGGAAAATAGGCAGCTGTCCTTTTTCAGACTCAGACTGATAAGTTCTCACATTTCAGGTCCGGGCCAGCTTTCTCTCAATCCCACTTTTCAAGTACATTGGATCTGTTCTACCCTGTCAACAGTGAGGTGACATTCCATGAACTGTCCTTGACATGTTTGGAACCAGTAACCTTTTACCACATGACCTGAACTCAAGGAAAACCCTCTCCATAAATACTGATAATGAAGTGTTCTTTACAATGAAAGAAGTTATCTAAACCTTTCCAAATTTAAACTGTCTCATTTTGAGAGCTCCTGCCTCCAATGTATGAACATTCCTGTATAAACTCTTACTGTTGCTTTCAAAACTCAGCTCAGCTACTTCCCTTTCCTCAGTGCTTCCCATACAGATAAACAAGAACTAGGATTTAAAAAAATCAGAGATGCAATGAGCAAGTGACATCAGTGGGTTACTGGGAATTTCAGATAAGTAACTATGAAGCAGCACATGGAGCCAAATGCACAAATCCATGGTTAGTTCTAGAAAACTCATTTGATCTAAGCTACTGAGGGTGTGCCCTCCCAGCTCCTGCGCCCCCCCAGCCTCCTCGCTAGTGAGGCACTACAAGAACTGAAAGTCTTTGCTGTAGTGTAAGCCCTGCTCAGCAACAACTCAGCAACAATCAGTGTGTTACCAACACTGTTCCCATCCTAAATCTAAAACACAGCACTCCACTAGCTACAAGGAACAATATTAACTCTGTCCCATCAAAGCCAGGACTCAGGTTCATGCCCGCCTCAGTGCTCAGACATGCACCCGCCGTGCCAGAGCAGCAGGAGCACAGCCAGGCTGGGGCAGCAGCTCACAAGGTCTCCCCATTTAATGTTAGTTTGATCACCTTAATCTTTTTATGCAGCAAGAGAAATGAACCAGTGTGCCACAGCATCATTAAACAAAACAATTTAAACCTGACAAGGTCAAGGCCTTTGAACAACACCAGACTATAACCAGCATAACTCTGAGAGGAAGGATTCACAGCATCACTGAAGTGGAGAAGAAAACCCACACATATTCCCAGCTACACTTTAGTCTCTGCAGGCTATTCTGCTTCTGGAGCAATTTGAGGTATGAAAGCCTGTGCAGCACCCATCCGGATATCCACAAACACTGGCAATTGGAGGGGAAGGAGAAATAGGTCAGAACATGATTGTCTTTTGCAAATGGAAGAATTTTTTTCATGTAGACCTTGAAGCTGTTAGAAAAAAAACATTAAGAGAATGAACTTTTAATCTCTTGGGCAAAGCTGTAGCTACAGATTATACCACTTTTACCTACAAGATGTGAATTCAGCAAGGAACGTAACTCTTGCCTATGAATGTGGACCCAGATTAGAATGAAAGTTGATAGTCTCCAGTTATCATCTATAACATGTCATATTGAAAATTAAATCCAGATTTTTCCCAAAGATTACAGAATATTAATTATAGTCTGGCACTACTTTATAAACAAACAAAGAAAACCTCACAGGCAAACAAACCACAAGAAACAGGCACTAATACTTTAGGACTTATTGGTACCAAGAATCACCACAAAAAAAGCTATTGCTGTTGTTACTGCCACATTTTTTTCTTGTGCAACCTGGAAAATAACTCACAGGTTGAACATCTCCGAAATAATCCAGTTTAGTTTCTGAGCTTAAACTTGCAGCTTTGGGATCTCTAACAAAGAATGAAAATTGCTTTGTCCTGCACATTTCTAGGAGTCATCAAGTTGAAAGTTGCCTACACACCACACTTTTTCTCATGATGTTTCTTCAGCACATCGAGCATCTCTGTTTCAGTTTGCCCTGTGGTTTATTGCTGAGCAAATCCCAGCGCTGCACATACAGTAAATCTGAAATACAACAGGGCTTACACCAAAGCTCCCTCTTTTCCCAGAGCTGCTATAGAAGACATATGAGCAAAAGGGTCAGGCATAAATGTTCACACACAGCAAATTCCAGGCCATAATTCAGATTCATTCCAACCACTAAATGCATCTCACTGAACAACAACTCACAGTGGAATTACCTGACAGGGAACGTGTGTTCTCCCAAAACATGAGCTCTCACATTACAGATTTCAGGTGTCAGCTCCTGGGTAGTGCAATTTCATATATTTATTAGAGCCCACAGTTCTCATGAATCCATGGCTTAATATCTCTGCTTTAGAAAGTAACAGTTTGGGATTTCAGGTCATGACCAAAGTTCTCCAAAGAGTGGGAAAAGGACAATTTGTACCTGGCAGTGAGGCACTGTCTGGGAGCACTGACAGCCATCAGCTGTTGGCTTTCCTCTGATATTATGGGGGTGATGGAAAGATTTAAATTTATACAATGTTTCGAAGGAAGGTGGGAAAAAAGAGCAAACTACAATTATATTCAGTTCAGTCCCACCACATCCACATCATCACTGAGGGGCCCTGAAATGCCCACGTATTCTGATCCTCTATAAATCGGTCTCACTGAACAACCTGCTGGCAGGACATACTATTTCTTGCATTTCAATAATTTTTAAATCAAATCTATATACTTGCAATGCCAGAATTATTTCAAAACTATTTTGCAAAACACTTCAAACAGGACACTTCTGCAAGTGGAATTTTCCTCTGTTTTTGTTTCATTGAAAGCCCCAAACCAGAGTGTAGAGCAGTGTGTATTCTCAGCTAACTTCTAGCAGAATTAATGCCAATTCTTCATTCTGTCTGTCATCTCCATGAATAAATTATCAGTCTTCATAACTATGCAAATCTATTACAGCTCATTAGCTTACTTTGAGAATGCTATTAATAATAAAAATATTCATAAAAAATAAATAGAAATAAAATCTATTAGATACTGGTTAAAAATTTGGATACAGAATCCCGTGGGGATATATCTTCTGCTTAACATCTAAATTACCATTAACATTGAGAGTATTTAATAATTCTGAGCAAGTATGGGGAAAAATCAGGTAAGCCTGAGTAGGTTCAAGGAAGTTCTAAAACTCTGGTGAATTACATGTAGAAATTGGCAGTTGACTACTTTCAGTTAGTATTTCTTTCATGTTCTGTTTGCAATTTTGCAACCCCACTCTTCCACGCTAGACTTCTGGCACCAGAACACAGCGTTTTGTATGGCACAGGAGGTTAAAAACCATAAACGCAAAGTGAGAAGAGAACCAGACATTTAAATAACCACATTTCCCTTTCTGCAGGTTTGGTTTTGGATTGCAAATGTTGTCTCTAATAGGCTGAAAGGGACTTCTATGATCAAGTGTTCCAAAAGGTCACTGTGTCAGTCAGCCAACACCACTGCCAGAAGTAACTGGAGGTAAATTTTATTGTCAGTCAACTATCACAAAGGGCACAACTGGAATTTACACTGTAAACATAACCACTGTGATTTAGTAATATATTCCAAGATTTCACATTTTTCTGAGGCTGTCTTGGAGCAGCACTCAGAGTTAGCAAGGAATGTGCTGCTAGACTTATACTCAGAAAAACATGGAATCAATCTGTTTTCATCTTTATGTATTTGGAGAAGAAGGTAGGTGGATGTAGATGTCTAATGTGAAACAACACTGCCCCTATGAAATCTGACATCTGCTCCTCAATTTTCCTATCTCTATTTTACAACTATTAGTTTCTAAACTAAAGGATTAGACTTTTGATAGTAGTTCAAATATTTAACCTTGCCATGATACTAGCTGGGATAGTCCTAAGGATTAACCCCACACAGAGGTTGCGTTGTTATCCTCTCACGTGCTTTATACACACAGCATGAAAGAGCTTCTGAGTGAAAGACATTAATCCCCTTTTTTGACCTGCAGTACTCTGAGCACAGCAAAGAAATGAGTGCCTGGGGAGGGTTGTGTCAGTATCAAATACACACAAAGATCTGTCGGGTTTGACTCACCGTTCATGATGTCACTGTTTTCAGCCCACACACTTCAAGCACAGCCACATCAGGTACCTCTTTTACAGGTGCATGAGTTCCATTTCTGATGAGCTAAGTAATAAGAATGGTTTGGAGCAATGTAGGGACAGGTTTCCACTTATAAACTAACATACAACTGTTGTTCCATCTGGGAGTTTCACAAATGATGAACAGGAAAACAGGGTAGGAATATAAACACATTCTATTTGAAATGGCAACACCTTGGCATGGGTTTGGGTTCTTATAAATGCAGAGAGCAATTTGCCATAATACTGTTGCATCTTTTATGAGGATTTTTATACTCAGCTCTCCCATCAGCCACAGAGCACATTTCAGACACTCACACGAAGTCAGAAGGCTGTTCAGAAAGTTCATTGTAGCTAAGCATAATTTATATCCTGCAAAAAAATTAAAGTGAATTACTTTCTGTTGTGCTAATGTCAGACAACCTCTCAAATATAAAATATTAACAATTTCAAAACAACCAAGCAACTCTCAGCAAACCCAGGTGGGTGTGACAGCTGCCATAATGAATAAATGAGCCTGCTTTCTGCAAAATGCCTCAGGGACTTCCACGTACAGTTTAGACACCATAGATCTGGGGTTTGCTGCACAATTCCATGCTTGGTTAGAGATGATCAGATGTTTAGTCTGCGATGCTTCAAAATCCCCGCCAAGAAATCCATCACTTATCATCTGCAGAGGTTCCTTTCTTTCCTCTTGCTGGTCAGAGGTGGCCATTTGGTCTGTGTGCCCCATGACAAGTGACTGCGCTGCACTCCCCCCACAGAGACTCGGTATTGACTCTGGGATATAATACTTTGTTGCTTCTGTAATTGCACTCAAAAAGCAATAAAATACATTTTAATGTCAACCACCCATCTGGAGGCTGCTTTTTAATTTGCTGTTTTCTTTAGAAAAACTTTCTGTTGAAGCCTGAAAACTTTGTTTTCTTCCCAGCTCAATTTCCGTGGCCTTTTATTTGGCCTTCTGATTTTTCCCAGCTCTCTCCCTCTTCCCTGCTTGATTTCAAAGGACAAAGTGTGACTTGAGCAGCTCGGAAATTAGTCATGCAGCTCAACTGAAGGGACACAGTATAAATTATAAGGATTTCTCATCTTCCTTTCCACTTGCAAGCTGCCCATCATAGACTGAATCAGCAAGACTTGACAGCTCTCCTCGTAATTTTTTTTCTACTACAGGATTCTGTTCCAAAAAGTCTGCATCACACTGAACGAGACACACAGCTTGCCTAAGCTGACAACTAGAAAGTCTAGTGTTCAGGCAGACAACTCATTTTTAACTCCATCCTGCAATGGAGTTTGCAAATAGTGCATTATTTACCCACACCCTGAGACTGATGCTGCCTTCAGGTGCAAGTACTCCAGGCTTGCCTTGTGGTACTAAGTCACAGACATTTCTGATTCTCTTTACCCACACATTTCAAGATGAACCCACGAAACTTGCCGGCCTCGTTATTCCAACATTATCTGGCATTTTATCCAATCACTTAGGTCTCAAAGATGCCCTCAAGCTTCTCAACTTTAGTTTCTTGCTGTAGACAAAGAAGACCACTGAGAGAATGTTAAGCCAAGATATACTATTAACCCAAAATTATCTGCCTTTTTCTGCCCTTATATCTTTTTTTATTCATTATTTAGTCAGTCACTTACTCTACATAGCTCTTTATAAATAAAAAAGACAACTGAAAGTTTCTGCTCTCCCTGTTCAGCTGGCTCTTTCTTGTGGCTTTTCTTTCTACTACCAGAGTTTCGAACATCCCACCCATATGTGCACTCATATCCCTTTAAAAGGGGTATTTGAAGTGTCCAACTTGGCTTACGATGGTCCATTTATCTTCTGCAACACTGTGCAGTACTAGGAAAGAAACCATCTTCACCTGATGGCCCAGCGCAGCCTAGACTGCAGCAAATGGAGTGAAGTCTGTGTCTCTCAGAACACCCATTCCCTGTGGATACAGGGAAACCCAGCCTCAGAGAAGCTGGGTTGCTTGGGAACAGCACATGTGAAACTGATTTAGCCATCACAAAAGATATTGCAGCAAACCTGACAGGAAAGTCATGAAAATCTCATTCTACAGAGACAAGACAATGCAAATATCAAGATGGGTACACTGTTGTACTTGTAAGATAAATAGATGAAAATTAGCTTTCTGTGATAAACTGTGGAAAAAGGAAGATACCATTACAAAGAAGGCTGAGAGCACACCATACATGAGCATTTAGTGTTTTACCAGCTAAAACATTCCAGTTAGATTTCTCACAGGAAAACAGCAATAAACCTTTTATGTTGGAGCACCTGGCTTAATTTATTGTCGCCATCTTAAACCCTAATGCACTTTTACATACAAGCACAGATGGTACTCAGTGCTGTCTGATAAACCTTCTCCCCATGGCCCTGACTAAGAACCAGCTATGCTCCATTCAACCTACAGATCCAGAATCAACAAAGGTCAGGAGGTCTGCACATGCCCTGGCACACCAGGGAGGAGACAAATACCTGGAAGTTAATAGGAGCCATGGGCTAAATGAGAAAGCTGTTTCTGGGCTCACAGGACCAGTGTTCAACATCCGTCACGGGCAGAAGCCCCATCAAATCTGCTGCTGAATATCAACTGAGGAACTGCTGGCTGCAGTTCTGGTATAAGTGAGTGACAGGACATTGGTATGTTGTTGTGGAAGACAGTAGACAGTGTAAGGATTATGTCTCACTTGGGCTGACATGCACAGCTACCAGACAGTGCTAGAGTTTTCAGTAAATAAAGGGCAGAATGAAGAAAAAACCTCCAATATCTCCCTATCCCAGTGAATTCACATGCAGTTCACAGATCTGAGTTCTTTAAAACAGTTAGTACAACTAGGTACATACAAACTTTTCACTCAAACTCCCTATATACTCATAACATGCTGACCTCATTAAACTAAGCAATGTTTAAGGTTGCAAGACAAACTTCTGCTCAAGGCTTACAGACAGGCTAACAGTTTGCCAATTCCAAACTGACACTGTTTCCCAGCACTTGCCAAATTCCACCCACTGCAAAATAACGTGTGGGGTAAACTACAAGGAGTCAGAGCACCTTAAAGTGTGGGGTAAACTACAAGGAGTCAGAGCACCTGCAAAGGCAGCCTATCATACCTTTCCAGATGCTAATGGCACTAGGAGCACTTTTACAAGTTGTTTTATAACAGAAGACCTTGTTTTGTGTTGCTATTTCCAGACAACTTGCCGGGTAATATGGCCAGGATCAACACACGAGAGTCTGCAAAAATGCAAAGTGAGATGCTCTTAGAGAACTAAATTGTTTGAGTCTGAGCTGCCTCTGGAAAGGAATACTACAGACACAGAAATGCTCAGTCCAGCCTTTCAGAGTGTCAATAGCCTAAAGCAGTTGGTGAAAACCAGCAACATTGTTGATTAGCTTCATGGTATATATTCCAGGGCAACTTTCCAGGAGCAAGTTCTCCCAAAATCTGTGCTGGTGATTCAGCTTCACCTCACCAGTCACTGACCCCCCTGAGCTCTCAGTTCCCACGCAGGCACATCCAGGCAGCTGCAGAGCTGAAAAGCTCATTGCACTGTCCCTGTGCAGCACTGCTGCCCTTTACAGTGCCCGTGTCAGCTGTGAATGATTTGTAAGTGTGCAGATCATTTTGTTTCAATTTTTCTACTGTATTTCTCCACAAATATCTGCCTCACTAATCCCTTCACTTCCCACATGCCACATCCATGTCCTTGCTCTGCTTTGCCAGATCCACAACGGAGCAGTCCCAGGCACGGTCCCCCTCCTCCATATCACTGCTTCTTCCTCAACTCCATTTTACACATGCTGCTTTTCTTCATACTGATCTTTAATATTACATGAAAGGTTAGATAAAAGTATTTTCTTTCTAATTTAAGCCTACTAAGATATTTACATTATGGCATAACCTCATATGGCACTTTAAATTCCAAACAGAAGTGTGTAGACATGCAGACCTGCACTCCCAAGGGCTTGAGAGCAAAAGAACCAAGGACATAAATCATGTTATTCAAACCTGTCTTGTCTCTGCTTCTCTGCCTACAAAAATCAGTCATTGATACACTTACTTTGGGAAAGAGATGATGTTTCTAAAGGCCCTTACAAATGAAAGATGCTACAAAATAGTTCTGCATTATTTCGCTCCAAATCAGTTTCAGCCCGTCCTGCTGTGAGGCTTCTTACAGGAGGAACTTTCCTGAGCACTCGCAAAGCACATTTCTCAGTTTCAAACTAGCAAGGTCCTCAGCTGACAAAGCCACATTCAGATGTGCTGCTGAGCATGGGGTAGTGTTTGCACAAGTACTTTTTAACATCTTCAGTGAATACACCTCTACTAAATCAAATATGCTTTTATCTTTTATGTTGTTTTAATTGGTTCCAAGAGGCAAACATAACAGGTCCTTTCTCTTAAACTGCAAATTTTGAGAACATACAGGTGGTTATGCAAAAAAATTTAGATACTCAGATTATTAAGTTTCCCTGCAACCATTTTGGCAGTAGTAAAAATTTATACACGAACCAAGAAACCCATCAAAATCAGAAAGTTTTCATCTGTTTAAATTATGAATACTCTTTCTTTGTTCACTGTTATCAAGACAAAAACAGATGCCAACTTTTGAGAAGGAAGCTTTAGGTACTCTAAAACAAAACTCAAAACCAACCCCAAACACACACACAAAAAAACCCCCAAAAACAAACAAAAAACCCCCAAATAAACCAACAAAACAAAAAGGCACTGAGAAGGAAAGCTTGACAACTTTAATCAAGTATAATAATCTCATTTACATATTTGCACATGAGAGGACATGAATATGCAACTACAGGAGCTCCTGAAAATAAAAACTGCTGAACAACAAATTAGATTTATTTAGCACGCTTGCTTACCCCTCCTGTTGCTTTATTTGTTAAGGAAGCATGCTCACTGTTTAAGCTCACAATTAATACCTCCAACACTATCCACTAAAATGTGATCACAGGAATGAACAGCCTTCACTGACACCCATTTCTGATGTGTGATTCAGTTCCTTCAGCTTTTTAAAACATATTTTATTTACTTTAGATTCAATTTAATTTTTAAACAGTGCTATCTTTTCCTTATGTGTTCAACAACATGATTCTGTGTAAGACTGGGGTAAAAGCAAAGCAAACTTTACCACTAAGCAGTAGAGAAGATGTTTGGAGAAAAGAGAAGCCCTGGAGTGGCAAGAGGAGGAACAAAAGAGGCAACAGCTGGCAACAGCCTTCCTCCTCTGTCCTTGTCCTCCATGGCAGCACCACTGGGTGTCCTTTACCTTCCCCTGTGTTCAGAGACGGTGTTCAGCCAGGAGTTACACTGACTTCCATCAGTGATGGTTCTCTTCCAGGCAGCCACCAAGTGGAAGAGCTGTTTCTGTCCAGGGAACTGTTCACACGGCAGCAGCGAGAGCAAGTTAGTCACCACCTCTGACAGGCAACACCATGATAAGCATCTTTAACTTGCAGAGCCAGGATTCGGCCAAAGTCAGCCAGCACTGCTGTTCCAATTTTTTTTGCTATGGCCATCCACAGTCTGTATCCCTTTCCTTGAGGAATACTTTGCCACTGAATTCCAGGTTGCCTTTCACTGGGTCACTAGATTGTTAAACTCTGCAGTCACACTCACTGGAGGTTCATGCCCCACAGTCCCCGCCAGCCCCAGCAGTGACACTGCACCGCGCTGTGCACAGCTCCTCCCCGCCGGGAGCCGCTAGAGTGCACCACAGCTCATTCCCAGAGCTTCTCTGCCCCAAGGATTTCAGGACTGAGCACTTGACCGGATGAGACTTTTGGCGAAGGCTGCTTATGGTAAACCTCCCTATCTGCGTACAAGCTTGTTCTTCCACCTGTACCTCCACCAGGCTCTGAAGAGCTTTCGGAGTCTTTCAAGCTGCTCTGAGCAAGACCCTGAGCAACCAAATCTCATTTTAAAGTAAGCCCTGCTCTGCTTTAAGCTTGGGGCCCAGACATGCTTTTTCAAGCCTGTGCTATTCCATGCAACAAACATCCTCCTTAGACAGCAGAGAAGAGGCCAAGAGTGCCCTTTGAAGGAGCCGAGAGCTAACAGTGTGTGCAGAGAGGGGGTGTCTGCCTGGCACCCACACCCTGCCTTGCTGGCAGAGCCCACAGCCAGCCCTGGGTGTGCCACCGGCAGGCACTGCCTGCCCTCCCAGACGAACAGCTGCACCAGCCCAGCTCCAGAGGCTTTCAGGGACCTCCAAAGATACCATGGTTAAAGGACATGGATTTTCAGTGTTACTTTTCCTTCCAATTTAATGGCCAGCTGAGAAATTTATTTTAAACAAAAGCATCACTAGAGAAACTAACTAGCTCAACTATTTGACAGCTTTCTCTGAAAAATCAATGTGTTCATGAATACAGCCAGCCTTCAAGTCTGGATAGGAGGAGGTATTAGCTGTGATTGCCAATGGTGCAACAAGTCCCTAAGAAACCTTGTTTAAAACCTTTGATCAATTCCTTTTGCTTAATGGCTGTACAGAGACTCATCAGATTGCCTTTCCTGGCAAGAAAATTTGACTTCTTTTGAGGGTGAGGCTGAAGACATAGTTCCCTACCTCTCTCATTTCTCCACTGGCAATTAACAGCTAGTGGTTCTTCAGTTTGGTGTCAGTGTTTCCAGAGCTTAATGTTATCTAGCAACAGGAATGAGGTCAGGAAACTAGTTCAGATACATTACTTTCTGGTATCTTCTTGATCCTTAAACTTACTGATGCCAATTAGCAAAGTACTAATGAATCTCTACCCATAGTGAATGGCTGCTGCAATTCAATTGCAAAACAAGCCATTTCTAATCCTAACTCTCCAAGAAAAAGTGAATTGGATCATGATATGCCTTCTAGTTAATGAGTATTTAATGTAGATCTTCCTGGAGGGTGCTCAAGTGGGTCACAACCAGGTAATTGCATTGACACTTCATTGCAGCCAATCTTTAGAGTATTGATAGGCTGGTTTGTAGCAGTTTCTGTACACACAGCTCGTGGTAGTGAGTGCTCTGCTGCTCACCTCACACCACAGTTCTGCGTTCCGATGATTGACTGCCAGCAGCTTTGTGGGACTGGAGTCTCTACTACTGAACTCAAACATCAAACTGCAGGGAAGGCTTTCAGCAGCATTATTGTCTGCTTTCATAGATTCTTAGTGCCCTTCTGGTTGAAAGCTCCCTCTGGAAAATGTCTGGTCTAACTCTTCTTTTTAATAAAGAACTTCACAGAAGATGATGTAGCAGAAGACAGACTAGAAAAATTCAAATAAAGACATTTACATATTTAACCATAATATCTATTTTATATATCCCTAATTCTGTGACATGAAATCCAGTGTTTTCTTTTCGTCATAACACAGGGCTTTGTTCCCACATTATTGAAATGCACTTCTCTGCCTGGTGCACACAGGGATGACCCTGGTAACACTGAAGAGCTGAACTCCCCTTTCAATCTGATCACAATATAACTAGAACTAATAAAAATATATCACATTAGATAGAGAACTAAGAATGCTGTCCCTTTGCTGGAGTCACAAAACAGTGACTTTCTCTCCCACTTCCTTTCCTTGATGTGCCAGTTTATTAATTGCTGTAAAAAACAAGAAGCAATTATCGCAAAACTCAGAAAGGTTTAGCAGGCACTGCCACTGGAAGGTTACAGACTATGTGCTGTTCCAGAGAAATTCATTAGGCAAATGCAAGAATCTTGGTGCCACCCAAAGCTTTGTATCGAAGGACTCCCCTCAGAGATCAGTGAAGGTTAAAAGTAGGAATCTGTTAAGAAAGATATAAAACTGCACCCTGATAGAAAAGGACAAGCACTGCAGAGCTAGGCCTGTCATCAGCAATCTTCAGAATTCAAACAGTCAATTTATAAGATTACAATACAGCAATAATTTCCAAACTGCTCTACTGGGTGATGGTCACATTGTGAGAAAACAGACACCAGGACATGTAAGACTCTGCCTGGGACTTTCTTTGTGTTACAGAATTTCTGATTTGATCTTTTATCAATTTTCTTTTGTGTAACCTTAGCGTACAACATAGCTCTATCTCAATTCTCCTGGATCTAAAGAGTTTGTCCCTGAACAGGTTGTGATGGTCTCAAACCTCTTGAGCAGTACTTTTATAAAGGACCATACTGGATTCTGTTCAACATCCAAGAACTTTCTTTGGGATCCAATAGGACCACAGTGAGAATTTCTCAGAATCCCCCATAACTTGCCACTAACAGAGCAACTAATTAGTGATGTTATCCAAGATTATTTCAAGCAAGTCTAGATGTCCAGCTGTCCAGTAACACACATAAGGACATTTCATACAACAATGCTAAATTCCAACACTGTCTGTTCACCTTGTTCTTTTGATGCCAAATGTGACAGGGCAACAGAAAACCCAGAAGAAAGAAGACAACACAACTTTGGTCTGAATGGAACTTAGAGAACACTTAGAGAAATGCTGAAAACAACCTGGTTCCAAGGAACAAATAACTCGGTACTCAAGCTTCACTAAAAGGATGAAGATTGGTATCAACTTTGAACTGCCAAAGATTGTATGATGCATTAAAGAGGTAGAGAAGTTAAAATAATATTTTAATATATATTTGTTGCAGATGCTGTCAATAGAAAAATATGTAGACATGTATGGATTTCTGTAGTCTTTTTCCTTCTGATTTGATAAAATCCTTTAAAACACAGTTTTCAAAACCCAGTCCAGGGACTTCAACTGTCTTTTATGCAATACATTGGTTCACACTTGTTAGGAAATGGATGCTTATATGAAATCAAATTAACATCTTCACAGTTACCGCTCTGCATTTCAATGTAGTTCTAAAATGCTAATGAGCAAAAGAATTCCTACATTTCCCACTGGTGATTTCTGCTAGTTTCCTGTTTCTCATTTGATTGGCTTCAGCAACCACAAGGTGAAGACATTATTTCAAATTAAGAGCACATCATCAGTGCCAGAGTTGCAGTTAATCCAGAGCAAGACACAGTAATAACTTGCCTAGATAATGAAACCAATTTTCAGGGTCATTCTGTTGGATGAATGAGAGAGACAATCCTTTAAAAGCACTTGGAAGTGCTCTTAGTGGTAGCTGAGGCATGAAACACTTTTTGACATCATGCCCCATTCAGCATTAGCAGAGTATCCAACGTCTTTCCTGAGCATTCTGGGATCCAGTTTGTCTAACCATGGAGTGATTACTCCAACAGCAAAGTTAAGCACACATCGCAATGCCTTCCCTCTTCTGCCAGACATTGCAAGCAGGTTTCAGGAGTTCATATGCTGACACTTTCTGCAGTTGTTTCCCAGACAACTGCATCAAGCCCAGGAGAATCTATCCTTCATGGGCATGCTGATGAGGACAGAAATATTGGCTTTTTTTTTTTTTTTCTACTTCCCCACTTTATCCTACCTGAAGGAGGCTTTGGCAGTGTCAGAAGAGCAGTAAGAGCCAAAGACAACCTTCAGGCTCATCGATTGCACAGGGAGGAGCAGCAGAGAGAGCACATGATCACCAGGAGCCGTATCCCATCTGTTCCTTACATCATCCCCCAGCAAGAAGCAGCACTGTGGCTTCCCATAGGCTCTCCTGCTCTCTGCCCTTGCTGATATTTCTCCCAGGACTATTGCTCTCCTCAGTCACCTCTTCTGAGCTGGTCTCCCACTCTGCAAGTCCCTCACAACAGAGTCCTACAGGGGGATTCTATCCTTCTGTTTAAGAAACACTATACAAAAATATCTCATCCTGGACATAAAGACAGTGGGAGAAGATATGAATGAGCTGTTGAACAGATGACAAGTGTCTCCTCCCGGGTTCAGTTTGCCTGGGTTGAATTCAGGAAACTCTCAGTAAAGCACAAAGACGGTGTGGGTGTGTACACATAGCATTACACGTCCTCTCAAGGAGGCTCAAGGCTTGGGAAAACCCCCAGATCAACTGCTCAGTGAAGGCATCTTTAGGCTCAGTGGCCTCAGATTAAATAATATGCTTTGATGGCAATTCTGTTCCCATTAAACCATATTGCACTTTCAGTCCCAAGCACCACATTTTCAAACTACAGTCTATATTTTCCTGATATATTTATAAATACATTAAACATTTATTTCAACTAAGCACAGGTATGTATATTCATAATTCACTTTTGTGTTCAAGAGATAATTTCTACTATTATTTGACAGAGCAAACTGAATAAAGGAAGACTCCCTGAATAGGTAAAGTTTCACAGTCATCCCTTGGGTAATGTAATTGAAATCACAGAAGACAGTGCAGACACACTGAATAACTGAATCATTCAGGACAGGTTCAGGTTTTGGGTTTTGTTTTGTGGCAGTTTTGGCTTTTTGTTTGGTGGTTTGGGAGAGTTTGTCATTTTTTTTTCAACTTTTTATAAAATAAAACCTAATATAAACACATACATGTTTCCTATTTAAATCATGGTGGAAAGAACTGTTTTCAAATAGGTAGAGTGCAAAAGCTCCTGACTAAAATAAGAAAGAACAAGGATAGCCTGATTCAGTCAAAAAGTTGCCTGCAGAGCTACCCCAAACTTCCTCAGTTTTGAAAAGAAAAAAAAAAAACAACAAGGACTTAAAGAGAAATTATCATGGGCCTGGTATTGAAAAACACAGAACAATTTCTTCCCATTCCACTATGAAAATCTATACCCCTAGCTGGTTATTCTGAGAACAAGCACTAAAGCTTCTTTGAACAGGAGGAAGGACACAGCTATACAGCAACAGCTGTTACCTTTTTTTACCAGCTAGTGAAAAGCACGCAAAAACAATCAGAAGCAAATAAAGGAATCACTTCTAAAAACTTGTGCCATTTCAGATGAAAATACTATTACATTCTGTTTGTGTCAATTTTGCCCTGGTGGTTTCTGCACCTTTCACAGAATCACAGAATCAATTAGGGTGGAAAAGACCTCTGAGAGCACTGAACCCAACACCACCTTGTCAATGAGACCATGGCACCAAGTGCCACATCTAGTCTTTCCTTAACCTCCAGGGTGGTGACTCAACCACCTTCCTGGGCAGCCCATTGCAAAGTTTAACCCTTTCTGTGAGGAATTCCCTCCTGATGTCCAACTCAACTGCCCCCAGTGCAGCTTAAGAAGACCACATCCTCTTATCCTATCACTCCCTGGGAGAAGTGCCTGATCCCCCCACCCCCACTGCAACCTCCTGTCAGGCAGTTGTAGAGAGTGATAAGGTCCCCCCTGAGCCTCCTCTTCTCCAGGCGAAACACCTCCAGCTCCCTCAGCTGCTCCTCATAGGCCTTGTACTCCAGACCCTTCCCCAGCTCCGTTCCCTTCTCTGGACTCGCTCCAGCCCCTCAATGTCCTTCCTGAATTGAGGGGCCCGGAACTGGACACATCACTCAAGGTGTGACCTCGCCAGTGCCCAGCACAGGGGGACAATCCTTGCCCTGGTCCTGCTGCCACACTCTTCCTGACACAGCCCAGGTGCCCTTGCCCTCCTGGGCACACTGTTGGCTCATGTCGAGCCACTGTCCCCAGCGCTACCAGGTCCTTTCCAGCTGGGTTGCTCTCCAACCACTCTTCCCCCAGCCTGTAGCACTGCATGGGGTTGTTGTGGCCAAAGTGTAGGACTTGGCCTTGTTGAACCTCAGAACATACCTCCTTGCACGGCTCTATCACCCAGCTCCAACACATCCTCCTACAGCACACAAAGGTTTCAGCTGCCCTACCATCAACTCCACAGCATTGCCAAGAAATAAATACTCTTTATAACCATAAAGCATCTTTCACCCAAGACACACATACATAAAGAGCAGTTAAAGCAGAGGACTGGAAGAATTACATTAAAAACTCCTTTTTGTACACTTGGCATAGTTGTCTAGCAAATTCAGACTTGGAACAACATGAAATATAGTGTAATTGTTCAGCTTAAAGCTTTACCATACCACACAAATCAATAATTATTACAAAATTAAATATACTTCTTGTATTCAAGTTTTCTTGGCTGAAACTTCTGCTTTGGAAGAAAGACATTTCATTGATATTAAACACAAGCCTATTTTGTGTGACTCAAATTTTCACTCCCCAGGATCTGTTTCCCCCCACTACTTATGTATGCCAATAGAACAGTTGAAAGTGATGGATTACACTTCCTAAATCACAGCTACTCCATCCTGTAGAACAGAAAACATGGCTTGTGATATTTGCTTTTCTACAAAAGGAAGCAACTGAACAGAGACATGCAGCCTCAGAGTAGTGCACATTCCCTTCATATCATTTGCTTCATTAATAAACTACATCAAACTGAAATGCATAAACATAGATAATCTTGACCTTATTTACACAAACCATCAAGATCTGAATATATATATATATATATGAGTGTATATAATAATGTAATATAAATACTATAATGAAAAATACTATTTTTGGAATCTTTTCTTTAAAAGTCTACTTATTTTTAAAGGTGACTGTACTGAAGAAGCCAAACAGTGACTGCTTTTTCCCTGGGAAAGTCCTGGTAATTTTGTTTGTTTCTCGGACAAGGGATGATGGCTTATGGTAACCTAAAACCTACAGCCCAAGAGGGGATATGTGAAGGATCTCATTGTTTTTAGTACCTTTAATATAAGCTTTTGCAGAATACTTCTGAAATTACTGCAACACTTACCTCTAGTCTAGAAAGCTATAACTGAATTACAGGGAATTTTATCCACAGCCATAGAAGACTATATGTGCCAATCTAAATTCTAAAACCCTAAGTACACAACACATTTTTTGTCAAATGGCCAGGTTTATACTCAGGGAATGCCCAAAGAGCAGTTCAAAGCCTTAGCCAGGCTTGGGGCACTCCACCTAAGGCAGCCCCGTGCCACGATGGATCCCTGTGCCCAGGGGTGTCCCCAAGGGCTGACAGGATGTTGGGATGCAAACCTGGCTGGTGCAGGCACCGGCAGAGAGCCAGGCTGCTAAACCACAGCCACACAGCTCGCTCTCACTAAGTAATATGGTTGCAAAAGAGATATAAATACACTCAAGAAGAGCAGCTTCCCATAATAAACAACCAGGGGGCTTTGGTTTTAGCTATCAGTCTTCAAGGAACAGAGGCAAAGTAATTCAGAGTTGAAAAAACCCATTTCCTCACCTTCCTTTCACCTCTCAGCTGCACAGATTAATAGTTGTGTGCCCCAAGGCTTCCATTCTATTTTTCTTATTTTTTCTTCAAGCTACTGACATTAAGAAATAAGGAAACCAAACCAGTGCACAATAGAGTTCCACACAGGCTATTTTACTCTGCTGAGAGGCATATTTCTAAACCCTAACCAAATTTTAAGAAGAATATTACAGAGGGATGCTGTTTCCAGCTACTGTAATGTGCATGTTATGAAAAATGAGTATTTTCTGCATATTCATCAGAAGACTTCTTTCCCCCAATTAGGGGAAGGAAATTTTAATAATGTTGCCTCCTATTGCAAGCAACCACATTTCTTTTCCTCCCATTAACTCTCACTGTGATACAGATATTAAAGATCCATCTCTTTTACTCTGCTTCTGCAAAACACCACATTTATCAAGTTATCATAAATAATATATAGTGATGGAATAACTTATATTTCCTGCAATTTCACTTTTGAGGGAGGAAAATATTATCTGCCCAGTTTCTGTTCTGAATCTAGAGAATACTAGCTAGTCACTAGTTTTGAACAACTACTTTTTATTAAAAGAAATTAAAAATTTATACTGGAAAATATGTGCATGTGATATATATTCTTCAGCAAGAAATTTTTTCCTCTGAGGTTGGTGAGGCACAGGTTGCCCACAGAAGCTGCGGATGGCCCATCCCTGGAAGCGTTCAAAGGCAGGTTGGATGGGACTCTGAGCAAGGGGAAGGTGCCCCGGCCCAAGGAGAGGGAGGGTTGGAACCAGGTGATGTGCAACTGCAAGCCAGGGCAGTACCTAATGTCTCACCCACCTGATTTTTGCCAAGTAGCAACTAAATTGCGTTAAAGAAGGAGAAGCTTGCTTTAAATCAGATTGTGAGAGTTACTAATACAAATATAGCTGGAGACATCCTCAAGTTCCCTTTAAAACAAGGCTCTGAAGTCAAAGAGCCACCACAACATGAAAAACAAAAGGAAAACACTGAAGGTGAGAAGTACAGAGTCCAGAACAACCAGTAAGAACTCACATGGATGGTGCAAATGCCCCCAGGGACCCAACAAACCTGCAAGAACTTCACCTTTACATTTATAGAATGTCTTTCTATTGTTTGATATTTCTAACACAAATAATATAATTTTTCTTAGACATCTCAAACCTTCCACAGCATTCTCTTTTTCTTTCCCTTTTCTTGCACCAGCATTCATGAATTTGCAGCAATGCTGTTGCTACTGCAGCAGGTTATTGCAGATTATAATTCTTATGATATAAATTAGTATTTTGTCTCTTGTAACCTTTTTTTTGGATGGGAAAGCAGAAACAGGGCTACCTCAACCCTCTTCCTTTTGGGAAATCGATCTCATGCTCTACTTTTCAGAGATGCAGCAGTTTCTAGAACTGGTAGGTCTCAACCTGTTTGATCAGTCAAAGAGGTTATTTGTAACACACTAGCAACACAAACAAACAAAAAGAGTGTAAAGCTGGTGAGTTTACAAAACCCACAAGGGAATTTCAACTTGAAAAGATGTGAGGTAGCTTTCTGTTCAGGGCATAACTAATCCGCTAGCTGAGGTGAGGTCAAATAAAAATTATCCTAATTATCCCAGAAATACACATAATTACAGTTCTGCTTGCATCTTTCACCACATTTTTCCGAGGCAGTACTTCTCATGGTCTTTGTAGATACACTGTTACATTTAAGCAGTCTTTCACAGCCTGAGATATGCGATTTTTGACAGCCTAAGGCTTAAAGTGCAAAACCCTTCCAAAAAGAGGTGGGTGGGTATGTGGCTGATTAGCCAGTGTGAAGTCGGGTCAGTCTTCTCACTACTCATCTTGCACCTAGTCAAGATACACACCTGAGCAGCAGTTAATTCGTTCCAAATGCATCAAGAGAATTCCTGGCCAAAAAGACTCAAGCATACAACCTAACAGAGAAATGCCTATCTGCATCTTGAACTCTGTAATAACTTTATGACATTAATATCAAAGGGTTTCCTTGGTAAAAGAACATAAACAAGAAATGCCAGTAACAGATGATGACTCAAGCAGAATTGGGGAAGGGAGTACAAGCAGAAGCACATCCCTCTCCCCGAAAACATAGAGCAAATAAACATATAAAACAACAGAGAGCCCATGTTTGGGTTTGCCTTTTTTTTTTTTTTAAGACGAAGAGAGAGTGAGACTTCCTTAGTTATCAAGATGTCTGAAATAATCTGATCCACCTTTAAGTTACTGCTGTTCAGACATAAGGAACTCTTAAGAATCCTTCATTTTCTTAGTCTTCTCCCTACATTTATTTTCCACTCCATCTGTGGCATTCAGTAAACACAGCAGCTGTCTGCAATCCATCTAATCTGAAACACAGACATTTCACTCTGAAACATTCAGTGCATGTGTTCCAGAAAATAAGGCATGTAATATTCTACATTATTTAAAAGCTTTCAGCATTCTTTGAAGGCTACTGTAAACAGTAGCTGCAGGGGAGTTCATTTCAATATATTCACTTTGAACTGCCAATTGTATACAGTAGAAAACAGAATGACACATACAATTTTACCTTTTTTCCTGCTAACTGTTGTTTACAAATGTTAGAAAATCTGTGTTAAAAATTCAAGGGGGTATGTCAAGTTTCAGGCAGTTAATTATCAGTGTTGGAACGAATACTATGGGCTTGTAACAATTGATAGGCCTTGGGGGGGAATTAAGTGGTATTTGGATCAGGCAAACAGGATTGCTTCTGACCAAAGGACACAAATCTACAAGAAATTAGCCACAGAGAGCAGGATCTGTGCCCACTGATAAGCACAGACAGGTGCAAAACCCCTGGCAACCAAGCACTCCTGATTTCTGTGTAAACCATTGGCATTGGCTCCAGAAAGAGACAGCAACAGCTGAGCCAGCCATATCTGTGAGCCCTTTTCTGTGCTCAAACTTATCACAGTCTTTCATCCCTCCCTGTATGTGAGCATTATGGGAAGTTTGATGTAGCATGAGTTGAATACAAGAGGTTATTTGGAGTGTGCCACAATCGCTGGTGCTGCAGCACTTGGGAACAACAAAGCACACCCTGTAATAAATGCTCCAAGCACCCTCCACAGGACCACACAGACAGCAGTAAGATTTTCTACTAATATAAAGTTCAAAGGTGAAAGTGATCACATTTTAGAGATCTAACCAACTTCCACAACCCAGATGTGGTTGTTAATGGCACTATCACTGCCATAAAGCTAGGTCACTGCATTGCAAGTGCATCCCAAAAATGATTAAGATTACTTCTATTTGCTACAGGCAAAATCACTTTTTGATGTTTAATATGTAAATGTCATTAACCACCACATAGTGATTGCACATTAAGTTAAATGCTACTCCCCAGTTCTTAGATTAAACAACACACTTTGATACACTTATTAGCAACATATAACACTAAAAATGAAGAGCTACTGCACTCCTGCCAAATGAGCAGTTTAGCGGCAGGAGGAGGGTTAGCA
This sequence comes from Acropternis orthonyx, assembly GCA_035583155.1. Taxonomy (NCBI): domain Eukaryota; kingdom Metazoa; phylum Chordata; class Aves; order Passeriformes; family Rhinocryptidae; genus Acropternis; species Acropternis orthonyx. The sequence goes on along the minus strand of JAWWEU010000034.1, from coordinate 6,958,307 downwards.
GAGGAGGGAAAACTGTGACACTTGTGCACAATCAAGCACTGCCCAGCCAGGCCACCCCTGGTGCCCATCACTGCCCTTACAGCAGCTTGTGCAGCTCAGGGGGCCAAGGGACCCTTCAAAGTCACACAGCTTGACTAGAACTTGGGTAGCCCTTGTTTGAGCTTGTTCAACCTCGACAGCAAGAGCAAGTGTGACTTGCACAGTGGGGTGGAAGCCATGAAATGCACCCTCTGGCTGTAAAACTGAGGAGGCCTGGGGAAACCAGGAGAGCGGGGTTAGGGGGCTGGCCAAGGCTTGAGCAGCCTGCCAGGCACCTTCCTTGAAGTATTTTCTGTGTGATACAACAATGCCTTTCTACCTTGTCTGCTGCCTGGAGAGGCAGGACTGCTAAATCAAATGGTAGCACAAAGGGGTTTGGTTTCTATTAAGGACTGAAGAACACTGATGTAATTTATGACATATTTATCAAACTTATTCCTAACAAGCAACAAAGGAAATTCTTTAGCCTTTGTAGTTAGCCTGCTGTAGTGCTTTTCCTCTTTCTGAAAAATACACAAAAGTATTTTCCTGTACAAACGTGACATGATCCCACAGTTGGTTTAAGAAAAAACACCACCTTTTCTGCAATATAATTTCTCAGAAAGATCTTAAGTTTTCAGAAACACATTTTAAAAACCACTACTAGAGAGGAGCTCCCTCAGATTACATGACATCCACACATACAGGCAATGGAGCAATGCACAGCTATCTGCCCCATCATAAATGGCACTGCTGTCATTGAGTGATAAATTGTCACTGCTCCACGTTTCCAGCACAGAGCCAGCAGTTCCCACTGACTCCTCACAAGGTAAGCTTTGTCCCTCATGGCTTTGCTTCAGCATCACAATGGCCACGGACTGACAAAACTGGGTAACGTTCACCCCTCACATCAGACACTGGCATGAAGGCAGCAGTTCTCCCACCCCAGGAGCTGCTTTTGAGCACTCTCCTGAGCTGGTGGGGTTGGTGTCTGGTTTTGTTGGCAGCAGCACAGCTGTCTGTGTTTTACATCTTTCTGCCAGACCCAGGCACAGAGCAGCTGAGTGGTCCCATTGTCCTGCCCTCTGCACCCTTCTGACTAAACAAACCTTCTTCCCTTCATTTTTCTTCACAGGTCATGATTTCCATTTTGCCCTGCTTTGAAACGTGTCAGCATGTTTGACATCCCCATGTCAGACATCATCAGCATGATGTCCAAATCTGAGCAATGTTTCTGCCTCATTAGCTCCAAAGAGGACAGATTAATTACCTCCTGTTTCTTACACACAAAACTCTTGCTAACACATCTTGGAGTGAGACGTGGCTTTATGAAACATGCAGCCTCCATCTCTTGACAAACTGGCACACAGTCAGCCTGCAACCCAAAACATTGGAGTCTTCTGACAGCACCAGCACAGAGGGAAGGACAACAAGAGAAGATACTTCAGCTACACAGAACATTAAGACATGTTTGCAACTCCAGAAAGTGTAATAATGCTAGTCTCAATTAAAAAAAAAGATTGATCAAATAGTAAGTCCCATTGAATGAATTATCAAAATTATTTCTGACCAAATGAGCATTCATCAAAACGTGAACTACAAAAGCAAAGTGAAAAAGGTGAGTTTTATCAGTGATTGATGTCAGCCTTCTCAGAATGCTTCACAACTCCTTTTTCAAGGACCATCCCTATCCTTCATTTCTATTTGAGAATACAACACATTTCAAGTTCTTTGACTTTGTGAAAAAACAACTCTACAGAAAAGTAATAAATGCAAAGATCACAGATACTTGGGATGTTTCTGGTGTTCAGCAATGAAATGGCAAATTTTTGTTGCCAGAAAAAGAAAATACAATGAATAGATAAAATATTCTTGCTTGTACTTCAAACAGATTAGCAGAGATTCAGGAATAAAGAGGAAGTAGAAATGAAAGATTTAATACATCAGATGACATAAAAATAGCTGTGTTGAGCCTTAAAAAAAGAAGTGCTAAAAAAATCTGATGAGTTTTGACACACAAACTTAATTACACTGATTTTTTTTTTTTTTTGGTATATCTAAATGTGGATACAGGGGTCTATTTTTAAAGATCAATTCATTTTCAAAATCAGAATTATTCTGACATCATCCTGACAGCCCCAGAGCTCTGTTACTCCCAAAATCACACTTCTCTGTCTCTTTCAAAGTACATAAAGAACCCAGCTGATGATCATGCAAGATTTCCCTTCCTTTAACATCCATCCCAAGTGGATACACCTTCCTTTGATCCACATCAGAGGCAACATGGCTGGGTTCCTCTAATGCTTTTCTTTTTCAGCATGAGTTTGCTATCAGGTATTCTCCTGAATAGTGACATCTAGAAATGAAAATAGATATGTACAAATAAAATGCGTGAACTTCCATAAGCAATGTGCAGTGATGCCTTTTGATACTTCTCTTCAAGCAAAAGTATAAATTCAGTTCTACCAGTGCTTAGGTTTTCATGTTTATCTTATTTTGATCATGACACTCCTGCTTAAAACAAAAATGACAATCTATGAAATTATTCCATTAAAATGCTGGGATGTCTTCACCAGGAGCATTTCACAGTAAAATGACAGCAGCTCTTTCAAGGAATCCTTTCATTCTGAGCCTCCATGTCTTACATTCCTGAAGTCAACGGGAAACATCAAAACAGGATGAGAAGCATGAAAGTAGCTTTTAGTACTGCAACTGTCCACAGAAGGGATTCGCACACATGAACAACTTGAGAGAAGTTCCAAAGTCAACATAAAATATCTCCTCTAGAAACAGTACACTGTACTGAAAGGGTTCCAGCAAAGTCTCCTGAAGATTACTCAGAATTTATGGTCTCAAACCAAGTTCTACATCCCGTGAAAATAATCTAAATTCTACCCAGGAACTCGCTCTGCTACAAGGAACACAGGACTGAAAGCAGGTGTTGTGCTGCTGTCCTGGCCTGCTCACAGAGGTTGGAGCAGCCTGGAGTGACCCACTAGAGAAGCCCTGCAATGGGCAAAAGCCCAAAGACAACAGGGAAGGACCGCGTGCTCACAAAGCTCAGAAAACAATGCAGGCAGTGACCTCAGCTACCATGAAGGAATCTGAAAAACAACAAAAACAGCCTCCAAAACCAACCAAAAAACCCCCTTGTACAATAATTATGCTTTTGCTGGAAATCTCAACAGAGCAGCCAAGGTGAATTCCAATGAATTAATTTCTGTTCTCTTCTGTAATTCCAGGGCGAGAGAGAGTTAGACTCATCAATAACGTTTTAAGTGTTTGTGTGGATGCTACTCAGGTTGTGCATTTCTCCTTACAAAAGCTTAGATTTCCAAGGTGGTTTGCATGACAATGTGAAGTGCATATTAACTAAAACATTCACAATCAGATCAGGACTAATCACTGTAACAACTAATGCTGCCAGTGCCATTTCTCACACCCAATTTTCACTCAACACGCATTAAAAAGTCACTGTCACCTCTGAGCAACAGTGTAATGAATCATCATCAGAATTTATAACAAATTTCACAATTTGGCAATCAAAAGACATTTGAATATTCCACTGAACATTTCAGAGACTGCACAAACATAACCTTTTATCATCCTTGGGAAACACTGTCAGTAGCAGTGGAGAGGGCAGTGATGACATTACTGAGTGCAGCATGTGTGCTAAGGAATGCGGGCTTAGAAAAACAAAAACCAAAAAGAGCATCTCTGATACTCTTCATTTAAGATTCAGAACAGGTTATGCCTTAACAACAACACTGAAGTTTAGACTAAACACTACCTGTGACTACAACTCAGTATGACTTTATCACTCAAAATGTCCAAAATGTATTTAGAAATATCCAATGAATATGAAAGGATTGCTTCTTCAATATTTGATCTGCTTGCCTGCCTGGAACAGGGGAAGAGGGAGAGCATGGGGAATAGTGGAGAGCTTTTGGAATTTATTCTTTATCCATGAACTCCAAGGAAAGCCCAAGCCAGCACCAGTGACAGGCAGGGCAGCTCAGCCGGTTGTCTCTGTGCATCCCTGTGGTTTCCAAAGTCTCTCCAACCAGCCCGTACCAGTGAGCCCTGTTCCGCTGTTCCTGCATCCATCCCTAACCCAGTGCAGGACAGCAGAGGGCTGATCTCACCCCACTGCCCGAACCACTGAGCCAGAACAGCACAGGAACAGTCGAGTGCAAGAGGTGAGGCAGGAAATCAAAGAGAAATCCACAGAGACAGTAAAATTCTGAGTGTCAGGAAGGTTCTCCCCCAGGCTCTCCCTTTTCACAGATACTGAGGAATACATTTTTAATTCACCTTGTTTCATGCAACAGCACATCAAAACAATAAATGATTCATTTAACTGCAGGCAGTCTCCCAGGTCAAAACCACAAATACACTTCTGATTTCCATATATCTCTCTTTCATATATAAAATGTATATATTAAGTATATATTAAGTATATATTAAGTATATATTAAGTATATATTAAGTATATATTAAGTATATATTAA
>JAWWEU010000034.1:6864878-6951566 GCA_035583155.1 Acropternis orthonyx | reverse complement strand
TTCACTTTTCCAGAGTATGAGGCCCTTCTAAATGAAATACTTCTCTGGAATTCTTAGCAAGCCCCCGCCTTATAGAAATGATTCATTAAATTTAAATGGCATGCTTTCTTATTTTGAGCATTCTTTTCAAAATTTTAAAAATCAGTTGACAGATCAGCCCCAGACATTACCTATTAAGATGTTAAGTAACACTTGATGAAATATAATTATAGCACTTTTGACATCTTTAGGTAACACACCATGTTTAAGTCATATTAAAGAAAAATAAATTCAGCAAAATTTAAGTTGAAGGTTTGCAGCTGTAAAGAAATAACATGTCAACCTGAAATTTAATTTGAAAATTGCCTACACAAAACCAAAATTAAACTTATTTCTGAAGGTTTGAGCCTAACTAATTATACTTTGGAATGGCCTCTCACCCCATGACTAATGACATTTCTTCAAAACAAAGCAGAAAACATCACTGGAGTCCGGTCTGGTGACTGCTTATGCAAACTGCCCAGCCATGGCAATATCCCATGCATTCCATCAATAACAAACAATTGAGGCACATCATTCTGGGAAAACATTTATAGACTGATTGATAAGTAAATAATCTGACTACTCCCTATTTCCAGAATCTGAATAATTCATTACAAGTATGGAACAAAACTGCCAGTTTCTCCATCAGTATAAATCACAGAAACACAAGCTCTTCTTGAAGATGTGAGTATTTCCAGTGGTATAAGTGGACATTCCTATAACACTTGAATGGGATACAGTCAAAGTCTACTGAAAATAGACTCACTCTTAACTCACTTTCATATGTGTATGTCTTCTCAGGAAAGCAGTCACTACACGACAACAAATATTACTGAAAGTAAACAATGTCTAAATGCACACACACCTTCACAAATATCTTGTCACAAAACTACATTAAAGTTCCATTAATCTTAGTACACCCCTGCCCAACCCAGTATTAATGCCTTGTTACAATGCATGTCTTATAATTTCTTTCATTCTTCCACACCCAGAACTACCAATGGAAGAGAGGTTGAGAGTCTCCTTTCTTGTCTGATGTACCTCCATGACCATTCCCAAGAAGGAGCACAGACAAACCAACCCTTTTTTATTCAGATGTATCCTGGGATTCCAAGGTATCCCCACTGTCATTCTGGAGAACTGCAAACAGCTTGAGGAGAGGTGAGAAACTTCTAAAGCTCCCTACAAGATCCCCTCAGCTCTGTGGCTTCCCTGGTGCCTCTCAGCTGGGGTTGCTCATTCCAGCCTGGTTTCCCTTCAGGACACGAGGAATTGCTTCAGTTTAGCTCTCCATTTCAATATCACTAACAAAACTCAATAGTACCAAACCAATTCCTTTCTTGTATCAATGGCCAGCTACCACTCAAGGACTTCTCTGCAAGATGGAACAGTCCTATTTTCTATGGAAAATAAAAGTTAATTAGTTGTTCCATTCTACATATGAAATCCTACTTTCCCCACTCTGCTCTCTGCAATTTTGCCTTCTTTCAGTTGAACCTTCGAGGTTTTTCTGCTCATTATTTACCAGAGATACATAGGGGCTCATCCATTCTTTGCTAACATGAGGATATCCTTTCCACCTGAGCTCCCTGAAGTCACCCAGGAAGTGGATTAGGTCTGTAATTTGCAGGAATTTCAGCATATCTTTCTTTTATTGCACAGTTTCCTAGCTGCATATTGCAGTTAATGCTCCATGTAAATCTATTCCTTGAGACTTCAGCTTGGCAGACACATAAAAACACAATCTTGCCGTATATTTAGGAGAGAGTGAAGGGAACTGGCATTTCATACTGGAAGGCCAATTACTACTTTCTGAATTGGATTCTGCCAGCTTCTGCTGAGAAACAAAATATTTCTCCCAAAAAGTTCTTCCAAATCTTGATCAGAGCAGCCACAGCACTGTCACACTAAATTACAAGTTACACTTAAATTTACATTATGACACAGTCACATTTATTTCACTTAAATCATGTTTGTTGCTTTTTCTGCACTTTTATTTTTATAATCGTATTTCATTAGAAAGAGTATTTTGATGATTTTTGTTGCTGAAAAAACCAGAAGAACCAAACAACAAAATTAGGTGCAAAAACTGAAAACAAAGTAAATTACAAAAGCAGAATTTCAATCTTCAAATAAACTAGAGGGCACGAAGGAGACAAGAAGGTATCACTGCAACTTAGGAGTTACTACAGATCCTGAATTTGCCACCCATGCACACTGACACATACTATGAGCCCTAGCAGTCTCATCAGCATCCCTGTGCATTTGGGACCTATACCAAAGCTCTTTACTGAGGTCTATCAGGAGCTGAACAACCATTCCACAGTTTTTTCTTTAGTGAGCACTTACCTAGGAGTGGCAATGTAGGTCACTCCTCAGTTGAGCCCAGAAGGTCTTTTCATTTCTTTGCTTCCACAAAATTGACACCTACAAAGGCCAGCTGTGGACTTGGCTTCAATATCCTCAACTGTGCTGCACTACAGGACTACACACATCAAAATCTCTCCAAAGTTGGTGTTCAATTTACACAACATGTAATTGCCACTGAAAAAGCATCTTTCAGAATGCTTACTGGACTCTTTTTGGCCATAACACGTGTTTTATGAGCTGTAATTTTAACAGTGCAGCTACACAGACGGGATAATATTGAAAAAGTCTCTACTTGAGGGTGGTGACTTGTTACAAAACCTACTAAAGTTACAAACACCGCTGTGAAATCTGTGGCCAGCAGAAACAGCACAAGAGAAGAAACTCCTAGGGGAAAAAAACAGGAATCCAGAAGTAGGGCTGACTACTAAGGACATCACACCACATTTCTGGAGGTTGCCAGCCCAGCCAGTTTATAGCCAGAAACAACATTGCTGCCTATTACATCCAGATTCGGGATCCAGGTAATAAAGATGTGATGCATCACCACTTTTCTCCTTCTTTAGCTTCTGTTTAACTGCTTTGTGATGTAATTTCTGAACATAAAATCTGAACATAAAGTTTTTAACATCAATACAGAAGATGAACACCAAGATCGACAATTTAAAATAGCTCCTCTTATGTGGATTCCTCATTAACACAGTGGGAGACTACTTTTTATTCTAAATAAAATGGTTGACTTTTGTTTTGCAGTCCTCTTAAAAACAACACAAAGGCTAGAAAGAGGGAGATTTTGATTATTGCTGTAGAGTGCCTGCTGCATTTAATACAAAGGAATGCAAAAGGAGGAATTCTGTGTGAAAATAAACCTTACAAATTCAGGGAGTGAACAAATTCCTGGCAAATAAATGGGACAAGAGCGGCTGTGCTGGTGAACTGTCAGTGTGGAATGGATGTTTCACAGACCTAATGTGCCCAGGTAAGAGAATATCTCCTTTTCATAGGACAACTCAAACTGTCTTCAGCTGAGCTAGTTTTGATTTACACCCAAGCATAGCAGGAGCATCTGGTGATCTTAGCTGGTGTTCCACTGCTTCTGCTGTTTATTGCTAATAGTGGGTAAATATTAATCATCTCTCACAGATCTCAGTCAAATGGCTCACCAAGAAACAGCAGCTTGAAGATTTTCTTGGTATTTTGCTTCATATTCCTCTCCTCAGATACATCTTCTGCCTCTCCAGGCGTATCTAGCACTATGGACAAAGAATAAGGCACAAGACCAATGTTCTTCATGAAACCTACAGCTGTGGCCACTTAAACAAAAATTCACAAATTATCTCTGACACAAAGTTTTCAGACTTCTAATTCTCAAAATAACAAGGTATCATCAGAAATATATTCCCAGCTTTCCCTCCCAACTGACATGAAAAATTAATTCATATTACCTACACCAGCTACGTCTGGCATCATCTCATCCTGAGGGATGATCCTTCTCTCCCGAAGGAACTGTGCTGTGCAGAGTTGGCCTGGATTTGTTACCTACCCTGGTGGGTACCTGTTGGGCGTGCAGCGGACTACGAGACCTGGCTGAAACATTTCACAAAGTGGACTTATGAAGAGGAACGTACCAGACCGAATGGTGACTCAACATTTACTACATTCGCCTGAGGAATGTAGTATTGGACTCTCAAAGATATTCAATATTTACCACTCTTCAGAGTGGTAATGGATGTTTTTGAATGTTTCCCTGTTACTAAAGACTGTTCGGAGTTTGGATTTCATCGGTTTTTACATGTTACGTTTGCCAGTTATGGTTATTCATGTTTTGCCAACATGGCCATTCCCCTTGTTGTTTTTCCCCTCATGTTCCTCCATATTGTCTCCTTCCCCCTCAGGATTTTCCCGCTTCTTGCCCGCTTTTCCCGCCGTTTCCCCAAACCCTGGGATTTCATTGGCTGCTTGCGGAGCCGTTGCCCATTGGCTATCCGGCTACCCCAGTTACAAGCTCCGCCCCCAGTTCTGTCCAATCCCGTCCCTGTTACTACCCTTGGTTCTGGAACCTTCCCCCCTCGCACTATATAAGCCCTTGCCTTCAATAAACGTGGCCCTTTTGAGCCCACAGCCTGGTGGTGTCTGTGTGGTCACTGGGCTCTCGGTCAATGGTCACCCGCAGGTACCCTGGGCAGCCACACTGCAGCAGAGCACAGGCGCTGGCACTGCTCCAAGCTCTGCCTCCCATTTGTCCCTCCACTTGCTGAATTCACAGAGAACATTCTGTACAAAGACTGAAAAACATTTTTCTCCTCCCGTCTACCCCCAACAGTTCCTGTCAGCAGTTTCAAGTAAATCAAGTTCATCATTTGTGATAGCTGCATTAGAGACACTGATGAACACAAAATCTATCTCAAATTTTCCAGAGATGCTTGGCATGTTGTTAAGAATAGGCAGATTTTATTTTAAAGTCAATGGTTGCTACTAAATAACATGAAATGTGAAGATTGGGTAGTTTCTAAGCCAAGATCAAAATATAGAGATGATTTATATTACCTGGGAACCCCAATCTCAGTTACTATTGACAACCAAATTTTCCTCGGTATCTATTTGGTAAATTAAAAAGACCAAGGTTGCTGAGAATCCCAAGCCAAAAAAAATTGTCTAAAAGAGAAAAACCTAAGTACTATCCTACAATTCATTCTACATCTCTCTCAAAAAATAAAAATGCCAAAATATCACAACACAAGATCACAGAAGAGATGGAAATTTGTGGACCTTATTTATAATTAAGACAATTAGAGCTTTGCATAACTTTTCCCAGCAACTAGTTTTCTTCATCTGTTTGCTTTTGACCAGGTATTGTCCCTTATGTTGAATCCCAGATTGTTTATGGACAAAAAGCTGAACCCAAAGGGTCAGAAAAGCAGGTTTAATTTCCAAGGTTGTTTACAGAAAGATGGATGACAAGAAAAGACAGCAAATGTTTCTCCTTCTTACGGTATGACCAGACAAAACTTAGGCTTGTCCCCCTTCCATCAGCTGTGAGAGATTTGGTGTTACCCTGAGAGCAGCTATGACAGAAGGTGAGAACTGTGACTCACTAGTGACACAGTAAGAAGAATCTTTGTCCAAGTGCAAACAATCCTTTTCCCTTCCCAGCCTAAAATCTGTTTGTTTCCAGCTGTCAAATACACATTTTGGAACAAAACCTAAATCTATTATCTATAGGGACAAGTATTTTGGATACTCAATACCCTGTTCACGTTTCTGTAGGTGATTAGAGTGAAAAGGAGTTGCCACATGAGCATGGAGCAAAGGCAGATGGACTTCTGAGAATTAATGATGAGTCAGGTTGCTTAATGATTAGCTCCTGCTAAGTTATAGTCAGGCCAACAATTTATTCCCTTTAGGCTCTTCCCTGAAGGCTCCATCTATCAAACACAGCCTTTCCAAGCTACTTGACAAAACTGCTTGTGGCATAAAGATTTTCTTTCATGTTTATCACTGTGAAATTAATCAATTACTTGACAAATACTAGCAGTTGTTATTCCACCTTCAAGTTTCTAATGAATCAAAAGTTGTCCATCTTGACCAATATGACCTTTACCTTGTCTCTGATCTGTGCTGAAAAGGGTTTTCTTAATGTCAATTCCTACTAAAAAAGAAGTCTTCAAATACTTTACAAATTATTTATCTTTAAATGAAACACAGTAATGCCTAAGACATGCAGGCCATAACTATAAAATGAAAAATATATGACAACTGCTAGACATTATTCAACATACAACTGAAGCAAAAAAAAAAATAAAAATAACTGACTGCAGTAGAAATACTATTTAATATTCTATATGCAAACTTCCAAGGCTTTATAACAAGTTCTTTCCTATCAGCACACCCCTGCATATTCCCTTTGCAAGGGAATCTTCTTTTATAAATAGTCCTTTACTTGTGTTTATCAGAAAAACAAGCAATATTTCAAAACTATTTCCCTAACAAAATTGCAAGAGTATTTTCTCTGTGTGAAATCAAGCAATGCATCAAGTGCTGCATGACTTCTAAGTGCTATTAGATTCAAAGAATACACTTAGGACATAAACTATCATAGCTGAAGGTAAGTCAATGAACTGCTGCTTGAGGACTGTTTGGCCTGCCTGTGAGACCCGGGCAAGTCACATCTCCAGGGCAATGAATGGGAACAGCAGAGCTGCTGGAGCTCCAGTGCCTCAGGACACTGGGCTGGGGTGTCTGCACAACCTGCCTGGCACCGGGTTGGCAGGACCAGCCCATCCAGGGCCCAGGAGGATTTCAGGGTGTCCCTTCCAGCTCCTCCAAGCAGTGCAGCCTGCAGGACAGCGTGCATGCACACTCAGCCAGCGCGCACTGCAGGAGCAAACACCAACTCTGCACTCTTGTTGGCAGAGTTACTGAGGGGAGATCACTCTTGGTTAGAATCCACACACTCAGATTTCACCTCACCTGGGAAAGAAACAACTCACATTTAGCAAAGCCTGTTAAGCCTTATGATTAAGGGGAGGAAGAGATGCTTTTAACAGGTTTCAATTTTCCTCTAACTCATTTTTCTCTAGGCAAAGAACAGTTGTTTTGAACAGTGAAATCTGGCAGACAGTTAACCTTTACTTCAGAGAGACAAATTACTTTTTCATCACAGTTTATCAAATCAGCAATTCAGCTCCATAGATCAACACAGTGGGAAAATTTTATCAGATCTGAAAGAGGACTTGACTGAGAACAGATTGGCTCAAAATAAGATATGGCTCTTTCTGTGAGGAAAAACACCAGAGGTTTTCATGGCACTCCAAAATGAGCAATGGGAGCAGGCAAAGTAGAGCAGGCAGCATGGCTTGAACTGCCACAAATCTTTTTCTGTAATTTCTTAATGTAGGGAAAGATGGCTGTCTGGTGTGGATTAGCAGCAAACCCTGTCTGCACACAGGCTTCTTCCACTGCTTCACCTTCCAGATATGAAAAGCAAAATATCATTGCTTTCTATGATTATATCAAGAGAGGACTGACAAAAGCATATGGTAAGAACAAAAAGCTTGAAACAAACAATTCACCTAATCTTCAGTCCTGAAGAGATATGAGGAAGCGCTTCCAAGACTTAGAATTTATGGGTACCAGGACACCAAAATTTAGCTTTATCTTTAGTTCCCATTCCTTGTGTGTTGTGTAAGAGCAACACTTAATACAAACAGGCTTCTTAGGTATAAAATCAGGTTTTGCAAACCTGCATGGACTGTTGCTTCAGTCTCACCCATCTTTGCAATATTCTCCCATCATGCCTGAAAAGCAAACACAAGTTTGGCCAAGTCCTTTCCTAAAGAATGTTAGTCCTTCAGCCTCACAACTTTCCAACCCTCCTGACACACACTCAACTAAAGTACAATAAGGAAAGCCACACAGTTACAATGAGAACAACAAACAATAAACCTACAAATGGCAGCAAACTTTGCTGTGGATCAAGGACTGACAGTCCCCCCACTTGCACACCTCTGCTATTCAGTGCACAGCCTGCAAGTTTCTCAAGCTTCCAAAACTGCAGCCTGGTATTTTCCAGGCAGCTGGCTCCAGGTTTGGCTCCACCTTCACCTCTTTATTCATCTGGCCTAAACCTTCTAACCCTGCTTACCCCCACACATCAGCCATCCCACAAAGATGCCCTCAGAAGGGGCACCCATATTATTCTGTAGGCATGTTGACCCTGCTGCTCCTCACGTCTGTGCTGCATGCTGACAAAAACAAGAATTCATTTCCCTCAGCTTATTTTTAAAGATTTTTTTTTCCTCTGTATTATAGGTAACTTCCAATTTTATCAGTATCATGCTGGTGTTATTAGTATCTGAGCACTGTAGCATCAACCACCTATGAAATATCTCACATTATTGTCCAGGGGTACAGAAATATGTACTCATAATGAACTAACTTTTACGTCTTTTACTAAAGTGGTATTCTCAGGAATGTTAAAGTTCATGACTGAATATGGTTTTATCCCTGTTAAAAACAAACTTCTGATGTTGGAGAAATGCAAATTTAAAAAAAATATCTAGAATAAGCTGTGCTTTATTGCTTCCCAATTTCCAATGCAGTTACTGCTGTTGAATAGCACCCTTAATACACCCTGAGGCTACAGTGGAGTCAGCTGATTCCCCTGAGTCCTCAAGAAAAACATCATTTGGGGAATGAGAATAAATAGCTCTGAGAATCTTGAATTACTGAAGCAAAGTTACATCTGAAACATTTCATCCCAGCTTCTGTTTTTCTTCTTCAGAGTTTTCTGGTGATGGAAAAGACTATGCCGACTCTTACTGCACATAAAACCAGGCAAAAGCCTTTCCCTTTGCCCAGCTCAGCACGGAGCCAGCGGCTGCCGCGCAAAGCCAAGGTGGATCAGCGCCACCTCCTCCTGTGAGGGCACAGCAGAGCCACACGAGCTGAGAGCTCTCTAGGAAAGGCAAACTCAAAAGTGTGCTGCACACACATAGGGCTGTATGGAATACTCTAAGAGTCAACAAGACTTAAAGAAAGTTCAGGACTGCACATTTGCAGAGCTACTCCAGAATTCAGGATACATTCTAGCTTGAAAGGAAATACTCAGTTTATAAACACTACTCTGAGGAGAACAAGACTGAAAGAATTGGTTAAGGCTGTCATTGCTGTCAACACAGGTAGGGAGTGAGGGAAACTACTGTCAAGAAAGCATATTATTCTCTTTTCAAGTGACTCTTCGTGCAATCAATTTTCTCTGTGCTGAGAGGGACAATGATGCTTTGCCTAAAATAATAGTACTGTGGATAAGCATGAAAAGCCCCTGATTATAGGTCAGATGCCAAAGAATATGAGAAGAGGAACAAAGGTGCAGTGACATGCTGTTACCATATACACCACAGATATTATTTTGCTTATTAATTGCTCATTGCATCCCATTAAAGAAGTTGTTGCTTCAAATTATGCCAGTGCTCCTGCAAAAAGAAGCGTAAAGTAAAACTGACTCACTAAGAGCAACAAAGAGTTTCAGCAATTTAAGAACTAGTGCTCTGCACTAGGCTTGGCTCAGTCCTCAGTGGGAGGGCAACTGTCAGAATCATAAGGAACTTTTCCAGCTTGACTCTCACCATGCAGAACAGTTTAATTCTTTCAACAGCAAACCAAAAAGTACCTTTCAAATATCATAGATTTAGTCTTCAGAACACCTTTAGAAAGAAAGTAGTAGTATCATCTCGTCTTCTGTCTTTACCATTACAGGGAAAGATGAAGGAAGAGAAGTAGCTCCTGAGCTGTGACTGCTTGCAAATCCCCTTTGATAGCACACCCATTCAAACTGTAGCTTCAATTACTCTTTTTAGATGTAGAAAGTACACTTTCAAGTAGCATATCAAGTAATTATAAGCAGTAATTCTACCATGTCTATCATCATATTGTCTTACACTTTTCCTATTAAATCTAATGAAATTCTGAGATAAACTGTACAGCACACTGTCACATTCTGATCTGAATTTAGGTCATTGTACATGTGGCACTAATAGCAGACTCATTTATAAACTTACACATATCCTAAACACTAAGCATCTTTGGTTTTAAATAATAAAGCTTAAAACAAGTGAACTGAGTTGTGCTGGAAGAGGTGGATGTGTTTGTAGGACACATTCCCCAAGACACACAGGCTCTGAGGCAGGTGGCCCTCTGTCAGCCTGGAATTATATATAGCATCCATTACTGACACCCCGAGAAGCACAAGTGAATCACCCATCACCAGCAAAATTGAGAGGAGGAAAACACCTGCCTGCCCACCTGTTTCTTTGCACAATTAAAATGTGAGCTTTGTTTTAAAGGGCTGCCTGCTAAAATCCATAGACTAGAGGGAAGGGCTTGTTAAATAGGGTAAGAAGAAGTAGGAAATAACTGAAAACAGCAGCAGCCTCTTGAATCAGTTCTGAGACACCTTTTTCTTATCCAAGACCAAAATTATTTTAAACCCTGAGGTTCCTTCTAATCTGAGTTATTCTGTGAATTGTGTGGTTACTCAAAATGCAGAACTCTGGGCGACCTTCACCTGCATTACTGAAGAAGAATCACTGTTGTTTTTTTATTTTCCCTACAGTCACAACATTCTATTGTCACTTGGGAAAAGCACAAAAACACACACAGTAGGTGTAGAGTTATTTTTTTAAAACATGAAAACTGTGCAATTTTAGAGTATTATCTTTAACATGTCAGTGCTCCGTTTCTGGGGCAAGGAAGCCAGAAGTCAAGAAATACATGAATAAACTCTTAAAACATTAAATATCTTCAAGTCTCCCCATGAAAAGCATTCAGCTCTTTTAAAATAAGTGATTAGAAATTACAGATTTTTCTTCATCAACCTGTCATTCCAGTGTATGGGACACAGCTGTTGCTAAAAGCACTCAAACTTGGGCAGGATAATTATTATCTGCAACTTTTCTTCAGGAATGAAAAATGATGTAAATTTGCCACCTATTATATATGCAACAGAAGAACACACAGACATAGCAGAATCACTGCTTTTGCCTTCTAATTACTCTTACAGCTCTCTTGACTTTGGCCCTTATTTAAATCATTACCTCTCTGACTATAGAAGTCATCATCCATATTTTTTATAACTGGGTACTTGAATATGGGGCAATAGGCACATATTCTTCTTTAAAATACGGCTACAGCAAAAGGAATCTCCACATAATTTTCCATAAAACTCGAGGTAGACACTGGAAAATACTTTAGGGATGACAGATTTGCAAAGCTGCAGAAAATGCCAGCAATATTGCATTGAATAAATCTTCCTCAACATCAACGGCCACTATCTCGCCATGAACTTGAGAACTGTGTATTTGGCACATGTAATTTGAAATAAGAGATGAGCTCCTCCAGCCCTTTCCAGAGATGTCTTTTCAGTTTTCCAATTTCCTATCTTTCATCTGCAGGAAGCAGGGAAAGAAGTTTTAAAGGAAGGGGAATAAAAGCCCCCAGTAAATGCTGCAATTGGGCAAAGAAAGCTGTGCACATTAGTTTCTCCAACAGTAAACTAGAGGTAACAGTTACAAATCTTTGTTAAATTGTTCTATAATAACCAGGGATCATTTCACACAGCACAGACAGAAAACTATCTCCAGGGTAAAGCAGAGCAGCAGTTTAATGAAGCACAGCCATACAATGGAACACAATTTTGCTCCAGAAGCAAAACCAGAACAAAGCAATTTTCAAATTCCTTATTTTTGAAAACTGACTAAGTAGAAAAGATGCTACTGGAGCTTTGGACAAGACATTGGCCTCTAAAACTGTGTTACTGCAAAAAAGCATGAGCTTTCTGTAGGGGTTTCTTTTTACTTCCCATACACTTGAAGGACCAAGACTTTCCCTTCACTTGCACTAAGACATGGCTTGTTGATAATTCTAAAGGACATATATCAATGAAATCAGCAGCTTTTGGTAAAATTTAACTATTTCTCCTTTTGTGAACATGGCCTGCTTAATTTTTTTATAAGATTACAGCAAAATAACACAAGATGACATGTTTCTTGCCCCATGTTTTCAAATTCACTAGCAATGAAACATGAAAGATTATGAAAGTGACAAACAAAACCCTATAAAGTAATGCACTTAGTGAGGGTAAAGGGGGGAAAAAGGAGGGGTATGCTAAATGCAAGTCATACACATTTTCTGATCTTTATTTTAAAGGAAAAAAAAATAGTCTAGCAGGCAAATCACAGCTGCCATTACAACCCTCGGGGGCGCGGCAACAAGTTCAAGTGTTTGCAAACAACTCTCCCCCTCCTTCCCATCATTATCAAGTGAGTAAAAATACTTGCAAGTAGTTTGATTTCATTCTGATCAAATACATGGTCTGCAGTGCTGCTAAGGAGTTTACTCCTGTTGTTTTAAAATAGTTTATAATTATTTAAGCTCATTTGCTTCAAGAAGGTCAAAGTTGTAATTCTGTAGTTGTTAATTGTGTGCCAGGAAGAGGAAGTAAAAATGAAAGTGAGTTGTAAGTTCAAAAATGCCTCGCTGTTTCTGGCCAGTCCTAAATAAACAAGATTTAAGTTTGGGATGCAAATGTGTCACACCTGTTTTCACACAGTTATTTGGAAGCCTTTCTTTGCAGACAGCTTTTTTCCACAGCCCAGCAGGAAGGCAGCATGTTTCAATATCAAACCAAATTAATCATTACTGAAAACAAGCTCACCCTGCCTCCCTTACAGCATCCTGGGTGAAGCAGCAGCACTTTTCAGAGAGTAAGTTGTATGCGAGCCAGCTAAAAGGGCATTTTCATTTGGATTATTTCCCAGATTACACACATACACACCTTCCGTAACACATTCAAATGGGCTGCCACGGCTGGGAGGTGAGCCTGCATCAGGGCATCAACAGCTTCACATGAGAAGTGAAACAACAATTTAATAGTTAAAGTTTCTGGATGGACACTTTCACATTCTTACAGCACTCAAAGGACACTCTCCACTTGGAAAATTACACTTCTGTGAGAAAAATGAGGGATGAGAGCAAATGAGTACAAAATTCTGCTGGCTCTGCTGGTTTACAAACTTGGCATTTCTCTGACAGACACAGAAAAGTTCACAGATAAATTTATTTCTGAGTAAATCTGAAATGTCCCACATTTTTCTCAGACCATACAATTGCACCCATTTTTAAAAAGAAATATAAGACCTTATCCCCATCTAGAAATTTCTTCTGTGCCTAAACAAGATATCCTTCCCCCCATCCCCACAAAAGAAGCCAAAGTTCACAAGGGAATTTTCCTCTAAGAACAGAGGATCACTGGTCAAGAAAAACTTGGATGTGAATCGATAAATCAGTGTCATTTGGCTGCTTAGTTTGTTCCTTAAAGACTTGCAGAGCCCCACCCTCGGACAACAAACATTAGAAGGGAACTCAGGTTTTATTGGCATCACTATTGGTACAAAACCAGACCATCTTCAGCTGTTACAAACTCCTGCAGATTCACTGGACTCAACTTCATGGTCTGATTCAGGATCACTGGAGAATCTGGCCCAAAATAACCACAAGGTAATAGCTGAAAACAGCCACATATCTGAGTCTTCAGAGCGTGTTTTTGAATGTTATGAGCATTTCGAAGTTTGCATATATATTTAAAACAAACCAACCCTTTGCAACAGTTCTATTATATGAGATTAAGACAAAAGACTAGTTTAAATCCCAAATTGGCACATTCATGAAGCAACATACAAGAAAACAAACCCTGCTGTTTGAAAGGAATTAATTAAAACAAAAACATTTTGAGTTTCTTTTTTATCAAAGTTACTTCAGAATATGTGGCCAGCCCTGAATGTTCGTTTATGCATTGCTAATGAGAGAGGTGGGATTACTCAGACAGCAAACAGGGCACCAGTTATTCCAGCTCAGATCCTACTGAGTATAGACAAGTATTAATTAAGTGTCTGAAAGGAAACAAGGGACACAGAAAAGCTTAAAATAAGTGATGAGTCAAAGAACACTACAGCAATTGTCCTAAGCACTAAGAAGCTCTACCATAAGACTTGGAAAAACACTGGTATGCATGTCCTGTACCTCTGTTCCTTCAGTGCTCAGGAAAAACAGTTTTTCAAACTTGCATCTTCTCCAGCCATAATAAAATTTTAGTTTTTTTCAACATTGCTATATTTACTTTACTGAGATGTACAGTTAGTAATTAAAATATTTGCATGCAATGTAAGAAACACCTTCTATTGAAATTGCCCAAAGGAATGAAATCTACAGTGAAACAACAGTGTAGCAGGACAAGGGAGATTTCCCATGCTAATATAAAGTCAAACAGTCACAAAGCCTAAAATCTCCCAGTCAAATTACAGCAAAGGAGGCTGCTCCAGGATCAATGGAGATGAGTATATTCTTCTGTGAAATCACTGGTAGTTTAAAATAAGTGTTATTATATGGAACTGGCTCCAGTTGCCCTTATTCCCAATTCTCCAGGCAATTTACTGTTCACATTCTGGACCTCATATTGCCAGTACCCACATGTCCGAACAGCCATCCGTGCACCCAAGAGGAAAGAAAATGCCTGCAAGGTCATGGATTCAGCCCACTATAACATCCAAGACTACCCAATAATATCACACATTAGTCTGTGTTTCTGAAACACTAAAATATTGCAAAAGTCACACTAACAAAAAATATCTGCTCACATGAAAAGAATCTGAATTACAGATGACTACTATAGGTATGATGTTTACTGATGGACAAGATGAAGTTCAGTGGATGACTTTTAATGGCAGCTTTAGACTAATCAATGAGGAAATTTGACAATTCTGGTAAAGTCCCTACTGCTAACTGGCAAAGGCAAGTGTTTCAAGTGTTTAGATTTAAATTCTAACACTTTAGCAGTTCAAATCACCACATAAAGGTACAAATGAGAAAGGTAAAGGGATCAAGAAAACAAAACAGTGAGTCTTCAAAAATTCTCAGAAAGATACTGTTTTGTTCTTGCACACTGTAGTCTCAGATCTTGTTATAATGCATACATAAATATGCAAATATGTTACAAAATAATCACCACTTATCTTCTGCAAGCAAACAAATTAGTTCAAAATGCTTCCACTGCTTCTGAGAAAATGTTAGTTCACTGCAGCTAAGGATACTTTAGCAAATAGTTTGATAAAATAGGACCTAATCAGATCAAAGCACTTACTGAAGAGGTCCATGTATTGATCTACATTATATGACGTTCAAGGGTTTTACTTCAAAGTCTGCTTAGTCTCATCCCCTGGACTGAATGTTCCCATCATGAGCACTATTCAAAGCTGTTCAAACAGCAGGTTCGGACTCTTACATCTTCACCGACTGCCAAAGCAGGGTTCCTGTGCACCTAGAACAGGTTTTAGTCTTGTTTCTTTCAGAAGTAAGCTGTCACAAGCCCCCCCGAACTGCTCTCCTCTCCCTGGGTATTGGGGAAACTCCTGAAAAGCTGATATTTCACCACTAAGAAAGCATTTTATCTAACTCACATACGGAATAGCTTTTACTACTAGCTAGTCACAAAAGTGAGCGAAGAATCATTTGAGTAATAAAATTGTACATGCCTTCCAGAATTGTCATTCCTTATGTGCCTGTCCAGGGTGGAATGCTGTTTCCTCAGAGGATGCACTGCCCCTGCCTGTTCCTGCACTCAGCTAATGCCCACAGACCTTGCCTCAGGCAATCACTACCACACCTTCCAGCAGATACAGTGCTGGATATGCCCAATCCACTGCACTACATGCTTTTCCACACGAGTATTTTCTCAGACACTCCTCAGCTTCTGGCACTCCATGGAGCTTACACAAAGCCAGCAAGGTATTTTGGTGTTTCTTATACACATATACAGCCTGTGAAACTCTTTAGTGAGTCCTGACGGCATTCACCAGGCACTGATAAATTCTAATGTCTATGCTTCATTTTAAAAAACAGGGGAGGAAAAATGGAGTTACAGGATTTCCCATAGCATTCCAGGCAAACAGAACTGAGAAATTCTAAGTTTGAAGAACTGTTAAATCTCTCATTTTGGTATGAAGTGGTTTTTTAAAGATTGCAGGAAAGGATTGAGGTTCTCAAGCCCCCACAAGGAATTCAGTGTGTAACTACCACTTGAGCTGAAGATACTTGTCTGCCCTCAATCCTTATTACTTTTCCCTCTAAACTATCATCCCTAAACCTTGAGCTCAACCCTGCTGCTTCACTCAGCAAAACAGAACAATTGATTTCAAACTGTTCAAATCCAAAGCCCTCAACAGCCATTCACCCTCAGTTGTGGAAAAGCTCCGTGTCCCTGCTGCAGGAGAGGCACCTGTGGCAGCAGCAGCACTTGGGCTTGGCCTCCCAGCCTTCAGTCGAGTGCACTCAGCCTGGAAACAAATTGACCAGCAATGTGAATATGTGATGGTGGGCAAGCCAAGCCTGGCAGCAGCGACTGGAGCAAAGGGCTGATGAATTGTGCTCCCCAGATAAGGAGAGGCAGCCAATACAGACAAATGCTGCCTTAGAACAATTTATGTACTGCTGCTTTGCAGGTTACCAATTAGTTGAGAACAAAGTGTCGCGCGTCAGAGCTGGTGGGGTGACATCCTGCAGGAAGAGCAGGCTCTTTGCACAGGGGTAGTGCTGCTTTCTGTGATTACCACATTGGCTCAGCAGGAAGAAAATGACATACACACCATACCGTTCACACAGCAAAGAAAAGCGAGGCATTCCCAGTTACTGGTGCCCCAGTACTGGCTGCGCAAACCTCTTCGAGTCTGCAATAGGTACCAGGATTGGCCTCTTTATTTTGCTCTGGATAAACTACTGACACTTTTCCAGCTGTAGAATAAAACTTCTCTAGTTGCAACAGAAAAATTAAAGATGCTGTTTTCAACAGGTGCTGCTGCTACTTTTACCATGTTCAATTTCCTCTCAGTATCCACTGAAGAAATTCGTGTGAACAGCTGATAATTCAACTTCCCATTAATTTAAAGGCTGGAGAAAGTTATCACATAACCACTTCAGCAAGCCATTTTTTTTATTACCTAAACTCATCTTATTCCTTATGTTAGCTCTGAGAACTCATATTATGTTTATTCATGATGGGTCTGAAAACTGTACCTTTATAATGTAGCTATGTCAGTGGTATCCTGTAAATGCCTTTGCACAAATCACATAGTAACTCTGATTCACAGAGGAAAACACAGCAAATTCCATCCTGGTCTCATTTCAACATTTACATAAATATAAAGAGGATGCAGTCAGAATTGTCCACACTCTTATATCAATGTAAATAAAATAGAATGATGGCTGGGAAAGGAGGGCAATATCATTCTCAAGGTTTTTTTAAGAGATATATATTCCAGCATATTCCCCTTCAGTAATTCAGGTTCTAGTTTTCAAAGCGCTCTGGATTAGGAATCAGTGTTTCCATTCATATGGTCTGTAAGATGAGGACAGATCACAGGTAACAAGTGAGGGAAGCTCACATGAGAAATGTCTCAGCATCAAGGAAAAGTCACTATTTGAGCTTGAGTTCTCAGCTCTGCATAAACATAGGTCATTCTCAAAAAGCAGATTCTGTAGTGAAAACTGCTCTTTTGTTTCTACCAAACAAACAAAAGCTCACTGGGGACGTTTGAACTGGTGCTCAACATACAGGCACATTCTGCCCATGCCCATTTGTGAGCACCGAAAGTGGGGGCTGCACACCAGCTGTGGGTACTGCAGCCTCCTCTGGCACTGCTGGAACAAACACTTGGCTGTGCTCTCCCAGGAACAAGGCAGAGCTCAGTCTCACAACATTAAAATCATAATCATGCAATAAAGGAACCAAAGAGACTCTCAGTTCCTTTGTGATAATAAACTTGTTCAAACAGCCTTGCTGAGTTCTTTTCCAACTGAAATTGAAATTAAAAATGGGACAGAGCAAGAATGAAACAACATAACATGGGAAAATAGGACACATCCCACAAAAAACTGCATGCAGTGCAACTGCTGTGTATCATCAGAATCTACAGCCAATGACAAGGCAATCCATCCCAGGTGCCAAGCTTAGATAGTTTATTCTCTTAGAGCATAGCACCTGAATTTTTAAGACATGAGAAAGGGAAGTCCACACTAAATGCTCTGTGTAAAGAGATGTTGATATGTGAGAAACATGAACCCGCCACGGTCAGAACCAAGTTACAGCCTATTCCTTCCCAAGGGATATCATCACCTATCATTGTATTAGCTACTGCTGGATTTTGCTTTGGATTAAAAGAAAGGCCTCAAAATCCAAGAAAAATTTTGTTCAATTGAATATATTTATAAAAATGTGATTCCTTAGACTTCATCAGTGAGAAAATTCATACTTAGAGATACTGGTTTAAGTTCTTTTACACTAAGGATAGTAAAGAAGCCAATAACAAAGCAGACAAAAGATGAGGTCTACACACAAAGCATGTATGTGGTTCTATGGCCCTCCAGGTGATGATGGCATTAAAGTCCAGAACACTGGGGAAAACTTAAGATGTCTTTATGCCAGATATTCTGGACAGATGTTTGAAGGCATTAACTTTGCATATGAACTGCCACTGTCTTCTTACTAAAATCATTGCTAGAATTTAATTTGCAGTCTGGCAGGGACAGAAACAGTGCTGGTCTAAGTGGAAACAAACCATCCCAGCACTGCCAAGCCAGGACTGTCACAGGCACAGACCCCCAGCACAGCTTGGGGCATCTCACTGTTAAGAGGGGCAATGAAAATGCAAATTTCTCAACTCATTTGTTTAGCTTGTTTACAGTTTATAGCATTTGAGTAACACCTGAACTCTAAGACATTTAACCAAGAGCTCAAAGTATCAACTTGTTTATCCCTTCTCTCACAGAAAAAGAAACTTTTTCTATGTTTTGTAGCTATGGGAATGGTAAGCCAAGAAATTCTGCAGACAGAAAGATTCCATTTCTTGTCACAGTACAGGGTTTAATTTTCTACAATAATATACTATTTTCTGCTTTTTAATCACAGTTTTTTATGCTGCCTCCATAAAACCAGAGTAAAAAATATACCCCTTCCAGTTCAATTCCATCTCAGTGTGTTGCTCTGTCATAAAAACATTCCCTCTACAAGTCTTTCAGAAATATGAGTCCCAGTGTATCAAGATATATTAAATGGTAATATCTAAGACTGATGAAGTACAGGAATCATACCTACATTTAGCAGATTTTCAGTCATCTCTCCCACTTTTCCAGCAAAAAGATTTCATGGCCCCTTTCAGTTTCTGGTCATGGTGGTGATGTATGGCTCAAACAATTACACGAGAATTAAATGCAATTTTTCTATCTGAGTGCAGGTCAGAAACACAGAAGAGTTACTGTTTTTCACTTATTACATCATGTTATTGTAACAAGAATATAAAAGGACTGAGTCTGGTCAATGTTTATCTTAAATACAGAACTGTTTCCCAACTCTGAAAGAAGTTAAAAAAAGAAAACAAACACAAATTCTACACATCTCAGAGTAGTAAATACATGAATGTAGTATCTCCCCTAAAAAGTCTTATTCTGTGCATTGTCTTTACTAACTCACTCTCTACTCAGAACATCTGTACTGAAGTACTTAAAGAGCTGGATACTCCTCAGCTTGGCAGAAGAGCACATAATCAGACATAAAGAGTTCTAATCCAGGCACTGCACGATACAAAGGAAAGATGGAATTTGTTTGACATGACAATTTTCTGTTATTGTTTTGGGATTACAACAAACCTACAGCTAAACCAATTGTGCCATGATGGTTAAGGTTGTGTCAGCACTTTGCCTGTAAACCTCTTATCCAGCAGATTTATTACTAAATAAAAAGTTTTTCAGGGGCTGAAACCTGGCATGAGAGACTGCATTTATCTTTAGAGGCTCTGAAAAAAACTCAGCTGGTCTTAACGGAGGGAAGAAAGAAGATAGCTAGTTTGAGATAGGTAACTTTTCACTGCTAATCCAGCACCCTGCACACTCTCCATCTTTTAAAAGATACTTTGTTGATGTTTTCTAAATTGAAATGAAGCTACAAAAAACCCAGGCAAGCCACCACTCCTTGTTATGGAGACATTAAATTTTTACAGCATATGTAATGATTTTTCCCTGGCTATCCAATACAGTGCCACAAACAAGCCCTGATTATACCCTCTGGTTCCACAAAAGACTAAAATAGTCTATGAATTACCCAACACATTTATTAAAAAAAAAAAAACAACAACAACAAAAAACCACACCAAACTCTCTTGTGGTATGCATTTATTTCTCACTGGTGGTAGTCATGGTTACAAAGAGCCACCTTTAAAAAAAACAAAAAACAAAACAAAAACCACAAAAACCCCTGTTATATGGCAAGGGCAGCAAAAAAGGATGAAGTCAAGAGGTCAAGAGCAAGTTGCTGAATTAGCCTGGTAAGTGTTTGAGGCATTTACTCAGATTTAACATCCCAGGGAATCTGAGGTGTCCCAAAGCAGTGGCCTGGCTCCTGGGGGTAACCCCGACTGCAACCACATCAGCAAAACAGAGCTCAGCCAAGAGGCTGGAAATCAAGAATTTCAAATACAGAACAAGCACTAAAACACCTGTTCTGGGATAAACCTGCTACCTCATCACACACTCCCTTCACCTGGTAGCTAAGGCAAACTGAATTTTAAAAAAAAGTGAAGAACCTCTGACAAAGATTAGACAAAGCACCATCCCTTAACATATCAAGCTCTCAAGCTTGTATTCTTTGTATATCCCAGAATTTAATGCACATTTGACATCAAGAGGTAGTCATGAGAGCAGCTCATCTTGTAAATAATTTGGCTATTCTCTTCAGGTATCTGACAGTAACACTGAATCAGATCCCATACAAGCCTCACATGAACGGGTAATCTGAAAATAGATTCAAAAGATCTTCTATTCAAACACTCTTCACACTGGTGACCTCAAATTTAGCTGTATTTTGTCTTATTTTACAGACACCTGCCAACTCACTTTGGATTAAACAACCATACTGACTTCTCTCATACCCCCTATCACCAAAGGTCTGAGCCTCAACAAGACACTTCTGCAAATTCACTTTCGTTAAGAAACACACATAAAATGGTAGTTTTCTCACTATTGCTCCTCATGGACCCCTGTAAGCAGTTTAACAGTTGGCTCACGAATTTCAGCCTTATGACCTATTGGGACACAGCCAGGAGATTACAGCCTTTAAAACAATTCAGCAAAGGCTCTGCACAGCCCTCTCTCCTTCAGTGAAATTCCTTTCTAACAGCTTTATTCTTGTTCAACTACATAAAACCTTGGCCTTCTTCTTTCTACCTTTTCTCTCCTCTCTGTATTTCCTTGCTGTAAACACACATTTCAAACAAAAGAAAACATATGAAGGAAGGACAGCTGAGCAGCAATCACTACGTGAGTACTGCTTCATAGAAAAGTGATTTTACAGAGTCAGACAGTGCCTATTATCCTGAGTAAATAACTGGACCCACATCACACCACACAGGAGATTAACATTCTTCATGAAGTGGAAAAAGACTCAGATGAGGCAGACACGGTGCCATCAAGAGAAACAGGCATTCTTTTTGCTTCAGGATGGCATGTCAGAATCTGTAAAGCCCTTCCACCTCAAAGGGCACTCAACCTTTCCAGTTAGGACACGTGTGTTCAGTCTCCCACGGTCTCTCCCCAGCCTTGTTTACCTGCCTGCTGAGTCTCCCTTCCATTCCCTGCCCTTTTGCTGTGCTGCATCTGCTCCCTGCGCTGAATTAAGTTTAATCCAGTGAGTCTGCTCAGCCAAGCTTGGCTCAGATCCTCAGAAACAGCTCTCCTGTTGTCCCCATGTGCATTTATTAAAAAGTTTGTGTCCACATGCACACACACACACTCCTTACCTTAAAATTTCAAAGAAATTACCATTTCCTATTCACATCAAGCAGCGGCCCATCACACAACTCTCCCTTTGTTGTCAGACTTTTTTTTTCATGTTAACTGCCATACACTACCAAGTAAAGTTTGTATAGGAGAAATAAACACACATTTTACTGCAGAGAATAAGATGACAAATTATTCTAATTTGAGATTTTCTTTTCATCTTTTGTAACTATAGTAATTCAATCCCATATTAAGTAAGTACTGCTTCTGCAGCGTATTCCTGTGCAACAAAGAATACTATAATCAGAATTATGTTGCTCAAAATGAATATAGAAGAATTTTCAAATTGTCATAGCTCTGGGTCACCAACATCCAGAGACTGTTGGAATCCAAGTCCTTAGTCATCTACCAACAGAAATACTATTTAGAGCCACCAACATTAAGAAACCATTGTACTAGTACTACTTATTCTATTCAAAGAAAAGGTAAAAACAGTTAAATTCAAAACTGATGTTTGAAATGCACGTTATAAATGCAACAAAGTAGTGGGAGACTGACACAACCTACCCATATGCATATATTGTAAAGATTTGCATATACAGGACCACACTGCACAGCATTCCCAATGGCTAACTCCAAATTTCTTTATATCCTCTACCTCTCCAAACACTTCTGAACAGCTGTCATTTTGTATTCAAAATCTTGTCCTAAGAGATACAGTTCCTGTATATCTTCAAAAGCAGACTATTGGAATATAACAAGGACTGGGGCAGGGAGGGTGGGGGGAAGAAGTGATTATTACAGTGCTTCCTGCTGTGGGGTTATACACACAAACATGTTCCCAAAGCTTTGGGAGATGAAACACATATTATAGGTCTCATTCCTGGGAAACAGAAAAAAAACACACCTCTTACAATGTCTCAAAAACAGTAAGAAATAAACAACTGTTAATTCCCAACAGAAAATTTCCCAGAGTTCTCACAATCACAAACTGCTCAAGAAGGCCTTTAGTGTCAGGGAGCAGAGCTGGCCGGGAACAGGAGCCGGGGCTGGGCACACCCCAGCGACTGCCACCCAAGCCCTTACCAAGGCAGCAGGTCTGGGTTCCAGCCAGGAAGCCGAGTCAGTGAGTCAAGATCAGGATGAGCAAGGGAAATGGTCCAGAACAGGTAACAAAGCTCAGGCAACTCCCAAGGAAAACCAGGAGGTCTTCCCCATGGCCTCTCAGTGCTCTTCCCACCACAGCCCAGCCCAAGGACACACAGCTGCCCCCCCTCAACCCGGCTTTAAATACAGGGAGCAAAGCCTGCAGGGGAGGGGATTGCAATTAGGGTCTGA
Source organism: Acropternis orthonyx (assembly GCA_035583155.1). Classification (NCBI taxonomy): domain Eukaryota; kingdom Metazoa; phylum Chordata; class Aves; order Passeriformes; family Rhinocryptidae; genus Acropternis; species Acropternis orthonyx. Next base: position 6,928,466 of record JAWWEU010000034.1, on the reverse strand, counting down.
CACCTCCTAATTGAAAGCAGGTGTGTTATGGAATCCAACTTCAGTTTGGCAGCACCGAGTCAATGACTATTACTACAGCCACTTACCTGGTTCTTAATTAGCTTCAGCTTCTGGAAGATGACAAATTTTGGAATGCTTTCACAGCTCTAAGAACATCGGAGTGGCTGAAGATGCAGAGAGTTATGAAGCCACCTGCATGGAGGCTCTGAAGATCATGAGAAACTGATTTGAGCTGCACAATTTAAAATGTCATCAGATTTTTTTGTCCGTTCTTTCTGATCTGACATGGTCCATCTTGGAGACACGTTCATAATGGAGAAAATGTTATGTAAACCCACAGATCCCCCTACATACAGAGACTGTAGAGCACCCAGTTTTTCTTGCTGCTATAGCTTTAAATTTATAATATTAAATAATTTTTGCCTTTTAGTTTGTATTGGTTTGCCAGGGGTGTAGAAAAATCTTTTGCTGACACGGGACATCAGTTTTGTCTCCTGAAACATTGGTCTGAGATGGGAAAGTTGTGAGGAGTACAGATAGCACTTACAGTGTGTTTGTTCTGCCACCAGTGCTTCAGTTAGAAAACAAAACACCATTCTTGAACTAGAGTGGATGCTTATTACTGAGTTACAACCTTTGTAACCAGTGTGCGAGGTTATTACTGCTACAGGGTACTAAATCTGCTGTGGCTCAGTGAAGAACTGAAACTGCAGTTACGACTATTCCCTTCCTCTCTGCCTGTGCTGCAAACCACATAATTCATCCGTATAGTTTAAGTGTGAGCAAGAGAATGCTCAGATGATATTTCACACATTTTCAAGAAGGGAGATACAGATGTTCTCTCCTTGCAGCTCAGCTTGCCAGGACTAAAGACAGAGAGGGAACACTTTGCTGTACCCTGCCTTTGGATATCTGCTCTGATGAAAATACATCTTTCATTTTGTACACACCACGGTCTCACATGATGTTACTTTGCACTGGAAGCATCTGTACTTTGCTAACTACCTTAAAAAGTTACTCAGTGTTATTAAGTGCTCATTTCAAGTAACATTTGTGATCTGCCAAACTACTTAACAGCACACAGTAAGAAGTTTTAAGCCATTAACAAGCTCGTAGTTATATATAATAGGGAGGATGGGTTTAAATAAAAATCACTTTCAAGCAGGGGAGTGATTAATCATTGCTGTTCTCTTCTTCGCTTGTATTCTTAGCAAAAGTTGTCAACCTTTGTCCCAGCATTAATGGTGAGTTTTATGTGACTGTACATGGTATTCTTAAACTTGATTAATTAGCAAGGCCACATTTTATTTGAAAGTGCAGAATGGAGTCACATTTTCATTCAGCTCCCTAGGGAACTAATTATAAGGTCTGCTCCACATACATCACAACAGTATCTCCTATATGGCACAAGTAATTATTTAGATACTGTAAATATCCTTCCAAATACTTAGAACTGCTTCAGCTATTCTAAAGTTTCATTAGAAACTGGTGCTAGCCTCTGCTGGGAAGTTCCAAATATTCCCTGCTCAGGAAAAACAGCAGGTACTCAGCATCCATGAAAATGTAAACTCTCTAATGGGAATTTATCACATTCATCTCTTAACCATCACAAAGGAAAAAAACTTGAGAGAAAGAGAACATAGTAGTTAAGATTACACAACCCTTTAAAAAAAAATGAACATAAATGTTTAACAACCCAATGATGTTGTTTTTTCTCCCTTAGCTCCAAGGCAGCAATCAATTCTTTCTATTCTCCACCCCCAGTACACTGGAAAGTGGCAGTTTTGCTGCATTAAAAATCAGAGTAGAATATGAAAAAGTCCATCTTTTAGAAAGGAAAAATCCTTCTCCTCCATCTTACACAAGTTTTGGGGCAGGGGGTAGGAGGCTAAGGAGTGGCAATGGCTCTGACTAGTCATATTCCAGTGCCTTTAGGAATGGAATCCCACCACACTAGATGCACAAAGACATCAAAAGAAGTTTTGCACAGCAGCACTTACAGTCTAAAAAGATTAGACAGTGTGTGGGAGAAAGAAACCATTAATTTGTACCTGGGAAAACAACACACAGAAGTTGCCCTCAGTAGTACCAAGACTTTCCTGTAACTCTGTGCCAGAGCTGGAAACTCAAGAGCCACAAAACTGCACACAAGGAACACTTGTGCTTGCAAGGGAGCTCAGGAACTACACCAAACACCAGTTTACTTCTTTTTTGGCTTGTGGAATTCTCAGCCTGCTTAGGCTGTGCTCCAATTCTCAGGATTTGCCCCCAAAGGCAAATTTTAGAGGGGGAAAAATGGCTATTTGATTGGCTCCAAAGCTCTACTAAATTGGATGATACAGTGCACATGAAGCAGTAGAACAGCTTCCATAGCAACACACTCAGTGCTTAGTTATTTCTAGGGCATCTGTCACTGCCTCTGCTCCCTGCAAACAGTTGCAGGAGTGAAGGTTCCTTGCAGACTTGTAAACTGCCCACGTGAGTTTAGAAGTGTATCTGTATTATTGCCAGTGCCCCTTGTGAGGGCAGGCAGCAGCAAACTGCTCTTCCAAATTGTTTATAATATAGATTTATATTTCCCAGCATTTCCCAAACAAAGACTCCAGTGCAGTCTACAAATAGGCTACAAAAAGGCTACAAAACACCCTGAAAGAGCCCAGAATTATAGATTAAACTTTCTGAAGCCAGAAGGATTAATTGTAGAAGACCACACTACCTAGAATTACACACCAGATATGCTGAAGCAGAAGACAAATCTTTCCACATAGGAAAACAGTCTTAAATATTTCTAAATCTTCCCCAAATCTCCCTTTTCTGAAGGAATGTCATATAGGTGTGAGTATTAATTTATCTCAACTTCATAATATAGCAAAACAAACTAACAGTATAACTTGAAGTCCAAGATATATGTCAAATCACAAAAAACTTGTGCCATTATAATGCTTTAGTTAAAATTATTGTATTTAGTCTTTGAAGATTTTTTTGTATTAGTTCACAAGTTACACAGCATCAGTAGCTCTCCTTATTTTCATCACCTTGGAAACACCACTACATGCAGGAAAACAAATACCAGAAAAATAAACATGGATTTAATATTTGTTATACAATAAATTGTTTATCCTGAATCTTCTATTTTATATTCTTACAGAATTTCACAATAACTGAGCCATTTTTGGTCCAATTAAATCTCTTCTATAGCTGTGTAATAACAATTGTGACCATGATTTTGAAGATTATGAGTATAGATAAATGAATAAATGAGGTCTGATGAGCATGCACCATTTCCCTCCACAACAAAATCACAGGAGTTCTGAAAAAGAGATGGACTGTATTTGTGTGAAATGTACTTTTAATGTTAAATGCTGCTTATTTTTAAAATGTCTGAAGTGGGCATACAGGAGAAAACACCAGTTACTACTGTTCTAAATAAGAGCCCTCAGATGTGTCAGCAGCTACTGAAATCAGTAACCATTAACACTGTAATTCACAGGGAAAAAAAATGTAACTGCTGTTCTCTTGCTATTTAATATTTTGCCAAAATAGACAGCCTGGGAAGCTGTATTTTAAGTAGTTCAGTGTGGTCAGTAAACAACACTGGAGAGTCACCAAGTATACACATCAAGCACACAGTGGACAGTTTAAATGTTTTTGTCTTTGGGGTGTTTTCTAGTCCACTGCCATTTTCACTGAACAATGAGTCAGTGGAAAAGACACCAAACATTCTGCATCTGATATAACAAGTACATTAACAGAGAAGAAAACAGAAAGGAATTTAAAAATACTTAATCTGAAAAAGAAGAAAACTCGATTTTTTTATTACCCATTCTGTTCAAAACAGCCAGTGTGTGTTGACCTTCAGGGCATGCAACAAACTGTATTATAGTCTTATTGGCATTTAAAAAGAGCCAGAATTTGATGAGACTTGCAGACAGCAAAAGTCTGTAGGACTCTTGGCCAGTGTTTACTATTGCAATGAGTTTCATTTTTTGCTCTTGTTCATGCCAGAGTTCCTTATGGTCTTGGAAATAGTTCAGCAAAAGTGAGAACACCCATGGAGTTCGGAGGAGACCCACCATGAGGACCAGTGTCAGGGAGAGAGACACTGAAAATAGGCCGGTAAAGTCTCATTATGGTACACCCTGTGAGCGAAGTGCAGAGTCCCCCGAGTTAACACTCTTTTGCTATCAACACTAATGAAATCAGCAGCAAGTCTCATCTCAATTCTGGCCAAAGGAAACCGCTGGTTGCTGCTGCTTCAGTAGCCCCAGCAGCAAAGGTTTTTTGCAACAGTTCTGTCCTCAAACACATGGTAAATGAAAATATGTACTTAATTGAATCTGAGTGGTTAAAAGGGAACTCCTTTTAAAGTATTGGAAACTATAATAAAGATACCTTAGAGGGGAAAAAAAAGGGCAATGAACAACTCTATGTCGGATCTCTTGGCCTCATGCCTCCCAGAACAGTCCAAGGCACATGCTCAGGAAGCTTTTCCACAAGACCCAAATTCCAAATGGTATCCGAGGTGTGAGGTCATGACATGAATAACAAGGCCAGACACTGAGCAGTTTGCTCACTGTGGAAGCATGTCCAGCCTCAGCACTGACAAGGCCGAGGTGGGGTCTCTGTCAGGCCATTGCAGTGTTCCTGGTGCACAAACTCAGCCCGGGTTCCACTTGTGTCTGGGCAGAGCAGCCCTTCCCTTACCCCAGAAACGTGTACAGTGCAGAGCCGTGGAAGTGGTGGCATCAACTTCTGGGAGTCCTTAAATCCTGCACCTTCTGGCTCAGCCTGAACCCTTTACCTGGAATCACAAAGAACTGTTCACTGGGATAACAAGGAATTTTTGCTGTTATCTACCCTGCCTGTGAATCAGTCAGACAACATTATCCATTCACCTTTTCTTAAATCTCACTCAATAAATCTTTGTTGTGCACAAGCTTCACAATGGCTCTTAGAACAGGACTAGGCTTAACTCCTTGCTAATGGTTTTGTTGCTATCATGAAAGGCAGAACAGAATCCCTCCCTTTTATGCTTCCAGTTTCTGGCAAAAGTAACAGGAAAAAATACACAATAGCTGAATCCCTAGTGGAAAATAAACTGCCAAAAATAAATTTTACAATATGAAAGCTAATTTAAATTTGGCCATTTTTCTGGCAGATGAATGTTCTCTTTCTGAAACTCTGAGTGCTCTAAACTCTGCTGTGAATATCCATTTAAGTTTATCTGAATGAGGAAGGTGAATCTAATTCAATTAATTCAGCTTATTTTCATGCTCTGTTAGTTAGCTTTCCTTCACTCAAGCAGCAGAGATAACAACCTATACCTTCACTAGCAAACCATGAATTGCAAATAATTTATCTTTTGCATCAGTAGCACAAACCAACAGCAACTAAAATGGGGATTTAAAGCACATAGGAAGACCCAGATCTTCTGTAAAACACAACACATGCCGGTGGACAGGGTAAAGGACAAGAGAGAAAAAGTATTCCCTCCAATTACACACAGTGAACCAGGTGACAAAGAGATTGAAATATTCTAATTCTCACTGAAGTGACTGAAGCTCCCTCAGTTGTCTCGGGATGGTCTCAGGAAGAGAACTGATGAAAAAATTTGCAAAAGAAAGAAGTCCAATGAAGAATTATGTCATCTAGTCAAAGTCAACTGATGAACTATAAAAAAGAGCCAAAATATTTGACAAAAATTAGTTGAAATAATTCCCCACTTTAAGGAAATGCTTTAAAGCTGCCAAAACTTAAATGTTTCCAATATCTCCCTTTTAATGCACTTGCAATGTTTTACTTCCAGGAGAATCAGAAAAGAAAGCAAAGTATGCCAGTAGCACTAGGTTCAGAATCGGTACGTTTCATTTAAAACCGATTAATCTGTATCTTTTTATTTATGTTACCAGGATCCTCTATACAGGGGGGTAGTCCACATACATGAATTTAATAGGTATCTGGTGGTTAATGGGTATTTTAACTGAGTTTTGTTGTCAAAGAAATGTTAAAAATTATAAACCAGCTACTCCTACTGATGTTAATTTGTAACTTTTGTAACTCCTTTGATTTGGAAATATCAATGATCAAATCACAAGATTTAGAGGACATAAAAGCAAACCAGATGAAGTTCCATGAATTCAGGATTTGGGTCACTGGTACAAAATGGAAGTGGCAGCAAATGTCACCTAAAAAATCATCAGGCAAACAATAAAACTGAGAAAGGACAACCTTAAACCAACTTTCAAAGAAATTTTGTATTACCAGATTGCAAAGATTAAAAGGTTTTTTTCCTCCAGTTAAGCTGAACTGAGATAGATGAAGGGGAATGACTGCAACTGAAAAACACAAAGGTACAGAGAGTTCAGAGACAGTTATTGAAGTTGCTGCAGACTCAGCTGGATACCAATAATGCTGGAACAAGAAACAGGCATCACAAATGATTGGAAAATTAGATTTAGAAACAAGAGCGTTTGTTTCTAAACAAGCGTTTCTAAAAAGAAAGAAGCAGAATAAGGAAGAAGCATAAGGAAGATTGACATTTTCATGATACTTTCTCCAAGACACCAGGTTTCTTTGTTCTTTTGAGAGATGAAAACTTCAATAAAACATCAATTAGAATCTTCTAGTAAAGCTGTCCGGAAACAATCAGTGCGTCTCAGTGACCAACTAGGTATGTCTAAAAGGGCCCTGATATTTATAAAATCTTCAGTACCCAGGCACTGTTGTATACCTTGTTGATATACAATATTTTTGTTGATATACAGGCACTCCTTAGTCTCCAGGAGTGATGTTTGCTTTTCCAGACCACAAATCCAGCTGTAAAGCAACTCTACATCCGTCAGTAGGAGACAAGAATAATGACAACTTTGCTATGCTTATTTGAAGAAGGAGCGAACTTAATGACCTTGCTATTGAAAATAATTTGTTGCGTATATCACGTGATTTATAACATCCCCCATCTACAAAACCAAGTCCTCCCAGACACACCTCTAGTCATACTAGAGCAGAGTCTGTAACCGATGCTCTGCTCTCACTTCTCATGGGGTACCCTCAGCACTGCCACAGAGCAGCAGCTACAGACCCCTTCCTCTGTGCTCCAAGTGCCCGCGACTGGTGCATTGCCCACACCGGGGCAGCGGTACTTCAACACACAGGGGAATAGTTCTCTGTCATGAGAGCAGGAAGAACCTGCCAGTAATTTAAAGGAAAAAAATCACACAACACTTAAAAATCTTCAGATGATCGATATGTCTAAAACTATTTTAGAGATGAGGAATGAAAAACCTGAAAAGAATCTCCCATTGTAATCTCATATTGCAGGGCATGGGATGTGCAGTCCCTTCATTTTTTGAGCAGCCACAGAAAAAGAACTCTTGAGCCCAAGTGGTACGAGATTAAAAAGTCATCTTGAAAGAAGGCTTTTGACACTGTTGCAAAATAAAGAAAAAAAATGCTTTCTGGTTTAATATTTCACTTCTGCAATGTTCTGCTTCGTTGCTACTGAGTGGTGAAACAGGAAAAAACAAAAAGTCTTTTTGGCATCCATATCTTGATTTTTTTTTTGTATATTGTAAGAAGAAATGACAGAACTGATAATTAAAATTGTTACAATTAAGTCCTGCAGTCACCAGATGTACAGATGAAAAGATAACTGGGACCAACTCTGAAAACTACATCACAGTTAAAGAAAAATTAAAACTGGTGAATAAACAGAGGAAACCATTAGAAAAAAAAATGTAGCCGCTTCTTCTACACTGGAGGGTGAGCAGGGTGGAAAAGAGGCAGTATCATGTTGTTTGAATAATTTAATTTTCTGTTATGCACTTTTCTGTGAACATGTTTAATGCAGGTTGTGATATAATGACAAACAATCAATTTTCTATTTCCCTCACAATTAAAAATTATAATAGTGGTAAATGTGTGGAATCAGAATAACTGATCCTCACTGGGACAGTCACACATTTGACAACAGCCACCTCATGCCAGCAACCACAAGATGTGTTTGCTGCCACCATCCTTTGGGCTGTTCTCAAACATATTCTCATACATAACAAAAACACACTTATTGTCTTTTTTTTTTTCTCAGATAGTTACGTATTTAATTCATAAATTATGAACAATTTCTTTTTGATAGTTGGAAACAGACACTTCCACCAACTGAAAGGACAGGCCGATTTTAGAGTAAGACCAGATTCAGAACAGCCCATGGGAAGAAAAAAAAAAGAAGCTGACTAACTTACAATGTGTATTCTTCACAGCCAGAAGAAATTGAAAATCCACATGAAAGACACCTGGAAAGATTCTAATTTAATCTTTTTCCTCCTCACAGGGTAATTTCAAATGCATGTAAAGATATTAATAATTTGAAGGAGAACTTATTTGAATATGATTAGAGAAAAGGACTTCAGCACAAGGCCAAAAGATATAAAAGTACAGTTCAAATCTGTTCCTGAGAAGCCCTCAGGCTGGAGGAAATGCCAGGAGCAGGGAATTTCCAGTGCCCATGCTCCCCCATTCCTCCTGCTCCTCTCAGAGTCGCTCACCAACTTACAAGGATTCTCTGCACATTCCAAGAGATACCACCGACATAAATCCAGACAAATAAATTCCCACACAGTAGTTATATACATTTTATAATGCCAAATCTTTAACAGACACAGGTTTGAAGGAGGGATTTTTGTGGGGAAACGAGGGCTTTCAGACAAAACAATTTGGAAACAAAAACAAAGGTAAGTATGCAAACCAAAATCCAAATGCTGTGACTCAGCTCTGCAGATGTTTGGAATTCTGATTTTAAAAACATATCAACATTAAACAAAAACATCTAAAATGTTTGAAACTTTTAAAAAAATCTACGTGGTCTAGTTGTCACTGTTCACTCTCCCATCCTCTCCCACTGTGCAAGTGCTCACTCCCTTGGCAGTGGGTATTTGGGGAGGTGCATCCCAGCTCAGGACAGGGTTCCCTGCACTGCCAATTGCCCACGGCACAGGAGGCAGTGTTTCACACCCAGAGTCCAAAGCATTCCCCACATGACACCACTGCCTGGATCTCCCGAGGGTAGGAACACGCTCCATGTTTTCAACCTATGAAAGCATTGACCAGAGTGGGACAAAGGGTCAGGTCAGAGTGGGCCCAACTGATGCGCGCTGCCCTTTGGAACCTTGCTTTGAATGACAGCTGAATTGTAGAGCAGAGAGAAATACAGCATACAGCCATTCAAGGATGGGGAACTAAAATGCACCTGTTTTTTGCAGCAATAAAGTGCCATGAGGAAGAAGCTTTCCTGAATAAATATAGATCCTTCAAAGTTAGTAATAGAAATTATAAGCAAAACAGGCTTACTTTGGGTTTTATTTTAAAGACGGGTAAAGAAAAGACACCAGACCAGGAGTCACATTTGCTTTAGCAAAGGCTTCTTTTGTCATTTATGTTATTCTGAGCTCAGTGAAGACGAGTAGAGGCTGCTGTGAACCAGAGCCAGGCAGACAGAGGGAGCAGAGAGCAAAGGGAGCAGTGCTGGCTGCCGAGCAGACGGAGCCATTAACGGCACTGGGGGAATCCAGTCAAAGCAAGTGAGGATAACTAGCAGGGAGCATGGCTTTCAAGGGCATTTCACAGGAAACTTGGCTTTTTTGGCCTTTTTTCTGTATTTCTAAATTGATATATCACTGTAGTTCCTTTCTGTTGCCTCTTCTGCTATTTCAAATCCTTGCCTTAGTGTTGCAAACCTGAAAAAAGGGCTTATTTCTGAGCTACAAGGAAATGGAAAAGCCTCTAGGTTTCTGGGCAAGGGTTCAAAATTATATTAAATATTTTAATAATAAGCCCTAAAAGTTGAAGTGGTTCCCATGTTGCTGTCAGTCAAGACCCTGACTTGTCTGACCATCTGCTTATATTTGTGGTCCTACTGTCATACATCTATCAAACAAAAAACATGATCTTTGGGGGCACTTCCTGCAGCTCCCACTAATTTCAGTCCAGATTTGTGAAGATTGTATGTTTTGAAGATAGATAAAAATGTGTCCTAAAACTGATAATTGAGCAAACATGAAGACACACAAATACAGTATTTCATAAACATATTCTGGCAAATTTTAAAAAATAATTATAAAATTAGCATATAAACAATTGCCTATGACTCACAATGTATCTCAATGTTTTCCATCCAAGGAGAAAAATATACAAAGATGTAAAAAATTCCCAAATACAGTCAGCTTCCTGAATGTTACTCAAAACTTTAACCTGATTTTTAAACCATGAGAAGCTTCTGCAGCAGAGTATTTCATAGCACAGCTTGTGTTGGGCAGTTTTTCAGCAGAGTATGTGAACAAAATTTTGAAGTCATGCAACAATTCATCAAAGCAGATGCTGCCCTGGGAAGCAGAATGCTTGGATACTATTTCTAGGGCCAGGCAAGACCTCAGATAAATCATTAACCTCTTTCCTCTCATGCTTATCATCTGTTTTGCCCTCTGCAATTGCAGTAATCACGTTTCTGCAATGACAACAGACCTTCCGAACTGGCCAGAGTCCGTATTTTCCAGCCTGACATTAATTGCAGCAGTAAACCAGGTATCAAGTGTTGATGCAAAGGCAAAAAGGTATAGCTGCCTGGCCATCCAAGAGCAATCTGAGGGTAAGCAATATATTTAACTTACTCTGTTGCAAGATTTGCTGAGATGATCCTTTCTTATTGCCTGCACATACACAATATGTAACACAGAATAATCTTTCATCTTACGGCATTTACATGCTCCCTAATTCAAAAGTTCCAAGTTATCCAAGTCCCTTTTTGCTCTGTCAGTTTTACTGTGTGAAAAGATGGAAATTGTAGTCTTGCATAGGAAGGATGCCTACTGAAGGGATAAAGTATCCTTTGTAAAAAAATCAGACTTATGTGAGCTTTGTTTATTATTTTCTAATGAACTGGTAAAGCAACAACTGGAAAAAAAAAACATCTCAAGAGATATCGGGGATCATGAAGCTGAAATGGTAAAAGCAGACAAGGGCTCACTAGGTACAAGGACAGGTTTTGTCAGCATCTGGTTCTCTTCTAACCAGATGTTGAAACAAAGTGTGACATCTATCAAAGAGGGAAATGCTGTCCAAATACATACATTCCAAAGTTAGAAAGTTATCACATATCTGAGAAACTGTCTCACATACAAAAATCATCCCCTACAAGGAATAATGGACTTTGAATTAAAAATTAAAAATAAAAAAAAAAAGAAAAAAAAGAAGAAAGAACCCTCCAAACAATGGTATAGATGGCAGCATGTAATATGTTGGCAGATACTGTAAGGATCTTCTTACTTATAATTAACATAAGATTTGCCACTCTCCTGCCTGGGAAGAACCAATCAGAACAACAGAGCCTTTCATAAACTTCAACTTTTCTGAGGTTCCTCAGCCCCAAGCACTTGTGTTCCAGAGAGGATGCTTGTGACACATTGTGGAGTGTATTTATGAGTGACTAGAGGGTTACATAACAAAAAGGCACATATTTGTCATCACATGAGGGAAGATAAACATACTGGTTCTCTAAGACGGGCATATCAGCCTGCATGGTAACAGGGAAAAGACTTGGAGTTGATGTAACTGTCCAGGGCTGGAGCTGGATCCACAGTGCAGTAGTGGGAAGGTGAACATCCCTACAATCCCTGGTCACACCAAATGATAGAACTGAGCTTTTTGTGAAACTGTTCACGAAAGGGTACTACAATGACAGGCAAAGTTAGAGAAAGTTGTAAAGAGCAGGAGCTAGCTGAGTCTGCCTTCTTGAATATGCATCCCTCCTACTCCAAGCTGGCAAGTGAATTTGTCTCCCAATATGGTGCACCACGGGCATGTTTTTCACTGCTGTAGTTTCCTGGAATAGCTCAGGATACAGTAAAATACAGGGCATTGGCAAAGGAAGAGAGGAAAGAGGTCACATTCACAGGAATTCCAAACTCTCATAAGTTCTGTTTAAAATGCTTCAGTCTGTATTCCTGGAAGTGGTCCTGCTAATGAGAGAAGAAAAAGGCAGCTTTCAGTCCACTTCTTATTTTTTAAATAACCCTTTTTTACGTGGCACAAAGTATTGCTCTTTATCACAGCAGACAGTACAAGGATTTTGTCCCTTCAAATGATGTTAGCAGGGAACCATAACTCTAAGGAGTTGATATAATCTCCTAATGCAAGGTTTCCCCATTACTTAGCCACTTTACTACTGAATTCTAATTTCCTAATACAAGCTGCTAAGATAATGTATAACATTCAATCACACAGGGCAATACATATAAGCTCTAACTACCTCTTTTTCTTTTTCATGAAAAAGTGTTTATTTTTTAATGAAAATAAAAAAATATTATCATGACTGAAAGAATAATGTAATCTGAGCAATTTAGATCTAAATATTAAATACTCAATAAACAGTGTTATGGTCATCTACAATTCAGGAATTATAGCAACTCCAACTTTTGTTTTTCATGTGATCATCATTCTGCAAAGGAAACTGCACAGAGAGAAGGTGGCTCCCTGGAGGATATCCGCATTTCTAAAAAGAGCTGATGTCTTTTTCTGAAAAGAATAATCTGAATACCACAAAAAGTTTATTTGAAAGAAGTTTTGAAATTAAGTTGACACCAGTGTCTGGGAAATGGATGTTTCATGCATGGTGCATAACATAACAAGAGTTCCAGTAACATAAAATGCCAATCAAACCCATCTCAAGGCTACTTTCCACTTCAAGTCTATATCCTTGTTACATATATTTTATAGCATCTAGTTAACATTATTAAGGTGCAGAAGCATCCCAATATGCAGTAAATGTGTTGCAAACCAGTAAAACAACAAAGGCAGCCAAAGCAGCTCAGTTAGGACTGAAAGGCCGTGTGGAGAATTGTGCCTTTAACAGACTCCTGTAAGGAGACAGAACTGACATCGAATGAAGAGGCACTCCCATGACCTACCCCAGGCTGATTTAACGAGGATCATTTGGGGACAGTTAAGTGCTAAAACTGAAAAGTTTCCAGTTCCTCCAATCCCCGGCAGAGGGAGGAGCAGAGGACAGACACTAGACAGGAAAAGGGGAAGGAGCAGGAAGGTATGGGAAGTGCAGACCGGGACCTGAACAGCAGCTCACCTGGAGCAGTGTGAGCAGTGCCCACCTGGGAACTGCAATTCCAACAGCTGCAGGACTGGAAGCCTTCCCCTCCACTGTGTACATCATCACACTGCTGCTAGGAATGTGTCCCCATTCCAACACTCAAAATGAAGTGAAAACATTCTCAGTAAAAGTCCTTCCCTTAATAATAATCAATAGTGACCATCATTGCGGTTTCTCTGTATGTATGAAGAAAATATTCCTTCCAACACAAAGAGATAAAATTAGTAATAATATTTTAACCTATAAAATCATAAAATTAAAGCATCTCCTTTATGGATTTTAATCATATTTAAAGAACTGAAAGTCATGAGAAAATGTGTGTGATGAAATCAGAAATAAAATTATAATATTATTTGTGATGAGGAGCATTGCCCATGCTTAGGTTTAAGTGTAAACATTTTGAGCAATAGTATTTATAAAGTAAGGCAAAAACAAAGCTTCTACAGCCAGCATTTACAAAAAAAGCTCCCAGCTGCAGAAATGAAGAAACAATGAATTATTCCATTTCCTGAAATACTGGAAATATCAAACCAGTTTAGTAGCTCACGGTTTTAATTCTTCATATCAGAATTTAGAGCCATATAGAAAACCATTTGGTGTTTGTTGACTTAGAATAAATGAGGATTTTTTTTGTTTGGAATCTGTGAAACAGGCTCTGTTCATCTGCTTTGCTCCTGATCCCCATTTTAGGGTGGCACAATTTAAACAGTGCATCCCTCACTGACAAGTCCCTTCATGCTGCCAAGGCAGAAAGTTTCAATTTTCCTTTTTACTTTTCAGGTCTCCTTATGCTTATTTAATGAAACATAAATATGGATGGCACCTTTCTCCTGACAGCAGTTGAAAATACGTAAAAATACATTCAGCTGTAAAAGTACCTCCTTTTTAGCCAGTTTTTAAATAGTTCCCTTGGTTTCCACAATTTTTACAGAGACTTATCCTTCCTTCACACACCTGAGCCACACAATCTCCCAAACAAACTGCACAATAACTCATCACACTGATGTCAGAAAAGGAAAAAAATCCTGTGCAACACTCAGAACAAGCAAATTCTTTCACATAGTAAGGACAGTGAAATACATATTATTATTATTATTTACTTCACTTTCTCTTCTTGCTAGCTGAATGCTCAATACTAATGTCTAAATGTCATTCCTTCCTCTTTAACTAATTAACCCTACAAAGAGTCTGTCAGGAGTGTTTTAAAGTACTTGTTATTTAAAATATTGACCTCCATGTAAGTTCTTATTAAGATATACCTGGAAGTACCAGAATGTTGTGCATGTGCTATTTCCTATTTCTGGATTGAAATAATGTTTCTTGTCAGATATATCTTGTCAAGTGCTTCCTATGCCATTGTCATAGTTCAACGAATGAGGGCACACCTAAAAGGTCAGAAGAGAGTTTATCAACATAAACAGCTGAAACGTCTGCAGGAGACACCTTGTGCATGTCTTTTTTTTTTTTTTTTTTCCCCCTTTATTTTTCTAGACCTGTATCTCTTGTTTGGTAAGCATATTATCTCAGTAAAGTATTTGTTATCCTCCTTTTTCCTCATGTTCTCCCTCCTGTTCTCTACCTCATGGCATCATCTGTATGTGAGGACATTTTTCAGCTGGATCTCTGAGGCCAAGCTTTTGCCTTTCTACAAAGAGGAGGATAAGATACAGAAAGGAAGGAAAGAAGACAAAGCTCCAATTCATGATAAGTGAACGGGCAAACAGGTACTGCTAAGCAGGGATCGCCCCTCAAAAACAGTCATATATTCTTTTAATGACAATTAATTACACTTTTAAAAATATCTAAGCTCTAAACAAAAGCATTTCATTTCAAAGAAAGGAGAACATAGCAACATTCACTGTGTGAGAGAACAATACAGATGAGAAAGCACATCTATGAATCACAGCACAAAGCTCACTAACCCTGCAGCAGATTCTTCTGCCAAACAAATCTATAAAGGGGGAGTTTGAAGGATTTTTGCATTTACTCAAACTAAAACATTCATGAGCCTGCAATATTAACACAACACCACAGTGATTCCCAGAGACAGAGCCCTGGTCCTCAGCTGGGATATTCCATTTCCAGGCTGACACATTCCATTACGGCTTTGTTGTATCTACACATCGTTTTGGAGCACATCAAGGGCTCAGCTACAAAGCTGATCAAATACCTGCTGGACAGGAATACATATTTTGCAGCTGGGCTTTGTGCAAGGTGACAGATCTCATACACTACATGGGTTCTAAAGGGTTCCTACAAAGTGTGACAGAAGAGCAAATTCTAGAACAGGGGAACATGTGAGACAGAGCCAGGCTCAAAGTCTCAGCCAGCAGAAAAGGAACTCACAGTGCTCATAGAGCTCACAGTGGTAAACATACAAGAAAAAATAGAGAGATCCTAAGAAGTTATCCATTAGCCTGCAGATTCCACCATTCCTGTGGGGTCAATATAAGTAAAAAATTAGTCCCAAGAAAAAATTCCTCCCACTGAAGGACCATAGAAAAATTACATTCTCTAGAATACAGGTAACAATTAAAAATGTGCCATTTTATTCTTCTTTTAGTGTTTCCATCTCCCTCTAATATTTACCCCAATCCAGACATTCTCATTACAACTAATGTTAAGAATAGTTATCCAACCCCAATACCCCACTGGACAGGATGTTGTCAATCAAGTATATTCCTTCTCAAAACAAACAAACAAACAAACAAATGTAGTTCAGGCAAAAGCTCCCTAAAAGTCCTGGAAGAAGTGATTTAGAAAACCACTGACTCTTTTTGTGTCACATTTTCTCTAATGCTGCCTTTGGAGTAAAAGACTTGGAGGCATCCCTGTCTCCATAGGAAGGGTGTGCTCCCTGGTGCCCACAGACATGCCTGGGGAGCCTACAGAGGGCACAGAAGGCACTGCTCAGTTCTGGTTTCATTGCAGGTGGAGCCTGGCTGCAGGAAATAAAAAAAAAAACTTGCTCTACAACACATCAGGCTTGCCCTAAACTGATTAGGAATACATTTCATCTTGTCTTGGACAGGGAGTTATTACAAATTATCTACTTGCCTCTGTTTGTTTCTACAGAATTTCAGGAATAATCTGCATGTGAACAAGTTGAATTCTACATCAGAGTCCCAAAATTAACTTTCATTTACAAGTGAATAAGCAAGCAACATCATTCTGGTTCGATAAACTATTACATTCCAATACACCAGTTTCAAGCACTTTGCCTTCTTTTAATTCTACAGCCTGATAACTGCCAAGATACCTGCAAAGCAACTACATGTATATTTTTCTTAGCCAGATTATCATAGTTGGCATTTTCCACCCATGAACTTTGACTTCACCATATCCAAAATGCAAATTCAGCTTCAACTGAGCCCATGGATAACAAGCTGTTTGGGTGCCACAGTGCAAGGCAACACAGTGTGTCTATTTTGGTGTGTTTACTGGATACATAAATACAAGCAGCAAGTATATGCATCTCTGCATCCTCCTCACTAAACCACCTTTCACACTTTATTATCTCTTACTAAAGCCTACTGTTGGCTTGATTGAAGTGTGTAGGTTGCACTATACTTACCTGCAAATAAAGCACCTTCATTTGGTTCTTAAGTTACTTCAGAAGCTCTCCCTGTTATTACATGCCTTCTTTTCAAATGATGAATTTCACACACTTCACTGCTTTTGTGTTTCATTTAAAGTCTTGTTTATCGGTGGCACAAAAGTAAAGCTTGACTAGTACTGCCTGCCTTTTTCTTTTCATGCTTTCCCTCATGGGATGCCATTCAACTCACATTACAGATGTGAATTTTTCATTTCTGAAAATCTTTCAAGTAGGTCTGAACCAAGCAGGTTCCTATGTTTTCTACCCTTGGAAAGAGTGGAAGAATCATATTACAGAGTTTCCATCCTTTCATATATACGATTTAATGACAGAATATATGTAATCATCTTTCTCAACAGATGCTGTTGAAGTTAAAAGCTGTGCCAAACCAAAATCTGTTTTTCTACCACAGGAATCACAGGATCATTTCTTATGACTTCTTCAAATATAAGGTTGTTTTTACAAACTAATGATTTTTACTTATATTGTGCCTACAATATTTCAATTTCCTTAAAAACTCAATCATTCACTTTACCTGCTTTCAGAAATGTATAATTAGAGAAGAGACAACTCTTGCAAGCTGGCTAACTCTGTATCAGCTTTTATGCACAGACTGCAAACTCAGTAACTACTGATCCCCCTTCTTCATGTAATGTTCACAGAAGCAATATTTTTCTTTAGTTCTATTTTAAAAATCAGATAGGTCCGTTCACTGTAACAGAGAGCACATTAGATCTTAAGACTATGTGAAAAACTTAGTTATCTTCTGTTACCAGCAATTTCCTTCAACTTTCCTCTTTTGGTAAAATGTTTGCCACAGGAAAAAATAAAAAAAAGGTGGACAATCAACAGTGCTGGAACAAGGGCTGGGTTTGGTTTTAGATTGGTTTGGGGTTTTTTTCAAAATTGGCTTGAGTTAGGTAAACAAACTAAAAGAATGCCAGATGATCTGGTTCTTATCCTCAGGTGCTCCTGTAGTGAATGTAGTTTAGATTTCAGTTTATATATACCTGTAAGCACACATCCAAAATGATGAGGATTCTCAACATTGTGACTTAAAACATTAAGGTGTACACATCAGCCCAGTTAAATGCAGGTTATTGAATTCTCACTGCCTATTTTGAATATTAGAAAACTTGGCTTCCCATGCCAGTTTTGCAAGGAAATAAATTACACAGATGCACTGCCAGCCTGTCACTTCTCATCCCCTCCCTCTTAACTTTTGAATGAATTGGCTAATTTTGATCAAATTTCACAAAAGGACCTGGACTTAAAACTATGAAGTTCCAACAAGTTTCCATGAGAACTGACAGTTGAGTAGGAGATAAAGACTGACATGAGTCTTCCCAGTGAGGCAAATATTGCTGTGTAAGCTCAGCAATTATCTATTATGCCTGACATCCCCACCAGTCACTCTTTGTGTGTGGATCAGCCGCACAATCCACTTGTGTAATTTGGAAGCAATCACAGGTCTTCAGTTTCCCTGCCAGCCTCAGGCTGTGGAAAAGAGGAGTGGTTGGCAATGTATTTTGGAATCAGTGGAGAAGTTAGGATTTAGCAATAAAACGTGAATGAAGATGGAAGCTGTAGTTTGATGGGACGTAATCTCATTTGGAACGCAGCTTCAGCATATCCATGTAATCAGATGAAGTCGTTAAAGTTTGTAGTGTTTGTGATCATTAACCCACTGGAATCCAAACCAATAAACACCAGGAACAGCTCAGGAAGAGTCCCGCTGACTGTGATTTAACAGTGCTGCACACCAGTTGCTATTTGCAGTCCCAGTGTTAACTCCAGCAGTCCGGCACTGCAGGGAGCTCCTGTGTGCTTCCTACAGCCAGTGCTTGCTCCAGGGGGCCACAGGCAGTCCCACCCTCTTTTGGTTAGAGCTGCATGAATCCTGTTGGCAACTGCACAGTCGGCTCTGGGGTTGTTGGGGGCATATCCCAGATTAACACCTCAGGAACTTGAACCTTTTACAATTCTTGGTATGTTGAGAAAGAAGTCTTTAACCTTTCCAGGCCTTTGTCTGGATAATCCTTGGCCCACAGTAACTGAGAGATTCCCAGCAACACCAGCTCTTTGCTTCTGTCCAGTCCTGTTGATGTCAGCCCCTGGCTCTGAAAGTTATGGATATGCTGTGTTTCCTTCTGGTCTCCTTAGCCAGCTGCACCAATGCCACATAATGAGGAAAAACAAGCTGCCCCTGGTCCTTACTGCTGTTTCTTTCCCCTGTTAATTCAGGAAAAGGATCCCATTACCTTTTTATGCAAAGGCATCACACCAGGACCTCATGGTCTGTTATTTTTGTACTACTATGAATCCTTGATCTTTTCCAGTCATTGCTTCCAAAGACAGTATTCCATTCTGCTGATGAAGTACTTCACTTACATCTGCTCAGACCTCATAAACACTCCAGAACTGGAGGTCCATCAATGTTACTGAAAATACTTGTTTGAATAATCATTTAAGCAGTCATATCCCTCCCTCATTCAGATGTTGCAGAGCATAAATAATAAGAAACCATTCCAAAGAAATCTGCATTGCAGTCATCATCAAAGTGAGTAAATAAAGAAAAGCTGACAGAACCTCACACAGTAAGCAAATCACTGTGATCTTCACAGAGAAAGGTAATGAACTTCTTTTTCTTCTTCTCTTTTTTATACAGCTTTTCTTCTAGATTCAGAGGCTTTCATGTTAAATCCAATATTTTTAGCACCCACACGACCATCTAGAATTAAATTGCAGCAGTTCCTCAGCATCTGAGTAAGAAAGCAATGATAGATCAGTGTGATTCTCCTGTCCTTGCACAGAATCAAAGAATCACTTACTAATAGACTGAATTGCTTCCAGAAGGAGAAATCACACAGCTCCATCTTGTGGAAGATGAGACTCCCTGTGTAATGTCACAGCTCAGTTCAACTTCTGCCTTTGGGAATGATTTAGCCTTGGATGTTTTTACATACAGGGTTTCGCTTACTGCAGAAATTTTCTTTCCTGTGTAATTTACACAACTGCACCAAGAGCAGGAACAATCTACCCAGAGCTTTTATTTATATTCTCCTGTTTCATTTTATTTTCCCGTAACATTCTCCCAAACAGGTCCATGCTTCAAAGGTTCATGTTTGTACAAATGGTGTGGAATCAGGTGCTTAATTTTCTTTCTCTCCTCTTTCTTTGTCCTGTGAGAGGTTGAATACTTTACAGAAGTGTCCTCAGTGAACCCACCATACATAAATACTAAAAATATTTGATTTTCAGCCTAGTGGTGCTTCTTAGCAGGAAGCATTGGCAATCCAGTTTAGAGGACACAAAACTGCAGAGCAGCAGTTTATCTCAGCCATGTAACACAGAACCCTAACCTGTAATGCTTCCATAATCTAATGCCATTAAAGCAAACCATGTCAGATGAACCAAGTAACTTTCCACAACATAAAATGGCTTCCTGGAATCTGGAGACAGCTGTGGGATTGATCCTTATTCCCCTGGTGCAGAATCCTTGTCCTGCTGAGAGCTTCGGAAGGGATCTCACATCAAAAATATCCACGTCACCATATGCACTCCACACAAACCCTACCTATGCCATGATATGAAATAAACTTTGATTTTTGTATTTTTGGCTACACATTTTTCTTCAGGAGAGCATATTAAAACATGCTTATCATCAGAGGTTTACAGAGTGAAATCCCCCAGGATGACAGTTCCTTGGGTGTTGGTATGTAACTCACTGAAAAGGCTTCCCAACATATTTGGGTGTCTCCAACACTACTTTGTGTTTGGAGAAGAAGGTATTTCTCAGAGGTTGTGCTCTAATGTAACACTCCTCTTTCAGACTATCCCAGCCCACATTCACTGAAGTTTTCTGAAAAAGCCGCGTGTAACGTCACTCATGGGACTCCTCACAGGTGACTCTGGGAACTTATTTCCCATTAATTTACAATTTAAACGTGTGAGGGGTTGAAAATGACCACAAACATTCCCTCAAGTCTTCTAATTTAATTAAAAGGATATATGATCCTAAGTATTTTCATTTTTTTAATTAATTTTAAATTAATTTTCAGTGCAAGGGCCACAAGTTCTTTGAGAAAAAGTAAAGAATTGCTCATAGAAGCTTCACCAGATCTGCATGATGAATGCCAACAGGATAACCAAAACCAGCTGCTTATTAAAATAACTGTTTTGGACTGCAACAGTCAGAGACAGTCTGAAATAACACATATAGGCAAAAAAAAAAAGGCAGTAGAGAAAAATCTCCTTAAAATAATCCAAAGTCTGTGTTTTAAACTAACCTGCTGGGACTTAAGGGGGGGAAAAAACAGAATAGTATCTTGATTGTTTCCCTACAAAGGATATTTCATGCCCCTATTGAGATGATTCATCACCACTTCACTCCCCTGAATTCATCTTCCATACTGAGAAACATTATGGCATTTCTCCCTCCTGGTAGAAGTCAAAATAGCAACTCTCTAGGTACGATGACAAGAAAAATACCTCATCTCTTCCGCTAATGCTTTTTTATTGTATGAAATTTCAGGAACAGTATTGACTAGATTTCTTTTTATTAAGTCTTGAAGTGATTTTTGTTTCTCTGAGAAGCATTAGGATTGCTCTGAAACACTGAAAGCCAAAATTTACAGAAAGGATGAAGGAAAAGAACCAAAGGAAAAGGCCTTTCAAGGTTCATAGCCCACCCCACCAAGAGCTGTCAGTCCAGACAAGGAACAGCTCTCTCTGAATGTGGGTGGATGCAAAAGTTCATCTTTATCCAATCAGCCCCTGGACTGTATTTCAGATCCTGCCAAGAAGGTTGGTAATTAGTGCCAATCGTGGCAGGTTTTTCTGTGATATGGACACCTCTCCAAGAAATATTGGGCTGATACTATCAAACTACTTTGCATCTGTATCTAAAGACCCTTTGTATGGCTTTGTAGCCTTTGGTTACTATCAAGATTAGCCGTAGAGACGTTGAAAACATTCCTCTAACATAAAACCCCTACATTGTGCAGATTGTAGCTGTGAGTTCTCTTGGATTTCTCAAGAAAGTGCCAAGAGACTTCTAGAAACACAAAGTAATTTGTCCAATAGAGCTACAATTATTTCGTTCCCAAAAGCAGGGGATTAAAATTATGTTAATTAGGATAAATATTGAGAAAGTATTAAAGCATTATTACAAGACAAACCAAGCAACAAAAGAGTTGCTGACTATTACAACTGCTACAAATAGTACTTTATAATGATACTCTGTGTTGCATATGGTGCTTAGAAGCTACATAATTACACACATTTAATCATCCTTAACCTATGTATTTTCATTACTTTGGTGCATACCATTAAAACTGAAATGTTATCAAAATATGGCATTAGAAATAATTGAGTATTTCCTGTCTCAGACTGAAAAAATTTATTAAATATTATAGAATTATAAAATTATAATTATTATTTATATTTTATTTATATAATTTTAATTATTATAGTAATAATAATATTCTACTAATAATTATTATTTGTAAAATTATATAATATTATTAAATATTATAAAATTATTAAATGCTAACTATGAGGAAGGTCATTCTAGTTAAAAACAGAGCAAGGGATGGTACAAACACCTGGATCTGTTTGTTTCCCTGTTGTTTGTTTATCTATTCCTTTTCCAATCCATGTGTATTTTGAATAAGGCATTAAAAGTGTAATCCTGATTTCTCTGGTAATCTAAGTGGCAGATCTGGCTGCAGGAGAAATCAAACCTCAGCTTTAGGGGAGAGAGAAGTAAAAAGCAAAATGCCTCAAAGACTTTGCAGGTAAGCAGTTTTAATATAAAGGCTCTTGTTTTATTATGCATGGAGTATGATTCTTTGGATTCTAAAGTACTTTAATCAGTGTTCAAGGGTTTTTAAGAACCTCATTATATATCTCTTTTGCAGGATTATGAATATTTGCAAATGAGATCACGTAGTAAGGCTTCAAAGGCTAAAAAGTTAGATCAAGATACATCTTCTAAAACTCTTCAAAATATTTCAAAATCAGAAGTGCTGTCCAATATACATTGCCACATTCAGAGTGTGAGCATTGTCTTTGAATTTTAGCAACATCTTCTTTTCAATATATATATATTACTGTTCTCCTTCCAGACTGTTTTCCTGTGATGATGAGTACATCTGCACCATTTTATCCAAAAGTAAGTAGTAAGAGTTTCATTTAAATAAAATTAAAATAAAGCTACAAAACTAAAGCTCCATATACTAAAGACTGAGCTAATTAATTTATCTTAGTTTACTAAGCATCAGTGTGCAAGGATTAATAAACACACTCTGACTATGGTTAAGCACCTCTATGGCAGTTTTGTAACTATCCCTTCTGAGGATTTTTCTGTTCATTAGAGGAACCAAAAAAAAATATCAAAGCAGATTCAACAGGGACTTCATGGATTTATATAAGCATCTTAGAGTTACAACTTCAGATTTCTAGATTTGTGTCTAGTGGGTCACTTGATACTTTGCACAGGTAAATGTATTCAGTGTACAGGTATATTGGATAAGTATTTATATATTTATATATTGTATATATACACTTGTACAGGGTGAAGTGGAGGGAGTTCTGTGAAAAGTCTCCAGAGGGAAGACAGTGGTGGAAAAGAGCACAAAGAAAGATGGGAAGGCAGATCTGGTACATGAAGGCCATGTCAAAGAAGGCATAGCAGAAGAAATAATACTTGCTCATAGTGAGCTATTAATGGTACTGAAATTGTACCATTCATTTTTTAAAATGAATATGCTTGACTGTAGATTTTCTTGTCAGTCTATATATTTTGATTATATGCACCACACAGCTCAGCAGTAAATTACTGCAATTAACTTTGATTCCTTAGGATCCACAGCATAAGCATATCCACATCTCATGGAATTCAGAATCTGGAATTCAGCTCGAAATCCTTGTCTAAAACACTTGTGCAAAGCAAGTGGTTACTTTGAAAAGTGCTGACAAACTTCACCAGAAGTTCTACAGAGATCTAAGGCAATAATGGTTTTTAAGTTTCTCATAAGAAAAAAACTTCCTAAAAATATCCAAAGAAAATGTAGTGTATCCATCACAGTGAAGTCTAAAAAAGAGTTGAACAGCTTGAGTTAATTTCTTAACGAACACCTTATGCACTCAGTCACCATTTTGTACACCAAATACAGACACTTCAATGAGGAATGTTAGCTTACAGATAAGATGTTTTTCATGCTGTTCCTTTTAAATTTGAGTAGCACATCCCCTGTGAAACTAGCACCGTTCCATCTGTGCAGCTCTAGAGTCAGACACTTCAGCTCATAACAAATCTGCGGAGCTTGCTATTTTCTGGCTGTGTGAGTACAAAAGAACTTGACACAAAACAGACTGCAAATAATCAGATGCAAGGTGCAGCTCTCTAGAAGAAAGTTACAGCCCTACTTTGGTAAGGAGAAACCACAAATCAAGTATCAGTAGCGGCTGGGTAAGGGGAGAGACACAAAAGATGAGAACTAAGGGAACTCAGAGAGATTCCCCAGTAAAGGTCTGCCAGGAAATAGCAAGTAATACAACATCTCATCCTCTGCATTAAATTTGACAGAGTGTGAGAAGAGTCAAGACAGACATCTATTTCTGCTAAAGAACTCTAATAGTTTCCATGTATGACACATGCACTTCTGTACTTCTTTTCATAACTTCCCAGTGAACTACTGGGCAATTCCCAGTGCTGAATGAATTTAACTTACAAAATAAGTGTGTTTTTCTGATTTGTAGAACTTACTGTGTGGAACAATTCATTGTTGCTCTATCACTAGAGTATAACTCAGAAAATGATACATATATAGTAGAAATAGTGGAGAATTTTGTCATAAGTCACAAATCCTGTCATTCATTCAAAGGCAAATGGCAACACAGAACTGGACAAATCTACTTGTCAGTACTTGCTTTTGATATCACAGTAGAGTTTAGAGACCACAAACAGCACTCAATCCTCTTTTATTAGTGCTCAAACACAAAGGATTCTACAAGCTGTGACACCACTTACTCCATTTCACTCCACTGAAGACCAGCCAACAAAGTTAAGCACATCCACAAATCCCAACCACTGGCAGCTCACACTGTGGTCAATTTGCATGAAGACAATGCCCTGTGAACTGAAATGGCTCTGGCACACTTACATATTCCATTCAGCTACAAATGTGGGGAGATAATAATGGTATTTTTTAAAATTGCCAAATTATTCGCTATGGTTTTGACAAACACAGTAAAGCCATGGCGAAGACAGCTGCTCCCTTCCCCAAAAATGTCAACAAATCCCCCTTGCAGCTTCTCAATAAAGTTAACTTGCACCATTCATCTGGTAAATAATAATCCTTGGAAAATGGAAACAATGAAAAAGCAGTCCCATGCATATTAAGAGGGCTGTAATTGCTATGGAAACCATCTCTAGTAATAGAGTCTTGCTTCAGAGCATCAGAAGCAAATCATAATCAAATGACAGCAAAACAAAGTGTAATACTGCCTAAGACTTCACAGTTCAAAATTGAATAGAGAATTAAACCACTGCGTAGGAAAAGCCCTCATGGTCTCCCATTCTCCCAGTTCTTTCTGGAGCGTATTTCTGTGGATGAGCTCCTTAGTGTTGTTTTCTGCCTGGGCTTCCCAAATTGCTTCTTAAGTGGCACTGAGGGCTGGCAGAATCACTACAGTTGTTACAGAAAGACAAAACTGTTCCTTTAGCCTACAAGAAACTGAAATTTGACTGTTTGAAATTTTGGGAAGCCTGAAAACATGTAACTCCATTCAAGTAATGCTATTTATTTTCAAGCCCCAAAAAGACTGATAAGAGGGTCAAAGAGAGGCATAGGATTCAGAGATCATCGACGACCGCAGTAGCTTTAATGTAAATTAAGGTGGGTAAAATAAGAAGCTACTATTTTTAGACCAAAAAGATCCAATTATTTTAGAATATTATATGCCTTGCTTTTATTTCTTTTATATGAAATATTCTCAATTTATTTTACTGTATTTGTACTACATGAACATGTTAATGGGTAGTTCAGAGTATTTTCAATATTTCATGTCATTTCCCTACAGCAGTTTGCCCATTGATACACCAGACCTTATCTCACTACTGTTCCTAATCAACTCCAACACCTATTCCTGAGTCTCATCATACCAATTTTCAAATTTATTTGCTGAATAAAATCAATAAATGCAATGTACATTCATCTACTAGTCCAAATTATGTCCAGAAGTCATCACTGCCCATGCATTGGCCTTGATCCTCTCTAGGTACATAATTCCAAGGAAGAAACCAACTCAAATATTATTTCAGAAGTGCATTGCATTTCAAGCACTAAACACATCTCATCCTATTATAACTGCATAAAGCAGAATTCCATGAACATTTGATTTAACAAAGGCTTACAGTGATAAGTCATTATTGTAGTTGTTCATAAGCATCAGCTTATGCTTTTTAAAAAGTTCCTTTAATTGACAATTCCACACACCTGCCTGTGTACAATTGTGGTGAGGATTTTGTTTTACGGTCATGTGAACTTTGCCTTTCCTACCTTTTTCTTTTACTTAGGGTCTTCTAAGCCACAGAGACCAACCAACTTCCCACGAAAAACAAACTCTAGGAAACACCTGTTTTCCATGTTACAATCAGTCAGATGTGAGCAAATAACCACATTTTGTCAAGCAAAGTACAGGATGCAAATTTTATTCCAGCATCATTCTTATAGCCAGAAGGAAAATAGTAGCTATCTCACATAATGCCATTTGCTTCAGCATTAATCCACCAACATTTTTTTTCCTGACTGTGAACGGGCAGGATGGGAATTCTCCAGATAATTCTGTCATGTGACCACAGCCTTTTTTTCATAGCTGTTGTCAGTCACAAAGCTCAGTTCATCATGCTGCCCAGCTGACCAAAAGTAGACAGCAAATTACACACACAATTAAACACACTTGTGTACAAGCCAAAATAATATCTGGTTCTAGAAATTATTTCAGAAAAAATACACTTGTTTATAAAACTGAAAACAATTAGTACAAATATAGCAAGAATATTGATTTTTCTTCTCTAAAATCTTTCACTGGGGTATCATCAAAGTTACCAAACTAATGCATAAAAAAGAGTAAAAAATACCCCACTTCTAATGGCACTCAGAACATTCTGGTTTCCATCAGTCTTTTTTTCACTTCAGGTCAGGAAACACAGTATCTTCAACTTGAATTGCAAAACCAGATCTTCATTGCCACTACAATACAACAAACCTACACTGGTCACAGTGGTGCAAATATTTACACCATATTCCCCACTCCATCATCAACTGCTTCTTCTTTTGGTCATAACAAAGTAGGCAATTTGTAAAATTACTTCTGTTAAATGAACAGCTAAACAGAGCTGAGTGAATACAACCATGTCCCTTAGAAATGTATGATAGACTTGAACTTAAGTAACATATTAAAACACTTCATCTATCTGTCATTTTTATATATTGCTACAATAAAGAAATCTCACTGTATTTCATGACTTTTTCATCTAGAAATTATTAAAGTGGGATATTCTACACAGTCACCATGTATATTATTTATATAACATGCACAAATAGAGGGTAAAAAAGTCAAAATTATGGTTGTTCAGGGTACTGAAGTACAAACTGCTGCATGTATCTTCAGAGTTTTAAACCCAGCTTTGTAACTGTGAAGAAAAAAAAAAACCCTGTGGAAAACATAAACAGCTGATAAGATTAATTCTGAATTTACCTAAGACAAAGTACATTGAACAAACACAGTTGCTGTGACTTGTATGGCAATTATACCTAAAGGGGAAAGGAATGGGAAGGAGTCAGTAATTCCAGGGTCTCCAGGGCTGTGCAGAGCCAGCCTGGGATGAGAATTCACCTTTCCCTTCCTAATGTTCCCTATCCGTCAAACCATAGCCCAAATCAGGTTTTTTTTGGAGTTCATTTTTAACCCAGTAAAAACATGTAATATTTAATTTTTACAATAGCTTCACTGAAAAAGAATAATTAGGTTTTCTTTTATAGGGGTATCATTTTTTGAACATGTACAGAATGTGTACTGTATGGTGACTGCTGGAGAAAAATCTATTTCAGCCAATTACAAACTACAGAAAGTGCCCCCCTCAGAACTACATATTCTAAGAACATGAATAGATATGGCTAAAACATAGATTATAAAATATTTCCACACTATGGAACATATTTTTTCAATTTCTTATGTATATTTATATATACAGACAAATATCAGCATTTCTAAATCCAAACAAAATATACGACAATAAAAAAACCCACAGAGTAGGAAATGTCACCACATTTTCACAGCTGAAAATGTGAAGTTTTACTTAAATACAAAATAAGTTTTACATAACTTATCTAAATATTGTTTTCCCTCTGACAGGGAGTCCTCAGCTCTTTACATGACCAGTAACAAAATTTACTAATACGACCTAAAAGAACTGTTACTAATTTTCAGACAAGACTGTTGTCATTACACAAATGGGCAGATTAATGGCTTAGTCATGATTTTTGCATTTTTCTCTTTCACAGCAAGGACTTGTCCATATTAAAATTTAAAAAAAAAATTAGTTGTCAAAAGCATGTCCTAAAGATTAATATTAATATTGGTGATCTCAATAATGACTGAGCCAAATAATAATCACCCCCTCCAGGGATTCGTCTATTGCACTACCAGACAATTAACCAGACTTTCATTTAGTGTTAATAGGATGAAATAAATAGGTCTGTTAATGCCTTTTTAAAACACACAAGTAAATGTCTTTCTTGGAAGGTTCATAATGGGCTGCACTGACCATCTCATATTATCCATCAGCTTGAAAGTAGCCTATAATTTGTGTGTTTATAATTTTATATGGAATGAATCTCCTAAAGTAACTCCAAATGTTTGTATAACACAGGTTTCACTATGTTTCAAATTAAAAGCAAATCCTGATTGTTGAACACAAAAATGTATTCATGCATCCCTCTGAATATCATTCTCCTAGCCTCTTATTCCCTGCTTAAAAATTGTGTGTCTTACCCAATTCTTAGCCAAATTTTATTAATCCTGTTCTCAGATAAGTTATTTCTCCTGGGTTTATGAATACTTTTTATATATTGCTCTAATGTTTTGCAAAGAAAAATGGCACAAAAATGAATTGCAAGAGATAGGACTAAATTCTGGTCTTCTACGGTAACAAATGACAGCCCTCTGCTGGTTAACACATGTGTACCCACCAGAAGTGCATTTCACAACAGCTTTACATTAATACTGTATTTAGCCAAAGTAAAAAAATATATATATAGTACAAAAGAAAATTTTACTCTAGGGATGCCTGAAGTATTTTAGCTCAAGCATTAGAAAACATTTTTTTTTCTAATTCATGTAGGAAACAGTAGGCCAAGGAAATGGCTGGCTCCTAAATTATATGGACAATTCTATAGAATACTGGAATTCCTCAAAGAAGTAACCTTATTGGGCTACAGATTTCCATACAGTATTAAAAAATAGTAATAAACAGTAATCATCGTGTTATGGTGCAAGGCTTTGTTTTGGTCAGTCCATAAAAATGAAATGTCTGAATAAAAATACTGGTTTTCTGACATTTTCATGGTCTAAAATAAGTTCTAAATGCAAACATCACAGAGCTTACAGCCAGATAAAAAGGAGAACCAGAGCACGGTGTTTGGTACAACAGCCGGCAATGTGGTCCAGTTTGCAAAGAAAAAATTGTTCAGGTATCAGCATAAAATTCAGAAATATGAAACATGTATAAGGAAAATTAAGAATAATCCCCACATTTTATTAATTTTTTGCCAGTTTTTAAAGCCTTGTTTTCTACTTTGCCCTGAGGCTCTGCACTGCCTTTTAGAACACAAATATCTCTATATATAGTAAATAATTTTAATTTCTCCTATATTAATTTTAAATATTCTATAGCATAATTCTGACCATGCAGAAAATTTACAAAGAACGCATTGTAAAGTGCATCTTCACTAACACTCAGCTTGAACAAGCGGGCTGTAATGTTGGCACCTGTACACTTTATTTTCCACTACTCAGAAAAACACCAAAGCCCAAAAGAAACCCCACTGCAGCTGCCAGCATGGGACAGTGTGAAACCACGAACTGAAACTATTTATTTGAATATATCTGACAACGACGTTTTACCAATAGAAGACGATATTGAGGGAGTAAATGGAACCGATAGCCAGTGTGAATATTAGCGCCTTCCAACCCGACCCTTTCTGTGGGTTTGGGGTGGCTCTGAGCAGGTCCTGCATTCCCGGCTGCCTCCCAAAGCCGGCCCGGGTGTCCCTGGCCCGGGTGGGCTGCGGTGGGGACCGAGGGGACTGTGTGAGGGACCGACGGACTGTGTGAGGGACCGACGGACTGTGTGAGGGACCGATGGACTGTGTGAGGGACCGACGGACTGTGTGAGGGACCGACGGACTGTGTGAGGGACCGACGGACTGTGTGAGGGACCGACGGACTGTGTGAGGAACGCGGGGTTTGTTGATTAAGAAATGCGAGTTTCTAGTAAGAAGGTACAGAATCACGGAATGTCCTGAGTTGGAAGGCACCCACAAGGATCATGAAAGCCCAACACCAGGCCCTGCACAGACACCCCAAAATCCCCCCCTGTCCCGGAGAGCGTTGTCCAAACACAGCTCTGTCAGCCCTGGGGCCGTGCCCACTGCCCTGGGCAGCTATTCAGTGCCAGGCCACCCTCTGCGGGAAGAGCCTTTTCCTGAGATCCCACCTAACCCCGCCCTGACACAACCTCAGGCCATTCCCTCGGGTCGTGACAAACACAATAGAACAGATCAACACCGGCTGCCCCCCACTGACACTCAGCGCGCACCGGCACCACGCGAGGGCGGGCAGCTCCCGTGGGGAGCCTGCCGGGCAGGCGGGTCCCGTGTCCGCCTCCCCTTCCAGCCCGGGGACGCGGGAGCCTCCTGTCCCTGCTGTCCCCGCAGTCCCCGCTCCTGTCCCCCCGTGTCCCCGGTGCTGGAGGACCGCGCCCGCGGGCCCGGCAGGGGGCGCTCCCTCCCGCCCGCGGTGCGGCCGCGATGGCGGCGCTGCTGGAGCACGAGAGCCAGATCTTCCTGGACCTGTTCCACCGGGACGGGCTGGTGGTGTGCGCCCGCGGGCTCGGCATCGACCGCCTCCTGCTGCGCTTCCTGCGCCTCTACTGCGAGCCCGCCAGCCTCGTGATCGTGCTCAACACCGGCCCCGCGGAGGAGGTGAGGGGCGCAGGGCGCGGCCCGGGGGCGGCGGAGCGCGGTGGGTGTGCGGGATCCGGGGGCGGGCCGGGCGCTGACACACAATCCCAGGGTGGGTCGGGCTGGAGGGACCACAGTGAATCATCTGGTGCCTGCTCCGGCTAGGTCATCCCGGAGCAAGTGGCACAGGATTTGTGTCTCCAGTGAGGGAGACTCCAAACCCTCTCTGGTCTCTGTCCCAGTGCTCGGTCACCGCACAGTGAAGAAGTTCTTCCTCATGTTCAGGTGGAACTTCCTGAGCATCAGTCCCTGCCCGTTCCTCTTGCCCCATTGCTGGGCACCCCCGAGCACAGCCTGGGCCACCCCCTGACCCCTCCCTGCAGATACCGATGGACACTGATGGGGTCCCCTCTCAGTTGTCTCCTCTCAGGGCTTACCAGGCCCAGCTCCCTCAGCCTGTCCCCGTAGCAGAGTCCCCCCCCAGCCCTTGTCACCCTCCACGGGACCCGCTCCAGGAGCTCCGTGTCCCTCCTGCACCGAGGAGCCCAGAACTGGTCACAGCGCTCCAGATGTGCGCTCCAGGATCCCCTCCCTCTGCCTGCTGGCAGTGCTTTTCCTAATGCACCCCAGGACACCTTGGCCACAAGGGCACTGCTGGCTCAGGGACAGCTGGTTGTCCCCAGGGCCGGGGGGGAAGCTGTCACACCGGACTTTCCCGGGGTTACATCAGTTGAATTCCTACTCCTGCAGCACAATAAAGCCATAATAATATAATGAGCTAAAACGAGCATAGATACATAGTTGTAAGTAACCACTGAGCAGAAAGGGATGAAACTTGCTGACAGGTTTGTCCTTGTACAAAAAAAAAAAAGCTGCTCTTTTT
Organism: Acropternis orthonyx; assembly: GCA_035583155.1. Taxonomy (NCBI): domain Eukaryota; kingdom Metazoa; phylum Chordata; class Aves; order Passeriformes; family Rhinocryptidae; genus Acropternis; species Acropternis orthonyx. The sequence goes on along the minus strand of JAWWEU010000034.1, from coordinate 6,896,580 downwards.
CCCCTGGAACGAGGGGGATTTCCCACCATCAGGGAGGTGAGGTCCTGGGGACTTTTTATACTGACCATAGGTGAATAATATCACAGCTCTAGTGTATAAGATTAAGCTTTGTGTATACGACCTACCTGCTGTAGTTGTTTGATAGCAGGTGAGGGCACTAAAAGATGAGCTCTTCCCAATTCTCTGTTTTTAAGGCAGTATTAAAATTGCAATTGGAAATATAAGAAAGTGTAAGCTCCTTTGAGTATCAGTTGCTCATATTTACTTCAGTATTTTCTAGCTCCTAATGACAATACATAGATTCTTAAATCACCCAGATGAGTTTGAAATGGAACAAAGTATATCAAAAGAGAAAAAAATTATGATAATTCTGACTTCCTTTAGTATGTTATACTATCTTGTTTTAATTTATTTTGAACTGCCCCTCAAAATTAACAGGGTATGTATAATAAAGGTGGGTTTTGCATCCCTTTAATTAGTTACCCCAATTATGTCTTGTGCTTTTATTGTATTTGGTTTAGGAGTATTTTATTGATCAGCTGAGGTCAGATGGAGTTGTTCATCTTCCTCGGCGTGTTACCAATGAAATTGCAAATAATACTCGATATGAATTTTACACACAAGGAGGAGTCATCTTTGCAACAAGTCGGATCCTGGTGGTGGATTTCCTCACTGACAGAATTCCTGCAAACCTCATTACTGGTAGGAGCTTAATGAACTGAAGTGAAAAGTGTTCTGTTTGAAAATACATAAAGCTTAATTCTATATGAAGAGTTCTACTAACCAGTATTGAGGTTGAAGAATTATTCCTTTTCTTTCATGTGAAGACTGAGGTAAAAGGAACAAATATGTAGTTCTTTCCTATTTTTAATAGTTTTCTTTGCGCCACACATTTAATTATACCTTGTTTTATCATACCATTTGAAAACATTCACGTTATTTTTACATACCAACATGCATTTTTGTGGCAAGAAAATAAATTGGCAGTTAAATGATGTCATTGACATAAGAAACACAAAATTCAGACTGGCTTTCAAAGAACAATAATTGACTGCATTTGGTGGAACAGTGGTCTGTTGGACACTAGCCTATGATTAAATGGTCTGTGATTAAAACTGATTTTAGATGTATTTTATCGGTCATGCACACTACCTATTTTTTGCATTAACATATTACTCCTGATAATTTTTCTCATCAAAAAATAGCAATATCTAAATAGCAGTACTTTGCAGTAGTACTGTTAATGTCATTGTGAAGACTTCAGGAATAGGTTGTGACCTTTTTTGTTTTTATATAGAAGTTATACATGGCAGATGTTAGAGTTATCTTTCTCCTCTCATGTTCTGTTCCCCTTCTCCCCCAACCACTGTTGTTTTTATGTTCCTGTCTAAGCTGGAACCCCTGTTACAGTCTGGAGAGCTGGTAAAAGAGGTATCTAAGAGCCAGAGATACAGGAATAGTGTTATCTAAGGTTAACATCTTAATGATTAAACTGAGCTGGATATTGAACGTTTAGAAGAATGTAAATTTCTGCTTCAGAAACTGTATCCTCTTCTTTTAATTAATGTATAACAAGCTCCACTCTGTAAAACATTTTGAGCAGTGTTATGCTGGAGTCAAAGGACACCAGATAATGAATTCTGATATTTATAGTTTAAAAAGGAGTGAACACATTTTCGGGGCAACCTATATTAATTACTCTTCTTCCCATTGACTCCTTCCTCTCTACCTTTCTACCCTACCAGAAAAGAAAAAAGATGAAAAGAAATACCCTAAACATTTTAAAATAGTCCTGTCCTATACACAGAGCTGTAACAGGGTTTGCATTGCCACCAGAGGTCAGTGCCAGAGCAGCTGTGATAGACCAGCTGCTTCATTTCCAACTTCCCTGACAGCTGGTTCCATATTCCTTATCTGTGCTTGAGATTGTACAAAAACCACAGGAAAAAAAAGCTTGCAATAGTGTTTCTTGAGGAGGTAACACAGCAAAAGTATTTCTAGGTGTTATAAATGTGGTTGATAAAACCAGTGTAGAATCACATGTGAATTAACATCTGATGAACTCATAAATCCAGCTAAATGAAGATAAGAAATTATCACTGCAGTAAACTGATGGTTTTAGCCAAGTAGAAATTATGTATGTGACAGCACAGTAAAATTGATGCAAGTTGGTTTAATAAAAAGTGGTAATAAAGGGCCTTACAGAGCAGGTATGAACTCACTCCATAAGCAGATATTTATTGACTAAAAGTAGGAAGGTATTATCATAAGCACACAGTCTTACTGGCCTGTTACAAATTTGGTGTCTCCTGTCATGTCCATTCAGAGTCATATTTTGACAGACTGGAAGTTGTTCAGAAATCAGTACAGTCATTATTATGTCCTGAAAAATTTGCTTCATGGGACAGATCTAACAATGTCTAGATAGAAAAACAGCTTGTAGTGGGTTATTCCATGATTTAATCATGGATGGATAGCAGTTATATGGAAGTGCTGAGTTGAAGAAACTTGTTCCAGAATTAAATGCACTGTTTGTCAGCTTATGTATGTACAAGGTAAAACTTGTGCTGTTTGATGTCCTTTGCTTCCATTCTAGAAAAGCTTTTTTGATTCCACTGGAAACTCTGAACAGACAAGGGTTACCACACGGGCCTCACTTCAGGAGGGAGAGAGGGAAAAAATGCAATGTGCTATTTAACACGATTAAGTGTGAGGAAAAATTAAGCCTTGGTTTAACAGGTCTTGGCTAAGTGAACTGTGAATCACAGAAGTATTTGCCTCAAACACCTAATTAAATTAAATTGTTGTTTCATTTCTTTTTACTAAAATGTGCTTGATATATCTTTTATTCCTAATATACCCATAGCCCTGAAGAAAATTGGTGGTGTACTCATACAGTTGATAGTACTTGCTGTCCTGAAGTGTGAGTGTGACTTATCAGAAGGGGGAGAAAAGCCAAATAAATGTTTTCAGAAGTTCTTTGATTATGTAAACATTTGAACTGTTACCAATGAAACATACTTGACAAGACAAATTCCAGAATTTCTCTAACAAAAGAATGTAAATATCACAGACTTAAAAACATCAAACTTGCTTTGTTGTAACAGTGTGTTATGTCATGCTTTTCTTCCTTTTAAAAGGCTCAAATTCAAGTTATGCCTCAGGAGTAAAGAATTTTCTAAGCTAATAAGTCCTGCAACTCAAGCACAAGCTTGCTTTTTTTTTTATTAAAGATGGATCATTAACCCAGTTCCTTTGTTTGGCAATTCCATGGTACTGAAACTGAGGAATCACTTGTTTGAACCCCAGAAAGTTTGTTCAACATTCATTTTAGAAGATTAAAATTCCTATAATTAAAACAACATTAGAAGAATAAGACAATTAGGAGGAAACATCTATACAAAGTTGGACTTTTCTCAACTTTTTTGTAACTTGAAAATGTTTTATTTTGCCAGGTATTTTGGTGTACAAAGCACACAGAATCATCGAGTCCTGCCAGGAAGCCTTTATCCTGCGACTTTATCGCCAGAAGAACAAGCAAGGCTTCATTAAAGCTTTTACAGATAATGCAGTTGCATTTAACACTGGCTTTTGCCACGTGGAAAGAGTGATGAAAAACCTCTTTGTCAGTAAGCTTTATCTGTGGCCAAGGTGAGGCACTTCTTTACTTCACTGGAGAGTTAAAAGGAAGATGAAGGATGTTACAGTGGGTTGCTCAGAAAATGAGGTGTATGCAGTCACACTGCTAATCTGTGTTCCCTCTTATATTCCCAAACAAATTTCATTCAGTTTTTGGCAGAGGTGGTATTGAAAATGCTAAATTTCTGTAAGTATTTTTGAAAATGGACTCAAATTAACTCTCTAAGGAGTTGAACCGTATGGCAGAGCTGTCCTTTTAGCCAACAGAAATCACAGCAAAAAGTGACATTCTTAGTAGCTGAAGGAAAACTTCACTTACTAAACAGAATATTAAGCCATGAAGTAACAGAAATACAGCCTCTCATTTCTACTATTCGTGCAGGTATTTGTTTCCAGCTGTGATGAAACTCCACGGGTCTCTTTCTACGTCAGAACTTTTTAATCTTTCTTTACATGTAGGTTGTGTATGAAGAATGTTTCTGCATGACTGATAAAAATCCAATTGCCAAGTTTGTGGCACATGTTAAGTCTTTCAGGAGCAGAGCCACAAATGGAACTGGGCCCTTTATCTGCTGACCCTTTCAGTGCTCTCGCCTTGCACAGTAGCTCTGCCCATTTATTCCAGGCTAGAATGTGTTTTGCTACATTGTAATGAACTGTCACTGTGTTGTAAGCTCTTTTTAACAGTCTTTGTTCCAATATCCCAGGGAAGTAGAAGTGGACATAACTAGGGCAGGAAAGGTTGAATTAAACTCTCTAAATTTTCTTTCTTGGCTTCCAAACTGTGGAAGAGCCTGGGGGTGCAGAGTGCAGGAAGGGAGATGCCTGTGGAGTTCCAGAGGCCGGCAGCCATCAGACTCTGCGAGCCTCCTGCTGTTGGTGAAAGGCAGTGGACATGCCCATGACTGTGCAGCCTGAGTGGTCCAACAGGGACCTGCTGGTCAGCAAGCTGGGAATGTCACAGAATCTGCTGGTGCAGCCCTGTGATTTCACAGGATTTATGAACCTGTTCCAGTTTCCCCCTTAAGAGATTTTTTCAGTTTATTTTAATCTGTGATATGTGTAATGATGATGCAGAGTCTGGTGCAGTAATTTTCTGTGGATCATTCACCAGCACTATGGGCTCACATGACTGGAATGACTACAACCATCACTGTGGAACAGATGGTTTTCTGAGTCTCTTCGTAAGATTGCAGTCTTCACATCAGTGAAATCTGATTTGTTTTGAAATTAACTTACTTGTTTACATTGGAAACAATTGTAATTGTAGTTTATACAAACTTTTGAGTAATTGTAGGTTAAGAAAACCTTCCATGTAAATCTTAATAAGCTGTTTTCCTCTTAGATTTCATATAGCAGTGAACTCATTTTTAGAGAAGCATAAACCTGAAGTGGTGGAAATACATGTGGCCATGACCCCAGCTATGCTTGCTATCCAGACTTCAATCCTGGACATTTTGAATGCATGTCTGAGAGAACTCAAACGTTATAACCCAGTTCTTGAAGTGGAAGATCTCTCTTTAGAAAATGCTATTGGTAAACCTTTCGACAAGGTAACCATTTTTATTGTTTTGCAGTGTCTAACTAACAGGATGTAGATTCTTCCAGCTGCCACGCAAACAGAAATATTATTTGTAAAATAAATAACCTTCAGCAGCTGAGTGTTCTCCCATGAAATGTTTAGAACTGGTGCAGGTGATATAATAGTGATGTGACAGTTGCCAGTAGGGTTTTTGGTGTGCTGGTATTACTGTTCTTCATGTCCCTAGTCTTTACAGTGAGAACATCCCAATTCTGGTTTTCTTTCCTACTTGTGTTCTTCATTTTCTCTAGCAGGAGAACCACTGTGTATAATAGATAATATGCACATGCATGCATCTGCTGTATCTTTGATCATTATGTATGTCAATAATTGTTGCAGCAGTGCAATGTTTGGCATACATATGCTTTCTGTAGGGTGAAACCATAAACCTCAACCATCATAGTGAAACACAGTTATTTTTTTGCTGTGATTTAACCTTGATATAAGGCCTTCTGTACTATAAATATTTGGAGGTTTTTTCCTGAAGCTCTATAAATTGCACATCTGCATGATATTAGTTTTATTTTTAAAATTAAATGACATTATAATGGTTTTTGCTTTACCTAAGTAAAAGATATACTAAGTACAAGAGGCCAGTGCTAGTAAAATAAGGGGGGAGGAGTGTTATTTTACCCATATTTTATTATGGAAATGGAAAGGACGGAAAGGAAAAAAATGTACTGAAAGCATTAATAGATACACAGCTGCTAATTGCTGAAAGATTTTATATAAAGGCATCTATATTATGTTAACTTTGCTAAAAAATGATAACTTATATCAAAGCAAATACCATCAGATCTTTAATTTGGTGTATTTAGTAACTTCAGGAAACTAGTGGCATCCCCTGTAAAGGAAAAAAAGAGAAGTGCATTCTTAGCATGGTTAGCGTACTCTGTATTTGCCATCCTGAACTTTCCAATTTATGTTTCTAGACAATACGTCACTATTTAGATCCTCTCTGGCATCAGCTTGGAGCTAAGACAAAATCTCTGGTCCAGGATTTGAAGATACTCCGTACTTTGCTACTCTATCTAACTCAGTATGATTGTGTCACTTTCCTTAATCTTCTGGAGTCACTGAAAGCCAGTGAAAAAGCTTTTGGTGAGAATTCAGGTAAACACTGAAGAACCGTACAAGTTAATGCATGAAACAGTGAAATGTTGATATTTTTAATTAGCATTCCCAAACATATGAAGGTCTAATTAGGTTTTACATAACCAGCCATAAGGACGTAGGTTTTTATTGACAGATAATGCTTTCATCTTCCCACTTAACTGCTGTTACTTAACAGTGTGAGATTTGCATCACATTTGTCTCTTATTAAGCTGGTAATGACACAGCAAGCAGGTAGCACAGGTATTCCAGATGAGAGATTTGGGGCTTGTGCTGCAAAGGGCTGGAACACATACACACTGCAGATGTCAAAGTACTCCTGCTTCCTTCTCGTTTCCTCCCCAGGCTGGCTCTTCCTTGACGCCAGTACTTCGATGTTTGTGAATGCTCGAGCTCGAGTTTATCGCATTGCAGAGGAGAAACTGAATCAGAAAGGCAAAGTCTCTGAAAAACGTGATGTAAAGAAGGAATCTGGTACTGATCATTCCTAATTTTAAGTTTGGGAGTGTCACACGGTTTCAAGTGCTTTGCATATTATTACTGGTGCTCTGGTTCATTGCATGAACTTACACAGCTCATGATCTCAATCTTTTAGCTGGGATAAGCTGAGACATAATCTTAGTTCAAAAAGCAGGTAATAAACAACATAAAAGAGTCAAGAAGAAATAAGGGGTTCTCCTAAGCTTGCTCAGCTGATCACTGGGAGAGCTTTTACGGAATTGTTCTTGCATTACATTGGTGTTTAGCTTGATCTTTATTATTTTATATGAACATATAGGAAGCTGTGGTTGCTTTTATTAAAAAAATATACCCGAGACTTTCAGAATTGAAGAATGAGTGAATATTTCAACTTTTTTGCTTCAAATAAAGCACTCATCCCCATTTTTAAATTTAAGACTGTTCTCCAACCCAGTCACATAACGCGTTGCATATGTAGGCTGTTGAATATCATATTTGCCAACAGCCATCACGCTATTGACATCTAACCACTAATTTAAAGTCTGAAGGATATTTTGGCTGTAAGAGCTGCTATGTTCAATCTTACTCTGTTTCAGAACTGAAACGGGAACTGGTTCTAGAAAGTAACCCAAAATGGGAAGCTTTGAGAGAAGTATTGAAAGAGATTGAAGATGAGAATAAGAATAGTGACAACCTTGGTGGTCCAGGTGAGAGAACATAAATGATGAAAGTTTTCACAGTACAGCTGGTTAGTGCTTCTGCTTTGGAGAGAGGGAAAACCTAGCTCTTTACTGTAGTTTTACCAAAGAGCTAGTTTAAATTAATAATTTGTGGACGTAAGACAAGGAGTTTATTATGTACATAAATTACATAAAATTACATAGTTTCACAAAAACTCTAAATGAGCAATGCTGTTGGTTACTATGCAATACTGTTAGGAAAGAACCTGTCTTATTCTGAAAAAATATTTTAACTGAGATTTCAATATAATACTGATAACGTTAGTTTCAAGTCCTATAAAACTGATGTGGAAATCTATAATAATCAAGGTACTATTCACATTTCTTAAATTCAAGTTTAAAAAAAAAGGGGGTTCTGTCTTATGCCCTAACTCATGCATTCTTCTCCTGCACCTGAAAATTTGCTTCTGTAAATGGGGTAGAGATTAGCAGGCAGGGTAGAGAGTCTAACTGCTTTGCTGCCTTTCCTATTTTAGGGCTGTTCATCCCCTTAAATTTCAGCAAGTGTTATTTTAGGAAATAGTAAGGGTAAAAAAGTGCTTTTTTCTCCCACCCACAGTGTTCTGACTGGATGAGAACTGGCTCTCTCACCTAGTGTTGTAGGAGTTTATCTGAGTCAGCTTGTGGAGAATTGTTATTCAAGACCACAAATGTCAATAATAATGTGTGAAATATGTATTTTTTAGACTTTCTAACACAGCTTACAAAGGCTGAAAATTAGAATGGTCTAAATTAAGTTCTCTCTTATTCCATGTCTTAGAAACAAGCAGTTGTGAGTGTTTCAATACACACCATGTTTCTGATGGTCAGAAGGAAAACTGCCCAAATTCAGATGTAACAGTAAGGAACGCTGAACTTCCATTATTCTTCTCTAATCTTGCTTGGTACAAAATGCCCATGCAATTTAGATTCTCTCAAAGGCTAGAGCAACTGTGACAACCAACTAGAAATGTCTTTGGCAGGCATGCTTCCAGGATCAGTAAAACCAATTTGCTCAGGAGATGCCTTGTAGCTGGATAAGCAGCACAAAATTACAGACTGTAAACATGATATTGTTTCTTGACTGCAGGGCAAGTGCTTATTTGTGCCAGCGATGACCGAGCCTGTGCGCAGCTCAGGGAGTATATTATTGCTGGAGCAGAAGCTTTTTTAACAAGGCTGTATAACAAAACCTTTGGAAAGGATGAGAAGGCTGGAGAAGTGTGGATTATGGACAGAAAAGCCGTCAAGTCCAAAGGAAATGCCAAACCAGACCCAGGGCCTCAAGCCAAAAAAGCCAAAGTCGCAGCTTCTTTGAAACAAAACAAACACAAGAAGCAACAAGACCGGACTATAATCCAAATGATAGGGAAAACTGAGGAGGAAAAGAGAGAGGAGTTAGAGGTGGAAGATAACAAAGAACTAAGCAGTAGCCAAGAAAGCATTGAGGAGGCCATTCCTGAAGATTTTGATGTGAACTTACCCTCAGATTGTTACTATGGTATTTTCAAGGACCCGCTCACCATTATCCACCCGCTGCAGGGCTGTGGTGATCCCTACGCGCTCACTCGGGTCCTGCACGAGGTAGAGCCCAGATATGTTGTGTTATATGACGCAGAACTAACTTTTGTCCGGCAGCTGGAGATCTACAAGGCAAGCAGGCCTGGGAAGCCTTTGAGGCAAGTTCACTTGGTAATTCTAGTCTTAAAAAATGAAAAGTGCACTGTCAGCAGTCAAGGTAGAACATGCAGCCGTTCATTTTCTTGAGCTACCCTTTAATTCCTGTTTAAGCCCTCTTCCTAACTTTAAACAAAAGCAAAATGTCTGGTGTAACCAAAGGTGAATTTTTACTTTCCAGCAGGTATTTAGTCCCTTAATGGCAGAAACCTACTTGTTAAAAACAAAACAAAGTTCATTCCATCTTCAAGACCTCTGCTTCATTATCATAGGGACAGCAGATCATTTTGAGGTGGTATAGTCTCATTTTAAAGCGTTTCTGTAGGTATGATTTTTACACAATTAGATTTGTTTTGGATTTAATTCATTTTCACATTTCCTGATGTTGGTCATGCTGAAGACCAGTAATTCAGAAACTGTAACAGAAAAACCTGGAAAACACAATAAAGAAAATGAGAGTATTTGCAGTTATGCTTGGTTCTAGCATTAGCTGAAAGAAAGGTCACCATGTTGCATTGCAAAACTCACTTTTACGAATAAATCCACAGACTAATTAAAAATATAGAAAGCTTCACATTTAATATACTATTGACTAACTTGTCAGGCTGCTAATCTTAAATATTGGTTGTGGGTGTTTTTAACTTAGTATGAAGTTTTGTGAGGTGGTTTTTTTCTCTTTTATACCTACAGAGTTTATTTCCTCATATATGGGGGCTCCACAGAAGAGCAGCGCTATCTCACAGCTCTGAGGAAGGAGAAGGAGGCCTTTGAAAAACTCATTCGGTAGCGCAATTATTTCAACTACCTTTATTATTAGTGTTTCATGTAATTCCTTTATATGCTTACATGTTAAATAGAGTGAAGTTCTTAACTGTGTGAAGGCTTTAAATAAACTTTTAGTTCAATTGTTTTTCAGATGTTAAGAGAACTTTCCCACTGAGAATCAACAAAAACTCAAAACCTTTATTCATTTTAGGGGGGGTTTAGTATTAAACATTCAAAGGCTAAACAACACCACTTGGATTTTTCCCTAATTGTCTATGAATTTCATTTTTGTAATTGCATTTTTGTCTGCAGGTAACATTTCTTGTAAGATAATTCCTAAAGCTTTTATGACCTAAGTCAGCTGGGGAAGCAAACTAATTATTTCCTTAGGCCATATAAGAAAGTATTTTCACTGACAGTGTCATCTCACCAGGTTATAGTGCTATTACTAGTCATTAGTCACTTTGTTTGTTATGCTCTGAGAAGTGCTAAAAATAAAAAAAATCAGCTGCTAAAAAGTACTGATAGTTGAAACAGAAACACAGCATCTAGCCCAACAATCAGGAAAACCTAATAAACTGCATTTTTGATTGGGTCTGCAATTAGTATTAGACTCCATATAATTTTACACCTGGATAAGGGTATTAAACTATTTTGATCTACTTTTTTCAAATATTAGCAGTTTTTAGTGTGTGTTTGTTTGTGGTTCCTTAGAGAGAAGGCCATCATGGTTGTTCCTGAAGAAAGAGAAGGAAGAGATGAAACAAACTTAGACCTCATCAGAGACGCTAAACCTGCCGGTGTTGCTGCCGACACACGCAAAGCAGGTGAGCAGGGCCTGAGGTCAGGCCTCAGCTCTGAGCTCTTGGAAAGAGTCATCACTACTGCACTTTGAATCCCACCCAAAGCACCTGGGTCAGAGACATGTACATTGGCTCTGCAATCTTCATGGCAAAGAGAGATTATTTCCCAGTGACAATGAATTGTGGTTTTCTTTGACAATACAGACTAATTAAGGATTTTACCATTAAGACAGATACCATTTGGATTGTTTCTAGGCAGCTTGTTGGGTATGAGACTCTCTAGTACAGCTTGTAGGGGGAGAAATTAAAACATAGAAACTGAAGTTTACAGATAGTCAAAAGCAGTGTTGTCCTTGAGCTAGTAAATGGTGGGGACTTCTTTTCATCTTGGCAAAACAGACTGCCTGGGTAAACAGTGGTTTTGATCACTTTCTTTGTAATAAAACATCCTTTTTCTTTTGCAATTCTAACCACGTTTTTGTTCCTTTCCTCTGACATCTATACTGTGTCTTTATCTTTACAACTCTGCCCATTTTTCTTTGCTGTCATTTTGTAATCCTGCCCTCCTTTATCATATGCTCTCTAATCTTTGCTTTTATGTCTTTTATGGCCTTGGTGCTGCAGTCTCTTCATGTGTCCTTTTGCAGATCTATAGAGGCCAACATATAACTCCTAGAATAAAATGCAATATTTCTGTGGGAAATGGCTGGAAGTAAAGAGGATCAGCTTTGTTATCTTGTTTTGCAGGCAACTTTTTACAGATACTGCTGATTCATTTAAATAGCTTTCATCTACAGTTTCATGTATTTCATTGTCACATGCACAAAGCTTACAGCAGGTAGCATGGTAGTTCTATTAAACTGCAGAGCATGCTCTATAAACTCCAGTATGAAGTTAGGCAACTGAAAATTAAATGAAGTCTGGATTTATTGTACTGCGGAATTTGAGGTGCAATTTGAGATGTGAAGTCCATCCATCACAGAAGCACTGTCAGCACACAGAGAAACTATACAGCTGGAGCTGGAGGTCACAGGTATGGGGATAACTGTATGTATTTTGCTCTTTAGGTGGACAGGAACAGAAGGATGTTCAGCAAACTATAATTGTGGATATGCGGGAATTCCGTAGTGAGCTTCCATCACTGATTCATCGTCGTGGTATTGACATTGAGCCTGTTACTTTGGAAGTTGGAGATTATATTTTGACTCCTGACATCTGTGTAGAGCGGAAAAGCATCAGCGATCTGATTGGTTCCTTGAACAACGGCAGACTGTATTCCCAGTGCATTTCCATGTGCCGGTACTATAAGCGACCAGTTCTCCTGATTGAGTTTGATCCTAATAAATCATTCTCCTTGATCCCACGAGGCTCCCTACATCAGGAAATTTCCAGTAATGATGTTACGTCTAAACTAACCCTTCTTACACTGCATTTCCCAAAGCTACGGATCCTTTGGTGCCCCTCTCCCCACGTGACTGCTGAGCTGTTCGAGGAGCTGAAACAAAACCACCCCCAGCCCGACGCAGAAACGGCCATGGCCGTCACTGCAGACTCGGAAATCCTTCCCGAGTCGGACAAGTACAACCCTGGGCCTCAGGACTTCCTGCTGAAAATGCCAGGTGTTAATGCAAAGAACTGCCGTGCCCTGATGAACCACGTGAAAAGCATCGCAGAGCTGGTCACGCTGTCCAAGGACGAGCTCGCCAAGATTTTGGGCAATGCTGCCAATGCCTCACAACTCTTCGACTTCATTCACCTCACCTACGGAGAGGCATTGGCCAAAGGGAAAAGCAAAAGGTGACTAATGCCATTGTTCAACACAGAGCACAGATAAGCTCTTCTGGCACAGGACTTTGGCAAATATATGAAATATTTTAATAAATTCCCCCTCTAAGATAACCAGCTCCTTCTTGCTAATGCAATTCCATCAGTTTTAAAATGTGAGTTAATTATTACTGAAGGCAAGTTTCAAAAGGAATAAATATATTTAATAGAGAAATGTGAATTATTTTTATTCTCTCTAAGCACTTCAACTAATTATATAATACCACTGAATTAAATCAAGTTTTTCACCAAGTCCATAAGAATTGAGTGCTAAGGCTAATTGATAAAGGTGTTTTCTTATGAAAGTTATGATGGTTTGTTAAAGCTAAAAATGTACCATGTTTTGATGCATGATATATCACCTTGCTTTTGCCATTTTCAATATCTCACTCTGGAAACTGCCAGTTTTTGATTGACAGTGATGGAACTATTTGTGGTCTTTGCTCAGGAGTTTTTTTAGGAGAATATACTTGGACTGAATCCTGAATTATAGAATTATCATCATAAGCCATTGTCACAGTAAGATACAGTTGTCTGCTATGCTCTACATTCTACTTACTTTACTGCAAGTTATATTTTTGACATCCCAAAGTCAGTACAAGTTTGTTGTGCTAGATTTTGCAAAGTGCATTCCTTTGTTCTGGACTGGATAGAGATTCTGAATTCTCAGTGTGCCTTACTTATACTGCTTTTATTTTTAATAGGTTTTTCACATCACTGGAAAGTGAAAAATCTGGGGATACCATTGGCACTGTTCTTTTATACCAGAGCATATTTCCTCTCATGAAATGCAGTAGCTTTCTAAGCCAGGTTTTCCAAAACTTTTGACAGTTCTTTCAATATTGGCTTCTTTCTGTGTCCACTTGCATTTGCATTTTAATGTCTCAAATTGTCCATTGTCTCCTAGAAGATAAAACTTTTAGCATTCTGTGTAGCATAAAAGAGGGAAAAACTATTCTTCTTTTGATAGTTTGTGTTCATTATTAAATTATATATTCTGCATTGAACTTTGATACAACTGTGTAACAAACTGCCATTGCCAAAAGGGTTGGTCCAGTGTCATTCTGTGCTAATGTATTTACATTTGCTATTTACAAACCTTTATCTATGACTTGCACATGTATTTATACAATTCTAATGGGAACAACAGATCAAAAGTATCTCCTTCATGAAAGGAGAAAATATTTTTTGTGTTCAGGTTGAGTAAAAACTGTGCTGTGCACTTTCAGGTTTAATGTTTACTGTGCCTTTCAAGTATGAACTATGAATTGTTAACTTACACTCTAGGGCTGAGCTGTGGCAAATTTTCAAAGTGAATTCTGCAGATGCAAATTTCAGTATTCAATACATTCCACAATAAGATTAAAATTTGTTAATTATCTTTTTTCTTATTTGGCTGTATTGAGATCAGAACATTTTCATTTTAATGTGCGGTTTATAATCTAGGGTTTCTATTGCCCTGCATTCTAATTTATTTAACACAAAAAGAAGTCTTTCCATGAGACTTTTGCTTATTCAAACAAATATTGTCAGAAGTGATCAGGGTTGAGAATACCTGTAAAGTGGTGCCAAGAGAACAGAAAATCAGGCTGAGTTCATAACTGTCCTGAGTGCGTGGCCTATAGAGCCTGATGCAGAAGAGAGGAGCTGACCAACCTCTGAGGATAGACATTGGCTGCTCCGTGAACGGTGGGTTTGGGTTTTATCACAGGTACTGCCTTGGCTCTGTCAGGGAGATTTGGGGCTTTTTGCGTAGACTTGTATGGGTTGAGACTGAAGGGTATATGAAGAGCTGATAAAGTTGTAGCTTTGTGTTGTGTGCTGGATAGTTACATAATGCAATTTAAAAATTATTTGCTAAATATTTTTATGAAATTGCCTTTTGCTCTTATATGTGGAATTTTTGTAAAGCTTTTTTATTTCTCTATGCAGGATTTGTCTTTTTCTTCAAAAAATCCCACAAGTAACACTTTCATGTTGTTGCATTGCTCCTCTGTGCTTTGGCAATTCACTGTATTAGGTTTGGTTGCCAGTTCTGTGTCCTTCTGGGGCAGTAGGTCCAGACTGTGCACCAAGGTGGAACAGGTCTTGTGTCCCGAAACCACTTACCCTGAAATAACCAAGCCAAGGCTCTGTCTGGATTGAGTCACAACACACAGTTGGGTGAACAAGGAAAATCCTGGCCTTGGGGTGTTGTTTAGCTCACTTTCAACAGTCATGGAATATTGTATTACTTGTCACTGCTTGATGTTTTAAGTTTGTGCTTTTTTATTAAAAAAGCAAACAAAACCGCCCTGTCTTCAGTTTGTGAGTGTCTGAGATTCTTCCTTATCCCCAAACCAAGACTCTGTTTCCAGGTCACTCAGTAGTGAAACCCATGGGGTTCACATGCTGTTGGGAATTAAGTTTCTAGCTGCAGCTGACAGGGAGCGCTTTTGCTGGCCATGTTGTCCCTCTGCAGTCCCAAACTCATACTAACTCTACCTTCAAAATTACTTCTGCATGAACATGTAAAGTAGGGCTTTTCTAGTACCAGCTGGATTGATTGCTTTCAAAACTTAAATGTAAACCATGTGACCAGAAATCCACACTGCTTATAAAATACGCAGCTATACAGTAAAAAGCACTGACTCTTTTAGAAAGTAGAGAAGTTTAAATGTGAGGATTGTTGTGATTGTGAGGCTTTCTCATTTGCAGAGTGAAAGTATAACCACAAATAACTTAATTTTTAGAAATAAAAACACTTGTCTCTGAAGCTTTCCCTAGTCATCCAGAATTCCATTTCTTTTACTGTGGAATAGAATCCAAAAGCAAACATCTGCCAAAAAAACAGTTATTAAATTGATCCAGTTATATGCCAAACAGCATAAAAAATGTAACTGAGGGTTGTTGAAGAAACTTTTCCTGTGTGGGCTTAGAATTGACGCCCTGTAGTTCAGGCTCTGTGAGCTGGGTGCTAGCAAGGTCTGCATCTTTTTATAAAGGACCATTTTAGGATAAAATTCTCCTTAGCCCTTACTCCAAGATAACCTGAATTAAATTAATGTTCAGTTGATCTGTTTTCTAAAATACATTATTTTAAGGAATGCAAGTAGAGTCATAAATCAGAAAGTTCAGAAACCACTGTTCCAGTATTTTGTAACACTTTGTAATTATAAATTGTTTCACATGTTCATTCTTTCTTGATATAAAAGAATTTTGGATATTTGCAGAATTGAGCTAAGAATAAACCCCTTATGTGGTTCATATGATGTTAATGTCTGCTTAACTGTGAGATAAAAAACTCACCAACAGTCTATGCACTAATTTTTCTTAATTTGCAACTTTTTTCACCAGTCTTTTTGTTTTTTCTATAGTCATCCTTTCCAAAGCTTCCTCTCTGTATTCTAATACCCAGTCCCACAGTGGGCTGGCAGCCTAGGCAAGAATAAGACCTAACAAGATATATGTATTTGTCAGTAATATTTCTCGCTTCTTTTATTTCCAGTTCATTCTAAGTTCAGCTTGAAACCACAAGAAATAATATGGGGGGATTAATTAAACACCAAGAATCTTTCTTAATGTTTATCAATTAAAAATAATTGTGATAATAGCGAATTTGGTGAGGTTAGTAATGTGTAATTGTTACATCCCTTGTAATCTGTAGTTGCCCTTGTTGGTTTATTTTAAATCAAGGTTGAAGTTTAACATGTGAAAGGCTGTGTGATTCATGTGGTACAGAATGATGCCAAAGCCTCTAAAAAAAAAAGGACCCTTAAATGTTCCCACTTCCCATCAGTCACTACAAATGGGATCAGAGAAAGTCACTGTGAGACTTGACCCAGCCTGTAGTTAAGAGGTAATTCAGAGATAATTCTGAGCTACTCTCCTCTCCTTGGCTCCAGAGGAAACACTGGCATTGTCCATTAAAAATGATCTAAATAAGAGGGAACTAAGAGGATCACTTTAGCACTGTTATCTTCCCTTGTATTTTATTCTTCAAATCAGGCAGCAGGTTTGGGGGGGAAATTTACTCCAAAGGCCAGAGAGAGAGAATGTACATGACTGACTAAATATTTTTATAAGGTTGTACAAGGAAATATTCAAGTGTTTTAAAGTTTCAGTGCCATTTTTTACTTTGAGTACAAAATGTTAGGAGTTCATCTCCCAGACTTCAATACAAACAGGAGGACCATTTTTTCACTTGTGTTTTGATCTGTATTTTGCAAGCTTCTCTGTAATAAATTAATAGAAAGAAATGTTCTCAGTCACAGCCTTGAAAACAGGGAAGAACTGTTCAGTAGCTTGGCCAGCCAATACTTAGCTGAGAGATGGATTCTTTAGTCTTACTGAACTTAGTAAGGGTAACCAGGGCTACTACTCTGCTATGGTGATTTGTTGTCTAAACAGAAGATGTTGCTGCAATATATCAAAATGGGCTAATTTTGGTGTGATTTTTCTTTTAAAGCATGGCAAAATTATCTTGATCCACAACTGCTATAAAGCAATCTTCCTACACTTGTTTGCATTCAAGAATGCTGCGTTAATAGTGTGGCAATTTGTGATGTCTATTGAGCACATCTGACACTGAGTTCTTTGCAAGACTAGCTGCACTAGAGCCTTGTTCAGTAGTTAATATCCAGGGGCTTATATAAAAAATGTATTTTACTTCATTTTCGTTTTGGTCCCAGACTTGAGGCACATCACACTTGGAAAGCTGGCACCCAGGGAAAAGAGAGCAACAGGTTGGCAGTTCTTGCAACGTGTAATTCTCAGTTTTGTCTTGGATTTCTTTTTACACAGATTAAAAGCAGCCCAAATACAGACACAATAAAATCATAATCAGTTTATTTTATAACTTGTTCCCACCCCGGAAAACTTTCAAAGCATTTTTTATGTGTCACAAAATTCTCGATATCTTACACATAGATAGCAGAATTTGCAAACTTTCTTGTGGCCTTTATATCTCACAATCCTTTTTACATACTGCAGTAATATGACTGGCAAGATCTCAGATCCTGCAAAAACCCTTATTCTACGCTTAATCATTTATATCAGGACTTGGGAAATCTGCAAAAGCAAAAATATTAACACCATGTCTCCTACTTTCATCTAAATTTTCTTTAATGATATCCCCCTCTCTGTTCCTGCTTCATCTTAAAACTCTGAATGTGAAGTGTTGGGAAGAACTATGGCCTCTAAAATCAGTACATATTTGCATTAAACTATTACATTATTCTAACTGCTAAAGTCCCTGTAATCTTCTTGTTCCATTGGTTACAGATGCATTTGGAAGGGTATTGATCCACTCTCTCTACAGCTCATTCAATGTCCTTACAGTGCTTGCAGGGGGTTCAATATTGGCATTATACTGCACAGTACTAGCTGACACAAATAATAATCAAGTTTTTCTTTTCCACTTTAATGTTTACTTGACAGAAGGTTTGAACAATAACATACTAAATGATCTGAGTTTTTTCCCACAGAGTCCTATTGATATTAAAATGTACTGGTTTGGGGTTTTTGTGAGCCCCATCAGTTCCTTAGGGATCCCTGACATAGTTCTAGTGGCTTGAATCACTCATGCATTATTACCCAAGGAGAGGAATTTCAGCTCATATCAACCAGGAATCTGTGACTTTCCTTTCATTATCAGCTTTGCTGTGTAACGTCACCCACGGGCACTGGCACATCCACACACAGACACACAGAACCTGCTGCGCTGGGTAACATGAGCCTGCACATCCTCAGTGTCCAAGTCTCTGCAAATGACCCTGGAAAAGTAAGCTAAGCCCATCCCTGTTTCTATATATAAAACTGTTTGTTTAATTGGTGGAGTGCACCAAGAATAAATAATGAGCTAATTCTGAAGATCATTCCCAGAACAGCCAGCTAGGATTGTTTCTGCAAGTCAGAACTTTCTCCTCTCCTGTGTTTGGTTTTTTAAATCATATCATTGTCTGAAGGTGAACAGCTTTATGTAAATGCAATTTTAGGAACACCACAATATTTCAAGAATTAAGTATTCTTCATATAAGTGAGGTTTTGGAGTGTTTGTTTACTGGATGTAGAAGTAGTTAAAAGTTCAAATTCTAAAACTGTATGAAGGATTCTAACCAGGTTGGACATAAGGTTTCTTCCATGCAAAAAATAAGGAAAAAATACAGCAAAAATGGAAAAAAACCCTTTCAAGTGCTCTCAATTGGTCAGGGAAGATTACCATCAGATTTTTTTCCAGACCATATTTACCTTGTTTAGTAACAGTTAAAAATGAGGAAATTAACTACAAATTCAATCTTAGAGGGAAAAAAAAAACAAAAAAAAAAGACTTAAACAGGTATAGTAATTACTTTTTCAACTTTTTCATTAAATCTTTAGCTGTAACAGGTTTCAAAGGCTTAATAATAATTAAAAAAAATCCCTTTTCTTATATTTCATTTTGTTTCTTTTAAAGTTCTAGCACTATACACAGCTCTCTATGTCTCAGTGTGTGCACTAATAGATGAGGTACAAAGCAACACACAGAGTTCAGAGAGAAGTAAAAGGGCTGTTCAGCAGCAGAGCTTGCTCATGGACTTGCTGGTGATTTCTTACATTAATACAGTAATTGGCCTTTTTAATGACTGGGCATAAGTGGAACTCATTTAACTTGACCCACCTGTGGTTGAAAGATAACCTCTAGTCAATACCAAATAGACTCTATGAGGAGAGCACTCTGTTTCTTTTTTAGATTATAAAATTAAGAGCTTCATGCTGTCATGCACTTGGTGATGTATTTATTTTATGTCACAAATAGGGAGCCAGAAAAACTAAAGGCAAAAGGATGTGCCCAAGCTGACAAAGCGAGTGACAAAGTGTGAAATTGAAACTCACCACTGACTCACAGATCAGTTTACACCTTAAAATTCTTATCTTTCCTATCCTTCCATATGCTTTTTCAGTTCTGATATGCTGTTACTTATTACCAGATTAAGGCAGAAGTCTTCATTTCAGTAAGTGTCTACTGATACTCTGAGTAACACACTGAAGTTTCTCTTGATTCCTAGGACTGATGCATGGATTCAGCCCAGGTCATATGCAGACATGTTGTGCCACCTCCAGTATAGCTTTGGGACCCAATATGACACCTATGCTGTGCCACAAACTCACCAATAAAACCTGTCTAGAAGCCAGGCTAATTTTACCTTCTGGGTCATCTCTAACCACCCTGTGAGGGAGGGAAGTTGGGGATCCAGTGATAGCATGGAGTCAGGAACCAAGAAGTTACTGTTTTGCTGCTAGACTTTCTCAGTTCAAGTCCTCATTCATAGAGCAAGTTTTAAATACTACAGAGACATTCAGGCTGGCAGGCAGGACCCAGTTCAGACCTAGAAAATCTGGATTTCTGAGCAGCTGTAATTAGCTTGACCCTTACTTTTAGGGTCACACTGCTTAAACCGGCAGATTGCAAAATGGGCTCCAGGCCAAATCAGTTATGATCTGATTTTATTTATCTAAAAGGCTCATGTGGACCTAATTTGCTATTGTGTGTTAAGAAATAATGAGTAAGTAGAAAGGATTATGAACACATGTTTGGTCCAGAGAGGAAGAGAAAATGCAGCCATAACTTTAATTTTGAAATGTCTTACTTCATCATAAGCTTAAATTTCAAAGCTGACATGGGGATTTTGGTACATAATGCCTCATTTTCAACTAATTGCATCTTAACTGAACATCAAAACCTTTAATTTGGAAGCTCAAATTAGCAGCTATACGACAGTGCTTTTTTCCCAGTTGTGTGTAGATGGCAACTGGAGGATCTAGGCATCTTACAAGTACTGCATAAAATAGATTGAAATAGAAATTAGAATTCTTTAATCAACTTCAACCAAGGAAGAGGGGAAACTGTGGGGAAGCAATGGCTTAGCAAGCCGGGAAAGAGCAGGAGAGAGAAGCAAGTCTTTTCTGCAGAGGAGGCCTGTGTCCTGCCTCCTACTCTCACATCAACATTTTAGCTTTGCCTCTTTGCCTTTGAGAATACGTAAAAACCTATGCATTCTGTACCAGCTATTTAACTATTTAGCAGTTCTTATAATGTACCTTTGAGGAGTCAAGTCTTTTTTCAATGCAGACAAATAATCCATACACCAGTCTATTTCATTCTTGCTGTTAAAAAAAAAAAAAAAGGACAAGAAACTTAATTCAAATGCCAGTAAACAATATTGTTAGCAAATAAAATAAACACTAAATTAGATATTCAATTACGTGCAAATCAGTAGCTTAGATTCGAGTTCTGTTTCATTTTATGAGAGCACACTGTAACAATAATTGACCCAAGAAGAATTAGTATTTCCCAGGCCTTTTTCACTGCTTGTAACAGAATAACAAACTGTGTAGGGTTGGAAGGGACCACAGTGGCTCCTCTGGTCCCATCTCCCTGCTCAGGCAGTGTCATCCCAGAGCAAATGGCTCAGGATTGTGTCCAGATGGTTCTGGAATATCTACAGTGAGGACACTCCACTCCTGTCTGGTCTCTGTCCCAGTGCTCGGTCACTGCACTTCTCCCAGCTGCACTTTTTTGGTAACTCGGTAAAGCACACAGTCACCTGTCTCTGCTACTCAAGATTATTATGCCAGTTGGTAAGAAAAAAAACGTAAGAAAACTTAAAGACCACTGTATGCATTGCTGTAAATAATTACGGCATGTGATGTAAAGTATATCTGTCTTACAAACCAGGCAGCAACACGATCTTTCTTTCAGAAGGTTTAAATATTAAATATTCTTTATTAGTGCCTATTTATATGTTGGTAAACACTGTTCTACTTCCTTTATAAAAAGGATTATTTTTTCTGTTTGTTTAAATGGGTTTATATGCCCCCGAGGCACAAAATGAGGGAGGAAGTAGCTTCAAAGCTTTGAAAACTCAAGTCTTTGAACATGTTTTTAGGAAGTAATGAGTACGATCAATATATGGTTACAGGCTTTACAAAAAATATTTTTATAAGATGCGGGTTTATAATCTTATAATCTGCTGGTCCTGATCAATATCTTGAATAATTCACCCTGAAGTTTTCTCACTGCTCTGTGTAGAGAAAAACCAGTATCCTTCCTTGAAGGTGCCTTGCTTTAGGGCTAACAAGAAACAAAGAAAACTGTAACTGTTCTAAATAATTCATGTGCTATGCTGTGTCAAAAACTGCATTTTAAAAGTTGAAATTCACCCAGGGGGCAGTACGAACATCCCTGGTGGCATATACCAGTTAAATATGGATGCAAATCACTGCTTCCTTAAGTATTTATGCAAATTAATTTTTCAGTTGGGTATGAAATGTTTATACTTTAAGCCTACTAAGTTGATTAATAACTTGGTCAACATAGGTCTTGGTTCACAGGGAAAGCATCTGCCTATAAATAACTCAAACACTACTTGCCAATTTATGATTTTATATTTTTGCTTCTACACTGTGCATGCTGAATGATGGCAATGGCACATGAATCAAATGGGAACTTTACAGATTCCCAAATGCCACAGTCTGCCAACATTTCATTAGCAATACCATTAAATAACCTTTTCAATCTAGAATCTGAGTAATTTTTTAAGGAAATCAAACTTAGAAAGAAAAGCCACCCTGTGCAATTTTAAAGCATGAAAAAGACATATGAAGTCAAACTCTTGGTGAATGAGGTGTGAGAAGGAGCTGCAGAGGAGGAGTTACACCAGGAGTTGGGAGTGAATCGTGCTGGGAGAGACAGGAGCATATGCTTAATGAAACAGCCTCTACAGAAACTGCACAGCCTGAGTGTCCGTCCTTCCTTCCCAGGACACTTCTGGGGCCTATTCCACGTGGATCAGTACATGTAATGTACAACATAGTGGGACAGAGAACTGCAGAAGCCTGGGCCAGAGCCCTGGAGCTGAATCACTGCTGCATCAGTGTGAGGATGGCTGACACCAGAACTGGGTTACACGGCTGAGCCAGCTCACATCCTCATCCCGGGGAACCAGCAGAAGAGGGTCATGAAAAGGATGGTATTTAAAAGGCAGAATGAACATGAATAATTAATTTCCAGGGACTGCAAAATTATGTGATCACCTTCAGATTTCCCCCATCTGTTGCTAAGCAGCATTCTTAAGTCACAAGCTTTGCCTTACAAAATGAACAGCAGCCTCCACACATTTTGCTATTTTTACATTTTAAACTGTTCTTTTGCCAAGCTTTCATTATAACTATATTTCAAAATGCTCTAAAACAAAAAAAGATGCGCAATAAGATAGATGAGTCCCTTGGGAAAAGGTTTCAGTTACTACCTGGGACAAATAGTCCATGGACTCTCCACTCTCCAAAAAGGAATTACAAGAGCCTCCATCTCCCAGGAAGTGCTTTCTGCCTCTCAGCCCTGAGCTTTACATGAGAAATTGAACTTGCACCATGGAAAAGGCAAGAGTGTCATACATTTGGTTTTGTATATTCATTATCAATTTCAAACTGCATAAACAAAATCTCAGAATTCTTCCTGTGGTGGTAGTGAATTAATTATATTAATTCTTTCAATCTGTGCTAAAGGTGTTTCAATGATCAGACTCCCACTCGATGCTCTGGGCATTCTGACAAAAACTAAAATTAAATTAACTAGCTCTCTGTTAGAAATTCTCTCCCTCATTTAATTAGAAGTAAAGGGCTGGCTGCCAATGTTCCAAAACTAATACCAAACATCCCCACTGCAAACACCCTCTTCACAAATGCTTTGATGCACTACCAGAAATTTCAGAAATGCTCATTCTTGAAGGCCAAGAGTAGCAAGTGACAAAGAGTTCAGGATCTTTCACAAACTGTGGGCTATTATTTACTCACACTTAGAGCCCACATGTCTGCAGTTTAACCACCGTACACTGGTAATTCAGTTAAACAAAATGAGCAATTGTTTTAAAGTGCAAACTGACCATCAGCTCCATCTTTTGATATTCATGAAATGAACAAACCACAAAGTAGAATAACACCGGCAATCCTATGGAGTATGTGGCCTGGACCAGATGCCTTCCAAGGAGAGAAAATACTCAACATTACAGCAGGTCTTTTCCTACATTTCTGCAGAAAATACAGGTTTTTGCACAGCCTGCTAAACCAGCTCTAAGGTGATAAATGATACCTTTCCTTGTCAGTCTCTCCACAGGGTAGCAGTAAAAAAGACTACAGCTACCATGACTCAGGCTTCTTTATCACTAAGGTGTTTTTAACCACTAGAGTGACTGGAGATTCTGGAGTGCTCTGCCGAACCACAGGATGTACTCTCAGCCATCTAGGGAAAATGTTTCCCAAGGGGATACCCTGAAAGCTTCCCAGGTCTCCCTGGCTAACTGTAGCAGCCTTTAGAGCCACACAGCTGACAACTACTCACACAGCCACGGGCCCAAATCCACAGACATTAGCATATGATGGTTCATATCCTCGCAGGCACCTCAGCACTCACAGAAGCAACAATTCAACCTGGCTCCATACCCAGCTATACCCTCAGACTTGGAGCAGCTGTATTATTCTGCCACTGATTAGGCCATCACTGTCTTGGCAAGGAGTATTGCTTATTGAAGATGTTTGTTTCATATAAATTAATATATCAACAGAACAGCTTTAATAACCTGGGCAGTTATATTCACCTACTGGCCAGCTGGGGACCTAAACTTTACCTGGAGGAAAGAGAAGCAGAGACTGTTGTTTTTAATCTTTGCTCACCCCTTTCTTTCTCCACCAGCTGTTGAGTAAAAGGACAGGAAGCAGGTAACCAAACCTGCAGCCTAGGGGGAGGTGGGCAGACTTCTGTTGCCAACTCAATCTCATCCCTGCAAGCCTCCATTTCTGCAAAACTGCAGGACTATAGTTGAGACATGAAAGAACAGCAGTCCCTGGCATGTGTCCTGTTGCTTAAGGGAACAGGCAGATGAGGAGAAAAGAGGTATGAGGAGGCTGTAGAGATGGAATACACACATGTTCAAAGGTGGGGCTGCATCTACATGAGAGGAAGAACAGGCAGAAAGGTCTAATGCAGGAAAAACAGGCTGATAGAGGGGATACAGGTCCTTCTGGGAAAAGGAGCCCAAAAAGGGAAGCTGTTAGGATGATTAGAGAAAAGAAACTACTGGAAGGGTCAAACAACAGTGAAAAAATATAATTTAAAAGCCATCAGTGGATATCCATTTCTTGTGACAGACTATTATTGCTTCAACACAATACTGAATTTACAATTAATATAAACAACTGATGTTTGGTAGTGCGACAACCTAATGTAGTAGCAGCCAAAGTTCATGAGTTATGCTTACTTTCTCACATGTAACCCTAAGTGTAACACTGTTTTCTTTTAGGAGAGCCACTGATGACGTTCAGTGAGCGCCATTCACTAAGGTCAGTATTACTACAGTTGCCAATGGAGACTAAAGCTGCAGGATCATTGCTTCCAGACATCAAGTCCCTTCTGGATAATCACTGGGTTCAAATCACTGTAAGTTTCTCTAGGGAATACAAAAACTTATGGGCCAGCCTACCGTTCCTGTAACATGGCTGTTTCAAATTGATAAGGGTTTATATTACTTATTTAACCTACTCATTTAGTCAGTAAGATGGTGGGAGCTTTTCATATGTTTTGCTTTTGCTCTTCACTATTATGCTGATAAACGCTGTCTTTTCCTCATTCAGTTTCCTCATGCAACAGAAATAAGAACTGGTTCTGGGGTTAACAATAAAAGTCCATCCAGTCCAGCATTCTCTCTCAAAGAGTAGCCACAATGGGACACTTCATATAAACATTCCCATCCTTTGTTTCCTACCGAACTGCAGGAGTTGTAACCCTGTGAGAGAGCCACCCCTTTTTAACTATGCTGCCATTTTCTGAGGGCCTTTGTAAGCAGAGTGTTAAAATCTTTTTCAAATCCAAATAACAATGTATCAACAACTTATCCTCTTCCCCCTAAGTTATTTGAAATAACTCAAAAAATTCTTTGGAGAAAGTAGTTATTTCCTCCTTGCATAGCATGCTTTGTCAAACATCGATCTCAGGCCTTTAAGGAATATATTGGAACATAATAATTACAATTTATATGACACTAAGAGAAGCCATAATAGTTCTTGCCCTAGTTTCAAAGTAGCTTGCTCAGCTGTAAGCTGAGTACACTATTATGCTGTAAACCTACAAGTTATGTGACAAAATTGGTCTTTACTCAATGAATTCTACCAAGAAATGCAATATCCACCATCAAATATGGAGTTGACACTTGGCTTTGGGAGCCAAGGCTAACAATGAATTTCTTTTTCTGCAGGTAGATCAAATCTTTGAGGCCATAACCTGCCTAAAATGATGATAAATCACAGATGATGGATTTTGCAAAATCTAAGATGTCAAAGAAATAGGCATTTAACTATCTAAAAAATGAAAGTGTGATAACCACATCTGCATTGTTACTATAAAGTTTCCTCTGTATGTTCCTTTCCCCTCTAGCTCAGACCTGATCAAAATATCCTAAGAAGCAGCAATTTCTACAGTCATATCTTGTATTGGAACTTCTCTTGAACTTCTGTGCTAATTGTTCCTTTGTGGACTGTGGACACTCCATAGATGTGCTGGAAAAAGTGGAAGTACTTTCTGACAAAAATACCTGGAGCAGTGAACAAGGATTACAAAATGCTTTTCTCAGCATCTGAATTCTTATAATGTCTAATTAAACCTCTTAGAGGTTAATCATTCAATAAACAGTCACACTGAGCAAAAAGCCTCACAGAGTATGTACCAATTGCAACGCAAACAGAAAAAAACCCAAGTGGTTCACTGATGCTCTGGTGTAAAGGCAGATTTACAGAAATTCTGTGAAATGCCTAATTTTTAATCTCATGTGCAGAAATTGATTTCTGTGGATTTTCAGTGCTTCAATGAAAGTATGTTTCCAACATGTTCTAAAACAGAATAATAAAAGAAACTTAACAGCTTCAAAACACTCTTACGCCTATAAATAACAAGAACCAGAGATTCTGATGTTTAATATAATTCATTTACATGGCATTTCTGTTTGTAGAGAGGTGGAACTATGATACACTTCATCTGAGTAGGTGCTAAGCTTGTCTCTGAAATAGCATAAATTTGGCTCTGTTTTAAACTAAGTACTCCAGTTATTTGTGTTAGCAGACACAGGCTTCAAGTGCTTTTTTGGGAAGGATGTCACAAATCACAATGTCTCAAGATTAGGATAACAAAAAAACACTGCTTGAAAATGTATGCTAATGTTTTCTAAAAAATTCTGCACTAGAGTTTACGCAGAATGTGGTTTTATTAACCGACATTGGATTTCCTCCCCAAAAAGCTGGTGTGATTCTTGTATATATTTTCCAAATATTTACATATCAGAAAAAGGAAAATATACTGAAAGACCAGCAGAATACAGGCACTGTAGACAATCTTTTCATAAGCAGCAGTAGCAAGTTGTTGTTAATAATCAGTCAATTAGATGCAGTGGTTATTGCACTGATAGCAGTGCAATTCCAAGTCCATAGGAAGCTATAAATCCAGGCTGGAGTGACAGCAAGGTATTCTTAATATTACTGGGCTACAGTGTCTTCTTTTTATCACTGCACATATTGACTTGCTGGTTGAGAAGAAACACAGTAAGCCCTCTCTTTTCTAATGTCCTCAAGAAAAGTGATGGAAAGCTCTTGGAAAAAAAGTGCGAGTGTCTTTGAGGTGTCATATATAAGATTGTTCCAGATACATCTCAGACAAGTACCCTGATGATTTTACTACTGCTGCTTGTATTTGATATAAATTAGACATGCAAAATGACACAAAACTGTATGGGTGAATTTGGTAAGTTTCACTAAATAGAAAGTCCTTTCCGAAAGTATGCAGCTTACAACTGCAGATGAAATACGTATTTGTTGTAAATCACAACAGATATTTTTACATGTGCCTTAGTTTGGATATTAAAATGCTGACATTGTGTTATCTGTGTGTTCTTCACGTTCGCCTGTTTCTAACAGCAGGACACTAGTCTGAAAGCACAAGAGAGAGAGTTGGGTGCATCTTATCACACAGCAGCACTGTTCTGGCAGCTCAAACCACTGTACTGCTGTTCCTTATCCTTATTCTGCTGTAAGAAAGGGAATGTATAGTTCATTGTTATTCTTGGAGGCAGATGCCGAGGGCTGTTATTGAACTATTCTGTAATGAGGAAATGTTGTACATGTCCATGCCCAAGACAGGAAAGGTGGTGTTCAAAAGACAAGAACTATTGTGTGGAGCTGGAAAATTTCCATAGAGCGATTTTATGGAAGAAGTTGATTTTAAGTAGTTATTTGCTGCTTTAAATGTGCCTTCTGTTTCACTGGCTTGTATCACCATGTTGTTTCAAAAAGCACAAATGCACTCAAGAAATGAGCACCAAACGTGTTTAGTGTCAAACCTCTAACACACCTTTGTCTCAGACATCTTTTTTTCAGGCTTTTAGTATCCTCACCATGAAATACATCAGTACCCTTCTAATCAATTAATGGGCAAAGTTTTAACATGTGCAGATGTTGAAATAAGTAGAACGACCTAGGGTGCTTTGTAACATTGAGGAGATTTACACCTCTTACACAACGCTCTTGTACGTGCTTGTTTCCTGGTATTCCATACACTCTGTAAACAGGTAATCTGCATGGCTGGAATAATGATGGAATTTCAGTTCTTACATAAGGATAGAAATACGATCTGTATGTTACCATCACCTGAAATCACAGATAATCTTTTCAGGTTTCTGATTTCAAAAGTGCTGGCTAACTTAAGGGAAAAAAAGGTGAAGGGACAGACTGAACTTTGTCAGCATGATCTAACTGTCACGAAGGGATGTCTCATTCTTTTAGGAAAACAGAAAATAGAGAATTGTTTGTGAATAGAAACCATTCCAAAGAGATTGACACAACAAATATTTCTGTTATTCAACGCATTTGAAAAATAGGGGAAAATCCTAACATAATTTCTTTGGCATAATTATCTGACATCTCATCCTCAGTATCATTCATACCCAAAATTCTTTGCGAGTATTTACATTATAAATCTGTTTTCCCCTAATTACTTCTGGGGTTTTGTGTACTATTGGATTTTTAGGTAAGGATTTTGTTGTTGTTGTTGTTGTTATTCAATTATTAGTTTTCCTAGAAGTCTCTAGACCAATGTTATACTCCCAAAACATTAAAAAAATTAGATTTCATAGAAAAGGGCAACACCAACTACTGAGTAATTTTGAAGGATAGTATACATGTCCCAGGCATGGCCACTGGGGTGACCCAATGAAACCTCCTTGACTTGTCCATTGAGACTAAACGTGAACAGCAGAGATGTAGTGACTTTCAGCTCAAACCCTGGTTTGTGTTAAAAAACAAATATTGCTGAATAAGAATTTGTTTATAAATGTCTTCACTCTCCACAGATTCTGACCATGTTAAATGCACTTGTCCATGCCAAAAGGAATCAAACTAAAGGCATTCCAATAGTTGCTCCCCTGCAAAGGGTCTGTTTAACTGTATCAGTCTCACCTACTTTCATACACCTCTGTTAATTTTTCCTGTTGTTTTTGTTAGCAGCAATAGCTGCTTGGTGTTATGTAATAATCTGTCCCGAATTTAAAGTATTCTTTCTTCCAGTTTGAGAAAATGATGTTTGGACAAAACAGACATCCATTGATTTTGTATTCATTTCTCCGCCCTAATTTCCAACATTTTAGAGCCTTCTCCAAATTAGGTAATAGCACAAGCAAGACACCTTAACTGCTTTGTAACCCTAATTTGATTGATTAGATGCTAGACAGTAAACTGAGCATTTCTTTGTTGTTGTTCCCATTCTGGTTTTAAAAGCAGATTCACATCTGAACTATTTCTTTTGAAGAGGGACAGAAGTAAATCTGGAGCAAATTACTGGATTTAATAAGATCTTTCCATAGTTCATTGCTAAGTTTCCAGGTCATGGTTGTTTTTAGTTTGTTTCTGAAATTGGATAAAACCTGATTACCTAACTGTAATCTAGAGAAATATGAGAGATACGTACCCTGTTTTAAAAAGCTAAACAAATTATAACCCTTTCAATCCATCTAAAACAATTTGAACAAGTAATTCTGAAAATGTCAAAGCATTCATTTATAGTGAAGCATGTTGCAGTGTTGTCTTAAAACCACAAGAGATTAAAACATGACCCTTTTTTTTTTTTTTTGGTGCCTGTTGAACAAATGCACTGAAAAACTCTTTGGAGCAGGGAACCATGTTTGGCTTGGTCAGCACGTAGTGTAAGCACGATGCAGTCTCCCAGCAGGCTCCTGGACATTAGCAAATTGCAAATAATAAGAAAGCTGTATTAGACCATTGCACCAAGTGGCAGCTCAGTCCTTAATCTGTGAGCTCAAAAAATACAACCAAAAGCAGCAGGATTGCATAATAACAGGCCTAATGCAGTGTACCTACAGAAGATGACTGGCTCAGTGCTAGCAAAAGTCAATTTGTTAGATATTCACTGCTGTGAGCACAGTGTTGCACAATATGTGCAATAAATTATTGTGTGCGTGCATGTCACATTCTGCTTGCAGAATAAATGCCGGTGTTCTCTATTGCATGTTCTCAAGAGTAAATCATCAGGTTTCCAAAACCTCTTTGAAGAACATTTTTTTCCCTCGTGATTGGTTTGACGTTGAATCAAGTTCAGTCACCTCAGACACTGACAGCTAAGCCTGAGGTAAAACACAAAAGGTATGAGTCCCATCTTGTTTGTGAGTGTTTGCACAGCTGACATTTGAAGCCGTGCCCTGAGTTTTGCTTCGAAATTCAAATTCATGTCCCTGCAGCACCTCGAGGGGAGCACTGAGGGCCTGAGAGGTCATACCTCACCTCAGCTCACCTCAGCCTTGGCCACAGCCCTGAGGGGTACACAGCCCTGAGGGGGTCACAGCCCTGAGGGGGTCACAGCCCTGAGGGGGCCACAGCCCTGAGGGGGTCACAGCCCTGAGGGGATCAAAGCCCTGAGGGGGTCAAAGCCCTGAGGGGGCCACAGCCCTGAGGGGGCCACAGCCCTGAGGGGGTCACAGCTCTGAGGGGGTCAAAGCCCTGAGGGGGTCACAGCCCTGAGGGGGTCAAAGCCCTGAGGGGGTCACAGCTCTGAGGGGGTCACAGCTCTGAGGGGGCCACAGCCCTGAGGGGTACACAGCACTGGGGGGCCACCTCTGTCAAGGGGCAGCTCTGAGGGACAGGGCGGTTTGCCCTGGCCAGAACGTCCAGAAATAGCTATGCCAGGAATAGTGTGGCCAGCAGGACCAGGGCAGGGATTGCCCCCTCCCTGTGCCGGGCACTGGTGAGGCCGCACCTTGAGTGCTGTGTTCAGTTCTGGGCCCCTTAGTTCAGGAGGAACATTCCGGGGCTGGAGCGGTTCTAAAGTGGGGCAATGGAGCTGGGGAAGGGTCTGGAGCACAAGTCCTGTGAGGAGCAGCTGAGGGAGCTGGGGGAGTTTGGCCTGGACGAGGCTCTCTACAATTACCGATCTCTACAATTACCTGACAGGAGGTTGGAGCCAGGTGGGTGTCGGGCTCTGCTCCAGTGACAGGACAAGTGGGACATGGTCTCAAGCTGTGCGAGGGGCGGTTTAGGTTGGACACAAGGAAGAATTTCTCCGCAGAAAGGGTGATTAGACATTGGAACGGGCTGCCCAGGGAGGTGCGGGAGTCACCGTCCCTGGGGGCGTTTAAGGGGAAGACTCGGAGCCCTGGTCCCACTGACAAGGTGCTGTCAAGTCCCAGGTGGGGGCTCGGTGCCCCTGAGGGGCGCAGTGCCCGGATGTGCCGCCCGGCCCCGCCCCGCCCCCCCCGCCCACACGTGCCGGCGCCCCCGCGCGGCCCCCGGGGAGGGGGGGGGCGGGCCCGGCGGAGCGCTCGCGAGAGGAGCATGGCCGGGCGCGGGCACGGGGACATGGCGGCGGGCGCGCCGGGACGCGGTGAGCGGGGCGGGCTGGGGCACTGCGGGCTGCCACGGCACGGCACGGCACGGCACGGGAGGGAGCGCATGGCGCGGCATGGCACGGGGTCCGAGCCTCACGGGCCGGGCCGGCCGCTCGTGCGGCCGCGGGGTGGGTGCGCGCCGCCCCGCCCCGCCCGCGGGGCCGCTGAGGGAGG
>JAWWEU010000034.1:6783943-6864778 GCA_035583155.1 Acropternis orthonyx | reverse complement strand
CCCCGCCCCGCCCGCGGGGCCGCTGAGGGAGGGCCGGGGGCGGGCGGGGTCCCAGAGGGGCCCGGGGGCGGTGGCGGGGCGGCCCCCCCGGCCCTGGGCCCCGCGGAGCTGCCGGCGGAGCTGCCGGTGCCCGCAGCGCCCGCCCCGGGACGCGGTGCCCGGCCCGGCCGCGGCAGGAGGTGCCCCGCTGTGTTATTATTGTGTGTTAGCGAGGAGCACACGCTCCCGGGACAGGTCCCGAGGCCCCGTTGGCACTGCGGGCCCGGCCCGAGCCCCGGGATGGGAGCGCCGTGCCCGGAGGGGAAACTCTGCCCTCCGTGACCCAGCGGAGGGTCCCGGACCTGTGGGAAGGGCAGCGGCCGCTAAGGAGCTCGGTTTGTTATCTGTGACATACGGATTTCAGGTGGCACCTGGCTAATCCATTTTAGAGCGCTCAGGCATGGGATTAGGTTGCCCAGGGAGGCGGTGCAGGCACCATCCCTGGCGGTGCTGAGGAGGCGCCTGGATCTGCCAAGGGATGAGGCGTTCGAGGGGCTGCAGTGGCCGCGCTGATGGTGAGACTGGGTGACCCTAAAGGTCTCCTCCAGCCCTGGTGATTCTGTTAACACGTGTATCCACGGCACAGATCCCATCCCAGGCGCACATCCCTCGTGGCAGTGACATTTTTGGGATGCGGGGAGCGAGGTGCAGAGCTGTGCTGCGGTGCCGTCCTTTCTGCCTTTGCATGTATTGCATTTATGTGGGTTTTGAGTTGGTGTCCCCAGCGTGCAGTGAAGAAAACTGCTGTTAGTCTGTCTTGGTGCAGGCGAGAGATAATACCAGGATTTCAGGCTGCAGCAGGCAATTAGCTGAAATAAAAACTTCAGGATTTAAAGTGAATAATTTGTTTAGTCACAAAGTAAATATCAGGAAATTATCTTTTCATGCCTGTTTCACGAACAGCACCGTGAATCTCAAATGTCAATATGATTAAAATACTTAAGACTTAAACATCACTCACCCTTTAAGAAAAAAATGCAAGCTTACGCTGCCCTGTGAGCAGTGTGTCCCAAAGTTCTTGTTTCTGGGAAGGTGATCACACTTCTTCCTGACACCACATCTTTTCCTTTATGATGGAAAAATGCCCAGGTCTTGAATTAATTGAGGTTCTAAAACTCTCAACAAAGGCACGTTGGCATTTCATAGAATTATTCTTTTAATGTTTGACATTTTATCTTGTTCCTTCCTGAGGTTTTCTTTCCTGTGTAATTAGTTAGTGCAGATTGTGATTTTTGTGGTATAACTTGCATTTAAAACTTGACAGAGTGCTGTCTGGTAATGGCACTGGTTACTAAGCAAATAAACACATCTGGAAGCTGAAGATTGCTGGTATGTTACTGGAAGTGCAGAACAGCTTTCAGGATTTGGCAATATTTGGAGAAGTGTAGAAAGCTGAACTTAATGATGCAGATGAATTTTTAGAAGCAGTCATCCAATAACACGAAAACCACCTTAATATTTACCTTTTTTATTTGCGGGATTCTGTTGAATGAGTCAGTATAAAAAAACTGTAAAAGTGGAGGTTAATACACAGGTATTCAGACAAATGTAATGTTTATATGTGTAAAGCATTTAATAAATTGGAGCCTTTGCTTGTTAGCCAAGCAATCAAATTAGATAATTGGTGAAATGATGGATTAATATGATATTGGATGGGGAATATGCTTGGTTGTGGTTTAGGGTTATTTAAACAGTGTTAGGATTACTGATGAAATAAATATTGGAAGGAAGAGGGAATGTATTTTTTCATAAGCCATTTCTTTTTGTTTAGGCCTTTTTGACATTTCTATCCTGTAACCTCTTCCTCTTGTGTGTTTTGGTTTGGTTTTTTACGTGTTTAATTTTTAGCCTCTGTCACTGATGTGTAGGGAAACCACAATGTCAGCTTCAGCCTTTGGGCATGAAAGCCCTTAGAAGAAGAAAACCCCAATCTGCAGGATTCATCCCTGAGAACAAAAAGAACATTGTGTGGCTGGGCAATGTATGGGATGTTTTAAGGGTGATACCTGTGGGTTCAAAGACAAAACTGGAAAACCTCATTTGATAAAAACCAACCTTAAAAATAATTGATTTTTTAAACTTTCCTAAATTTAGTATACAGCAGATTTCTATTTACATAATCCTGTGTGTCTGTATATTTGTATACACATACTCTAAAATATAAATGGAATGTTGATAACAGAACAAACATGTTTGAGTTGTCATAGAAAAAAAAAAGTCATTGTGAACACTTTCCTTTTTCTTTTTAAAGGTTCCATTGTATTGGAATCTATAGAAAAATGAAATATATTTCTGTTATTAAATGAAGTTATACTACATAGTTATAATTGGTACTTAAATTTCCAAGTATGAAGATATTTGAGCTCTAAGAAATTATGTAAGGTGGACTTGAAGGAGCTGAACTGGCCTTGCAGCTGAGTTAAAAGGAGAGGGTGGTGCACCTCTAGCACTGCTGTGGTTGCCAGAGCTAACTGGAAAGACAAATAATGTCTCAGAATTTGAGTAGTAGCACGAAAAGTGCCAGAAGGTGTGCTTAGAGCATATTGGAATCGTTTTACTCTGAAGAGTTTAACCTAATACCATATGTTGATATCACAAAACTGCAAAAACTGGGAAAGATCAACTAGTTTTCTTAGGGCTTTAATTTCTTAGATGGACTAGGATATATAACTTACAAAGAGTCCTTGTGACATTTTGGTGACTTCTGTTTTTCTTTACTTTCCAACTCTCCAGAAATGTGCTGAAACAGACACTGCAGAGGGGGTCTAGAGATACAAGGTAAGTGCTGTATCTTAAAATATTTAAAACTTTCTAAATAAATTTTTAAAATAAAGCTGCTGCTTATTTAGTGATCAGTGTATCCCTTTAATTATGCTGTTTTTATAATCCTGTAAAACAGGTTTTCCAAGAGATATGTTCCTATACAAACAGAAATCTGGGGATATATAGTACCTGTATTGCATAAACTAAGAGCAAGTTAGTGTGATTTTGTGCTTTGGCATTTGATATGAATGGTTTTTAATCACCTCTTAAAATTTTGAATTCAATATTCATATGGTGATTAAAAACTATTTCTCCTTTTTAGAGGACTGTCATGGTTGCAAGCCTTCACAGATTATGTTAGACTTTTTCCAAATGTGAATGGTTTTGATATTGGTAAGTAAAACTTCGGCCTGTATAGCCTTTTGGGTTTTTCAACAGTTTTTCTGCAGTGACTCAGGCACAGCACTTCCAAAGGGCCACCAGACCCACTATGGTTTGGTTAAATCAATCCTGTTATAGATGAGGAAACTTCTGTCTCAAAGGGAGTGACAAGGAATGTTTAATGGCTGCTGATAGTGCTGTTTCAGGAGGTGTTAGGAAAGGAATTTAGGTTATTTCAACTAAAACATTCTCGGTTTTGTAACTGTATGCCTTTGGTGTTCAGCCGGTCCAAAATGGTGGCAATCCTGATCCTGCCCCTCCCTCCCCATCTCTTGTATGGGAAAAGGGGCTTTGTGGGGAGAGGGATTGATTTTCAGAGTATGAGACAGAGCACTGAGCTTTAAGTCTCCTTGATAACTTCTACTGAGGCCCCCTTAGATGATCCAGAGCATTGGTTCCACCTCTACAGAAAAAGCGAAACACAATACTTTCATGGCTAAGAACTGCTCCAGAGACTGGAAGAACAGCAAGACATACAAAACTGGATATACACAGAAGGTGGTTTGTATCTGGAGCATTGAAATATTCCAACAAACCCCCGAACTGTAGTGTTAAGCAAAAACAGAGCAACTGGAAACACAGAGAGGGGAGCTTCCCTTAACCCGAAGGCAAGGTGTGTTTAGGGTTGTGTTGAGGCTGCTCAGAGAGCAGGTTTGATTAGACTTGGCAAACCAGTTCACTTTGTGTCCTGGTTTAGTAAATCCACAATGTTTGCTTCTTACTGTGAATATATCTGCTACTCTTTTAGCAGTATGCCCAAAAAAAAGGAGACCAACAACTGAAATTAAGCCTATTTGCACTTGACAACCATGAATGCTTCATGTTTGCTGCTTTAAATGAAATTATCCTGTGCTGCACTGCGGACAGGGAGCCAGTATTCCTGGCATTGTTTAAGCCTGTTTAGCACCTGAAGGTCAAGAGCCAAAATCACATAGTGTTAGTTATAGAATACAACGTTTTCGATCTTTCCTTCTGTGGTAAAGATTGATGGGTGCTGTAAAACTACTCTTCGTGGTTGCTGAGGCTCTGTGGAAGCTGTAGCCACAAAAATCTTCCATATCCTGAAACTCCAAAGCAAGTGCACATTACAGAATTTATTAAAGTGTTCAGATTACTGTTATTAAATCCAGATGTTAATGTAACAGTTTTGCACTTGTGCAATAAACTGGAGTTCTGTGATTGTTGACTCAGTAGACAGTATTTTAAGATTTCATATTTGGGTACTTGGCTAAAGCCATTAATTAAATGTTTGAAAACAGGCTTAAACCGGGGCATGATGCCAAAAGCAACACAGTGAGAGAGAAGTCATAATTAAGCTAATTTTTGATCTTCACACTAACTAGTGAAACACAAATGAACAAAACACTAAAGACAAAAAGAAAACCCACTGCTTTTCTACCCTTCTAAGACTGAATTTGTGAAGTAGTTAGTCCTGCTTTATATACCTGCGAAGGATGGACAGTTGTGTTTTTATTCCCACATTTTATATTTAAAGCTAGAAGCCTGCTGAAAGGCTGGGGAGCAGTTGCTAAAAACTTGAATAAAAATCATAGAGACATTAAAATTAGTGTGCTAGTCATTCTTTAAATGTAGAAGAGGTAGCTCATAAAAATTTATCAGAGACACTCATTAAAATGAGTTCAAATTGTTAGTGTATTTCAGTAAAGTCCAGTTAATACCCATAAATGGATCTTATGTCTCATGAAGCAGCAACTTTCTCAGTATTTCCTTTACAAAAAACCAACACAAAGAGACATAAAATTTCAGCTACTGACATTCTGTCTAACTAGATTGCTACCCCAATCCTTAATTTTGCTCCCCATATTTGTAAAAATGAAGATTTATGGCTTGGTAAAGTTGCAATCCAGCAAAGCTTTAAGTATGTGTTTATGAGACTAAATGGGCTGCACAAAGTTGAACACATACTTAAAGCTTTTCAGGATTTAGAACACATGTCAGTAAAGCTTTAGCAAAGTAGTAGTTGTGATGTAATATAGGCAGAGAAATGTGTGTGTGAATGTCTGTGTGGTGGGGTCTCCCATACCCCAGTGCTGTGTAAGTGATCTCAGAGTGAATTATGGTAGCAGTGTTTATACTTGGATGTTGCCTGAGAAAACATAATTTTGTGTTTTAAAATGCTGCATAAATTGTACATGTTACAAGTGGCACACATGAATTAGCCATCTTGGTGTGTTCCCTTCCACAGTGACTGGAAGCATGAAAGCAGAGGAGTGTGTTTGTGCTTCTGTAATCTTTCTTTGGTGCTCAGGCAGACAAAGGTCTCAGAATTTGTGTGTTTTAAAAACAGAGCTGAAATACAGAAATTATTGGGGTCTCTATGTTCATGATGGTTGGTCTGAATTGTACCGTTTGTGTATTTTAGGAGTTTTTGAATGGATTAATAAATCTCCCTGAACTATTTTTGAGTGTATTTTTATTATGGTATGTTACATGGGACATTATTTTTTTGGGATTGTCTCTTTAAAAAATATAATTTTAAATGTATTTTTCTATTGAAAGTACAACTCAAGACAGTTATCCAAGAAGAAATGCCTTAATGTTTTGTTAGTGATTGCCAGTATGTAACTTGTACTCTTTGTACAGCTAAATTCTTTATAAATATACTTACAATAATATATAATAGTATAAGTATACTTAGTATATTTATAAGGGTGATTTTTGAAGACTTGTAACCTGTGTGAATTCGGAAAGAGTTTAAAAAAAATCATTTTTTTATTTAGCTCGACACCATTTACTAGTGGTGTGTCAGATTTTCTATTAATTTAAATCAGCAATATTTTTGGATGTCTGTATGCTTGTTCACACATTTGCCTCTCACTGTTACACTTGTGCTTGTTTCACATCCAACACAGAGCAATACACTTATGTACACTCCTAGTAAGAAATTTCTGAAAATAGAGAAAGTCAGACCCTCTTTGATTTACTATCACTGTGCAGCAGCCTTTGCTATGCAGTTGAAGGCAGAATGGACAGTGAAGCTGTATGTTGGCATGCCTGTTCTGAAGTTTTTCACTTTTAGAAAGTGGGGTGTTTTTAGAAAAAAAATTGCAGGATTTAATGCTTGTCCTCCAGAGGAGCACATGAACTTGTACTGATGTAGGTATTTTTGCAAACGTAGTTTCAGGTAAGAAATCCAAATCTTAAATACAATTTGCAAGTAGTGAAAGTACTGATAATACTTTATATTTCTGGATACTGAAGAATTGCTCCAAAACCAAAGGTGATCAGTTAACAGGTCGTTCATTTGTTATTTCTTTAAAAATTTCCAGTGTCTCTGTAGTTTGGCTCATGTGCTCTAGGTAAATACTGAGAGTAATCATAGCACCATCACACAGCTGCGTGTGACGTTCCAGAAATAACAAAACCTCACCATTTTCTACTTAATGAATTCAAAACTAATTTCATTTGCAGTGTCTGTTGAGCAGAAGGATTTCAATTCCTGGTTTATCAGGGTAGAGGTCACTTACTGTGTTTCTAGTAAATACTTGATTCAAGAGCAGTTACTGCTTTATTTTGCAGTCTTTATTATTTCTGACTTCGTATGGGTTATTTACAGTAATGCTTCTTTATGTTAAAGTCAAATAATACAGCAGCACTCGAATACAAAGTACTGAGCAAATGCTGTCAGTTTTTGCAAACTATAAACCGTCTTTATGGGTATTATAAATCTTCCAGTGTGAATCAAGCTTTAAATAATTCACTCTACAGCTGTAGATGGTTTCAACCAACTTTCTTTGCTTCTGTGAATAACAGTGTAATTTGTGATTTCTGGAATTGGATCCTCCTTCATCTGCCAGATGTTCCACCCTTCCTCTGCTCTGCCAGTTGAACCACTTGATGGCTCTTTCACCAGGTCCTGTATAATATGCCTGATTTTAAAAGCTGGTCATGCAAAACTGGGAAAACAGAAAGATGGAATCTGTCTGGGGAAGCGTGAAATGTAGATGGTTTCAACCTACTCCAGCCCATAGTTTATCTTTCTCTACCTAGAGAACATTCTGAGCAGGAGCTCAGGTGGGGAGCAGGGGGGTGCTTCCCTTTAATGCAGACTAAACCACACTGATAGTTGACAGGAGGCTTCTGGACACAGACACAGTCCTAGACCTACTGTTTCTCAAACATCTGGGGAAGTTGGGACCAGAAGGTATTCCAAAAAATAGAATTCCATACCGTCTTCAGTCTGCCTGTGGCTTCTTGGCATCTGTAGCAGATGTTTGAAAGCCAAAGCCAAGCCTTATCCTGTCTGGCTGAGGAACATGGTCAAGAGAAGAAAAGGTTATCAAGGAAGGATGGTATGCAGAGCATTTTTAATGGGTGAAGTGGAAGCTGAATTGAGAGGTGATTTAGTGACACATGGAGGACAGAGATAAACAGAGAGTTCAAAAAGGGGAAAACAGGAAGGCAGGTACTAAAGTAGTCTGGGGAAGAAGTAAACTAGGACCTAATGCTAGAAAAGGAACAATGAAAATAAGGCAAGAGAAGAAGAAACCTGGGCTGTAGTATTTATATCTGACCAGATTATATTTAAGGAATGTCTTGTTTTCATGAAAAATCAGTGTTTTCCAATGGAGTTTCTAATCAAGCTTTATTTTACTATATTTTGCGTGCTGCTCAAAAAAATGTATCTTTGAAGAAAGAGTGGGATAGCTTAGGTTTTCCAGCCTGTTTTCACTAATTTATTCATGACTAAGTACACTATGTGTTTTAGTGTTAGTAGATAAACCAAAGTGTTTTGAAACATACCCTAATAAATGACACTTGGTAACTGTTAAATGATGGAAGTGTTACATATCAGAAGATATACTCAAGCAAGTGTATTATGCTGCTGAAGAGCAGAAATGTCTAGTATACAAATAAAATTATGTAGCTGAGAAATCACGGCTTCAAGTGTATTTAGGCTTATGAGTTTAAATTGACTACCACTCTAGTTTTGATGTGTTCATGAGAAGAAATGTTCAGTAAGAGCTTTTTCATTAGTGTAATGCACAAAGATGTAAGGAGAATATCTTAAAAATATTTCAGGCTGTTTTTTGCGGACTGATGCTCCTGAAGTTTACTCCATGATTGAAGAAAGTTTTCAGCTGAGGGGAGAGAATTACTTGGCCACCTGAAACATGATTAAGATAGTACACCTTGTATTTTGGTGGAGCCCCTGGTTCCACCCCTACCAGGGGTTTATGCCAGCCCAGGTTTACTCCTAAACCTGTTCAGATGAGCCAAGTTAGTGAAGGTGACTGTTCAGCTCCTTGGGCTGATTGAGCTCCCTGTGGATAAGGTGCACCCAAGCCAACTGCAAACTCAGCACTGTGGAGAGTGTCCCCATAACCAGGACCTGGGGGGTGAATATCATCTGAGAAACCACTGATTTTGTCATCCAGCACAACGCAAGTGGATTTGGTGGTTCTGACAGAACCTTGTATTTAATCACCGTGCCATTGGACCTAATTAGCCAGTAACTGTAGTTCAGTTTTGTAGACCTTTGAAGTAGATGCTCTGTTGGTGTTACTACTTTCATCATAAATTTATAAATATTATTTTCTTTAAGGATGATATTTGGAAATAATTGGTAGAGTGAAGGAAATTACTGCAGTTGGGTTTTCTCATTTTTAAGTCTATACGTGAAGTTTTTATCTTTGAATACAAGAGGCCTTTTCTATGTTTATTAAATTTCTGTTGAGTGGTTCTTGAGATTTTAAGTATTTCTGAAGGCCTTTATGTTTCTTCCTTGATCAACTTATTCTTGATTACTGCCATTTCTGTATAAACACAGGACTTTTTTCTCTCCTTTATAATTGAGGAAAATGAGAATGACGATTGTATTTTAAGGGGAAGGTTTAATGACGTTTTTTACTTCAAGTTGTATTACAAGAAAAGTCTCAAGAAATACAGAAATTAGATGTGTTACAGCTGCTAAGTGTAGCAATTTGTGCAAAAATCTACTGTAAACTATGTCATAGTTACCATCTATTTCTTATTTATTTATTTTTAAACAAGCAGCTTTGTAAGGAATGAAATATTGGAACACAATAGTTTAGCAGATAAGACTTCTTTGAAAGTGGCCTTAGGCAACATAAACTCTCCTGACCCAGAGTTTCTGCCCTATTAGTCTTTAGCTAATTTCAGTATGGAAAATGGAATTCAAGTTCATTTTGGCTTTGGAGATCGTGAGAAATTGTTTCTTAAAGCACTGAGGGCACAGACTGGATTATAGCATTAAACTGTTTAGAACATCAATGTTTTCAGGCACCGTACTAATAACAGAGTTTTTCTGGTTATTTTAGAATATGGGTGTTGATCTGCAGCTTAAACTGCATCACTTATGATCTTGGATCTGTATTTATAAAGACATAAGTGATATTTCTTCCTTTGCTCTTAGACTGTTCACAGGGAGTGTTATTGTCCTTGTTAGAGGAATGTGCTTGATTAGAGAAGTAAAAGTTTGGCTTTTGTTTAGTAGAGTAATTTTGTCTGTAACCAATTTATTTATTTTTGTGTTAGTCATACCACCATGTGTGTGGTGTGTCTTCATGCTTAATTTCCAATGTTTAGGAATCCCAGGGTTGAGATTTTGTGTTTTGTTGGGAGATTCTTCTTCCAGAAAGTCTGTGCTTAAATGCCTGGAATGTAGCATTCTTTCAGTATGCAGCTTTGTTGTTTCTATCAAAAAAACCAGCAAAAAACCCCAAACACTAGTTCTTGGGGAGATACTGCAAGGTGTAAATCTATTACAAAGGATGTAATTGCATTTACATTGTAACCTTTGGTCACCGTTGTATAAAAAATTCAGGTCACTCAATCTAAAGTGAGATACAAGCAGGTGAACAGTGCAGCATGACACTGTTCTGCCTCCAGGAAAGGTGCAATAACTTTTCTTCATCCCTGCTTTATAAGGAGGTGTAACTGGGAGGAAGGAGGTCGTCCTCCTGAAACCATGAATCTGAATTATAGCTGATATATAAGTGATGAAATAACTGTGCTGTTTCCTTCCTAAGTGTTTTTTAAAGTTTGTTATAGAAAGTAGTGCTTTTAAGCCAAGCAAATAAATGTCTTTCCCCAGTTCCAGAGGCAGCTGTGGCTGGAAGGGTGGACCTCATTCTGACTGTAGAATAATGACAGAGACAGTGGAGAATAATTGACATATATTGGGTAGAAGAGCTGGCAATAGCACAAAGTGGTATTATGGGATTGCCATAATGTTGTGTCACTGCCTGTGTTTAGTTAAGGAAGATGAGCAGTTGTGGCCTATGTGTTTTACCCATGTGAGGAATACATGTATTTAATGTGTGTAGCTGTGAGGTACCTTTGGGAATGCCAGGAGAGCCTTCAGAATCCATGGTTATAGGTCACCCAGTAGTTTTGTCTAAGCAGGACAGCAGTGCTATAAAAAGTCCTCTCAGTGCTTCCACCACCACCTTTAACTAGCCCTTAGTCATACTTTTGTTGCTATTCAAAATGTGTCATATCACCACTGTCAACTGAATTGTTGAAAAGATGGTTTCATGAACTTCTGAACCAGACTTGTTAATTGTTGGTGCCATGCCTCTCTTTTCTTTCTAGTTAAAGGAAATAGAGTAGAGGAGAAGATTAAATACTTCTAGTAACTTTCAAGTAAAACCAGTCATTTGAGACAGTTAAATACGTGTCACAATGCTCTGCCAGGACTTTACACAGTGGTTGTGTGATCAGAAATAAGAAACAAAAGAATATTGTAGAACTCTAGGCACTTAGAGTATAAATCAGGTAAAGAATGCATGGTAAATAGTTCCTGCTTAAGATGTACAGCAAGTTGATTTTATCTTTTTTTTTAATGAAACATTAATCTGTGACCTAAGTTTTTCTTTTGTTCATTAGCGGGTTAAATTTTAAGTTTTAGTTTCAGAAGTTAAGAGCAACAAGTTGACTGGTTTCCATGGGAGCTAATTCAAGTTATTGTTTGCATTGTTAATATCTGAAAGTAGCTCTGTTGGTACAAGTCAATATGCAGCAAAAGCTTTGGTGAAAGAAAGATTTTCTAAATTGTCCTAAGGTTCTGAGTAGGCCCTGCATAACTGAGAACCATCTGCACATGGGCACTGGATTTCAGGTCACATATAACCATTTCGATTTTTGCAAGATGCCCTAAATCGAAGTTGTTAGCAATCTCTAATTATGCTTACATTATTTTGAAGTCATGTCTAATTAGCATTTATTTTATTGCTGAATGGGACTAGTATGTTAAATATGAAGCACATATTTTTCCAGAAATTTCAGTTAACAGAAACAATTGTGCAAGGTTC
This sequence comes from Acropternis orthonyx, assembly GCA_035583155.1. Classification (NCBI taxonomy): domain Eukaryota; kingdom Metazoa; phylum Chordata; class Aves; order Passeriformes; family Rhinocryptidae; genus Acropternis; species Acropternis orthonyx. The sequence continues at coordinate 6,853,238 of JAWWEU010000034.1, read as the reverse complement.
AGTTCCATTTGATGGGAGGCAGAAAGCAGCTTGTTCAAAGGGAAGCAGTCTTGCAGTTCCTTCCTCTTTGACTTGAATCCTTGTGCTTTCCTTGCTTTGTTATTTCAAGGGCTTGGTTTACAGGCAGTAAAATAAACAGAATAGCACCTGCAGCTTAGTCATAAATGGGAACATCTCGCAGTAGCCAAGCAAACAAATGAAATCATGGAGTCATCCAACTTTTCCTGAAATGCCTTAAAAGCTTTACCAACATTCATTTTTAAGATAGATCAGTGTTTTGTCTGTCAAAGGACTCTGAACACATGCAAGATGTGTGAAAGACTATGGTCCAAGTTGTTGATAAAAGTTATTAATTATTGTCTGAACTGTCAGAACACCTCGTAAAAAGCTCTGTGTATGTTCTCTTCCCATTTTTTTTAACAAATGCCCACTTCTAGGACATGACACTAAAATGTTTAGCAATCATATGATGTGTTCATATAAATATTTGACCCTTACTCCAGACTTGAGCTATCAAGTGCTTTTATAATACCAAAATGAACACTTGGGTTTTGATTTTTTCATATGTTGTCAACTTCAATTACGTACATAGATTCTTCTGGCTACACTTTACGTTTGCTGGCCACAGAAAATCATGGAGCACATGAGATATTACTAATTCCTTCCACAAAGTTCTGTCACAGACCAGAAGAACTGAACTTGCTTTTTGGCAGGTTAATCTGAGTTGATCTTGCAATTATTTGAATGCTACTGCTAAGTGCTTCACATTCAAACTGGTATTGAGAACATTGGAATTTTTGTTAATTGAAGTTGCTCCTGAAATCATATGTCACTGTTTTTTATTTGTTTTATTGCAAAAAGGATAATTAATTGACACGTGTAGAGATTTATGAGGATGGGAAATTAGAAGCATCATTTATTTGCACACAGATAATGCACACAATTTCTTTTTTGTTTGGTTAGTTTCTTTGTCGTGCTGAATTTAGGTATTATAAAACTGAACCTGTGTTGCTTTCTAAGCTGAGTCTAAATTTATTTGCTGCCAGCATAATATAAGCGTTTGAAATTAGAGTATTAAAGCAAATGTAAATATTGACAATCAACATCATCTTCATAGACTGAAAAATGTTTACAACTACATACAACATTTCCCTGAGACTGAGGTATTTAAACACAAGTTTTACAACATTGCTAAGAGTTATATCCTTTCCAGGGAAGGGTTATGTGAAGCCCAGAAGATTTCACCAGGTTAGTTTGAGAAGGCAGTAATGTGAGAAAAGAACAGATAAATCATCTGTATGGCCCTACACAGCGACAGGGAAGGCTTTAGTTTCCCCACGCTTAGGGGAGCTGTGGGAGGCTGCCTGTGTTCATCACAGACCCACTCTCTGCCTTGTAATTAATTTGCACTTAGCAGGGCTCCACTCCCATTACCAAGGAGGTGGTGTGGTTTTTGGTTTTTTTTTTTCCCTGGAGGTAGCACTGGAACGAATGTATCATCAAGGATTCTCCTGACTCATTCCCTACCTCTGTCCAGATATAAGTAATTTTTCATACATTACCTAGTTTATGATATGCATTTGCCAGTGTAGCTTATTTTTCAGACTTTAATCAGTCCAAAGACTTACGATTTAAAGATCTCCTCCAAAGAATTAGCAAAGAGAATCTCCGTGTAGCGTTGTCATCAAAATAAGCCGAAGTGTTAAATGAGTTTCTGGAGGTCTTCTGGTGTCTGCTCAGTGCTATTAATTTAGCCAGAGCACAGAGTTAACAAAAATTTAATCTCAGTAAGTTACTTAGTAAAAGGGGAAGTTTTTCTGCACTACTGATCAGCCCAGTGTGGCTCTGTGTTCCTGGAAGGAGGATGGCATTCCAGGTGCTGGTGTGATGAGAAGCGTGACAGGACCTCAGTTCTGTCAGGTACTTCTGCACGCTGTTTTTTAAAGAAATGAATAGTAACAGTGTGTTTTTCATAATGTATAATCCAAGATGATTACTCATGGTTAGTCAGCACTGATATTTCTCATATTTTTCTGCTTTTGTATAATTACCTTTGCAAAAATAGCTCTATGATTTAAATCCTTGTTGCTCTCTAATTTACCACAAGACTTATCTTAATGAATTAATATCTCAGCACTGTATTTTAAATGCAGGATTGCAATTTCTCTTTCAATATAATAATTTACTGTCAATTTTCATGTCAAAGTTCCCATACTGTATCCAAAATACTTCTAATGAGAGGCTGGATAAGAAGCCAACTGCAGAAGTTGGAAGTGACACCAAGTTGTGGGTACTGACACTTCACTCTGGGAAAAGGAACAGCCTGGTACTGTGGGACGGGGAATCTAAAATGGTTGAATATTCTCGAGATTCTTTTCATTAAAATTGTCTTTTGGTCTTTTAATCTATTGCAAAATGCATTAGACCAGAAATCTCAACAAAGTAAGCATTGTTTGCCCAACAAAGGCAAACATAATATGAGACGTTTTCTCCAGTCAGTGACATTATAAATGACAAAAATTAATTAAAATAACATATTCAGTTAATTTACTGGTAATCTGGATGATTATTAATTGCAAGGACTTTCCATGTCTGGTATTTTTTATACTCAGTTGTATGTTCATCTTTACTGGTTCTTAGTTCTCTTTCATTATGTGGATTGGAAACCTACTGAGAAAATGAAAAAAACCCCAAACAACTAAAACTATAATGTAGTGGTTTATTCAAATTGCAGTGCTAAATGCAAAAGGTTACTTTTTAGATTTACGTCTTTACTATTTTAAAAGCACCAATACATGAAACACTGCAAAAGATAGGTTATTGATTTGGAGGAATACCTGTAAGTGACTTTTACATACTTTGTAAGTATTGCTAAGTCTTTTTTTTAATTATTATTTATCTTTCAGTTTTGTACTCAAAATTAGTCTTTAGAGTTTGGGGGGAAATTCTGTATGGACATGCAGAAAAAGGTAATGGAATTTAATAAGGTCTCAGTTGTGCAATAGGATGTCAGCACAGCAGAAATGAAATTGTGCATATACAATGTGCCTACCGACAGGCCACGGTGCATTCCAGAGGTCCCAGGAACCTCTGTCCCGGACCGAGGAACATTCCTGCCCTTGTAGAGACACCTGTATTTGGTGTGGCTCCAGGAACTGACTGGAGATGGATTCCCTGCAGTCAGCCCCAGGATCTGTTTCTTTATTTTCTCTATACCCCTTGCTGATGGGCAGCATGCCAGGAGGAGTCATGCCTTAGAAACTCGGCGTCTTTTCCTCTCCTTGAAGAGGGTATTTCATCCCCAATCACTTCTCTGGGAAGTGACTCTCCAAGCTTCCAGTTCCCGGATTGTTCCGTGAGCTAAATGTTCCCGTGTGCTTGGAGTGTTTATGTCCAAGCCCGACTTGCGTTGATCCTGGGAAGAAAGGAGGAACTGAGCATTCCAAGGGTCTGGCCACGGGGACTGGGCTACTTTGTAGATAGAAAGGAAGTTTGCTGTGGGTGTGTCTGTGCACGGGTAGGACCGAGCTCGGCTCGGAAAGCAGAGTCCTGGCCCTTCTTTTGGGAGAGGGAAAGAGGAGTTGCCAAGTCAGTCACAGATTGTGACTTAGCACCTTATCTCAGGTACAAATCATTAATGCTCAAATGGAAGGAAAGGTTGAAACTGTAGCAGTCCCCTAAGTGCTTATTGACAGAGATCACTGGCCCCGCTGCACAGATTTCCAGGTCTTTCCAGGCATTGATAGGGAGACTGAAAAATTTGATGCAAATGGCCTTCCTTGGCAGCTGTTAGTGAACCTGCTGGATCTCAGCTTACGATTTTTAAGTGTCTTTTTTAGTGTTTTCTGACACTGAAGAAAGAAAGAAAAACAAACCCAACATTTTGCAGTTCTAGTATTATTCCCACTTAAAGATTCTAATGTATTACAAACCTCAAGCTGTGGAGTTTTAAATTTGACTGAGTTTCATAAATGGAGAAACTGACTGCTCATGTTCACACCATGATTCTGTAAATCCAGTTCTGGAGCCTGGGATTGCTAATACCTGAGCTGGTGGCTATTAATTCAATTCCACAGTAACCTGTGTGTAGTGCCCCAGGTTCCGTGCAGGTGTCAATGAAGGAGCAGTTTTAAGGTCAGCCATTTGGCTTGGGCAGAGTTTGAATGCACTGTGATTCTTGAACTCGTTTTTTCCAGTAGATTTCTAAAGTGAAAGCTGATTTACTACCACACTGTCATCCAGATTTTACACTTTGTGCTGAATAAATACCAGTTCTGTGTCTCAAGCAGCTGAGAAGTATGTATTTACCCCCCTTATAAGATTTTTCTAAGGAAATAAACTTTCTCATTTGGAGATAAAATGTTTAAAAATAAAGGAAGCGTTTGTCTTCAGCAGTTAAGAAGATAGCAACCACCTACAATCTGTGAGAACACTTACATAAGGCTCATACGTTGTACAGGAGCTCTGGTTTGCCAGTGCTGGAACACTGTTCCTGTGCGCTTGTCAGAGCAATGTGAACCACAGCCTTCCTTGCAGTGCTGCTGCACATTCTATTTTGATAATCTGTTCTAAAGGTTAAGGAGGAAATAATTTTTTTTCTAGTTTTGACTTTACTACTCTCAAACATTTTGCTGAATTCTGTGTTTCAAAAAAAACAAAAACCAAACCAAAACTCAACCATCCGAAATCCTTTGGGACTATTGAAACAGTGGAGCAGTTTTATTTCAGTTGGTATGGTGCTTTTCAAATGGTGTGATGGTTCATACAGCTTAACTTGAGATGTCTTAGTTTCAAGGAAGGAGTGAAAACCCCTGAAGTGACAACTGATTTCTGTCAGATCAGCCTTGTATAAAAGGTGCTTTCTTGGATTATGCAGAGTAGAGTACTGAAACTTTATTAGTACGGACTTTTTTAAATTGTATTTTTATTGTATTTTTCCTGGTTTGACTGTTGTGGTTTTTTTTCACGTTACTACTGCTGAGTTTCAGTTATGCTATAAATGCACTTTGTGTGTAGGTCTGCTCAAAGTCAGGGCTTCCATGGATACTGGTTACCTACCACCTGTAAATGCAGGTGGCAAATATGAAATAAATATTCAAGATTGAGGAGACCTCAAATAAATGAGAAATGGGAGGGAAATTGTTATCTTTAATATAAAATATGATAGTATCATGGTACATTACATTCTAAATCAGAGAGGTTTCTCACTTTTGCCCATGGTTACTGGAGAAAGTATTTATTGTACAAGGTTTGATTTTAAACAAGGTGAACTAATGTTCTCCTGGGTTTTGTGTTTGAGTTGCTGGTGGCCAAACAATCAGTTACATTAGAAAGGTCAGAATGAAATACGGCTTTGGAAGACAGAAAATATGTGGGAGATGTTCTGCATATCTTAAGTCTTGTTTTATGTGGAGTAAATGCTGCTGGTTGCAGCCTCCACTTGGTGAAAAAGTGATTGTATTCCTCTTGCTGAGCAGTTTAAATGAGTGTGCTGAAAAGTGGAAGTGGCTCATTGACTCATACACACAGCAGAGTAAAAAGATGTTGTTTACAGAGAAGTATGTTTTTTCCTCCGTGCTAATTTCTTATTTTTGTTTATTTGTTTGGAAAAGTATTTATCAAAATTATTTTTAAGTTTCTGAATTACTTTGTCAATCAATAAGGAAAACCTTATGCCTAAGACAGACTAGTAATTCCATGGATGCCAAGTTTAGGAGATCTCTTTAGGAAGTTAACAGCTGAATTCTCCTTCCGATTCTAATCAAATGAAAGAAGCATCAAATTAACTGTTTATATTTTCTTACTGCAAGTCTTCAGTTTGTCATCTTTATGATATTTTTTAGATGTTCTGGTCATTGATTCAGTAAGGAGCTGTAAGGATACCGGTGTATCTCAGCCACACACTGATGATGTAGGTCACAGACTTCTTTTCCTTGCTACAGAAAGCCCCTTATAAATGTTGGGTGGAGGTGTGTGTTTGCTTTTTGTTGGGAAGGTCAAGAGAATTTGTTGCTCTAAGCTCAAAAATATTTCTGTAGTCTGATGCAGTAGCAGTTCATCAGTAATAATGAAAAGAATGAGCACAAAATGTGATTTGAGATATGACTGAGGAATTTGAGGGATGTAGACTTTCTGGGAATTCTAGAGTGTCTTTTGTTCAAAGATTATATAGCAACATTGCAGTAGCGTTGTTCTAGCGGTAAAGGATCATTTTGGGAAAATACCTGGGCTTTTAATGGCCTATCTGAAAGATTTAGGAGAAGGCAATTGCAGTATCTGAGATGTCAGTGTGAATTGGAAGCTTTAAAATGAGGGTTAGAGTTCTGCGTTGGAGAACTTGGATTTAGAGTGTTCCTAATGATGAAGTTCACATGCTGTATGAAGCCACAGTGAAAACTGGGACCTGAAAGTCACAATCAGCAGTAAAAGGAGTTCTGTGTGAAGGGGGTGGGCAAGGCATTCACAGTGAGGCTCCCAGAGGTGGTGAAATCACCTGCTTTGGACATTTTCAGAACCTGACGAGTTCCTGAGCAGCTGGTAACCCCGTGGCACTGGAGGATGGACTAAATGACCTCCAGAAGGTCCCTCTGAACCCAATTTACTCATGTTCAGACAACAGATCAGGCACATTTTGTGTGGGAAGTCAAGCTTGTTTTGAGTTGTGCTGCAATCAGTATTATTTCATTGCATGCCCTGTTCATAGTTGAATCTGGACAATAAACCCACATTTACAGACATTTCTGAAACAAACATTAAGGAATGGACTTGTAAGTAATCCAGCACTGTGTTGTAGAAGTGATCAGAGTTAAGCTGTATTAATTTAAAGCATGATATTTAGTTATCTGTCATGGGGGAAATAATTAGTCAAAGCTAACATGCAGCATAACAAATGTTAAACCTTTAGTTTAAGAAGGTGTTTCTATTAATTTAACATGGATTTGAAAGCAGGAATACAGCTCATGTGGTTTAATCTCTTTGAGAAGTGACTCCAAGGCAACTTATAGCTAATAAATTGTGGATAAAATGCTGTGAATATGAGCAGATAAGCAGCTAAATTTCCTCTTAAATTCTGCTCTGAAGAGACTTGCTTGGTTAATAATGTACTTAATTTGTATGGGTGAGTGGGAGTTTGAGGAGAGTGTAATGTCAGAAAATCAACTGAGAGCTGGGAAATTGTGCTCCTAAAAGCTAAGAACAAAGTAAAAAAATCTTGCATAACAGTAAGTTAATGTGTCTTCATTTAATGTGAAAGCATCGATTGGTAACTAGGGAAAATAATGAGAAATAATGCACTTAACTATTGTAGTTGTTCTACTGAGGTGTATATCAAGCAGTACTTGTTTATAGTTCTTATTTTTCAATTGGCACTTTGAGAATATGATTCTCTACCCGTTTTAGTAGGGTAGGCCATTCTTTGGTAGTCATGATGATTTTGTTTTCTTTAAAATTTTGATTTTTTTTTTTTTTTTAATGTGTACCAGTTGAAACATTTTGAGTCTGGTCATTGAAACACATACTGCATTTTAAAAACCTTCAAATAGACCCTCCAACATATGTAGCATTTATATTCAGCATATTTGAAGTTTGAAAGTTGAGTATGGGCAAGCAGTAGTGTTTCTTACAAAAAATAATTCAAAATGAACAAACAGCCTGATTTCTTCATTTTTATGAATCTTCTTGAATTTTTAATATTTCATATTGTTCTAGTTTCCAAGAATCCAGGGATGGACTTCATTGAAGTCCCTATTGATTTATTGAAATTTTAACAACTTGATAATTCTGTGAGCCATAAAAACTCTGTACCAGTAATTAATTCATAGTTGTGTCTCTCCTCATTGTAGATCAAGTACCACATTAATGATAGGAATGAAAAAAATAATAACCTGAGGCTTTTATTCCACTCTGTAAAGTATTTTACAATAAGTTCACACCAGAAAGTCTTCCTTGCTGGAGAGATTGAGGATTAACTAGTTCTGACACAGTCCTGGAGTGGTATGAAGTCCTGTGTTAACACTAAAGTTGATTCTGCCTATGAAGGCAAGTTGTGCCGTGCTTCAAAATCCTAAAAACCATGTGTACATTATCACATGCTAATTCAACATTCTCTAGATAAGCCACTGAAGAAAGGGATGTTGTGCTGATCCCTGGGCTGTGTCACAGGTTGGGCACGGGCGCTCCTGAGCATCCCCAGGGAGCGGTGATACTGGGGGATCATACTGCCAAGTGAGGAGAGAAAGTGTCCTGCCTCTCAGAGCCAGTCCACTGGTAAACTGCCTGTAAATGCATTCCTTAGCTACATTCTTGTAAACCCGTAATATTTGTGCAAAATCAGTAAATAATGTCCATGTAATTCTAAAGTTGAATTTTGCTTTCAAAGAAACGGACCAAACCCCAAATCTGAGCCCCGGAAAAGCAGCAGTGTGATTTTTTTTTTGTTTCTGTGAATCAAATACAGCGTGATTAAGAGCCTTGCTGTTTTCTCAGCGTGCAGAGCAGCGCCCAGCATGGATCACCCGGGGCCCGCGGACGGCGAGGATGACGCGGGGCCCCCTCCGCGGCTGGCCCCCAGCCCGCACAGCGAGGCCGTGGCGCACGAGTTCCGGGAGCTGTCGCTGCAGCCCAGCCAGTGCTTGCCCCCCCTCACCGAGCGCAAGAATGGTGAGTGCACACAGCCCTGGGCGGCTGAAACCACAGCTGCCTGTGCTGCAAGCCTTGGTGGAGGATCTCGGAGAGTTGTGTTATTGTCAGACATGAAGGTGTAATTATCAAGAAGTGGGGGGTTTTTACCTGTAATATGGAATTGATGCTGCATGTTGTATCCCAGAAATACATATAATATATATATTATATATTGAATGTATCTATCTACATCTATATAGGTATGAGTTATATATACCTCTGGAAAACTTGTTTTTTCTCAATTACCTGTAAAACCACAATGGATGACACGAGTATCTGTGTCATATATCATGTGTTGAGTCTAAATAAGTCAAACTTCCAAAGCATCCAAACTATTGCTCAGCTGTAAAATCAGACTTGGTAATTTTGGCTGATTTCATTAAAAATAATTTATATTTTTTTGTAGAAGTGATGAAAGAAGGAAACGTATAAAAGTGAAATTTGAACTTGATGGATTCATATTAAATGCAGCTTTAATAATTACTCTTTCTTTTTACTTTTTCCAAAAACTGTTTTCCTCCAAGAGTGTTTTAGCATGTCACTATTTTATAAAGTCTGTGATCATAAGAGATTTCAGTACACAGAAACACAGTGGCAATTAATTACAAAATTCTGAAATGTTTCAGGTGTTTTTTTGGTTGGATATTTTTGTGCAGGAAGCATTATGCTTACTGTGAGCTTTGGTAGAGATCCTTTAAACCTTTTGTTTACTTGAGTAAGTCTTTTGGCAGTAGTCCAGTAGAAGGCTGAACTATTCTAGTGTTGTTCTGCACAGTGTTGTTAAGCTGACTTGCACAAGTTAGTACAGAAACTGCATTTCCAGGGTTTCCAATGACACTGGAAGGGTGGGAGGCTTCTGCTTTGGTTTTGTTTAGCATGGAGGTAATCAGAGTAGAGTAATAGAAATGTACAGTGAAGTGGCAGGTGTGTGCCTGGTGATTCAGGAGTTCCTGGAGATGTTACTCCGTTTTCCTTTTGTACACTGTACTCCAGTTCCCCTGCCCGTGTGCCCCCAGAGATCCCAGTCACAGAGCAAAGCAGGCCTAAGAGTCCAGGTGAGCAGAGCTTGGTGGTTTTGCTGTAAATTCTCATGGTTGAGCTTAAGCTTCAGTGGATTTATTGTCCCTTGAGTTCACAAAGAAACACTTACACACTCTGCCAACTCTGCTTAAGAGAGAATCAATACCAAAACAGTTGGAGTGCAGTAGGATCTTAAGCTTCTTCAGTCATTTATTACATGCAGGTGTTTATTCCCTGAATAAAGACAAATGGATATTTTTGCTGGTGGATGTTGTATGTTGATCTTCTGAACTGTCACAATGCTAAGATTCTCCTTTTTCATTTGAGCTGGTTTCAAGTTAACAGCTGTGGGCAATACTGGGTTACTAATGAAACTAATTTCAGTTTCTCATTAGTCTGCATCTTCCCGGATAATTAGGCAATACATACAGTGCACTGATCATGTAAACCTGTGCCCTGTGTATTGCAGCATTTTATCGTGCCTGTTCTCTGGAGGCCAACTCTTGTTCCACTTGCTGAAAAGCAGCAGAAGTTCCCATATCATTGGTTCTGTTTTTCACACTTGCCACCTCCTGAGTGGACACAAAGATGTGCCTGTGATTATGACAGTCTCATGACAACCACGGGTGTACAGTGCATGCCTGAAGGATGCTGGGTTGTGTACCCTGTGTGTGCTTTCTTGGGCAAGATGCTGCGCCCTTAGGAAGGACAGCTTGGGGGAAGAGAAAGATGGCACAGATGAGGCTCTTTGGGAGCAGGATGGAGAAAACTTATGACTGGGTGTTGCTGAGTTGTGCTGCAGTGGAGGAAGAATGCCAGGAGTGGCAGGCAGTGTGGCACAGCTGAAGTACCAGTCAGAACAATGTGCTGCCCACACACTGTGCCACAGCTTCACGAGCTGCTGTCTGAGAGCCAGGAGGTGGCAAGGGAGGGAAGGATATGCTGTCTGCTGCTGACAGCAGGAGGGTGGATGGGAATGAGGCTGCCTGCAGCTTTCCAACCTGCTGTTCCAGAGCCAAAGGATGGGAAGAGATTGCACATGGAGTTACCACAAGAAAAGGAAGAGAGGGAGGTGTGAAGGTCTGGGTGTGAGGAGCTATACAATTGTTATTTCAAGGTACATGTAAAATGGAAAGGTTTTAATTTGTGTTTTACAGCCATCTCTCTTGGCTCTGCAGTGGCTTCCTTGATAATCTCACTGTGCCAGAAGCTTCTTGTGCCAGTGGCTGCTAGTTTCTGAAAGAGAGACACATGAGCTGCTCTTGTGCAGTTGTCATCCACAGGTGGAAGCTTGGTTGTATTCTGGTAGGATGGGCAGGTCACTGGCTGGCTCCTGTACAGGCCATGCCTGCCCTTCAGCACTGTGGGAGCGGCTTCAGCTCTGCATCTTGGCTGTAAATGTTGTCAGATGGTGACCATGCCCGTTCTCTGTCCTCTGCGTGGTGTGGAGAGACACTTTTGTTCCAGGCAACAAAAGCTGAGAGGGGTCTGCTTCTCTAAACTCAGAGCCAGAGTAAATCCAGGACTGCCTTCTGGTTCTGTTTGGGGTTGTGTGTCTTGTACTGGAGGAGGGGGGAGAAAGGGGTGCTGTGCCTACCATGGCTCACTCTGATGGCTGGCAGCTGCTATTCTACAGCACCACTGAGTTAATCGAGAAAAGAGCCAAGAGCCTTCTTGGATGTTTTGTGAGCAAAAAAGCCTTGGGACAGTGAACATCTTAAAATAAAAACAAGACTGGTAAAATCTTGATTAGAAGAAATTACCCCAAAGAAAGCAGTGCCTCTGGCTGTGTAAGAACAGGGACACCCAGGAGCAGAAACCCTGAGGCACTGAAGGTCAGAGGAGAGTGGCGGCTTCCTGTGGGGCCCAAGAGCTGTGGGGAACTGGAGGGAATTCAGGGGAAGAGGGAACACACACACCAAAAAAAACCCAACATAAACCAAAACAAAAACAAATACTCCAAATGGTGTATATTGAGTCCTCCTGGGGGACTAGTTGAGTCAGCTGGGAGAAAAGACTGTTCTTAAAATAACTGAATGAAATCCACATCACACTTAACCTAATGATAGTACTTAAATAAATTTGATGATCCAAGGGAATTTTTATGGCATCTAAAAGAGCCGTGGTATATTAGTTTATCTGTTATCTCTTATCTTCCACTCCCTCGGTATGTAGCACTGGTAACATGCATTCTTGGCATAGTTCTGTGGCTTCTGAACAAATTTTTAATCCTCTGTGCAGTTAATAGATTTGAACTGCAAATGTGATATTAGGGAATCAGGTGAGATTTGGGATATTCTCCTTGAATCTGTGTATCACAGGTTTTTCTCCATTTTTTGACATCAGCAATTAGGTGTGTTTTTTCCTCTTGTAATGGTTCATGGGTAGGTTACTGTGCTTAGAATGTATTTTCTTAGAGAGTTGGGAGAGATACAGTGTAGAAAAGATGGCTAGTGGGAAGACTATAGAATAACAAATGAAAAACTTAGTTCTGATTAAAGTAATAGATTGGCACAGAAAATAATTGGAAATGTCATCTTAAATTCAGCGTTTTCATAGTCACTGAGCTGAAAGCAGTGAGATCTGGAAAACAGCATGCAGATATTCTGATTAACTACACCACCCCCAACAACAGCAAACCAAACCAAAAAAACCCAACAAAATCAAACCTCAGTGTAAGTATATTCTGAAATACCTATCTAGATAAAGAAGTATACAGTTTATATAAGTTTACAATAAAAACGTGTGTGCCTGTATATAGTGTAGTGTATAAATAATGTGTGTGTAGAATGGTTGCCCAGAGAGGCTGTGGAATCTCCATCCATGGAGATATAAAAAAAATCTGCCTAGGCACTGTCCTGGGCAGCCTGTTCCAGCTGGCCCTGCTCCAGCAGGGGCTGGGACAGGTGATGTCAAGAGGTTGCTTCCAACCTCAGTGGTTCTGTGATTTGTCTTTCCCTTAAGGTTTTAATAGTCCATGAAATGACCAACGCAAATATTTTACTAAATAATCCTTTGTAAGAACACACAGCATATTGTAATTAATTTTTTTTCTATGTTTCGGGGTTTTTTGAGGGTGCTGTGTTTTTTGGGAGCATTTGGTTTTGGGTGTCAGTAGAAAAAATAAATGTCTTTTAATGTATGGATTATTTTGATCTCCCTGTAAATGTGACTGTTGTCCTGTCTGTCAGGAAACAGGAGCACAAACGGAGTAGGTACTGATTTCCCAGTAATTCTGTCTTTGTCATTGGTACTGCCAGTTCCCACAAGCCTAGCATTCCCAGGGCATCAGTCAGTGTCTACAAGGAACAATTTTCAAATATTAAAGCATGTGAAAAGACATACTGGCCAAAACTCAGAGATCTCTAGGGACTGTGACCTCTTAAATGGAATATATTCTGACATTTTCACAGGCTACATGAAAGAATTCCAGCAGGGTCATTCCATTTGGTAAACTTCTAAACAAACATTCCATCATTTTAGTTTGATTTATAGATATTATTTTTTTAATTATCCGCTTATTGTGAAGAGATTAACATGGGAGACATGACCTGTGATTGGCTCAATTTAAGGCATCTGGTATATATGAAAAGATCCTGTTTGAGGGCTTGGCATTTGAGTGATTACAGGAGATACAGAAAGTATGTTTTCCTTTAAAGAGATCACTTGATCAAACTGCCCTATTCTGACCTTTTTTCTTGAAATTCCTTGTGCATAACTAAATGCATAGCTAGAGAAGAATGTTAATTTTTAAATTCCACTGTATAATTGTTGCAGATTGTTAGAGCTAAATCCTCACTTGCAGATGTTATTGTTGAAGAGTCAGCTTGTGATAGAGCCACTGCAAGAAGGTAACACAGTGCAAACAGAACTGGTAAATGGTGTGCAGTACTTTTATATGCACCTTTTGCAAATCATAGGTAGCATGGTGGATGACTAAATACTGTCCTTTAAAAAATTTATGTGTATGCAGTTAAATGTAGATATGGCTAGTAAAACATATATAAAATATATATAAAATACCTATTTAAAAATATTTATTAATTTGTGTGTGTGTATGTGCAAGACCAAATGGAAGGTAACTTTCATTTAAGCAGTGAACTCTGCCAACATATGTCCTCTCTTAAAAGGAATTTGTGTGGGTTTTAGTGGGAGAAGTAGAACATGCAGACTTACAAATTTGACATCACAGTAAGTGGAATTTTTCTGGGAAAAGTGACTGAGGTAGATGGTAACCATAATTCGGGTTGTTTGGGTCCTTGTTACCATAATGGGGGAGAATATAGTCTGAACAAAACCCCCCAAAACAAAACCCCTTACATTAATTTGAGGTAGCAGTCTCACTGTTTAAAGAAGTAATCAAATAAATTATAATAATTAATAATTTATATAATATATTAATATTTTAGTTTGTGTAGTCATGCACTATTTTCCTATGTGAAGAACTTGTTACACCATGATCAAGAACTAGAGTATCCTAACACAGTATGAAGGACCAAGAAATTTATCACGGTGTACATAAAACCAAGGTGAAATCGGTATTTGAGTAATTAAGTTTTTATTCACACTTTAAAATGTTATTGTGGTAGTGAAAGAGTTTAAATACCTAAGGGGGTTTTATTTGGTTTTGTTTTTCTTTTTAATGGGATTGCAAAAGAAGGAGCTCCATATGATGAGAAGAGTTGGAATGTACTGTTAAACAGTTGTTGCTTAGTTACTCCATGTTTAATGAGGCTGCGAAGTGGCTCAGTCAGTGATCTCACTCACACAGCACTGATACTTCAGCAGATAACAGCGCTGTTCTCAGTGGCACAGGCACTGTGGAGGGGGTGTCTCCCCCTGGACTTTGGGATTTTGGTGAATATCTGGTAGACACCTCACTTTTTAAATAACACTTCTTCCATAAGCTGAAGGTTGGCAGAAAACTTGAAAGTCTGTGTTGCAGAAGAATGGGAGGAACAAACATTGATGACCTTAGGTGAAAAGCAAGGGTTTATGAAAAACTGGTGCAATACAATGATATTAAATGAGATGTTACTGGATTCTGGTTCATGGAACTGACAGGGATGTTCCATTCTGAGGCCCTTCTTCTGCATTTCACCCGCTTGTATACACTATATATAACTTAATCCAAAATTCAAATGAGAGATACTTGCATGGGAATATGATGCAAATTCTAACAGATTTAATTTTCATTGAAATAAAAGGATTGTTGTGTATCTTTATTTCGGCATCTGGTTTTGATACACTGATGCTGTTTGTAATTGGGTTTAAACCTGTAGTTGAAAAATACAATGTGCACAACTTAAGATTTTCTTTTAGCTGAGAGAAAGGTTTTGTTGTTTGATAGAAACTAGACTTTTGGCCACAGTTTTGTTTCTGACTCACTGTAGGTTTCTGTATGATCCTCAGAATCGTTTTTCTATGTACTGGTAAAAATAGCTCTTTTGAAACAGGTCATGTTCAAATCAGAGAAGTTTTATGTCCAGTGTCTACTTTGGAAATGAGTAGTTCTCTTTATTACAAAACCTTCTCTATTTAAATACAGTCAGCAGCAGTAAGAGAAGGTGAACATTTTGCAATTGAAAAGTTTTTTGCCTGTTTTTTAACCATGCCAACAATTTCAAACAACAATCCAAATTCCACCTGCCTTTTAGAAACTGAACGTAAAAGCATTTCAAACTGTGAGTGGAGTTGAAAGACCCCCAAGCTTTTCTGTACCTATTTTATATTTCATATTTCCTGTATTACTGCTAAAATGAAGAATAATCAAAGAACAAACAAGTTGCTACTGTTTAACTAATACTTATTCTAGAGGATATTTTGCTGTGGGCCAAAATAAGTAATTTGAATGGAAGAGTATTAAGTTTCCACCTGTGAAGTCTTTCACCATTTCTTTTAAGATGGATGTGAAATTGGCCTTCTTTAAAACCAGCAGCAAAAGTAACTGCAGTACAAAGGAGTTTTATCTGTCAAAACAATGACCTTCAAGGCAGATACCACCCCAACATAGGAAGTGTGTTTAATGTGTCACGGTGATGTTGGTGGCTAATGACAGAGCTCCTGCTCATTTGTAAGAGCTTAAAAAATGGCTCTCAGGTTTGAAAGTGTGTAAGTAAATCCGAGCGGTAGGTGTGGTGCTTTAGCAGTCCGAGGGAAGAGTATGTGAACCATTCTAGGAGAGTTACAAATTTATTTCGTCTGGGGGATCTGCCTTCATGTACATGGGACCTGCTCGTGGCAACTTTGAACATCTGGGGGTATTTGTTGTTAGCACATGAGTGCAGTTCTTGAACATATTGACAGTGTTCTGTTCCTTCAAGTCCTGTTCTTAGAAATGTTGAGGAAGTCCATCCTAAGAACATGCACTTTTCCATGTTGCAGTTTGCAGGTACAGCAGTTGGGAGATGCCCCCAGGTGCCTGTGAAACTGTCTCAGAATTTGAGACTTTCCTACCGGACATGTTGAGAGCTGCTGATTAGTTTTGCTTTGAAACCTTATCACTAAAATACTAGAACTACACTGTTGATCACCCAGGTAACCAGTATATCCAAATTATCAATTGAGCTGGGATTAATGTATATTCAAGACTGGTGGGAAAACAAGAGGTTGCTGTAATTGGAGTGGGGTTTTTTTATGATGCGTGGGATAAATGTCATTCTTCATGCAAGGATTTAAGAGAAACTTTTCCCTGAGCAGAATATCCAGACATTCTCACAGTATAACTGAATCTGAACCAAAACTATTTTCTTCCAAGGTACCTTTTCTTCCTCTTAATTTGTTCTGTCTGCCCCCACCCAACTATTCAGTATTCTATAGCATTTATTGGCAACTGCAGTATTTGGTTACATGAGAAATACACCGCATCATTTTGACCATTCATCTCTGCTAGTCTGTACAAAAATTTCCTCATTCTTATTTTCCATAAGTTCTGTGATTCCTGCTTTTCTTAATAAAGCTTTTTGCATATTACTTTTGAGATTTTTGACCAGACTTCTTAAAGGTTTTTAAAAATATTAATCTGTATGTTAAGCTTGTATTGAACTAAGAGGTGAACTAGAAGCAAAATATTAGGCATAACTCCAAGTGGGTGAAGCATGAGCATGTTAATCTGCTGTGGGATGGGTTCCCTGGAAAAGGGGGAGGAATTGGATAGCAGGAACTCCCTGCTACTAAAACTCATTCTTCTGAGCAAGAGGAACATTCACGAAGGCTTGAACTGCTCCTGCCCAAGTGCTGTTCCTGTGATCAGCACTCACTGGAGCACTGGGCACTCTCAATTTATATAAAGGACGAAACAGATGGGAAAGGATAGAACTACCTCTGGAAATAGGGTGTTTGACTCTTTGGGGTTTTTAAGTACATGCTTCCTCATTATTAGTACATTGAATTTTTTTAAATTTCAAAATACTCTGTTTTCCAAATCATTGTGAAATCAGTTCAGACCAAAGCACCAGTTTTACAGTGTGTGAAGTGCACTGTACCCTTCCCATAAAACAATTTCTGCTGTTACATATTGTTACACTGTTAGAATATAATTCATCCATCCAAGAAAAATGTGGAGTAATCTGGTACGTCCATAACTGTGTGAGAGTCTGTTTATGGACTGTGTCAAATTTTAATGTGGGTTTCTTAAGCAGTATGTGTTTGTATTCTGTTTGTCTGAGGTTTTATTTTCTGAATGTGTGGAGTTTCTCAGCAGTAATTTTGTTTCTTAAGCACAGTAGGTGTTCAGCTGCAGGCAGTGAGGAAGTTCATATGATTTATGAAGGAGTTCTGCTACAGTATTTTTTTCCTTCAGTAAAAATCACTGCAGAAGCAAATGCATTGGAACAGCCTGTAGCTGGTATTTAAACAAAACCTAATTTAAGATGATAATTTTTGTATAAACGATGTGCAAACAACAGATCTTTAGGCTGTGAGAGCGGCCTCAAATCATTCATGCTGCAAAGAGTTTTTCTTTTGCCTGTATTGTCAGCTCCTTACATGTCAAGAAGTTGATAAAGCCTGGTGAGCTCATGCCTTCTTTGAATCCCCAGTTCTGGGTAGACCTAGGTCTCCCTTCTCCCAGCAGTAGGAAAACAGGGAGAGGCTTCCAAATCCTGCTGGCTGTGTCAGGCAGCTTCACACCCCGTGGTATCAGTTGCTTGCCCGGGAGTGCACTGTCAAGGTGAAGAGTCAGTACTGAATGATTGTTGTGTAGAAAGATCCAAAGAGGCAAAAGATGGGGGTTTTTTTCTAGTTTCCACTTTTACAAATTCTGTATCAAGTGTTTGTTATTGGTTTGTTTTCTGATTCTGTTGAAGTGAAACAGTTTTCTGGTTGGAGATGTCCTTTATCATTTCAGGCTGAAAGACTTAAAAATCAAAGTAGGGGTGTGAAAACTACATGTGATGTTGGCATTTTTAGACTGAACGGAAAATACACCTGCTGGAGTTACTTGTTGATATGTAGTGACTACTTAACGTTATGTACAGCTTATTTTCTCTAAGAATGTGAAATTAAATGCAAACTCGTTTGCTGTTCCCTCACGGCCAGTGCCAGATAATTAGAGGGGATCCATTTCCCCCAAATCTTCCAGGTTGACATTGAAGTTGATGACTCATATAAGATAAATGGGATATGCTGGGGAGAACGGCAGATCAGAAGCTGTGGGAGGAAATACTCCTGAAACTACTGAGAATAATGAGATGTGTAACTAATGAAAAAAAGAAAATAATAAAATGCTTGGGGTTTAGGTATTTACAACATGGAACAGAATATCTTATACTGCAAGGAAAGGCATGGAAATAATCCCTGGTTTTCTCAGTTACCTCTGTTAGATAAATGTCTTTGAAACAAGACCTGGGCTGGGATGGGTGGGAAGGTTCCTTACCATAACTTTTTCAGATGCCAGTGTGGACCTTTGAGTACTGGTGAAACTTACTGAGTAATGATTGTGCCGGTGTGGCAAAGCCGACTTATTTCTGCTGCCTGCGGCGGTGTTCGAGGAGGGGGGAAGGGGAAAGGGAGAGAGTCCTCGGCAGTAGTTGTCTTGAGCAGCAGCGAATGCTGCTCCTTCAGCAACTGCTGGATTTATTTTTAACCGCTTGACTCATTCTTTGTCAGATGATTGACCACCGAGCTGCACAGCGAAACGCGAATGGGCAGGGGAGGCGAGCGTAACTAAAGGAAAGGGGGGAGTGGTTGTCTGGGAAGAGAGGTGGGATTTGGGAGTTGTGCTTCACATGCTCCGTGCCTGCTGTGTGAGAGAGTCCCGGGCTCCAGAGCCGGCAGCGAGCGGAGGCAGCCTGGGAAGGGAAGGGAAGGGAAGGGGAGGATGGTGTGTGCGCTGGGCTGCACAGCGGAGCTCCTTCCCTAGGCACGGACCGGGCAGCGCCGCTGGGACACCGCAGCACTGCACTGCCTGGCTGCAAAGGCGTGCTTTTTTTCCTGTGTTGGATGTTGCCATTCTAAAGGATTCTCATCATGATCGATAGCTCCAAGAAACAGCAGCAGGGCTTTTCCGAGATTTTATCGGCAGGAGATCTTAAGCCACTGAAGGAGAAGGAATGCCTTGAGGTGAACAGCCAGAAAACCCTCAAAGAAGGTCAGTCACTTGCTGGTTGGGGACAGAGAATGCAGAAGTCCTGGGCAGGTTCAGTTCAGCAGCATGTGTGGTGTGATGCTGTAGTCAGGAAGAATTTCTGTACGTGAAATGAGGTATTGTTTTCCCTCTTAAAAAAAAAAATATTCTAAATTTACCTGAGCTATTAAATAACAATGATGATACTTGATAGAAATTGTAGTATGAAGAAAAATGAGGGAGTCTTTTCAGAGTATAATTTAGTGCTAAATTAATGAAGTACTCTGAAATTGTCCCTTAAAAAGGCTTCAAAATGTCACTATTGAAGTAAATATAATGAAATAAATGCCATTAAATATGATGTGTCAAAATAAAACCCCACAAACCTTTAGTATTACACGTATTAGTACCTCATTTTCACAGTGCTTTTCTCAGCTCCTGTCTTTCTCTGGGATTCCCTTCTCCCCTCAAACTTTAAATGAGATTTGACTGCTTTTGAAATGTGTGCTTTTCAGAGCACATTGTGTCATTTTAAATATTTGGATTTAGACTGGGCATTACACTGACATAACACACAGGCATTAGTTTGTAAAACAGCAATAGTCTGAGAATATTTGGAGAATTATTTAAAGCTGACAAATAGTATGTGAGATTGATGGTAAGTAATACTTGTTAGGCAGAGGCAGTAATACTGCTGAGGCAGGGAAATGGGGGATTCTTCCAGCTGGCCTGGGTGAGGGGGCAGAAGGGAGAGACCTCTGGGGGTCCCTGCCAGCCCTGCCCCCAGCGCAGGCTGAGAACTGGTGTGAGTTACACACCGGGCTCCTGCAGCTCTGGGCTCAAACTCCAGCTTCACACTCAGTCACACACAAACTATTTGTAGGAGACAAAATCCCTGCTTTCCTTTTACACTACTCTGCCTTGGCTTTTACTCCAGATATATCTGGATTGTTTGGTGATTCAAAGATTTCTTCCTTGGTGTTGCGGCAAGACTCCTGCATGAAATCATGCCTCTCTCAGAATTTAAATTCTGCGTTTGTTTTGGGGGTTTGTTAATTTAATTTTAAATTTGTACCTTAATGAATGTTTAAAATAGCAAAAAGCCCATATTCATTATTAGATTCAGTACCTGGCAGTTCAACCTAAGTTGAGCAAGAGAAGATGCTGATTTTTATGTAATGTATTGATACCCATGGTCTGTTACTGATGAGAAAGATAATAAGTTGAGTGTTGCTGCATGTGGTGGTGGCTGAGAGCAGAACAGCTGTGCTCCCTTTGCAGCAGGAAAGTACTGACTGGAAGACAGGGATTGAAAGAAAGGGCCAACAGTGGCTCCTTTATCATGGTGGTTTTGCCTTGCAGTTCCAGCCCAGGCCCTGTTAAACCTGCTGCTGCTGCCTCTGAGGCTCTGGGGGGCAACAGCAAGAACGAAAGAAACAAGGGAGCTGAGAAGGACAGAGAAGTGACGGGACTGATGTGGGCAAAACAAAACCCATCCAAGCTAAGCTACCCAGAAATAAAGGAGAAAAACATGGTAAAAACTAACATGGTGGGTAGTGTAGGTGGGCTAATAAGTAACCAAGGTAATAATTATCCTCAGTCATCTTTGAGCATGTCAGTTATGTAGAAAGTGGATGAAAGAATGTACATTACAATAATGATGGTCTGTCAGACTAGTAAAAAACCTGCAATTATGGGACACTCTTCCAGTCTAAATTAATGAATATTTTAGAGCTTAAATTATTCAGTACATAAAAGAAGATATAATTGTTTTCCACAATCACTCTCTTTGCTTCCTTTTCTGTTTTAGTACCTGCTCTCCGTTTTCACTTTTCCCCGGTGAATATTGCTTATCCTTTTATCTCTCTGAAGTTTGGCAATGCAATGATTAAAATAATGAGCCTCTTTTTGAGAGTGTGATTGACTACAGGATCTCCTCTTCCAGCCTTTCCTCTTTCTAAAGCTTAGAAAAACAAGCATTTTCTTTCTTGTAGTGTATAGAATGAATTATAGAAAACATTCCAAGTCTGCTTGATTTGCATCTAGAGACTAAAACAGAACTTCACCTTTTCAGTTTATAACATTACGAAATATTCAGGTATTTTATATATTCTTAAAAATTCTATTGCCATTATTAATTTAATCCTACTTAATACTACAGATAACATTTGTGACTTTTTTTTTTAAATAAATTACAGATAACTTATTTTACGGAAGAGTATGTACTAAATTAACTTGTGCCATTCTGTCTCTCTTGTTTTTTCCCTCCTCTTGTTTCCTCCTGTCTTTTCGCTTTTAGTTCAAATGATATGGCTGGTTTTGCCACCTGAATCATCAAATGTTTTTGGGTTGGACACAAAAATACTTAAAAATACCACACGTGAATGGTTAAACCTGCAGAAATTGAAAATGTCATTGTATTGGGAAACCCAGATGAAGTATGTGGAGATACAGTAATTCAGAAAGTGCCTTTGTTCCTAATATGTTTTGCACAGGTTTGATAATCTGAAAACCCTGAGACAGTACAGTGCTTATTTTAGCAATGAGTACCTTAAGTGAATTGTTAGGTGCAGCTCTTTGTTTACTTAGTATTTCTTTATAAGGAAAGAGACTTTTGCTGGAAACAAAAACCCCCCCAGCATTGTCTTCAGCAAATTATTACTAAGGGCATTGGCAGGTTAGATTACAAGGATGAATTTTTTCCTTTACTTACACTAATGATGCATATTATAGCATTCTGTAACATGGGGACAAATCCTCTGAATTACCCTGCTGCTTTCTTGTAAATAGCTCCAATGTTTTTGTGGCATATTGTCCGTTTTGTGAAAACAGTTCTCACTTTCATCTGTTTTATTAAAATTACCTTTTGTGTGAGCAAAGGACAGAAATACTTTCTGGCCCTGAGGCCAGAAGTCCCGAAGCAGTGACTCTATATCTTGTAGCAGTGTCAAGTAAGCAACCAAAATACGCAGCAAATTCAAGTGAGAAGACTTCAATCAGGCTATCACTGTGCACACAGTCAGGAAGAGTCAGTGTCATCAATGTGTGCATGAGGAACGAGGAGTATATTGAGACTGCAGATTGAAAGGTTTCTAACTGACCACTGGAGAGAGTCTTGCCTTGTACCCCAAATTGCTTTAGTATAAAGATGAATGAGCTCCTGCAGAACTCCTGAAGACATAGTATTAAATTGGTGCAT
Organism: Acropternis orthonyx; assembly: GCA_035583155.1. Taxonomy (NCBI): domain Eukaryota; kingdom Metazoa; phylum Chordata; class Aves; order Passeriformes; family Rhinocryptidae; genus Acropternis; species Acropternis orthonyx. Next base: position 6,830,775 of record JAWWEU010000034.1, on the reverse strand, counting down.
CAAATCAGTGTGGTGCTACCTTAGGTGGGATTTAAAAGGAGATTGGATCCCAGTTTGTTTGCACTGTATTTTCAATATAATAATCTGGGCTTCCAAGTTACTAACTGCCTGCAAACTTCTTTAAAGAAAAAAAAAAAGAGACTAACCAGGAAGGAAATTTTCTTTCCACCTTGAAACATAATTTCTTTCCTGGATTTGTTTTGTGTTTTAAATTTACTGTTTTGTGAGGAACTGGAGACTGGCAAGTGCCTGAAACAGGATACAGGGTGGAATGAGTGGATTTCTCAGGTGTGCACTGGAATTGTCTTCATGTTGTCTGCTTAACAGATTTCCAGGTGTAGTCAGGAAGGGTTTCTTCCCTTCATCCCTTGCAATCAAATCCATATTGCATGGGAATTGTTTATTCAACAGACTTCCTGCTATTGCTGGCATGTTGGATATTGGTAATACTCTTGACCTCTGCTATGGTGGCATTTCAGACTTAGAGAATCTACTGTTGATTTGTTGGTGTTGGTTGGTTTGAATTTTTTATTAGGAAAAGCTCTTCAGTTTTATTATCTGGTGTTTAGAGGTGTTTTTATGACCCCTTATCAGTGGCAGTCTGTCAAGTATGTTTCTTGAGACATGGATAATAAGACAAATACTGGAGGAAAAAATATTATTCCTGTCCTCCTTAGTTAATAAAGGAAGCACTATAAATTCAGTGTACTGATCCTTTGAGGCTGTGTTAAAATCTACCATAAACAGGGTCTTTAATGTCAGTGGGATAATTGTATGTCTTAAAAGTAAATTGCCACTTATTCCACAAAATTTTTTTCTTCAGTGTAGCACTTAAATAAGTATGTTGTAATACTGTTATAATAAAGACATGCTTAAATATATCGATAAACCAAGGCCACGATGTATTAATTTCATTTTATATGTAATCTGTATACAGTTAGAAATATGGCGGCTAGCCAAGAGTTTTAAGAAAACTTGCTATGGCAATGGCAAGATTTCTTGAAGGTTTTGTAAAAGGTCAGGATTAAGTCTTCTACTGCCAAAAGTAGGTGTGGCCTCATCCAGCCCTGCCCTGCTTGCTGCCAGCTATCTGGGGTTGGCACTAGTGGTTGTGGAACCCTGGAGTGAGCGGGGTCAGTGCCCAAGTGTTACCGAAGAGCTCTTCTGCCACCACAGGGCTGGTTCTCATCCTGCCCAGAGCACTGACCTGACAGTGCTGGAGCAGCTGGGCTTGGAGGGAGGAACTGACCATTGGCTTTCCATTTGTAGTCCTGTCTTAGATCATTCTAAGTTATGAAACCACTGTCTGCTTTGCTGCTCTGCTGGGGGTTTCCTCTTTCCTTTCCCACCCAGCACAACATGTGCGTACCTCGGCCTCTCTGGGGCACAGTCCCTGGTAATGCAGCAGCTTGGCCATCACTGTAAGCCCTTGGACTCATCCACTGAGCACCTGCAGGAACCTGGTGGTGCCTCCAGAGCAGAGCTGACACAGGGCCATCACTCACATCCCAGTTGGCAGTCAGGCATCTCGGTGTAAATCCACCTTCCTCGGTGCTTTGAATTAATGTGTAATTGCCTGAGTTGGAGAATCTGCTTGGGTGTGCATTTTGTTTGCTGGCTCTGCTTTGCCCAGGAATAGTATGGAAAATGGAGGGGGCTTGGCTGGAAATCATCTGTCATCATCAACATAACGTGCTTCAAATTATCACAAAGCAAGTCATAGTAGATGTAGAATTTAAACTCAAGTTTCCTGAGTCCCTGGATGGTACAGCTCTGGGCTGATGGTAGTATTTGAGGAAATGCAAATTATTTTCAAAAAATATTTTTTTGCATTAAAACCCAGAAGATTGTACTTAGCAAAGGAATACTTGAAGACTTAGAAAATGTTATTGTTAATATACTCAAACTCTGCAATTTTACAGAAATTGGAAATACAAGCTTTAGTTTACTCAGGTTTTTCACGCAAGATGGTTGTGAAATGTAAACAGAATTGTGAAAAGTATAGATTTTGCTTTTTACATATACCTGCACATATATACATATATCTATATATGTATGTATATGTTCATCCCAGCAGATGGTAATTTGTTTGGAGGCTTGTGTATGTTCTGGCTTGTTTCTAAGCAACATGTTCCACAGCAATATGATACAATACAGATTGTCCTATATCCGAGTCATTTAAGCCTCTCCTCTAATGATATTGTTATGCTTTATATGTTTGTTTTAAATGTTAAGTTTACATTTCGCTATCTTTCCCATCTAGGTTTTCATTTTCTCCTTTCAGTAGGGTGGTGTTACTGCTGGAAATGGTTACATGGCATTGTCACTGGCTGACAGACAAAAGCTCTAAGTCACAGTGGTATAATTTAAAAGACTTGGAAGTCCTGCAGGGTTTCGCTCCAGAATCTGAAGAGATTATGTGAAATGGCCCTCAGTACTCTCATCTCACACACTTTACATTCATCCAGAACAATTCTAAGCTGCAATGAAAGTATGACTGAATAATTGCTTAAAACGAGTCTGCAACAGAGCTGTTTCACTTCTTAATTATTTTGGGTATAGTCTTAGCAGAAAAATCACATATATAATCGTAGAAAAAAGAACATTAAAATTATATAAAAATAAGTAAGGTGGGGTTTTTTTAATACAAACAAGTACAAATAAAAAAAATATTTCCTTTTTTAAATGATACCCTGGCATATGTGGAAGTTTTGAAGACTAAACCTAGTATAACATACTCGTGATTAGATGGTGTCTGGTTTTTTTACAAGATGAATTTATTTTATTTTTTTAAAATTGAGAGTGTTTAACATACTGTGTCAGCATCTTCAGGCTGATGGGAAGTGAGTACCACAATTTCAAATGCATGTTGTCTTTAAAATGCTGTACAACTTACTTGGAATGCCTTCCAGCAAATTACAGGTAGCTGAATACTGTCATGATTTCCCCTCTCCTTCCTTCCTTCTGTGATGTGCCATGTGAATGAAGTGAAGGCTGTATTACCAAATTTCTGACTTTGGTCAGGTGGAATGTGTGGTGCCATATGCAAACTACCACACTGCATGACATGACCTTCCTGAAACCTGTACCTTGCATGTCACCTGCTCTTTCTTTTACTCGCTGTACAAAACATTCAATTTACCTTTTTTTTTTTGTTTGTTTTATTCACAGAACAAATATTAGTGGAAAAGATTAGCCATTTCTGTCTCACTAAAGCACTTAATAATTGTAAATAGAGTACAGCACCTCATATAGAGTTGAGGGAGAAATAATCACAACTCAGGAGAAAGCAAAACCTCTATCTCTGGAAAATTAGCTGAGCATAAAGTATGCTGTTTAGAAAATAAAAACTTTGAAGGCCAAGCAGATGGGGTTTGGGCTGCAGGATGCTCAGGAAGTACTTGATACTCCAGTTCTGCAGTTCTGCAGCTGCTGCCCTGGGAGGTTGGTCCAGAATTCTGATACAAAGCTGATGCTTAGATCACTCCTAAGCCCACCTACGTGTGCTGAAATCCTCTGTTCCACTTCGCTGCCACCCTGCTGCTGGTACACGTGTGTTAATGTGACAGTCCCGGTGCCAAATCCCTGGCTGTCAGTGGCTTCCGAGAGGGGTGGGGTAGCAGAGCGCACCTCCTGTTCCCAGCGGTGCCCCGGCGGCATTGCCCCGGCTCTTGGGAACATCTCTTCCCTGTTCTCCGGCCTCACTGTGGCACAGGCTCTGGCTGCAGGAAAGCTGTTTTAATCTGGCAGAAAGAAACGGAGGCTTTCAGTGTAACAGCTCTTCATTTAAAGGAAAGGGCCCTGTTCCCAGCACTGGCTGTTTCCATGGCAGCCAGCCTGGAGACTGCACTGGAGTTTCTACCGCTTGGAAATTTCCAAGGGGCTGTGCAGGAATGTTGGACATTACATGTTCCCATTCTGACTTTCAGTTTTAAGGGTTTAAATAGCTAATAACCACTGGATTTTAACTTCAGAAGAAATAAGGAGATGATTACATACAGAACATTTAAAAAAAAAAATCTTGATGCATTGTTTTTCTTCTTGCTGCCATTTGAAAGAACTGTGTGATGGAGCCCTTCAGCTGTGTAATTGTGAAATGGCAACAACTATTTGCTGTGTTACAGTACTTTTATAAAAAGATAAAATCGATTTTGAAATAATAGGATACATAATGAACTGTGATAGATGTGGAATTATTAGTGCTGGAACTGTGCCCAGCACGTGTTCTGGTTTTTTTCAAGACAAGAAGCCGTGGTGAAAGCTTGTCAATCAGCACAGATAGCATTGTTCCTGCAGGACAACTATCAATTTATTTTTGGCCTCTTTACATTCCAGTGCTTGTGATTATATAGTACTACTTTGAGACTGCTCTTCTATAGGATACACATTACAGATTTGTAACAGAAATCACTTGCTCAGCTTTGATAAAAGCTGTTCGAGGTTATTTAATAATACGCTTTATTTTCACTCATTCTGCCGTTCACACTGTGTAAGACGTGACTGGAGCACACTGTTTCCTGCCTTTCCAAGGGCCTCGTACAGAACGCCTTGTGTCTCCTGAAGTGCCTGTTTGTGGCAGTTTTCCCCTTGTAGGGCTTCAGCAGGATATTGAGGAGCTTGCTTGTTCTGGCTGTCCTTAGTCCTTGTGCCCCTGCAGGGCACAGTGTGTGTGAACCTGAGCAGGACTCACTGTTGGAGAGCAGGGGCCGTTGGCTTTGTGAGAGTTACTGCTCTACAGAAAAACACAGCTCCGTGGTAAAGTGCGCCAGTTACCAGATGACCTCTGCCTTTTGTACCATCATCTCTGCTCCCTGGCTCTTGGAGATGTTGATTCCCTGACGTGCTAACACTGGAGGAAGCTGTAGGAGTGGGAGCACCAGGCTCTGGCGCTCAGTTTTTTCAGCTGGCGAAAAATCTGCACCTCCAGTGCAGTCACAAGACTTCTGCTGCCTTTGAGAGTCAGATAACCAGATGTTCTTACTGTGAGGAGGGATTATGCTTTTCTGTTTTGTCAGTAAGTATTAAATAAGCTATCCAAGCATTAATGATCATTTTATTGACTGATGAAAACACATGGAAATTTTGGCATCTCTTGGTGTTCAAGTGTTAAAATCATACAGTGACTTCAAAATAAAAAAGAATGCCCGCCCTTCTCCCTCAGTCAAAACAGGAATTTGACTGACCTCTGTGCATGGCTTTTATTCAGAAGCAGTTCACAGACAACTTTGAGAGTTGCAGTGGTGTGAAGGAGGATTCCTGCCAGATAATGTGAAGTGCAAAATATTTGTACCATCTTTTAGCAACTAGATTTGCTCAGTGGTGTTAACACAGCCCTTCTTTCGCACATGCACTTTAAATAGGAAAAAGAGTGTTGCTAACATTAATAGTGTATTAACATATCTAAATATTTGTTAATTTGGGGGCTTTATTTCAGAGATCACCTTCTATGATTTTGGATGTTATGTAAGTAACTCCCTGATTTTAAAAGTGAAAAAGTGAGAGGTAAATTATCTGACAACAAGCTGTATGGATTGACCCTGATAAGAACAATCAGTTAAACACAGTGTTGGAGTAAGTACCATTCCAGGGGGAACTTTGCTTTGTAGTACCTGCACCTCATGTTGTTTGAATTCTCCCTTCCCCTGACTCTGTGCTGGCTTGTCTGTAAATGGTTCTTCAAAATAAAGGGGGAGGGAGGGGAGAAAAAACCCAAACCCCAACCCACACTAGGACAAGTAGCAAAATACATACATATTATATTTGGATAATGCCTCAACGATTGTTAGATTTTGTTGGTTGGCTGGTTTTTTGTTTGTTTGTTTTTTGAGGCTGTGCCCTCCTATCTCATCCATCCCTATTAGATTTACTGCTTTGTTTGTTACTGATTGTTCTAGAAATCTCTTGCTATATGTATTTCTGTATATGTGATAAGCAAAGTCTGTATTAGCTTTGATTACATTAGATTTAAACCAACCTGCATTCTCTTCTAGACAGTTTCTCACTGAAAAAAATCACCAATTCTTCGTCAAAAGTGCAGTTCTCACATTGTGCATCCTTGTCTTTGAAGATATTTTCCGTATTGTAAACTTGAGATTTAGTTTCCATGACTCCCATCTTCTTGTCTGTCTGGCTGCTCTTTGAGCTGCTTTTTGTGAGTCCCCATTTTCTCCTGAGCTTTCCACAAACCTCATTCCTGTTCCCTTCCTTTATACCTACTGCAGGGTCACCTCCAGGATAATGAATGTGTCTGTAAGGTCTGTCCCCTACACTACAGAGACAATAGGAGGGTCATCACTGCCTGTAGTGTGACCATCTGCAGACCTGTAAACCAAATGTGCTCTGCCCAGATGAAGTTATGCAACTCAAGTATAGATGTTAACATTTCTTCCTTAGAAACATCTCTGCTTTTTACTTTGTGTCACTGTGGAAGCTAAAACTCTTTTAGGTCCTTGGGTCTTTTAGAGATATATAAACATTGGCTTTTTCCCTGATGTATTTGCTTTGGAAAAGCAAAACTTTTTTAGATTTTCAGCTTTTAAAAATAATGTATCTAGAGGTTGTACTCATATTTGCTTTTTATTTAGAAACTTTCTTTAGTAATGCATTCAACTGCTCAATACTTTTTTGTTTTTAATTTAGACACCCAACCTTTTTTTAACCTTCTTAATTTTGGAGTTGATTGCAAAAACAAACATCTGGTTTTCATCCAACTTTGTTTCTGTTTAACCTCCTTGCTGTGGTTAAGTCAAAATCTTCAATTATTATCTTATTCCATCTTTCTAACTATGAGTCATCTCTTCTTTAGTATTCCCCCTGCAGTGCTTCCCTATTAGTCATGCTACAGGCTGTCCTTTCTTTATTATGTAATCTATAAGTTCATGATATTTATTTAGTAAGTGAATAACTGCACCTTCTGTATCTCCTAGATCTCTCAGTTTTTCAGTTTTCACACAGGTTTTATGACTTGTCCAGGTACAGATGGGACAACTTCAGAATCCTCCCTTAGTTGCTTTGTGATGCCCAGAGTGGGTTCACAGATGAAGGGTAGACAAGGAGTTTATGGGAGACAAGAATGATTGATTTTATATTTTTGCTAAAAAATGCTAAAGCTTCACACATGAGCACATGTGGTTTCTGTGCAGGTACATTCTTAACTGTTCTTCTCATCCTTTTGCTGAGTTCCATGCATGTTCTCTTGTTAGACTGGACGTTGTTTAGGATATGGGTCAGTTTTTAATCTCTCTGCAAAGCTTAAGCCAAATGTCTGATCATAACTGAAGCCACAAATCACAGATACAACACATCCACACATTACAGAGCAGGGCTTCCCATCATCTACCTTTGGAAATGCTGTTCATTATAATACGTTCAGTAATGATGTTCTTTCCCACTTCTGTTTACTAACATTGAAAGCACTGTCCTAGTAAAGCTTAGGTGGCTACAGCTGAACCAGCTACACCTGCAAAATGGGGTTTATGGGAAAGCTTAGTAAAAGAGAAAGTCTGAGTAAAAAGCCTACTAGAAGTCAGAAATATCACCACAAATGAATTATTTCTTAATCAATTACTTGCCTGTTATATGTTGGTTTATGAATCTCAGCAGTAATAACATACCTGTTGTAATACTGCCAGCATTCACTTTTGAATCCACTGTGTTCCAGTTGAAAAAAACACTAATTCTGCTTTACTTACTGTGTCTGACATACATCAGCTGCACTGGGACATCACTGATGTTGGAGCAGGTCATTTTGTTTGAAGACCTTGGGCCTGAAATAAAGAGGTATATGTTTAAAACTGACCTGTAACCAGGTAAAAGATTTGGTAGATGCATTCGTAGTGTGCTTAGTGTTCCAAGAAAGCCAAATGTAAGTATGGTGGAAATTTGGACCAAACGCAGCTGTACAGCATCTGTGAGATTCCTGCCCAAAGCATGACATGGTTTTCATCCCTTGCCACAGCTTTCTAGTTGTGTAAAAGAAAGCATAATTTAAGCATAGAAGAGAAGAAAGACAAGTTTAAATCTACTCAGGACCAGAAGTATTGGGTCTGAAATACAGTGGTCTTGAGAAATTTTCTTTCACATGACTTGGATGGGTAAGATTTTTTTTAAAGGGATTGCACATATAGTTTTAAGCCTAAGTCTGAGCTGTCTTGATCTTACCAGTTGTAAGCAAGGAAATCCAAAACAAGAACATGCCAGAGCTTTTTTGCTTTCCTGTAAACACCACACCAGTGAGTGAATTCCTCAGTGACGGAGGAGATTCTGAGAAGTATCCCCAAGGTTAGAAGCTTAACACCATAACATTATATTGTGTGCTTAAAATGCATTTCCATTGACTTTTTTTTTTTTTTTAATGCATATTTGTATAATAAAGCTTGTGGATTTGTAGAGTTGGACATACATCCGTAAATGTGTGTTTGCACACGCTGACTGCATTTTGGGGGTAATTAGACCAACTGGACTTAGGGCACCCACGTGGGTTTCTGCAGGCAGCTTTGAACTTGCTCTACCCACACTCTGACTTTTCCTGGGAGCAGGTAACTGTCTGTGCTACAGCCCAAACCCAGCTGGCGTAAGACTCCAGGCAGTACAAGTTTGCATCTACTAGTAAGAGATACTGTAGGGAGAGGTCACGGCTTACTTGGAGACACATGGCATTACGGAACACAAAAATAAACTATTATAAAATGATTCTTCAGTTAACTTTTTACAGTCATGTAATACTATTTGGAAAATACAGTGGCCTACTTTAAAGCAGGTATTTTCAAGTTTCCAGAGTAATTCAATACCTTGTGAATGACTTTTCATCAATTTCCATTTTAGTAATTCTTGTGTAACAGTGTTGTGAAGTCTGAACAGATCTGCTGTGCCACAGCTCTGAAATGTTTGTATTTAAACTCTCAATGTTTGTGTGACACGAGAAAATAATGTCCTTGTTTTCAGGACTTGCTATTCCCGGTCTTAATGCTTTAGCCAGAGGAGTATCCTTCCTGTGCTGCAGAACAGGAAATAAGCTGGTTCCTTTTAAATTCTGGAAACAATTAACTTTGTCCTCAGCTTAATTTTTTAAAAATTACATTCATTTTGATGTTTTGCACAATGCATTGACTTGTTTTGCTTCCTTGTGAAATACAATGGGAACAGCATAGCATAATCATACAGCCATAATAAGCCATCAGGTCTGCATTTAAGAATGTAAATATTACATCTTTAATGTATGTTTTCTCTTGACCATCCCTTGTTCAGAAGATGTAATTTCACATTGGACTAATATAATATGTGTCAAAGAGAAAATGAAGCACTGCAATAAACTGATACAGAAACAAGGGGCAGGGAACAGTGGAAGAAAGAAACAACTATTTTTTTTTCCTTATTGTTTTTTTTCCCTGGGAACATTTACAAAAAAGCCATAATCTTTGAAAGTATAAGGCCTTTATGTCTATATATCCTCCCCCAGGTTCTGTGGTTCCCGGTGTAGTATTTCATCTGTGTCACACTGGTTACTCAAACAGTAACAATGAGAAACTGTGTATTTTATTAAATGTAATGAAACATAAGAAGTTACCTCAGAAACTTTAATAACAGGTTTTCCATGTTTGACAGCATTGTATTTAGTCTTTGAAGTAATTATGGTAACACATATCTCAGTCAGGAAAACAGCATTTTCTGATGTTCAGAGACAGGATAAAGTCTGTTCCTGATGGTATCATTTCTGGTGTTTTTAAATAAGCCAGGTAAAATCAGGGTTCTCTTCAGTTTCTTCTGGTTCAGCAAGGTTTACTTAAATGTACAATCAGCCTTTATATTTAAAAAAAAGAAAATCCTGAAGGAAAATCAACCAAACACATACATCTTTTCTTCTAAAGTGCTCTGGAAACATAGTTTGTGTTTCAGCAGTGAAGTCGTGTCAGATTGGTTTAGGACATGTAATAAGGCTCTATAATCATTACATGTTGCAATTTATGTTATAAGCTTTTTACCTCACTGTTTTCTTGCTGTATCCTTAATAGTCCTTCTGAGGCCCAGCTGATAGGAAAAGTGGATGTATGCATGAAATACAGTCCCTTTACCACAGAGCAGCAAACTCTACTCTAAGTGTGGGTTGGAAGGGATTGCTCTGAACTGTGTTAATGGCAGCTCTTCCTTAATGCCAAGGGACTTAGAGGTTATGGTGGGTCTGGATACACGGAGAAAAGATACTTCTGGAGTTGACATACTTGGTTTTGGCACTTTCCAAGGGACAGTGTGCTTACACAGGAATCCATGTTTGCTTTTGGCAGTACTTCAGCTGAGGCTGCAACAGAGACGGACACGAGAACAGCTGGTGGACCAGGGCATCATGCCACGTAAGGATTGTGTTTTTTCTAGTAATTTGTATTTCTGTAATGTATGAATTGTGAACTGAACATATCAAATAATGAAGATAAGCATTCCTGTGAGATTCATTAAAAATAACATTAGCATTTGAAAAGACTTGTGGAATCCTTTTGGTAACTCAATGAGCATGTAGTAAATTCATCGTTTTACCTCATGTTTCAGTTAAAATAGCCATTGTGATGAAAACACAATGGTTTGGAGACATAGCCTGATTCTTCTTTTATTTTCTCTATTTAAATAATTATGATTAATTTATTAAATAAACTGAATTGCATAAATGAATGGACATTAGTAACAAAGCCAGTGTTAAAGAGCGGAATGGCAGGAGTTGCCAAACAAATGAGGGGTGCACAGAAAGCATGAAGAATCCATAAGTGGACAGTGTGGAATCACACTGGGCACAAGATAGTAAGTTCAAGTTGTCAAGAGATTCAGCTGTGAAAAGTGATTTTTATCAAAAGCAAACAAAACCGCCAACTTTTGAAACATCAAAATTATGTCAAGCAATTATAAATAGCCCAGTGCACACCAGTGAATTGTAGCTGGAATGCACAGTATCTTAAAGCTCATCTGTTCTGGAAGGTTTCTGAGTGTGCAGCAGACTTGAGATTGCTTTCCAAAGCACCTTCACCCCCAGGTCTGTAGTGCTGATTACCTTCAGGAACAGAACAATGTGTTTGGTTTTGAGTGACACCTGGGAAAAAAATTCTAAACTGTCAGAGAGCGTTAAAGATTTTGTTCTGTGGTATCTCATCTCTGCCAAAAGGGTGGCCACTGAGATGGGGTTTGCCTGTTGCCATGTTACCCTCTCAGCAATTCAACTGAGAGGACGCACTCTACAGTTTTATGTTTTTTCTAGCTAAATAGTGGGTTTTACTCTTTTTTGCCATTTAGCAGCTAACCATCATTCTGTTTTCTACTCTGTACATTTAAAGGCCTCTCTCTATATTTTTTTTTAAAGTCAGCACAAATAGTTCCTAAGGGACAGTCCAGTTCTCCCTAATAACAGCAAGCTTGAGGTATGGACAGACAGTAAATACAGTGGAATAAATGAAAAGGTATTTGGGCATTCTGAACCTTACCTAATAAAATTTCTACTGTGGAACAGTTTGGTAAATAAACACCTCTGTACATAGTGAAAAAGTTGACTGTGACATGGTAATATCTGTTAAATAGGAGTATTGCTTATCTCTGCTAAATATAGGTGAATACAACTAGCATGAATGCAGCGTAAGCCTGGTCAGATGCAAACACGACTCTGAGGTGGTGTTAAACACCCATACACACGTACTGATTAGGATATTTCTTTTGGAAATCACTTCCTGCCAATTTTAACTCTTACTCTCCCTTCACAGCTTTGAAGAGCCCAGCTGCATTCCATGAGCAGATAAAGAGCCTGGAGCGAGCCAGGGTAAACCACTTTGTGTAAACTTGTGATTAACATCTGAAACTGGATAGTCAGTTGTGTGTGATACTGAATTCTCTAAGTACATGTAAAATTAGCATTGCAGTAATAACATGTGCTTTTATCTTGGAAGAATTCATTAAAATGTAATATGGATGCCAGATCTGAGAGGAATTTTCTTAAGCCTTCACAGATTAAGGTGGGGAGAATAAACTTATGGTCATAATGTAATGCATAGCTACCTCCACTTAAGGATGGGATGCATTGGTAAATTACGCTTGTGCAGTATTTCTGTAGCCAGTCTATACTATTGTGATGATGCGGTGTTTTTGGATTAAATCCACAAACATTCCCAACTTGTTTGGGGAAGATAGAAAGTCATTAGCACTGCTTAACTGAGAGGAAAACAAAACAAAACTAAATGAACACCTGTGCTGCCCATGTACTGACAGCAATGTCCACCCATAAGTGCACATATTCATTGACTGGAGATAGGGCATTTATCAAACTGCTTTCATTTTTCTAGTGAACAGTAGTTAATGCCATTTCCTCCTTTCTTTTCAGACTGAAAATTTCCTGAAGCACAAGATTCGCAGCAGGCCGGACCGCTCGGAGCTGGTCAGGATGCACATCCTGGAAGGTATGGTCCAGCTCCAAGCCCCTGGGCTGCTGCAGGAGGGACTGCTGCTGTGCACTCACTTGTCTGGTTGAGTCACACTTCAGTGGGAATGGTTTCTGAAGGTTTATATGCTCTATTTCCCCTACCTCTACAGTGTATTTGTTTGCTATTGCATATCGCCCTTGATCTATACTGGTAATTATACCGTGGTGTATGTACACGGAGTGTTCGTATTGCTCCAGTTCTCACTCATGCCCTAAAATGTCCTGACAGCCTTGTGCTCCCCCTGCCCCAAGAACCTTGAACAAATGTGACTGTTACCCTGCTGTGCTATTTGTCTTGTTGCTCAGGTCATTGGAAACAAGTCTCTTTATGAGACTCATTATTGTGTTGCACCATAAACTTACCAAATACAGAAATTACCAAATAACCATAATCCAAGTGAGTTTAAAAGCCATTGTATTTCAAAATACGCATTTGAAGAATCCTGGTAGAAGCTTCCATATTGATAGATCACATTCATAATGACAATCCCATAATGTCATTGAAAAGTAGATTTGAAGACTCAAATCTGTGCTAGAAGCTACTTTTAAAGGTAAACTTTCAAAGACATTTGTGAAGAGAGAATCCAGAAATTAATGGATTAATTAAACTTTAGCACAGCTCCCACTGGTAAATCATTAGAGCAGCAAATGCTCTAGCTTATAACTGGCACTTGTTCTTTTATATTCTCTGCTTTGTTGTTGGACATTATACAGATGTTTACCAAAGGTATTACTGCTGATAAAAAGGAGATTATATAAAAACACGATCAAGGGGATAAATAACATCTACTCATATGATCTTATTTTTGCTTACTAATTTGAGAATTTTCAGAATACTACTGGGCTGCTTTTGATAAAAGTGGAATGGTTATTGCAAAGACAAGACAATGTTGTTTGTAATGAAACTGGGGAAAGTTTGGAACAGGATATTGAATTCAGTACATCCTTTCAGAGACCGTTGCAGAGCCTTCGCTCCAAGCCACGCAGATGAAACTGAAGAGAGCTCGGTTGGCCGATGATCTGAACGAGAAGATTGCTCAGAGACCTGGCCCGATGGAACTGGTAGAAAAAAATATTCTTCCTGTAGACTCCAGTGTTAAAGAAGCTATTATAGGCAAGTAGAACTCAAACATCTTCTGTTCCTTATCCATGTGGTGTAGTGGAAAATAATAATTTAACTCTTGAGGGTGACATTCACTAGAAGAAAACATATACTAAGTTTATTACTACTTATTCTTTCAGCTTCTGAGTCCTAAACTCTGTCATCATTTAATTAAAATCATCCTATTGTTATTGGAAACTTTAAGTTAGTAATATATGTTTTGAGTATAGTACTGTCCTGGAAAAGGACTGTTTCTTAATCAAAATTATTGCAAAATAATCAAAGATTGTGGCCATTACTCTGTCTGTTGTAGGTGTCTGCGTGCACTCCACGTGTGTTGAACATACTTCTTAATCTCTTACTAAAACCACTTCTGCTAGACACTTGGTTTTATTGATTCTTTGCATCTGATTTAATGTGGCTGTCCTTATATAAAAAAACACAATAAATACTTAGGTACCATATGTTTAGACTGCTGAAAACTGGTCATTTTCCAGCAATTAGCTAACTCTGCTCTGAATGTCTAAATTTAATTTGCGCAACTAAAAAAAAAAGGTGTTTGTTTCTTTGTCAACATTCTAGCAGTTGGACAAGAGAATTATCCTCAAGCTTTGGATGATTTTTCATTTGATGAAGACAGCAGTGATGCTTTATCACCAGATCAACCAGCCAGCCAAGAATCCCAGGGTTCAGCAGCTTCCCCTGGTGAGCCAAAAACAAGTGACTCACCATCACCTATAACCCCAAATGCTGCTACAGCAACACAGGTACAGTTTTTAAATGTTTAAATTGTCACAGGATGTTTTTGATCTGGCACTATAGAAATGGGGCATAGTTTCACATGGAATGAATCCATCTGCTGCTGCTATGGCAGGGCCTGGGACTCCATTTGCTCTTTGGGAGTGCTTAGACTCAAGCCCTGGCTTAGCTGTTGGCAGTGATGAAATTCCCATAGACTATAGCGAAGCCATAAATTCCCTGAAATTCATTATGACCCATCGAAGATCTGCAGCTTTCCCAGAAGTTGTTTAAAAGGTCATGGCCATGGTTTACTCCAGCTGTTATTGATTACTTAATGTCTGTCTTCAATCTGCAAGGTCTTGAACTCATTAGAATTAAACTTAGCTGAAACAACAGTTGACGTCAGTTCCATTATGTTCAGAAAAGTCCATAAAAAAGGTTTCCCACATAACTTAAATATTCTTTCCTATAGTTTTAAAATACTACCTAAGGAATTTACTATTTAAGAAATTAAAATAACACTAATGTTGATTTTTCTATGAGGTTTTTAGCATTTTCCCAAGTTACAAAGAAAGGAAAGTAACTGTGTCATGTAATGTTGTCTTTATAGTAGCAGATTTAAATGCGTGAAGATTTAAAGAGTAATGGATTTGAATGGAAACTACTGTTTTCAAAAAAAAATAAGTTTTGAGAGAGAACTCTTTGTAGAGCACTTTAATTTTGTAATTTTAAATGGACAGGATTGCCTACCCTGTCTTTAAATACATGTAAAAGTGCTGATCTAAAATAATTTGTAAAATGAAAGAAAGCATGTGCTACAACTTAATTTGTTTTCTATTAGCTACTGAAAGCACACTTTATATGCACAATCTCAGTTACCTGGATGCTTTCTAGAATATATTGTACAGTGCTTGCTTCACAGGTGTTTATCTTCACCTTTGAGTTAATCAGTAACTTTAATCATCAGTGAGAGATCCCTATTTATTTAAAGGTTACTATGTTTAGCTTAAATAGATAGTTTGTGATGTTTCCTGTCATACCTCAGCCAGTAATTTTAAACTCACTAAAACCAGCTAAGAGGAGAATGCTCTGCTTTTAACTAGATTTTTGCAACTCTTGTGGAACTTCTTCTTTGGATAGAGAAAGAGGCTCCAGTGTGGGGAGAGGCAAGAAAGTCAACATCTGCTCTTTGATGGCCAGAAGCTGGAACGGTCAGCAAACCCCAGCCCAGCCAGACCTAACGATGCTCATCCCCACTCCTTAGCAGCTTGGTCATTTGAGAGTGACAGAGCTAAGGAAGTGACAAGCTGTGCTTATCTTCAGTTACACCTTGAGTTAGTGTTTATGGAAATAACGAGTAACAAAAAATCCTGCCTTGTATCACTGCTGAGTTACTTGTTCAACGAAGTTCACCCCTGAGTGCTGAGCAGTCCTGTCTGCTGGGCAGGTCCTGACCCTGAGCTCCTCTTTCTCTCAGTAAGCCCGTTTTCCTGATGTACATAAACAAAAGCAGCTGTATTATTACAGAAGAATAATTTATGTTTCAGATTGATGCATTTTACCATACTATTCAAGTTTATACTTCAGTAAATTATTTAGTAAAAAATTTTTTTCATCATAATATTATATATATGAAGTGACTTACAAATTGTGTCAGTACAATAATATTGCACTCAGCTTTGTGTACTTGGTACACAGAGTAAAAAAACAGATAGATATTGTTTATGCTCTGAAGACCATATTGTTTTGATGACCATGGACACTTGGTAACTGAGTAGTTCAGGGTCTGGAATTGCTCTCCTTGGTTTTCTCATTACCACATTAGATAGAAAAAGCATTGAAAGTTCATGTTCAAAACCAGTGCTGGACACAAAGTATGGCACCTTCATTTTATTTCATTGTTCCCTAACATACAGGTTAAGATGTGAATTGGGTTTCCTGTTGAGAGAATATGATTTGTGTTGAATAAATTGAAAATAAACTACATGAAATTAGATTCCTCAGTAACGAGTTAGTTCCTAATGGAGAGTTAAATAAAAATACTCAAAGTAATACATGCCAAAAGTTTTTCAAGTAGGAAGCATAAGAGAGATAGGTGATTACAGAAACAAAGTAACAGAGCACTTGAATGTTATTGAAAAACCACTTCAGATAGAATTTCAGTCTTTTGCTTATGGATTTCATAAGGTATTACAGCCACTCTGTGCGCAGATCTAAAATGAGAAGTTGCTCTTCTGAAGAAGAAAACAAATGCTTACCTTGCTGTTCCTTTTGAAATAAAGAACAACAGCACAGCAGGTCTCTACAGGAGATGTGCCTGGGAAATGCTCCTTTATTCTCTTAATGTCCTCTGATAAATTTTAAATTTTATTACAATAAAAAAATACAAAGAATGTTTTGAAAGCAGCGGATGTAGCCACAGTTCTTTTCAAGGCTTCCTCCTCCACGCATTTCCAGAGCACAGAGGATGTAACATAACTTTGAGAACCTTCAGCTCTTGTTGACTGATGACCTAAAACTTGCTTTAATCCATCTGGTAAAGATTAGGCATTTTAACCACACTCTAAAGAGATCAGATTGTGGTGTTCACAATGCAGAAGACATTAAACAGATCTCTTCAAAAAAGCTGAAGTATTTTGCTTGATGGAACAGAATATAATGACTGTTTTCTTAATATAGTCACTGTAGCTTGTTAAGCTGCTAGATTCTTGTTTGCATCCAGCAGAAAAGGTGCAGAAATCGTATTGTCTGAAAATAGGGATCTATTCAAATGAAATAATTATTAGTTTATGAAGTAATCAAGTTAAGAAGCCAAGACCTGTTATACTTAGGTTTTTTAATTTAAAAACTTATAAAGTAAATTATATGCATGGTTGGTTACCTCATCTGACACTTGCAGGTAAAATTGGAAAGTCTGTAAAAAGTTTCGTAGCCATTAATCCTCTGTAGGTTAGGATAACAACTAATGTAAAGAAAAAGTAATGTACTCTGTGGCAAGAGGACAATGTTTAACACCATGATTTTCACACAAAGTGAATTAAAGAGATGATGGTGGGTTTTTTCTTTGTTGTTTTAGTTTTGTTTGGTTGGGTGTTTTTAATTTACGAACTTTCCCATTTTTAAGAGTATTGTCATGCTGTCATCATGGATTTCTTTTCATAGCCTATAAAGAGTAGCTAAATAGAAGTCAAGTTATTTGGTTGGGTTCAAGAAGGACCAGAATGATGACCAGTAAAAGATCATGTAATGAATAAGCTGAAGTACCAAACATTTAAAATGCTTTTTAATTGGGACTTCATGAAAAGAAAATTTAAGAAATAGGAAATCATGAGATGATGAGAATTCCTCTGTGCTTTATGGTAATGTGGTACATTACACTTTGATTCAAAGACAAGTTAAGTGCTTCTTGAAATTTTACTGCTCTAACTAGAGTATGCCTTTAAGCTTGATAGGAACAGTATGCTGGAATACAGCATTCAGAACCCTTTTTCAAAGGCTAAGTCCCTCTAACATCCCCTGCCAATTCTTATGCAAGTCCTGCAAATAACAGACACTGTGTAGATATCAGATGCTTTCCAGAGCAAACACTTTGAAACTTGCATGTAAAAATAGAGACATTTGTGTGTTTAGCCTGCCACCATAGACTGACACAACCCCAAGACAGGCACGTCTCAGTGACAGGGTGTATTAAATCTTGCCATTTAGTAAAGCAATAATCAGGAGCTTAAAGGTGCAAAATGTGTACCAAGTGCTTTTAGCAAACTGATATAAGTCCTTTGTGGTACAATCTTGTGGTAGGATAGTAGAGTATGGGAAGAAATGAATTAGAGAGAACTAGAGGACTTAACTAGAATGCAAGTTTTAGAATTAATTTGGAAGAAAAAGGATATTTACTGATACGAACATATGGAAAAAAGAAGGGGCTTTTACAAAAGGCACATTGTACTAGGTGATTTAATTACTTAAACAATAGAAATGCAACTGATCTCATCTGTCTGGATTTAATACTGTATGACATTAAACACTAGCAAAACTGAAGATGGAGATTACCAGAAATGAGACACAAAGAGGGAAGTATTGGGTTGAAAGGAAATTGGTAACAGTGCTCTGTGGGAGTTGATTTGGGGACTTTTTGGTTTCATGTTACCATTAACAACCTTGACGTAAGAACGGGCTACCTAACAAAAGTAGGAAGCACAGTCAGCACACAGAAGGAACTGTTATTATGCAGAAAGAACTGGTTGATTTGGCTTTTAGGAGAAACATGGAATTGAAATAGAATGGAATAGTTCTTAAAAAGAAAATTATGCAAAAACTCTCCTTCCAATGACAAAGAAATGTGGGAACCTGAGAACTCTTGACTCCAGAGAATAGTGGGGCAGAAGACAGTTGGGGTGCAGTGCTTGGCAGTGCAGTGACTGAGCTGCTGTGGACTCCTCTGTAGAACTGCAAGTGTGTCAGAAGAGATGGTTCCAGTAGGAGTGAGGATCCACTGAGACCCTACATGGAATATCCTGTACATTTCCAGTTCCTTATGTCCAAGAAAGATTAATGAAAACTGTAACACAGTTACTTGTAGCAGGTAAGGATTACCAGAGAATGAAAAACCTCTTTGAGAGAAAAGAATAAAAATTTGTTTGTGTATCTGGAATCACAAGGTCTGAGATCTGTTTATGTGTAAAGTCTCTATCCTATCAGAGGGATATTTGCCACAGAAGGAAATTTTCAGTTTTCTTTAAGGTTTTAACTTCAGCACAATAAAAACTGATATGACAAATTTAAGCTGAGCAGAGTTTGATTTTTATGTATGAAAACTTTTGGGAGTTTTCTGGTAGGTGTAGTGGGGCCAGGAAAAAAATAATAATAATAAAGCCTTAAGCCTACATGGAATTGAGTAAGTTTACAGAAGAAATTACACACATGGTGTTTGTAACATCAGGGGAACAAACTCAGTAATGTTTAGGCTCTGGATTTTACTTGCACAGTATCTTAACACTTGTGATGGCAGTCAGATACAGAGAAACGTACCCCCTGGCAGTCAGAGGTGAGTTCTGTGAAAGTACTAGAGGAATCCATGTCTTCAAAACATGCCGGAGTGTGATCATTCTGAAACAAGGAGTCTGTTTGTCTGTTGATGTTTGACCTTCATGAAAGTCAGGCTTTTCTGACAATACTTGTTTGGGTGGTAAGATTCCCTTTGTGTACGGAAGATTCTGAAATACTGAAGGCCTCACTTCTATAGTAATAAAGAAGGTTTTCTTAGCAAACTGTAAGTCAAGGTGAGGAACTGATTTATTTCATCCGCTGTGTTTGAAGTGTGCCAACACCTGCCTTTACAGCATACTTGTAGACATGTAGAAAGAATTCTGTTTTCTAAAAGTATTTTGTGAATTTGACTTGATAGTAAATTGTCTTAACCTTTTCACCTTTTTTTTTCAGTTATTCAGGTGGTGGATGTTTTTAATGTTTCTCTTTTTCCTTATATTTTTTTAATACTAGTATCCACCTTTAACCTCTCCAGTTCCTGAGTTTCTCAAAACTCCCTCGACACTCGAACAGCACGTTACACGTTCCACTGCTGCCTCCACCCTGACCACAAACACTGTATCTGCAGCAAAGCCTGGGCCAACGTTAGTGAAGGTGGGTACCTGTACCTTGGCACCCGAGGACAGCACTCGTTATCTGTGTCCTTTTCCAGTGTTCTGCTTAATGAAAAAGGACACAACTAACATTAGAGTGCCTGTAGCTAACAATTAACTTGTACTGGTGATCAGAGGACTTACTGGATTGGTGACTGAAAGGTTTTGTGTGCGAAGGTCAACCAGTAACCCTTGTAGGGACCAGCTCATTATTCCAAGAGGTTTGTACAGGACAGTTGACAAAAGTTTTCATGCAGAATTATGCATTACATTGCTTATGGAAGCTATCTTGAAGAAATAAGGACAATACCAAATTTCTGCTTTCTATTGGTGAAATTAATTGCTTCTAATCTAGTTTTGTATGGATAATAATTTAATAGGAACAGAGTCAGCTGCATTCATAGTCTGCCTGTAACCAAACTGGTAAATAGCATTGATTCTTTTCCAAAACTATTTTCTTAGCTGATTTAATGTCTAAGCAGAAGGCATGAAATAAGTTACTGTATCCTTGTATTTTAATATCTGAAGTACATCCTCAGTTCTCCTTCTGCACTGACCTGGCCAGCAGCATGGAAAACCACTTCAAATACAGTTAGAGAGGGGTTTGTGTTAGAAGGTATCTGTAGTGTTTTTGCTGTCTTCAGCTGTGTAATGAATATATGTATATAGACTTCTACTAACGACCTGGAATGAACTCTGTTCAGTTTACGAGGATGACCTCCAGTGAATTTCTAGTATATATGTGGCTATATCCTTTGAAATCACTGCACTTGTACCAGCTTACTTAATGCAGGACCTTAATGACAAATTCAGATATCCCCAAACAGGCTATCTGTGCATGGATCAACACAGCATTTCCTTGATACCTTTTTGCCTTCAAATATTTCACTCTAAATAATATCAAAGAGCTTGTAAAGGAAGAGAATTTTACCACTTGAGCTGGTATTGCTAATAAGGATATTGCTGAAAGCTTCCTAAGAGGAATCCAGTAATTTATGGGACTGTCTGTCCATGCTTTTAATCTAGACCTCTAATTACCTCACATGTTTATGGATGGACTTTAGGATACTGGCTTTTACTTGTACAAAGTGCTAAGTGGCTTTGAATTAAAAACATTCACAAACTGTGTCGCCATGACCCCTTCTTGTGCAGGCTATAAGCCAGCTGGACTACACAAATGTTTCAGAGATGGAAGGTGGTTCTTTTGGGGAGGTTTGCAGGGATAATTGTGTTCAGCAGCTCTTTGCAGTGAGTGTGCTTCAGTATGCTTTATCTCTGCACCATGCGTAACTGCTTTAAATGACATCTGTTGTAGCTGTTTCAATCTTTTCCATCCATAAACAGCAAAGCCACCCAAAGAACCCAAATGATAAACATCGGAGCAAGAAATGTAAAGAACCTAAGCCAAGGGTGAAAAAACTGAAGTATCATCAATATATTCCACCTGATCAGAAAGGTGAGAAAAATGAGCCACAGATGGATTCCAACTATGCTCGCCTGCTACAACAGCAGCAACTGTTTTTGCAGCTGCAGATCCTGAGCCAACAGCAACAACACTACAACTACCAGACAATTCTACCTGCACCACTGAAGTATGTGAAGCATTGTTTGTGTCCTTTAAAGAAAAGACATTCATATCACTTACGGGCTTAGTGCTTTAGAAATGAATTTAACAGGGTGATGAGGTAGTTCTCTTGTTAAAATACTCCTGAAGTCTGATAAACCTTGAAATGGTCCTAAGTTATTTTTGTGTGTCATGGAAACAGAACCTCTTACTTGTCAGGTGTGTTTTTTTCTGACTAGATGCATATTTGAAACTCAAAATTTTTGACACCATTTTCACTCAAATATGTCATAGGTAGGCAGAGCAGAAGAGAAGCTTACAGACATGTCTTTTACAATGACACTGTTATTGTGGCTTTATTACCTTTTTACATCAGTTTCATGAAACACATTTTTGCAGTTTACAAATAAAACATAACAGTCATTTTCAAATAGGTAAGATCTGTATATTGTTTAGAGCCCCATCTCTAATGCTTATATGCGTTCATCATCAGTGTTGATCTTCAGCACTTAACAGTGAGAAGTATACTTGCTGATTTATGGGTAGAAGTAGTCAAAAAAATACGTTTAAAGAGTTTCCAGCACCCCATAGCAGAATGAGAAGCTGACTATATGCAGTTTCATTCTCATCATCCAAGACCAGTCATTTCCTAGAAGTGCTTAAAGTGTAACATGCCACAGTCACACAACCCTAAATTCAAATGACTTTCAACTGTTTTTTTAAATGAGTTTTCACTGAGTTATTTTTCCTCAGCAAGTGAGGATAGAAAAGTTAAAGCTGCCATCTGTGGTTGTATTTATAATTACCATGTATCCTAACATTTGGACTAGCGGTGTTTCTGCCTGCTTACCCACGCTTCTTATGTTCCGTTTACTGACATTTCAGAAACATTTCTTCATAAATCAGCTGAACGAAATAAAAGAGCTGACTTATGGTACCCAGTGTAAATTATGGCATTTTTAATTTTTTTACCGTTACTTTTTGATCCTTGTATGAGATTCTTCTTTTGAGTACAGCCGATAAAAATGCATCATCTTCAAAGTAAAATGCCTTCACCTCAGTCCTGGCTGTGTATGAACATTGGACATGTATTTTGGGTCAATACCCAGAGTTCAATATCAAGGGCTTTTTATTGATGCCAAATAAAAAACTAAGTAATTGTCCTAGCTGATGATTAATTTGTATAAGTTGAGCTTGCAGTCCATAGTACCCTTCAGGGATACCATGACAACAATCAAAACTATGAAGCATAAATTAGTATGCTTAACTGCAGAGAAAATAGAATAGCAACAGACTGCTCTCTGTTATGTTTTCTTGTCTGTTTTATCTTACATTTAAAGGTAATATCTTATGTTAAATATGTATTTGTAAAATAAGTTAGTTTGTTCATTAACTTGATAGACATGAGATTGAGAATCACAGCTTCTTGACTGAAAATGTAATATAATTAGCACTGACATTATTGTCCCTCTTTTTCTTACTGCTTGAAGGCCACTGAATGACAAACAGAGTAACAACGGGAACACGCCACTGAACACTCTGAACAACAGCACCCCCACCTCAGCTGCCAGCTCCCCCAGGCAGAACAGCAGCGCTCCCAGCCGCAAGCCCGGACCTCTGCCTTCCAGCTTGGATGACTTGAAGGTAAACAGCAGAGGGATTTGTCCATTCCTGTGCATTACTGTAGGTCCTAACTTGCAAACTGTGACTGTCAAGGATGCCCAGTTATCAAAGAAAACTGTACTTTCCTGCTAACTTTAGAATAAGGTGATCATGTTTTTCATACAAACTCTCCTGAACTTAAATATTTGTTTTGATTTAGTTTCCTTATATGCCTATGTTCCAGAAATGATGGTTCTTGCCCAAAGAATTAGAAGAATAATAATTTCACATTATCTCATTTTGATCCCTTGGATAAACTATGAGGTTCACTTCATGTGATTTAAACACTGGAGCAGTAATTTCCTCATGGCAATTTCAGTCTATCAGTGCAGAGATTTAGTTAAGCAGTATAAATTAAAATATGCCCTAATAAAAACGTGTTCAGAGAGGTCACTGCTATAAAGTCAATACAGAAATAACACTAGTAAAAGAGAATAGAATATAAGATACCAGAGTTCAACACATCTGAAAATGAACACTAAATATTGTAGAAGTTTCTTAAGTTAGAAATAACTGTGCAGGCTGTTTAAACTGCACTATGAGGTGCAGTTTAACTGGGTAGCTCTTCAGAAGTACATTAACAGGAAATCAAACTGTGAGGGACATAACGAAAACCAATCTGAAGCAGCTCATGGGGGTTTAAGATTCAGATGTTTCAACAGCATAAATGTGCCAAAGCTAAGTGGCGGGGTAGGGACATCTAGTGGGCAGCTCATTCCTTCCTCCCTGCCTTTTCCAAGGGTTGGGGTTGTGAGAGATGGGAGCCAGGATTTTTTAGATTTGAAGGGATGAAAAAAAACTTTTGGAAGATCAGATTTCACGACAGTAATGTACTGTCTTCAGTTAAAGCCAGTCTTCATAAGTCTATAAAATGCAATTCAACTAACAGTGTTTGAAATAAGTTTTCCAACCTTTAAGTTATTAACTAAAAACTTTTAAAGATATTTAAATTAATATCTGAAATTGTACTCTGTAGTGATTAAAGCTGTTCATTTGCCTATTTCTAGATAATTTAGTGGTATTCCTGCTAATGTGGTAGCACTGACAAAAGCCGTACTTGCAGACCTGGTGGTGGTGGGTTTACCACTGAATCAGCTAAATCAGTTCTGGTTAAGAGTTCAGAAATGAATTGTTGGAAAACAGAAAACTCAATCTGGGGGAAACAGCTGATGGTCATTGTTAGGGAGAGGGCTACTTAACATAAAATTGCTGTGGCTTTTAGAGATGTGACTTTTCATCACTCCCAAATCATGAAATCCTCCAGCTTAAATTCTCGACTGGCTAAGTATTGAAATATTACTGATGTCACTACCTTTTTTTCTGTTAGAGGGAGCTCTAACATACATACAGCCCAAACTCTGCTGTTAGCTGTGGTGTATGTTCGTTGTAAACAGAAGCCATTCATTGTGACTGTTCTTTTTTAATTGATATTTTGAAGCACATAATTAATTAACACTCAACACTTTGCCCTTTACTTTTTCTGTAAGCTTGTTGGAAAACTGAGAACATTTTTCTATCAGAAATTAATTTTGACTCCTTATACTGTCTCTGTCAGAGAAACCCAGATGGCACACAGCTGTAACTGTTCAGTTGCTAATTAGCAAGAGAGCCTTTTGTGTTTGATGTGTCTATTGAATCATGCAACTGACCTGATAAAGTTTCTCAGAAATAGATCTGTGTGTCTCGATGGTGCAACAAAAGGCTTCAGTGCTTTTATCAGCAGTGCTGCTTCCAACACCTACAGGTTTGCTTCTCAAGTTCTTAGCTCAGAACTGGAGCTTTTTGTGCATTTTTTCTTTGTGAATATTTCTGAAAAATCATCATAAGTTTGCTACTGCTAATTGTAGAACTGAACACTACTAAGATTTTGGCCACTCAAACAGTGAAGTAAATGATAGCAGGTCATGAAAATGTGGTCATGGATCATGCAATACTGTCAGAACCCAGAGGTGCAATAACTAACAAATACACTGATGAAAAATGATTTTTCTAATTAAGATGTAATAAAGTAGAATGGATTTCAGTAAGTTTTAATCTTTTGGTTTTTTTATGGTCATGCTTCATTTTATTTCAGGTAGCAGAGCTTAAAATGGAGTTGAAATTGAGGGGATTACCAGTGTCTGGAACAAAAACAGATCTCATTGAGCGTCTGAAAACCTATCAAGATCTTAACAACAACGGGGTTGCTCCTAGTACCTCTCTGACAGTAACCACTTCTGCTGGGGCCACAGGTAACACTGGGGAGGTGACTGTGGCGTTTCCTGTTGCAACACTAAATAAGCCAGTGGCTAATACAATATCCAGCTTCCCTCCTGAGAAAACATCTACTGGACCTGGCAGCAAAGCAGTAAATACTGAAAACATTAGTTCTCCTTTGCCTATATCCCCCTCTCCTTCAGAACAGTCGAGTCTAAGCACGGATGATACGAGCATGGCAGATACTTTCACAGAGATGATGACCATGATGTCACCGTCCCAGTTCTTAAGTACTTCACCCCTAAGAGCAAATATAAACGATGATAATCAGACTCGCAGCAGTGGAAGCATCTCAGCCATAGAGTTTGATGTAGCAGAAAAGGACCGCAAGCTTCAAGAAAAAGAAAAGCAGATTGAAGAGCTCAAAAGGAAACTGGAACAAGAGCAAAAACTTGTAGAAGTATTGAAAATGCAACTTGAGGTTGAAAAACGGGGACAACAGCAACAGTCTCAGACTTCTGGTAACTCAGCTGCTTTGGAACAGAAGCAGTTCAGTGCTGCTGTCAAAGATGAAACTGCTCCTGCTGACTGCTCGAGTACAAGTCAATCCGTACCTGTGACCAGCCATTCCTTAGGACAGTCAGTGTACACTAGTGGCCAGAATCCAGTTGCCAAAAAGGCAGTTGTTATCAAGCAGGAGATACCCGTAGCCAAAGCTGAACCTCAGAATGCCATTTCTCAGTTTTATGTTAATCCACAGAGGCAGCCACAAACTGCAGTTGTTGCCCAACCTCAAGCTTTATTAACTGCCCAAGGAACTGCACAGCTGCTCCTTCCACTCTCTATCCAGGGACCGAATTCTGCCACTGCCGTACAACTACCAGTTGGAAATATCAAGTTGCAGGTAAGGGTGTTTCTATTTTTCATCATATAAACTGTGTGGCACTGTTTTGTAATTTAGTATAAACAGGTAAATATGCTGCTTGTAAGATTAACTTGGAAAACAGGCTTAGCCTGTTTCTGCTTGAGGGAAAAGAGTAGAAAAACTTAAGCATCACTCCCCTTATATCTCCTTCTAGTACTTGCTTTCTTTGCAACTTTTGTTCCTAGATACTCTTTCCTGAGAAGCAATTGTCTTACCATGTATTGCTTCCATGCACAATTTGATTTATATCAGCATATACCACCATTTTGTTAACTCCAAATTGTAATAGTTACAATCCCAGTACTTTATTTTGAGAGACACTTTTTTTGCAAAACGTGTGAACTTCCTTGTGTGGTGACAGCTCAGTATATTTGTAACATGTGAATGCCAGGTTGTGTAACTCCCATGGACTTACAAAAAGTAACTATGGTTACAGAAATATTATTTCTAGGCTGATTATAGGTAGTTTCACAGTGAATAAATACAGCATAAACCAAGACAGGTTATAAATGCAGAGGTATAAGAGTAATCTGACCAAGCTGAAACAGTGTAAGCTGTTGGTCCTAAGGTAGAATTAAGCGTGTACTTCTGAGTGGCTCTGTTGGAACATAGCTAGGTAAAATCCTCTGCCACCCACCTGGCTATCTTGCCAGCAGAGTATTCTCTCAGCTCCAGCGTGTCCCTGGCGGTTGTGCCTGCTGTGGGCCAAGGCCCGGTGTGGCATGTACACCATCATATTTAGCAATCCTTATGAGGGATATAAAATTCTGCTGGGGATGGGCCCCACAGTCCAGAGTGCAAGAGCTGTTCCTTGAAGCTACACACCCAGATCTCCATCTGAATTGTTCTAAAATCCTGCTGGAATTATGTAAGAACACTGACTACCTTGTTCTGGTATTTTACTTCACTGATATTCCAGAAAGTTGTCCACTACCAGCTAAATTTGTCTTTTCTGAGGCTAGACACACTTCTTGCCTTTCACTGACCATTAAAAATTACTGTGATCTCTTAAAAACCACCTTTCCCTTGCATCATCAGTTTTGTCTTCTGATTACTCAAACCCAGTTCTTACCCCTTTACTGATTTACACTCTCTCTGTCCCTTATTATTTTCATTGCTATCTACTGGCCACTCCAGTTTCTCTTTATCTTTCTTAAACTCTGTTGGCAAAACAAATGTCACCTTTTATTTGGGAACTCACCAGTACCAGTAGGAATTTGTTTGCTATACACAGTTCACGCTTATCCTTCCCAGAATACATGCTGTTGCTATTCTGCATAATCCATGCAATAGATTTTTACATGGTGTAACTTACTGTGAGATACAAGTAATGCAAATATTTTATCTTCATCCTTTAGGCTCAATCACAAGCTGGAATACAGACCCCAACACAAATACCTGCTCCTATTTCTTCCTCTGGCCTGGTCCAGACAGCACCTCAGATGCACACTCCACAATCAAAACAAAACACCATCACGCAGCACGCACTCGGTCAGACCCAACAAATCAGAAAGGTTTGTGGATAGCAATAAGCATAAGATAAATAGCTGTGTAATCTAATTCTAGGCAATGCTTTTAGAATCTTTTATGTGTCATCTGTGTTATATATAAATGATCAGATCACCTAACATCTGTACCATGTTTTTCTGTGGAATACAATGAGCTTGTAACTCCTTCTCTTTCCAAAATTTTAGTCCATGCAGGACTTTATTTTTCAAGTGCAAATAAATACGTAAGTCTAAAGACTTTTTGTCTTAATGGCATTCTTAGGGCATGACTCTTCCTATGTCCTTCCTCATGCTTGGCACAAGTGGTGTACCAGGTATTCTTGTCAGTTTCTCTTATTTGCCATTGGCTCAAAATGGAAGATTGTTATAGGCAGTTCTTAAGAGAAAGCTTTTACCTGTGGCTTCAGAGATTTATTCTTTTACTGAAGTTCCTTTTAGTTTCCTTACTTTCCTTGTTGATTCCATCCTTACTCATGAAAGTAGCAATTGTAATTTCAAGATGAAGAGGGTAATTGCTACAGTATGTTGTGCAACTGTTACAAATATCTCAACCTTCAGACTTTATATTTCAGTTTACAAAAGTGCATCATGAACCCCATGTTCTGCTGTGATTTGGGGATTGTACCTGTGCAGTGTCATCTATTCTGCTTCTGCTCGGGCTCTTGTTCCAGATAGTAACTTACCTTAAAAGATGTACGATTGTCTCTTGCCATTGTCTAGCAAGCTGGCCAGTAAAGGGGAACACAACTAAATGAGCATCAGTACTCTTCAGACAGCTTGTGTTCAATTTGTTTAATTTCATGGACATGAGGTTATCCTACAGAAGTCAAAACTGACCTGAAAAGCAGATTTCATGCAGGTTCTCTGGGATTTGGTGAGGGGCTAACCTTACCTTGTAAATACAACAGGTCCCATATAGAAATTTTCCAGTCATCCTGAGGCACATGCCAGAGACTAGCAGCTTGCTTCCTTTGTTGCCTACAAGTTCCTTGAAATGTCTGCAGGACATAACCAAGAACTGTACTCACCCATCTTTCCCCCCTATTCAGATCAGTTGTCATGAAGACCGCATAGTTCCCAGCAGAGTTTCCTCTGCACTGGGCCATGCTGGAGCTGAACATCCTGCCTATCCTGGCTGGTGTTCTCCCACATCTACTGCCCTCTTTTACATAGGAAACTGGGCAGCACAATTCCACGGGTTTTTACACCAGAATGTAAAATGCTGATGTGATACAACAGATCAGGACACCCCTCATGCATTTAGCATTAGACCTGTCTCTCTCCACCCATGATCTAAGGTTTGTCTCCTTTGTCATAACCGTGTCTGGGAGCGATCCTGAATTTAAAGGAACAGCCTTCACAGCTGTGCTTTCATAGCTTCTCTTTATCTCCGCTCAACTCAAAAGTATGAGAAGGAGGTTACTGCTTGGAATCATTTGCAATGAGTGTATGGACTATCAGATAAGAAAAGAAAAGTTTATTGTACCAATAACCAAACTTACAGTTGATACCCATGGTCATACTTTATATCTTTTGCCTCTCCCTCAGTCCTTCCAGATGCCTGTAGTTAAAATAAATTAGAATTATGTGGCACAAACCAATTGTTCTGTCTTAAAAGCGGCAGCCTAGGACTGTCCACTGGGGGGGGAAATCATGGATACAGTATTAAACTGTTCCATAGTCTTTGGAATGTATTTTGGAAAAATCAAATTACACTTTCCTCATGCTTCCTGGAAAATTGCAGGAAAATAGTTTTAGTTATCAGTGGATGAAAGCATGTCACAGCACAAAGTTTCTGTCAAAGACTAGTTATTCTGGATTTACAAATTACACCCCTGGAGGGGAAAGTCAGTATAAGTACCATTTGTTTAACAGGGAATTCAAGCAAGCAAGTACTTAGGAAGAAAAAGTTTTTCTTCATGTAATTTACCCAATGTTACAAATTTTTTTAAAAAAACCCCCAACAATCTAAGACTGATCTGTTAAATCTTTTACAGGTTTTTCCACCTACCACATCAAATGCAGT
Source organism: Acropternis orthonyx (assembly GCA_035583155.1). NCBI lineage: Eukaryota > Metazoa > Chordata > Aves > Passeriformes > Rhinocryptidae > Acropternis > Acropternis orthonyx. Next base: position 6,800,967 of record JAWWEU010000034.1, on the reverse strand, counting down.
ATTTTCCTATCAGACTGCACCAGTTACAACACCTTCACAATCATTTATTAATAAAACATCAAACTCTAACATTCACACTGGTGGTAATCAGGGCCCCTCTGTGCAGAATGGACCTGCTACTCCTAACCAGGTAAGGTTAGCCAAACAATGTTCTGTGAAGTTCAGTTTTATAGTATTACTCAGATATAACATGTGACTACGTACATACTGCAGTTCACTCACTCAAAGGTTTTTGTAGATTTTAATAATGCTTACACGTGTATATGTGTGAGAAAGAAACATCCCTCTGACTACCTGTGCTAATAGGTAGATTGATGTGACAAAGTAATCTGTAGAACTTGACACATCTTGAACTCACTAAAGCATACTATTTAGTCATTATTTTGTTGTTTCACACAGCCTGGTTCTCCATCTCAAGCCCAGTCTTACATTGTTCAGCAACCCCTCTTCAACAACACAGTATCCAAGACAAAGGATCCTCCTCGTTATGAAGAGGCCATAAAACAGACTCGCAATATTCAGACACCGCACCATGAGGTAGTTACTTTTTCCTGTTTAGTCTATTAAAAACACAGTTTTTCTCTAGAATTATCAAAACCATTGCTCTGGTTTTTTTAATTTGGTGTCAAGATTTTCTAACATACCCTGTTGTTATTTTCATAACTATGTTTAACTACAGAACTCCCATTTAATTTTTAATTTATTAAAGTAAAAATTATGTAAATAAGTCTTACGTCTGGTTGGTGATACCAGTAATAAGGGAAAGCAAGCAGTTCAGGGTGCACCCCTCCAAGTCCTGCAATTATTATTACCCTGGTACAAAACAGGATTAGTAATTCTTCTCTGATCCCTAGTTTTCGGCATCTCTGTGTTGCCTTCATGAAATCTTTGTCAAGCTTTTCAGATTTTTTTTCCCTATTCATTTGTACTGAAACTGATCACAGGGGTTACAGGTGTCTCTCCAAATTATTTCTCTGTTTTCTAGATTGACATTTTCATATTAAGCATTTTACTCTTGATCTTAGGTTAGTACTTAGGTACTACTGAGAGCAGCTAGAAGCAATCAGCTTAGGAAAAAATACTACATGAAAGAGAATAACCCTGTTCTTCTCCTGCACTCCAGATTTCCAGTGCACACAGTCAGCAGATGGATGATCTTTTTGATATTCTCATCAAGAGCGGAGGTAAGCTCCTTGACAACTGTGTGATGTAGAGATTTAAAACCTGCCAATAAAAACTCAAGGCTACAATCAAACAAGGAATTCTTTCAGAGAGCAGAGTTAGAAGCTGTTCAGGCTGGATGAAGCTAAATTTCTGAAAGTTTGCAATAATTACCTATTAAAGAAAACATTTACCAAAGCTCATACAAGTCAACCTGCTGTGGAACTTCACTGCTTGCAAATGAGCTCAGGCAAACCTTTGCAATGTGACTAACTGTACAGCACTTGAATGATTAAAATAACGCCTTAGATTAGCACAGACATATTTTACCAAAATCAGTTACATCCATATAATGTTTATTGAAATTATACAAAAAATAGAAAAAGTAGAGAGTTAAAGCCTGTTGATACTAAAATTTCATTAAATATAACCGTATCTTATCAACTGTAAACATCAAAGATACATTACTGGGAAAAGTGTGGATGAATTACATAGAGACATTAACGAATAACAACTTTATGTCAGTTAAAATGAGGGAGCTATCAGAAAGGCACTGAAATAAGTAATATACAAAGTAGCTTGGCAATAAAAGGAGGCTTTCAGCCATAATTAGGCTTTGTAGACTAAGAAGCCATTACAATACTGGGAAGTGTTCTGGTGCCAAGCAATTCAATTAAGGTAATGTTTTGTAACTACTGTCATATCAGGATCTGGACGACACTGAATGCCATGGCAGAAGTGACTGATTGCAGGCTACTGGAAGATTTTAGCCATACTCTAAACATCAGAGTGTATTTTTCTTTTTCAAAGCAAATTGCACAGTCAGCTAAAGAAAATGTGAGTAGACAGTGACAGACTGAGATAAGTGACCTCTGCAGTGAACAACTCAAACTAAATTAAAAAATGCTTTCAGTGCTTTTATTAAAATATTGCATGGGTAGTTCAAAGAAGTTCTGCCTCTGGAACAGGGAATGCAGGAAACATTGGTTCTGCATTTGCTCTGAGTGTTATGTTACTAAACCTGTTAGATCTTAAACTGCTCCATGTTTGCAAAGTTGCAGTAAAAAAGCAAATTATTCCTGATCATCTTTATGAAAAAATGAAGTAAAGCATTCAGGGCTCTTGTCCCTAATGTAAGCAAGCTCTCCACTGACAAAGGTTAAGTTTACTAACCTACTTCAGGGGAGTGAGAACGTCTGTTCAGTAACGTTTTGTTTTTACTAAGCAACCATTTAATAGCTGCTCTTACAGGTTTTAAGGATGGGGAATTTTGCATGGAAAACTAGTGCAGAATATATTGTCAAGTATATTTTTGCTGGCAGAAACATAACCTTGTGCTAGAGGATTTATTTGCATATCCTGGTCTGTCTTATTTTTAGACTTCATTCACATCTAAGAATAAATTAGAACTTGTGCTTTATTTCCTTTTATTGTTACTGGCACTATCTTACATGGAACTTTTTCACAGAAGCGTAGTTTCAGATAATCGCAAATAAACGCATCCTAACAGGGATGAACTGAAAATTAGTTTGGGTAACTCTTCTCTAAATGAGGAAATACATTGGTACCATAATAATTGAAGTTAGTCAGAAGAACTATAAACATGAAGGTAAAGCTAACATCTTGGAAATATGTTCCAGTTTTCATCAATATTCGTATGCTCATTGGCTGAAGTATTACTGAAAGCAGAACTTTGGAACTTGTTTTAAAATACCTTGTTGTTCACAGAGTTCCTGACAAAGGCTGATGTATGTAGTATTAGTATTATCAGAGCAGCAAAGTGACTCTTCCTCCACTGTTGATGCATCTCAGAGTGGGCAAGGAGTGTAAGTTGTGAGCATAAGAATATTATGTCATTATCTTTTCTGAATTCAACATTGGTTTGGTCTTTTTATTACAGAGATTTCCCTTCCAATAAAGGAAGAACCATCTCCCATATCTAAAATGAGACCAGTAACAGCCAACATCACTACAATGCCAGTGAATACAGTGATATCTCGTCCACCTCCACAAATCCAAATGGCCCCTCCTCCTGTGTCCTTAGAACCAACCACCAATTTGTCTATAAGTCTGGAAAACCAACTTGAAGCCCTCTTGGATGGAACTTTACCATCAGGTAATGAAATTCCTCAACTGACAGGCAGTAATGAGGACAGAGAGTCATTTTCTTTAATTGAAGACCTCCAGAATGATCTGCTTAATCACTCGAGCATTTTAGATCACTCTCATTCACCCATGGAAACGTCTGACCCGCAGTTTACCAATAATAATTCTTGTCTGTCTCTTGACCTTCCCGATACAAATTTGGACAATATGGAATGGCTAGACATTACAATGCCCAGCTCCTCATCTGGACTCACCCCTCTCAGTTCTGCTGCCCCGAGCGTGTTTTCCACTGACTTTTTAGACCCACAAGATCTACAGTTGCACTGGGATTAAGCTGTAGCCAATGAGAACATGACCTGCAAGTCTCTTTACAGCAGAGGTCCATTATCATACCATCCTGATTGCAGTTAAGATAAATTAAGACAGTAATGTTTGGAAGAACAAATGCTTGAAGCTAATTCCTTATTGATTTTCAAGTTTACAACAGTGAATTACTTTACGCGCCTACCAGTAACGCAGATCGGGGCCCTCTGAAAGCCGTATTCACAAGTCAGGAAAGGATGATTGTACTTACTCATTAAAAGTACCCCAAGGTAAATGCATCACAAATACTTACAAAGTTATGTCTCTGACTTTGTAATCTTAAATGAGCAACACAACATGGCTAAACTTAGAGTGAAATGTCAACTGTCTGTATTGACACAGTGAGCAAATGTCTGGGGGAGGGGGAGGAATCACTGCACTTCATTGTTCCTGTGGATAGCCTGAGCCAGGTTTGGAATTCATTGTGAGGGCAAAGGCAAGTAGAAGCACTGGCTGGTTCAGTGAAATTTCATATATCTAGTCTCTTAATTTGTTCAAGTTGTTTTTATATTTTGGTTTTGTGGTTTTTTAAGACACTTCCCCCATTCTTTAATCATGAGGGAGGAATTTAACTGCATCCAAAGGGATATTAAGTGTAACTGCAAGAAATCCACTGTAACTATGCCAGGTAATATTGAGAACACTGAATTTTCTATAGCAATGCTCTGGACTTAATAGATAGATTTTAATGTGTATATCAGACAGTTATTTGTATACTCTTTTAACATTATATAGCTTATTTTCGTGAACAGAGGGGAACACAGTGGTCTTCAAACAAGAGATTACTATAATGGAAATAAATATCCTACTTTGTTACGTGTCTGAGGATATTTGTTAGATCATTGAATCCAGTATCTCAGCATATTCGAACACTTTGAGGAAGTAGAAAAGTTTAATTAATGCTTTTGTACGCTATGATCCTGCAAGCATCTATGCAAGAATAGTCCCAATGCCCTCAGTAAAAGATGTTTGTAGGATGAAATCCAGTTTCAGGGGACAGTACTGACAGGACAACCATCATTTTTTAATTAATACTTTATCCATTGAACAGCTTTGTCTACCACTACATAACATCAGGGAAGCCAATAGAGAAGCTGCTCAGTGAGAAAACTAAGAGTATCAGGATGTACTGTTTTGTGATAAAAAGGCATGTTTCATACCTGAAACAGATAATAGCAAAAATTAAGCTCTTACCTCACAGCACAGCACAAGAAAATACTATTTTCTTAAAGCCCTCAGATGTTGTCTTCAGAGTCTATTATGAAAGCAGTTAGAAAAGCAAAAAATGCACATAGAGTTAATATACCTTGACATTCTATGGTTGTCTCTCAGGTAATAGCTGTTAACTGTTGCCACAGATGGTGGAGGCTGATAAAATTGGAATTATTTCTTAATAGGGAATTCATAAATTAAGATAAAAGGAAATAGTCCCTGTTTCCTGAAATAGGGACATGTGATATGTTTTCTAGTCTGAAAACTGATCTCATTCTTTATTCCCCACCAACCTTCAAAAATAAAGTTTTGTAGGAATGAATGAAAAAGATGCCCTGAAGCATTTGCTTACTTCTTAGAACAGTGATATATATCAAAGAGATACTGCAAACAGAAAGTACCTGTTACCTATTTAGCAACCTTTATCACATTTTTAAAAAAGAAAAACACAATCACGTTAACACCAAACAAAGAAAATGTTGTGGAATTAACTGCAAATTTATACTTCCAGATAAAATGCAGTCTGGTTTACTAATACTACAGAATTCCATTGGCTTCAGATAAAATAGTGGATTACATCATTGATTCAGGGTTTAAACTAATATCATATGTTTGTATCATATCAATTGTAGCACTTTAAATCATTATATCTCTTCTCTAGTTTTACCAGCCAAGATTTACTTTAATATGAAACTAAATACAGCAAAACAATCTATGGAGGTTTTAATTACACAAAGTTGAAAGAGATATTTCCTTATTCCTTCTTGCTGTGCCTACAGTACTTGAGTACAATATTACATGTGGACTGTCTGCCTTATTAAGCTGTGATGGTTCAGGACTCTTCAGTAGCATTGAACACTTACATTAACTTTTTGCATTCCTTTTTATCATCCTATCTTGGGAGCTAATACTCTGAGATACTCAGTGCCCTCGGCTGTTATGAGAATAAGAATTAAGGACTCTTGGTCTGATAGGAACAACTCTGAATGAAATTTAGTGTTCTGCAGTACTGTCAATTTATTATGTGTGATACACCAGGCATCATACCACATGGTGTGGTTAGAATTATCCCTTTTTGACCCTGCCTTCTGATTAAATAACAGGCAAGTAAAGTAATTTTTAGAGGACAAATTAACCTAGAACAACTGTACTGTCATTTTTGATGTGCATGTAAATAGAGCTTGAAACTGGCAGAGTCATCTTGCTACAAAACTATTGTTATTGGCAGTGTAGAATGTTAATTAACCCATAGGAATCTATGTGCAGAAATAAACCAAACAGTTGAGATGTCTTGTTATCAGTACAGTATAGCTTTCTACTCTAAGCATCTATTTGAAAAAAAAAGTTAAAAAATTAAGGGATCATTTTAGTTTCTGAAGTACAAGTATTCTAGTGTAGGGAATGTGTGATTACTTTTTTTGTACATTTCAGAATTGTGTATTAAACCTTATATAAAATGGTTTGCTTTAGACTTTGTTCTGAAATGTGATATGTTTGCCATAGTTGTATATGCCTGTTTATGGCAAAAATAGGTTTTGCTTAGACTTTCGTGTGTGCATGTTTTACATGAAAATTTTTGTAGCACAAATACAATAAATCTTAGAAATTTAATCATGACTGTGCAGTTTAACTGTACAGAACTGAATATTTCTCATTAAGAGAACAGTTGCGAAGGAATGCACTGGCACTGAATTTGCCATTTAATGGCTGCAGTATACTAACAGAATGCATTCTATCAAATGTGGTGTTAGTAGGTCCTTCAAAGTAATTAAGAATACCATTTTATCCGTGTGAAAATCGAAAGCTGGTGTTTACACTTCAAGATAGAGAGAGAGCTCAGACACATTTTACAAGGCTGATTTTAATCAAGAGGAGTCTCATCCTGCGTTCAGTACAGAAACGGTATTTGTTACGCACTTTTAGTGCCATTCAGCATCAGTTACAGCAAGGAGGTTTACACACAAAATTCTGTTTAACATTATAGATAGTTAAAAAAGCATTCTCATAAATACAGCAGTTCTCTCTGAGAATAAAATTAATTTATAGCAGTTGTTCTCTACAGAAATTTAGAGTGCAATCCAGCAATGTGGGCTTGCAAACTCAGACCTTTAAAAAGCAGAGGACACAGCTTTTAGAAGTAATCACTACTTAATACTGACATTTCTTTCCCAGGTATTTCTAAATTCACCGACAGGAGTCATGTTCAGGAAAGGTGGTGATCAAAACAGATGTCAATACTAAACTTTTCTGTTACATAATCTCAAACATCCAGATGCCTCAAAAGTGTAGGCACCATAATTGGAAACCAAGCACAAGCTGCTGAACTATTTTCAAGACAGAGAAAATGCAATCACAGAATAGATTTAACTGGAAGGGCATTATATAATCAAAACACAGTAAAGCTCACCGATGTAAACAATTACTATTTGGATGGCATCTTAAGTGTATTATAAACTTAAAGCAAACTATTAAAACTGGAAAAAACTTCTTCCACTTATCTCTAGTAAATGTTCTGTTGAAACTCTTTATATTGTGGTCTATTAAATTGCCTTCCGATGACTTCTAGACCATACTACAAATGGTGTTTTATGTGAGATACGTGGAATTGAGTTGCATATAGTATATACATGGCCAATAAAGAGCAGCCATTAAAAGCTGAAGTAATCTCAAATATTCCTTTTATACCAGTTTGCTAGGAATAAAGTGCAAAAACGAGACACCTACATCATTCTGTAGTGTCCAATACTGACAAGGCTTTTTAAGTTAAAAGTGCATAAATGTATTTGTAGAAATCTAGCCAAAAAAAAAAAAAAAAAGCCATTCTAGCTATGAGAGCAAATTCTCAAATAAAAGCAGGGAATGGTTAATAACTATATAATCACATTATTTTTATAAAAAATACAGCTCAGATATTCAAAAGACAACCTAAAATAAATTATAATAATATAAATTTTAAATAAGAACCAAAGCATTGCCATTTATATTGCCAAAGGAGGCACTTTGTACTTTGAAGCGTAGGAAATTAAACCCCCAAAAGTGTTATCCATACTTTTTTAAAATCAAGGATGTAGATACTTTCAAAGCTGTTTTTGATGTTTAAGAGTACAGATTTGTTTTTGTTGTTTGAGAAATTTGTAGTAAGTAATAGCACAGGCTTTTTTCCAGATAGGATTTCCTTCACAGTACTGCTTGCAGTAGAAATAACGCTAACCCCAGTAGGTGTTCCTCTTCTTATTTTCACATATTTTCGTAATTATGTCTTAGCATCTCATTTTGTGAAAAGTAGAAGACAGACACCTGTCTCTGGGGCCCTCTTCATTTAAGCACTACTTTACTAAATGCAAATTATGGCAATCAGGGCGTCAGTTTATGTATTGCCTTTCTATAAGAAACCATGATGCCTTTGTATTTGCTGTTTGCACCCCTGAAATCAATTCCATATGTTCGAATGCCATATGTTTTGCACATTGTACTGTATATATGTAATGCATACTGTATTTTTATATGTGTACTACATTTATCAAATATTTTGTACATAGTGGCAATATTGTAGCTACTGAGGAAATGTTTGATATTTCAGCATTTTTGCTAAGTGTCTCAAATAAAAAAGGAAAACTGTGTTCATTTGTCTGTGGTTACTTAAAAGTGAAAAATACCATTAATAATAATCAACGCAAATTCTGGCTTTTATGAGTCTGCCCTATGTTCTGAGTACCTTTTTCACATAAAGGAGCAAGAATGAAATCTGCACTTTAGACAAACTCCAAAAAAATTATAATTTGTCTTCAATATCAGAGCCAAAATCTGTAAGACTATAGAGTTTTCCTGAACTCTCAAAATTTAGGTTTGGACTTTGGTTTTTTTAAGTAATACTATTATATAGAGTCATAGACTCACAGAATGGCCTGGGTTGGAAGGGACCTTAAAGCTCCTGTGGTTCCAAGCCCCCTACACTGGGCAGGGACACCTTCCACTAGACAAAGTTGCTCAGAGCTCCATCCAACGTGGCTTTGAACACTTCCAGGGATGGGGCACCCACAAGCTCTCTGGGCAACTCATCCCAGCCTCTCACCACCCTCACAGTAAAGAACTTCCTCTTAATATCTAACCTAAACCTACATTCTTTCAGTTTGAATCCATATGTGTTCTTGTAATGCACTTTAGCTCATGAGTTTCCTGAATTCGTCCAAGGTTTCCAAGATGTTCTGGTCTGTGGGATTTTATACTTGCAATTGCATTCTGCTCAGCTTATGTTCTAGAACACCTCCATACATTTCCTCAGGATAATGAGCTATGAGCTGTTTGCACAAGCTTTTTATGATGAAGCTGCTTTATTTAAATATTTACTGTTATACTTCCCCTTGTTAAGGCAGGCCCTGCATGACATCACCCACCCTTTCCTTGCTAGAGTCTGTTCTACACTGATGACATCAGAACTCAGCCAAATATTAAAATGCCCATAAAGTAATAAGTAGTAACTAAGTAAAACTAAACAAATTAAAAATACTAATATGCCCTGTAAATGTCATAAAAAACCTTTATGAATTTCAACCATTGTAAAAGTTTGTAGGCTGTATATGCCACAAACTTACCTTCAGCCATCATACACCAAACACAAATAGTGCAAAACAAGTGTAGCACTTCTGGACTACACATTTGTGGCATTACAGAAATTAGAGCTGGAGTATCACAGAGAGAAAACACTTGTTTTGGTGCCAACTGGCAATCTGGGGTTTTGATTGTTTCACGGTGACAAAGAAATACAAAGACATAACCCTCCCTCACAGACTGTGTTCATATCACTCTCATGATGTAAACACAAAACAAGGCAGCCTGAGGAAACTTCAGATTATGCTGAATGTACTTTTTCCACAAGCTAAACCCTGGTCTACTAAACCCTCAGTTTATTAAAACATGTTCTACAGATGGCCATCATGACATTTGTCTTTATTCTGTACCACATGAAACACTATTTACTCCTGCCTATTGGCTTATTGTGTATTGCACAAATGTTGCTAGAGTGACATATTTCTTAGAATATTTGTTCTGTCTCAAGTCAGAGATGTTTCTTTTACTACGACCTTCCTAATGCGAAACCAAAGTAACAAATTAGAGCATCTGAAACCAACAGCTAGGGTCTAGGGTGTTTTTCCCTTAAGTGTTTATCCATAAATGTAACCAAGTAGCTCTGAGAAATGCTTCCCTTCATGTAAAAAATTACCTGAAGATGAGTCTCCAGTCTTTGCAGAAAATGGACTGCAGGGCCACTCTACCACAACACTGCATCCTTCTTGAACCTATCCAAGGCAACTGCTGTGGATTAAAAGTCAAAATAGTGAATAGGAATGTTCTTTCATAAAGCCAGAACAAAGTCTAAGCTCAAGTAACTGCTAACTAAGGAGCATTCCAGCTATCCCATAGCAAATCTTTATAAACTCAGCTGCACCAAATCTACATAAATACAATTGTTCCCCTTTATCCCCTCAGAAGAGTTGGGGGATTTATCAAAAGGCCAGGTTTTGTACATGAAAACAGACATCAAAGACTCCTAAAGCAACACCTCCATCTCATATGAGTGAGGCTTAAGGGAGGAAGGAAAAAAACATGTGATTATTTTCTCCTTCCAACAAAATCTCCGATGTTACCTTTTCAGCAATGGAGTCCTTTCCTTTCCTTTGGGAAAGCCATGTTGTTTTTTTAAAAAAACTTGTGTCAGAAGAGGACACTGCATGAGAAAGATCCAGCACAAAGAGGAAGGGCTTTCACATGGAGCTCAAACAAGGGTGATGACCAGCATAAAAGACACTTCCAAAGAGAAGTATCCAGACAGCAAAAGGCAATTTACATGTTTTAAAATAAAATTTACATTTTTAGTTATAAAAACTATTGTGATAAATCAGCTCACCATTAAACAGCACTTTGTTTAGACAGATAGAAACAATTTTTCCAGACAAACTAAGGAACTTAGGCTCAGAGAGTAGACAAATTTTTTAAACCAAATAAGTATTTCCTCTTAATCTACTCAGAATAGCCTTATGATTTCAAACTTAAGTTTCCATCTCACCATACAGTTAAGGAAGAACTTGATCGTTGATTTACCATAATGCTATTTCTGGTGCCAACCAAATACATTTTTTTAATAAATGTATTTGAAGAGATCAAACTCAATTCCACAAACAATTCAAACGGCCGCCTTTGTTTCTGCCACCACAAAGTTACCTCTCAGCTCACAAAGATCCAAAACCATGAATAAATCAAACACAGGTGTGAGCTGCATAGGAATGGTGATGGCAAGTTACACCTGGCAACTACAGCACATAAAAGAGCATATTTTGTAATAAGCTAGTAGGCCACAAATGGAATGATAACAAGCAAACACTGATTAAAACTGGAGTCCTTCCTGCTGCCAGCTTGGGAACACTAAAAGTAACTCTTCTTCAGCCAGCTGAGATAACTAGCCCTCCGAGGTCACTGCTTTTATAAACCTTAGAGGTGCAGGAGTTGAGCGAGGCAGTTTCCACTCTTACACACCATCACAGCTTGAAGTGCTGCAGTAATTGCGGTGGCAAGACAAAAGCAGAATACAACAGTACTATTCTCACTTCTCAGCTTTCCATAGTCCAGACGGAGGGCATGTTCTTTGAAGACAAGGCTAGAAGGTAAATAAATCCCAGCAAGCATTTGGGTTGGCCAGCCCACCAATTATATCTGTAGCCACTGCAAAATCAGAACACATCTCCTTTAGGACAGCCATTCCAAGATAGTAGCAAACACCCTTATCATGGGCTGACTATCCAGTCAGGTAATTTAAATCAGAGACCTTTCACTGCAGGTGAAGCTAATTCACTTTGCTCTGTTTGCTCCAACACAGGCAGGCATAGTTATCACAGAGAGGCTGACAAATGGTAACTTCTAAAGAACTAAGATTTGTTCAGAGTCAAGCCATCAGGCATGAGTTTCCTTGAGGAAAGTTCAAAAAACATCCCAAAAGTGTATTAATTAAAGGGTGGGGTTCAACTATATGACCTCTGAAGGTCTCTTCCAAACCAAACTATTCTGGTTCTGTATCAATGTTTTAATGCATCTGCATTACAGCACCACCAAATCAGTACCTCTGACCTCAGCCCTCACAAAGGTATGTCTGCGGTATGCTAATGTGCTTCTTCCACAAAAAAACCAGACCCAAAATAATACAAAATTTGGGTGCCCAGCAGAAGTTTTCATGGAGATTTTAAAGGGATCTCCATTAAATTAACGTTATTAAAAAAACCCGAACAAAGAAAAAAAATGGAAAAATAAAAAAAAACCCACCCCAACACATTAAATGAAAACTAAAAGCTTGGCTTTCAGGTCACACCTGTAAAAATCTAGGAGATCAAATCTAGGGGGAAAAAATACGTATTTTAGTATCTTTTCTGCGTTTCACAACACTGAGTTTTCTGAGCAGACATCTACCAGGCACCGAGTGCATTTAGTTTAGTATTTACCATTTAATTATCCCGACGTTTTGCACTTCTGCTTCTCTTCTCGGAGAAGGAAACTCTGGCGCCGGGCCCTGCCCGGATCCGCCCTCACGGCCGCGGGGCCGCCCCGCCTGTGAGGGCACCGCCTCGCGAGCGATCCCGGGAAGACACCGGGGGCAGCGACGGGGACACGGGGGGACATAAGAGGACACCGGGGGACACAGGAGGGCACAGGAGGGCAGAGAGGGACACTCAGACACAGGCGGAGCACACCCCGCTCCCGCCCCGCCCCCTCATGGCCGCTCGCGGCGGGCGGGGCGGGGGTGGGCGCGCGGCAGTGGCGCGGGCGATAGAAGGGCGGCGGGAGGAGCCCTTAACGCAGGCGCGGTGGCCAAGTGGTAAGGCGTCGGTCTCGTAAACCGAAGATCACGGGTTCGAACCCCGTCCGTGCCTGGGCGGGCCCCGCGCCCGCCGCAGCCTCCCCACTCATTTTGGGGGCGCGGGGGCCCCGAGCGGCCGGGCCCGCTCCTGTTTGTGATCAGTCAGCCGCGAGGTTTCTTCATCTGTACCACTAACCCCGCGGAAGGAGCGTTTGCAACCTGGTTAGAGTCCGCTTTGCGTTTTCTACTTTTTTTAACAGCAAACCCCCCTGTGCCACTGAGCACGGGCAAGGGAAGGGCGTGCTGGTTCCACCGCCGGGAGCCCAGCAGAGCAAGCGCCGGGTGCTCCAGCACAGCTGATCCAGCGGGAGCAGGAGAGTCCAACTCCGGGGCGCTGACGGGACCGGACACCAAACACACACAGTGAAGGGCTGACAGCGCTTGCACCCGTCCTGACCGTGTCAATAGTAACGTTAATTCTAATTGAAGGAAATCTTTATTGATTAGCCGTTGATATTTACTTACAATTTGAAATTTCGCTGACCGCTGTGTCCACACAGTTTTTAGTTCCTGACAAATCTTCCTCTCATATTCTGCACCACCATTGTCAAGAATCAAAACTGTACAATTATATGAACAGAAAATAACTGTCATTAACTGTAAAACCTTTTAAAAATAAAGTGCATAAATTGTGTTCATAGGTGAAAATCGTCATTCAAGCTGTATTTTGATTTAAAGAAGGGCTGTAAGCAGTTACAGAATCAAAGAATGGTTTGAGTTGGAAGGGACCTTAAAGACAATCTCATTACACCCTCCTGCCATGGGAATGGACACTTTCCTTTAGATCAGGTTGCTCCAAATCCTGTTCAGCCTGGCCTTGGACACTTCCAGGGATGGGACATCCATCTCTGGGCAACCTGTGTCACTCTCTCACACCTCACCTTATTCTACATAAAGCACTTTCCCCCCAACAGATTTAGTGTTACAAAGGTTATCTGACTGTACTAATTAAGTGTAACTAAAATTTATATTTTTTGTACTTAGTTTACCATCAATATTCATAAATCTCCGGAACTGCTCCTTAGTAAATTTGAAATAACTTTGATGACGCATTGTCAGAGAGGAAAGCAGAGTGCTTACCTTCTGGCTCATTTTGAACTTGAAATTCCTGGTATGAAATCCATGACAACGCTGCCCAATCTCCCTACAGAGAAGAAAGATGTAAATTATTGATTTTGCACAGTGACAGTTTCAGCACAAAGCACATGGAAGACTACAACCCAAAATGTTCTAAACTGATTTCTGTTTTCTTAGATATTTTTATTTATGGACCCAAAGGACAGTGGGGAACAGCCATGTCCCCGAAACTGCTTTCATAGATTTTCAAAAACTAAATGCAAAAATCAGACTCAAGGACAAAACATATATCTGAGGAATACTGTTTTCCATTTACTACAGCCTCAGGGAGCCTCACAGGCAGGGTGGTGGAGAGGAGCCACCCTGCCCATGATGAGTAAAGCTTTCATTAATTCTTGTTTGTTCTTTAGAAATATATTTATAGGACTAAGCCAGGTATGTACAAGAGCTATGGCTGTGTCTCACCCTCTTAAAGAGTTTGAGGCCTGTGAGTCTGTGTTAGATGACACACCAAAATCAGGTGACACAAAGCCTGTTTTTCCACAGTCTGCAGACAGAACTTACATTTTTTTGAATAACACAGCTAAACTATTAACACGCTAGCAGTGTTGCTAAGTAACATTTTAAGAAGTCTTGTGGTTATTTACTTGAAATTAATTTTGCAATTAGAAAACTATCTGTGAACTGACAGCTTAAGAGAAACTAGTACAGCCCAGAAATCCTAACTCCAGTAAGCAGTCAAGAGGTAGAAATAACTGATATATCACAGAAGTTTACTGCCATGACAGATTCATTTACATTTTACATTTTTGAAAATCTCTTACGAAAGCAGTTTCAGGGACATGGCTTTTCCCCACTGTCCTTTGTATCCATACACAAAAATGTTTAAGAAAACAGAAATCAATTTAGAGCGTTTTGGGTTGTAGTCTTGCATGTGCTCTGTGCTGAAACTGTCAGCCCAAAAATGGCAGCAGGATGAATCCCAGGGCTGAACCTGTACTACAGAGTCACATGAAATGAGCCCTCTCCATAACCCGGCTTCTATCATTGCATCGTTTTTTTAAAATCCCTCACACTGTGCACTCTTATTGGTAAAAGCAGAAGGTGAAGCAAATTTAATTTAGTTTTGTATTTTCCCTCCTTTTAACAGAACCTCTTGCTGCCTTTCTAATTGAATTTTACATGTGACAACCAGTATGACCAACAGAGGACAGCACATCCATTTCTTTTAATGATTAAAAGATCCTGAACTTGAAGCTGTCATTCACTTTTTCACTCAGGAAATGAGAGTGACAGGCAGAGTGGAGCGGTGTGCCATAAGTAAGCCACCCAGATTAAAAAGGCCTTTTTGCAATTAACTAGAGCTGTTTTGAATTCCAAGAGATTACTTCAAGTAAATCTACTTCTAACCAGGCATTATTGCTAATGAAACAGTGTGGGTGCACCTCTCTCAAAGCTGGGTCTGCATTTTGGTGCAACTGTTTACTGAGCCCTGCAACAACAGTTAGAACATACTTAGGAGTCAAAGCACACTCAGGACTGTCAGGTGAACTCTGCTAATTCCCCTTAAAAACTGCAGACAAACAAGGTGTCTGTAACTAAGTTTTAATTAAATGTGAGTGTTCATAAACCACTGAAGTAAAGCCAGACTCCACTGCTTTTATTGCATTTGATTTGGGGGCAGAGAAGACTCTGGAAGTCATAATGAAATTCAAAGAACAAACCCAAGGATTTCATGTGGCTGAGGAGAATTTCATTACAGAAATTCAATTAACCTGCAAGAGTTGCAAACATTGAAATCTATTATCTTCCCCCAAAAGCTGGCTTTGTGGGTTTTTTTGCAACCTTTGCTACTCCTGGATAAATAATCCTTTATTACAAATGCACTGGCATCCTTACATAATTAATAGCACATAATAACATCTTCATCCGTCTCTGCTTTGCAAACATTCAGTTCTGCCTCCTATGAAATGTATCAAAATAGTGTTTTTTCGCAAGGTATGACTCAAGAAGGACTGGGTGTTAGACACGAGCACAAAGCAAACACACAGGTTTAGGAGACGTAGGAGGAATAATAGCAGCTCCTGACAGCGTGCAGGTCTGCATTTGTCGGTCAGGGCCTGATCCTGTCAATTGCTGAGCTGAATTAATTAGCAGCCTGAGATACCATTAAGTCCTTGGGGACTGACAGTGCTCAGCAGTTCTCACTATTGGGGCCCTTAAATAAAAGCCAACCTCCAAATTCCCATTCATGCGAGTAACAATATTGCACACATCTACAGTGGGGGCATGAATTATTCACATCAGTGTAGCATGAAAGATGCAAACGGCAACGCCTGTTTAAAATAACACACAAACACTCATTAGTGTTTCTGTGATCCGTGGGAGGGTTATCGTTTGGCCCATTTTTCACTCATATGCATGTTCCTTTCATTTGCTGTGTGCACAGGTCTGATACAAGAACGTGGGGAAAATAAATACAGGAGATAGACATCTATAAACATTAGCAAAAAATGAGGAAAGGGGGTTACTGATTAGCTTTCTTCCCATATGAAACTCCTAGATCGTATCGGAGAAATGTGAGTTAAGTGTTTTACCATTCTTTTTTTTTAACCATTATCTGATCAGAGAAGCATGAAAAGCACTTTATTGCCTTTTTTTTTTTTCCCCTGTGCTAGGAGCCCTCTGCAGGAAGTGAAGCTGAATTTCAGAAATCTTCCCTTTCTGACGTCTCCCTAATTTCTAGGAATACCCCTTCCCTGTTACTATATTTGGTGGTAGTTTCTAGGAAAAAAAATAATTTTCGGACGGTCTTGGACTCACCACACCTCCTCTGGGAGGACTGTGCGCCCCGGGTCTCCTGGCACGGCCCCCGCGGAGTTGAGGAGCTCACGGCTCGGGCTCGCAACTCCCGGCGCAGACTGCACGTCTTTGTAGCACTGTTGGAGGAATGAGCATGGAGAGGGAGTGGGAAGCGGAGAGGTGTCTTTGTGGCAACAATGAGTGAATCTTCTCTAGTTTTTTCCTGGTGACTGCTCTTTTTTTTTTTTTTCCCCTGCACTTTGCTGGGGTTTTTTGTGGTTTTTTTATTTTATTATTTTTTTTTCCTCCTTTTTCAAGGAAAAGGATCTAAGGAAAAAAAATCCTCTGGATTCAGGGGGGGGGGGGGGGGGGGGGGGGGGGGGGGGGGGGGGGGGGGGGG
>JAWWEU010000034.1:6747511-6783388 GCA_035583155.1 Acropternis orthonyx | reverse complement strand
CAGCCCCGCGCAGCCCGGCCCGCCTGCCGCAGGCCGCGGCGGGGGCGATGCGGGCGGGGGGCCGTGCCCGCCGTGCCCCGCACCCTCGGGAGCTACAGGTGTGCGCTCCCCGCGGGCTGCGCGCCCCGCCCCGCCCCGTCCCGCCGCCTCCGCGGGGCTCCCGCGGCCACTTTCGCCCCGCACCGGTAACTGCGAACGCGCCTGTCGATACAAACCGTCTGAGCGGCTCGTGTGAAACCATAGCCAGCAAAGCCACCTAAATCATCGCAGGCATAAACAAGTCGGTTAAAATGTATGGCCTGTAGAAAGAGGGATTATTTAAACGTTTCTACTTAGGCAGAATTTCCATCAACTTCTCTGTGTTTTCCTGTCAAAATGTATTTGCTCATTATACAAGTGTTCTTCGGCTCTGTATTTTGATTATCAAAAGCAGGATGAATGTAATAGTGGCTTCTTAAGCACAATAATTAGTTTCTTTTAAAGTAACTGACAGCATTTACCTACTCCAGCCATTCAGGTGTAAACTATAATGCTTTTAAACTTGAATTTTATTTAGAAGTTCTGTTGGAATTATAAAGTGAGGATTTAGAAAATATGTTCCTTTTGTCCATTAATCTCTACATTTCCTCTCATCTTGGAAAGTTCTTAAGGAACATGATATTGAGGGTAGTAAGATGTAGACACAGAGCTGAATACTTGAAACTGTCATTGTTAATGGGAAGACCTATTTCAAGCAAAGTGAAAATACCTTCTAGTTTATCGTACAAACAACAAATTTAGAATATTGACATTTATCTATAAATTCTTCTATAATAACATTTGTCTATATAAATTTATTCTGATACAGTGGAACAGATACACAATAATTTGTTAACCACTTTGAGAAGAAATCTTAATAGATAGTTTGAGTGCTGGGTCTAATAAATAATGGTTATTCTGGGAAGTTCATGTCATTTTACAGACACTTAGAGGAGGTACGTCTTACCAGCTTGGTAAATAAATCATAAAATATGAATAAAACCAAATAGTATCTCACTGTAATTCCTGCTGCCCAGAAAATGAAGGAGTGTGTACTGTGATTTGGCTATAGCATTCTCTTTTTGATGAGTCTGAAAATTACCCA
Source organism: Acropternis orthonyx (assembly GCA_035583155.1). Lineage (NCBI taxonomy): Eukaryota > Metazoa > Chordata > Aves > Passeriformes > Rhinocryptidae > Acropternis > Acropternis orthonyx. The sequence goes on along the minus strand of JAWWEU010000034.1, from coordinate 6,782,265 downwards.
CTCTATAAGCAATGATTCTGTTGATTGGGCATATCTTACAGAGATACTTTACTTACAAATTGAATCTTGGAAGGTTGTGGTTCCAGAGTCGGGGTTTTGGGGGCAAGATGAGCTTATGTTTTATCCAACTGGCCCACAAAGTCCCGCTTTTGGTGGTCACTTTGTTCTGCAAAAGAAAACAGCACATTATGGCTCTTACACTGGACATTAAACTTAGTAGTAAACTGCTGCTGTGCTTAGTAAAAGGCTGCTATACACTTTAAATAAATAATCATGTTCTAACTTTAATGTTGTCTTTAGCGATAAAAAGTAGATAGAAAATATTACAATTTCTAAAGTTAAACATAAAACTCTTCTAGCTGTTGGCGGTGTTTTTCTCTTAAAAAGCCAGAAAACGCTGAAGATAAAGTTATCTTTCAAAGAGTGGTCACTCAGTATAGGTGAATTGGGAGAAAAGGTAGTCCCTAGAAAGAGAGGCAGTTTAAACCTTGAAAACATCATACAAGCACCGGTAACGTTTGTACTGCCAATCCCCATCTCATTTTTTTTGCTCACAAAGTATTCAGTTTTAATGTATCTCTTCAACCAGATGTTTCTTTATGTGTGTCTCTTTTAGTGTCTACATGTGTACAGCCAATGTGTATGATCAATTTGAACACTACTGATTTTTATACTCGGAAAAGTTGTAGAATATATTTTTATGATTAAGGCACTGTAAACCTGAGCTTGGTAAAGCTGTTTAAGGCCATGCTATTTACATTTTGCTATCAATATCCTAAAGAATTTAAGCATAATTTTTACTTCAAAATTACATAGTTGTACTTTCCTCATGGGATTCTAGTAAGTGTTGAAAATGACACTAGATGCAGTGAACGTCCTGTGGTTCCAAATGTACTGCACAGATGTTTAACACTGAATGAAACACATGACACTCACATAAGGTAATTTCTACAACGACTCATGTACACAGCAAATGCACACAAAACACACACAGGAGCACCTTCTCAGCTGGGGTAAATGTGTCTGTCATAGTTCTGACATTCTGTGCTGGCTAATCACCTCCTGAAGTTATACATTAAACATCTAGACATTCACATTGTGGTCACAGTGTCATTGCAGTCAGATTAATTTTAAGTGCTAACCTACTCAGACTGAGCCAATCTGAGTATTTCAAAAAGGCCTGGAAATTCAGCTGAAGTGACCCAGTGATACACTGTTAAAGCAGAGTTATTTTACATGACTATATGCAGGATCTGTACATTTATGTAAGATCTGTACATTTATGCAAATGGATATCAGGATGAATTACCAAGATGGCTCTAGAGAATTCTGACATTTTTACATTTTATAGCAATACAATCTCTATACAAGTGAAATAGGACATATCCAAACCTCAGTGCAACAAATTCCTCACTTGTTTAAGACCGAAATCTGATTTGGAGGAGCTTAGGTCAGAATTGTGCTGCCAAGATGCCTTTTAGCTACAGTTTTTCATGAAATAATGCTGTTCAAAGGCAGCGTTTATGAAAGGTTACATTTTCATGAGCCAATTAAGCTATGAACTTCACTGTAAGAATTTTTTATTTTTGAATTATAGTACTTAGTTTGTGAATACATTCTAGACCTGTCCAGTCTTACAAGTTGTCAGATCTGGGTTGGTTTAACTCCTCTGGTCTCTTCACTGGGATTCTGAGAAGGAAAGAGCAGAGAATCAGAGATTAGAAAGTTGATCAATGTGAGGATCTTGCTTCAAGGGAAAAGAGAAACAAACCTACATATCCAAACAGCAGCAAAGATCAGCTCTGCTCTGCTGAAATACAGCAGTTGCTTCTTACCAACTGTTACTTTAAAGCTCTTAAATTAAAACATGTAGTATTGTACAGCTACTTTCAGTAAGATGTGCTTTAGTAGCGCACTTTGCTAATCAGTTATTTTTAGATTATTTTCAAAAATAGGTTCTATCTGATTCTGTATTGATGATATATAAAATTCCCATGCATTCCTTCTAGCACCAATAACCTAGCTATAGAATTAATACACTATATGAATGATTAATGAGCAGTGTTAAAGAACACAGTGACACTTCTGTAGGCCTTCCCCATACAGCATTTTTATTCACATTTTTTCCCATCAGTAAGCTCACAGAAAGAGCTCCTGTTTGTCTCTGGTGTGCAGCAAAACAGACGATTTTTCTGCTACTATGGATATATTTTACTACTATGCATATATTTTAAACTTTAAGAGTACATTCCTTTCTATGTGCTACTTAAATTAATGATGCTTAGACAAAACAGTGATAGATGCCCTAAACATCTGTGTTATGAAAATTTGATCTCTTTCCCTCACACTGCTTTTCCCACCAGGTTTGCGTGCAGCTTAGGGTGGTGGCCTCAGAGCTGAGACTCCTGAAGTGCACTGTGTATCCAGAGCATTAATAATTAAATACCTGGGATTAGTCTATCTTGCGATTTGTTATGAAAAAAAGAAATCTACAGAATATAAAAAGTAGGTGGTGTGTTTGTAATAAAAATAAATTTTTTCTTGAGATAAAAAAACTTCATTAATTATTGAAAAAATAATATTTAGAAATATCAACCCCAATTATTTATTGCATTTATAATTTATAAAATTGAAAGTCCTACGAGCTACCTTTCTATTTAAAATAAATTTAAAACTATATTTTTAGAATTACTTTTCTGCATTTTTAAGCAAACCTCAAAAAAACCAGCTTACAATCACACTGAATCAGCAGAGGATTATCAAATGGCCTAATCTGTTTACTTTTGAAATTTTATTGAAAGCAGTGAAAAGATCAGGATCTCCACCAGAATCCAGTGGCATGGTTGGGAATTGGTCTGTGGCCTGCATTTTCTGAAGCAGGGCCTCAACCTTTGACATCTCCTGACCTCCTGTTGCAACAGAAAAGTTTCGTGACTCCCCTCTGATCCAGACAGAGAGAGGTAATGACCTCAAGTTTGGAAACTCATGACCTTGGAACAACTAAAATTTTTGCCCTAGTAAAGGCTACAAAATCAGTCATGCCTTCCTAGGATGCTGTCCAGTTTTTGCAGGGCAAGGACACAGACACCCAAGGTCTGATGTTAAACCGTGCCCTGTCCTTCTCACCACTCTCCCTGTCGCAGTGTTACCCACCAGCACTGCTTGCCTGTGTGAAACCTGCACCTCACACCACAAAGGCAATCTATGTGAACACACCACTGTGCTCAGGCATAATTTTTAAAAGCATCACATAATTTTTTATTTGCCTTTAAAATAATATTTAATCACCTGGAAGCTGCACCTGTAGTGGAAGAAGTGGTAGAGAAGCGGTTGTATTGCATGAAAGGGAAAATCCACTTCAGACCACGTGGCTTGAGACTGTGGACCTTGTGGTGAAATGAATGAATTTAAAGCATCCTTTGCCCAGTTCACAGCACACATCAGTTAATAAATGCACTGATGTCTTGCTGCAATGTCATATGCTTTTCCCAGGCAAACAGTGCAGATGTATAGGGAGTTTGGTAAAGGGTATAAACGTGGAAAAAAGAAACAAAGAATGAGGGTTTTTTCCTGTTGTCAGAATGCCCAAGTAACTCCTGTTTATAATGTTTCTGTAGGTGAGGTGTGGATGGACATGCCTAATTCAGCTTGTGGATTTTTTTCAGGACCTTTCTACAATATCCACAGAGTAAATAAAGATAATAGAAACAGGACTAACATGTATCACTGAGTTGACTGGCTTTGTGAGCTAGCCAACAGGACTATGGTAGCAGTCCGTTTCAGGTTAATCCTGGTTTCACACTCCCTGTTGGACATAAAGCTCTTCAATTACCAATGTTTTATTTTTTTCATTGCAATCACAATTCGCTACAGACAGGCTCCAGAGTTTTTGTTATTTTTCTCTTTGGATACTTGCTCCTAGCTGAGCTCAAAAGAAGTCTTAAAACTGATGCATCAGTTCTATGTGCTTTCCTGATTGCTTACATTGTGGATGCATGTGAAAAACTAAACAAAACTATTTTGATCTTTTCAGTTAATATTGCTGTAATATTTTAAATTTGCTGAAAGAAGAGAAACTACAATTCACCAGTGTAAAGTAGCATTGATGCATTTTTGCTGTTTAATGTATCAGTCAGACAGCCCAAATCCTTTTACTGAAATCGTGGCCTTTCTGTATGAATCAAAATAAAATAGTTTCTAGACACTAATTTTTTTAAGTAAAGCTTTTCTTTTGTTTGTAGGGCAGGATAAGAATTAAAACAAAACACAGACACACACACACCAAAAAAAAAGAAAAAAAGACAAAATGTGTTCTGTCATCTACAACAGGGCACATATAAAGGGTTGTAGGAAAGGGGGAGAAAAACCCACTCAGGATGTTTCAGGATTGGCCCACGTGTTGAGAAAAGTAAGTGGTTGCAGTAATTGTACTGAAGGGGCATTTCTATTTGTTATGCTTGCTACTGTTAAAATGTGCATTAAGGTCAGCAAAATCTAGATTTTTGCTTTGCTGCTGCTGCTGTTTGTATTACAGCCCTCTTTTGTCATCAAAGGCCTATTTCCAATCACACGCACCGCACACACCTCTGTCGTTAGGTGCCTGGGTGCTGGTGCCAGTCAGAAGTATCTCCACTGGATTCACTGGACCTACATCCATAAAAAATGCAAGTGAGATCACATTAACATTTCTGGAACCTGAGGAAAGAATTGGGTTAATTTTTTATTACATTTTAACATGAACAAAGAGCAAATGTATTACACAGAACATCATATTAAATAATATATGAGGAACTGAGCATTGCTTTTTGAACAGTTTTGTTATATTTTATACCTTATGCTACAAGAATCTGTGAAGGACATGCCTGTTAGGTGCTATTCAGTGTGGATTATTTTAAAATAGTAATTTTTCATTGGGCATGTCAATTGAATAAGCATAACTCATATTTCAAATGTGCTACCTGTTTTACTAAGGGCATTTATAAATATGGAGTATTCAGTCTTTACTAAATTGGGATTCCTCTTTGTATTTTCAGTCTGAGTGTTTTTTCTGTATGTATAAAAAACTGCCCAGAAGGTTGGAAAATATCTTTAAATTCTTTAAAATGAAAGATGTTATATGATTTTATTATGTATAATTTTCTTCTATAAACTAATGTTCACTGTCACTGAAGTATCCTTAAAAATGAGAAATGCAGGTCAACGGTTAGTGATGATTATTCTGTTTAAGATTTTGCTTTTGGGGAGCTGAAAGAAGAAAAATTGTCTTGTATTGTCTGGGCTTCCTGCAAAATGTTTTTTCTTCTCAATATCAACAATATTTCTAAGAGTGCTGCCTCAGAATTCACTTTCTTGAATGAACAGAACCATTTTATACATTCAGAGCAATGAATTAGAGGTTATTTGAAAATCTACAATTTGCCTGTGCAGGGGACTAACAGAAAATTGTGACGTCCTGAAGTATTGTTGGAAAGTTGTTCTAACTTAAAAATCTTTTCTTTATAGTTTCATTCTTGATGTTCCACAGCATTCACCACTTCCTGCATGGCTCTTAACCGCAGGGAAAATGAGGGACTTTTGGGGGCAGATGTGTTTCCTTTACACTATCATAATGCCCCTAAAAATCCTTATTGCTCTTGCAGTATTCTTCTGTGTTGCTGGGCCTGGTGAGAACTACTCGAAGACCTGGCTTATAAATACAGCTTTTCTCTAAAAACACTTTAGAAATACCACTGAGTTTTATTTTGTTTGTCTTATTTTTAGTTGTGTTTACTGTTGCTTAAAATATAAGTGGCAAGATATGCAACCACCTGTTGGTAAACAAATGTCATAAGTCATAAATCCAAGGGACATGCTGATAACTGCATGGTATTATGAAGAGGGATATATTTTGGCTTAAGAGTGAGAGCTTCATTCTTTTGGTACAATTTACTTGTTTTTAATATAAGAATTTAGCATCTATGTCTCTGAAAAGATGACAGATGTTTTGCAAGCTAACTTGAATGACTGCTGTGGTAGACCTCTCCTAAAATATTTATCAATTTTGAAAACACGCATCAGGCCATTTGCCAAATGCATAGATCTGTCCAGTACTTTTATTTAAATGAAATGTACCGAAATATTCAAATCAAGTTTTCATACAGTCTCAAAATAAAATTACGATTAAACCTAGAAAAGATATTGTGGGTTCTCAGCTGTTCTGTGTTTATCCAACTCTAAAGGTCTTTGTGTGCGCATTCCTCTTGCTGAGGCTTTGGAGGAAGGTGGGATGGCACAGTCCATTGGGAATGCTGTACGGCTCCTCTCTCTGCCCCTCTGGGTGGGTGTGAGAGATCTCCAGGGATCTCCCAGGCACAGTTTATTCCTGCTGGGTGGCAGGTTCCCCTGGAGTCTGCACTTCTCCAGTTCTTGAAGGAGGAGGCAGAACATACACGTGTAAACATGGTTTGTTTGTGTCTGGGTATTTCAGCTCAATATATCATCGGTTTGATATGTGCAATGCTGGTAACATTTATTTCAGTGGCGGTGCGTGGGACAGTACTGTCACTGCTTTGTGTTAAATGTGCTCTTGACTCCATTGACAAGCTTAAAAGAGATAATAGATGGTGTCACATTGTCCCTCTGACAGTGTCTACTAATATCTTTAAATAGCCTTCAAAACATTTGGTGACATAGGAAAGAAACTGACTGGGTAACTTCACCCCACCCCTTTTACGTTAAAGTTTAATCTCCAAGAAAATGCTTTTCTTCATTCTGCTAAAGGAGCGTCTCATTTTTCAGGCAGGAAAACCTTACAGGTCAAGTCATGTCCTGCAGGTCACAAAGTGGTCTTGCTGTTACGACTGAAACTCAGCACTTTTGATGCACAGACAAATACCACAATAACAAGAAAATTCCTTTCTAGAAGGACTGAATGAGCAGTGTTAAACAGCATTGTATTCACAGGTCAAAACACACTGCCACGTGCATTCCAACACACAGCACTGCAACGTGCAACAGCACTTCAAATGAATGTATAGACAGAGAGCAGTAGAGAAAGTGGTCATTATCTTAATTCTGAATTTTCATGTCAATATTTCAGGGTTTCCATTTGGACTAGTGATCACAAGATGATCCCTAGCACCCTCTGACATAAATGGAAGGCTCGAGGCTTATCCAGCCTTTAGAATTACAAGCTACTTGCAAGGTATCAAATTAATTGAACTATTAATGTTATTCATAAAGTTTTCTGCATGGTTTTTTTTTTTTCCTCAACATACCAAAGTGCATGTTCAGCAAACCTTTTATTTCCAAGTAACACTCCCAGGTAAAGACTCTATGTCTTATCGGAAATGTTAAAAAAAAAGAGCATGAAACAGGATATATTCTGTGGAGTTCTGCAGTGTTACGGATCAGTGAGGGGAGTACTCCCAGAGCTACAAAATGTATCACCTTGATGTAGAAGAACTCATATGAACAGACTGGAGTTTTAATTACTTTTTAAAAGTCTTTTGGGGGCTATGCTAGTCACAGTCTGACATACAGAATACTGTGATAGATTTGAGCATTAAAACTCATCTAATTTTGTATTTGTCCTATGTCAGCATCTTGTCTTACATGTAATCTTCCAAGGATATCAGAATTAATTTTTTTCCTAATGTAAGCAATCTTTCATAAAATGTCTTGCCTGTGTAATTTGTAGGCTTCAACAGCTGATTCTTGCAAGCAAACCTACTTATATACATACAGGCTGGAGCAAAAGTCAGATTCCCTCTGAACATGCGCTCTGCAAATATGTAAAAATACATTTATCGTATGACACTACTATCAAGAAAAATATATGCTGAGACCTAGAAATCCAGATATTAAATTCAAGGACAAGAATCAAAATAAATAACACTATGTTCCAGTCCCTTTTATATCTAGTAGGAATCACCTGACATACAATTGTCTTTTTTTTTTTTTACACATTTTTATCACTGAAAAATAAGCGTTAGAAAATGAGAGCCAAGCACATGGTTTGAGATGTGTACTTAAACTTTTGAATTCAAATACTTGCTGCAAGTTGTTTATTTTAAGTATTTAAATTGTTTTTGTTTGAAATAGTATGTCACAAAAACCTCTGGATCTGATACAGCCCCAAAGGAAAGACTGCAAAACTCATCTGTAAAACTGTCCACTGAAGCTAAAAGCACTTTGGGAATAGGCTGTGAGTAGCTTCAGTATTAAACATTTTGTAAAAGATCTTTTTTTTTTCTCTGGTTGTTTTTAAATATGAACAAAGCAAAGATTTTTATTAGCCTCTTCTCAGGGGTTTTGATTTCTTTCACTGATAGGACCAAGAGACATGAACAGACAAATTGCTCTGAAAGTTAGAACAGTAGCAAGCAGGTAGTATTTTTCAAGTAGAATTTCCACAGTGGAAAAGATATTATATATTTGTTACCTGCCAAGAAATGAGTAATACGAGAATACTTTGATTCTTTTACAAAATGGAAGAGCATTAAGAGTGTTTTAGGTTTTTATTATAGATAAAATTCTTGTGATTACCAACAGTCTCCTAACAATAGATAAACAAAAACAGCAGAAAAGACATGCAGTTATTAAATAGGCTGAATAAGAGAAACTAGTCTCATTTATGTATTGAATAAACCCATTGTTATCTCAAGTTTTAAACACTGTCTCAACTGTATGTACACTATTCAAAGGTTATTTAGAATATAGAATTAATTTGTTTCCATTGGTGGCTGATTAAAGAAGTGTAAATGGTTTTGTTTTATTTTCTTTAACTTTTGAATGTTTGCAAACAGTTTTATTCCCATATTTAAATCTCCAGTGCCAAGATTCTCACCGAAGTGGATCTTTATGGTTGTATTTTCAACAAGTGCAAATGTCAGTTATGAAGTACAGTGCTGACATAATCTCATTAGAGCTGGAGGAAGACTTGCCACAGTGCATGCAGGAATCATTGTAAGTTAAGAAAGATAATTAAAAGAAATCACACATTTCATAATCGGGCTTTCACCAAGATAGATAATACAACCTACTTTATACTTAAGCAATTAAAATAGAAGCTGAAATATTTGGAGATGATTAATTTATTCAGTAGTTAGACTTAACAGGTGATGTTACCCCAGAAATAATCCACTGACAAACTGAGTTCTTAATCACAAAATTTTTTTTGGTTGACTCCTGTGTTTTTGGGGTTTTTTTAAGAAAAAGCCACAGAAAAATTTTCCTTCCTTTTCTAATGACAAATTGTATTTTGTATATTCCTTTAAAAGTGAAATCTACAGCCTTGCTGTGACTGCTGCCTGAGGCTTTTGGCGATCTCAATAGTGAGAACAGCATAAAGATCCAACTCGATTGCAGCAGGTGAATTTTGATACAGAGGAAGCAATAGGATATTCATATATAAAGCCAGGGAATCTGTGCTAGTCATTTCTGGAGTGCTGAACTAATCCATAACAAAATTATCCCATGACTGCAGTTGGCAGTAAGGAGAACTGAGTGAGTCCAGAAGATCCCCAGATTGTGTTTGGATCAAACATAGACTTTGTGATATAATCTAGGCTCATAGTCAAATAATCTAGATTCAGTACTTTGATAATTCATATAAAAACATCTTATATTACAAATTTATTCCTACTTGTACCAGAATTTCACAATTTTGTTCGTTTAAAACTCTGGGTGTTTCTAAAACCAAAAAAGGAAACAAACCCCTTCTTACAACATAGCTGAAATGAAAATTATAGAGTTCTGGTTCCAGTCCAAGCATTAGGAGATGAATGTGGCATCAAGAGGTTCTGGATTCAGGGTCTGGGCCCTGGTTTGCTCTGGCCAGTCACAGAAAGGTGCAAAACGCCCTGACTAGAACCTGAGCCAGGTAAGGTTCTGCACGCACTTCACCTGTCAGAAGGAGCAGCACAGCCACCCCCTCCTTTCAGAACGCATTTTCATCTGGAGCACTCAGCTCTGGCCTAAAACACACTATCTTTCTGTACCAGCTCCATTCCTATCTCATCCTTTCCAGATTATCCAATTAACAAACAGCAAATTCCAAGAAGCCAGAAAAACCCACCCAAACCCAGAGGTTAGCTCCTGCTGCCACTCCCTGATAACGCAGCTCCCGCAAACACCCGGGAGCGGGGCGTGCGTGGGAACACCGCACCAACCTCTCAGCGCAGGGCTCTCGATGTTCTGCCAAAGCGGAGCCCTCCGCAGCTGCTTTGTGGGGGGCTGTCCCAGCGGTGGGGCACGGGGAGCCGTGCCCGGACCCCCCGAGGGACAGCGGCCCCTCCGCTGTGCCTCTGTCCTTTGTGCTGCACCGGGACTGTCCCCGAGCGCAGCGCACCTCACTGCTGGATCTGCTGGCACTGCTGTCTCCTGGGTTTGATGGCTTTGTCTCAGATGTCACCCACAAGACAGCAAAGAGATCAGGAGTTTCATCTCGCCCCATTCCCTGAGGAATTTCGTTTGTCGTTGTTAATAATGGGACTGAAACACTGCCTGCAGCTGTGGGTGGCAGGCAAAGCAGACAAGTTTTAAGGACAGAGTTTTAACTGAATTCACCAGGAATTCACATGAGCAGAGCAGTGCACTTGAACAGCAAGTCAGCAGAGTATATTACAGTACATGTAGTAGCAAGTTTATCTTATTGCAAAAAAAAACCCAAATGAAAACATTTCTAATGACGCCTAATATTGGATGGTATTGACATTATATATTCCAAGGATATATTCTTCCCTTTTCACAGAGAACAGGAAAACGTATTTTCCCATTCTACCTACAAAACAGAAAAACACTTCAGCAATTTGTGCTAATGCACCAGAATAACAGCAGTGTTACAGCAGAAACATGGAGTTTTGAACTTATATGGGAGATAGGGATTTTGTTTCTCCTCTGTGATTCTGCATCTCCCATTCCTGATGTATGTGTGTTTAACACTCAGGTGTTAAAAGGTTGGAAAGAACTAATAATAATTTTAAGGTGCTCGATCTTATTTTGGAACATTTTTTAATCTGCAGATAATTATTACCAATCTTAGAATATAGAAAAATTTGGGCAGAGAAAAGGCATGGGAACAAACAATAAAACAGTAAACCAAAGTCTCTAGACTGCAGGCCACTTGCCAGCTCTTCTTACAGGAACTTTCAGTTCTGCTGCTTGCTTTGAGTGCAGCAAAAAGATAACCCTGTTCTGGTTGCAAGTTAACAAACACTGCCATGCATGACAAGTTGATAAGCGGTACCAAGACTTGTATTGGGAGTTTATTAGTTCATTTGAACCAGATAGAAATGTGGTGGAAAGTTTTGGTGCTGCTGAAAAAAGAAAAATAACTGATCAATGCCCAAAACTATTCTGCTGGAAAAAGGTTTTCTGTTCCTAGTAACCGGAGCTTTCACTGCTATAGATAATTATTCCTTCTGGTTGTTGTAAATTCCTCAATGTAAATACCTCCTTTGTGCCCTTTGCACCACTGTGTTGTGTTCTGTGTTTCCAGGTGGTACAGATACAGCAATCTAAATTCTACACTGATAAGGAACTATGTTAAAGTCATGGCACAACAGGCAAAATTTGTTTGAGTTACTTAGTTACATTAAAAAATGAGCATTTTCGGCTCTGGATCTTTTCACATTAACTGGAAATGTTGGGTCTTATGTTTTTGCCTGTTGTAGTTATGGTAAACTAAATACGGTGTATTTAAGTATGGTACAAAAATAGGTGCTATGTTAGGTTCTGCTATATACCTTTATTTAGCACTTGCTTGATTAAATTCTTGCCTGATTATTTTTCTGATGTTGGCCTGTGTGCCTTACAACATATTGATAGTGTTTGACTCTTGATATTGTCACCAAATCTGTATTTGTACTAAGATCTGCCAAAGTAAATATTAAAAATCCTGCCATACATCCCAAATGTCACGTTTAGTTTCCTTTTTTTAAGGGTATGCAGCATAATATAAACAAGAAGAAACAAAGAGATAAGGCAGTGATGTAGTATCAGGGTTTACCGGCAAAACCTGGATGTGGGTATATTAATCAGAGATGACAAAAACATAAGGAAAAAGGTTTTCCTAGGTTGTAGGAAGAGACGTATCCTACACTGTAATGACTTTTTTGTATCATTTATTATATTGAACAATCATTTTAGAAAAGTTTTCTCTTTCCTTTTCTTGCAAAAGTAACCATACTATTTCATAGTCTCTTCCCCCCCGCCACCCTCCCACCCCAGGACAGGCTTTTAAGCACCATTGATTCTTGTGGTATGCCAACTTTTCTGGCTCTAGAGAAATAAAAATAATACACTTAGGAGAAAATGGAGACACATTTTGTCTGGAAAATGTTGTTACACTCTGTCAAAGAAATAAGAAGAACTTACTTTAATATCCTGTCTCACAATATGGGGTAAAATGGACAAGAAAATTAGGATGAGTAGATGAAATGTATACTTTAGCAAGATGTGATCAGTGACCAGAGTGCTAATATTTTCAGTTATTTGCAAGACTTCAATGATTCCCAGATGCCTGAAGTAGGGCAAGGAGGAGGACTAGGAATTTCTTCTGGATTTGATGGTTGCTTGGTGCTGTGGAATGTAGATACCTTTGCCCATTTGTATAAGAATTGTGTCCTTTGCCTTGGCTTCCCAGTGGGAGCTCACAACTGAATACACAGTCTTTCAGGACTTCCTTCCTCCTTTATTGAGGGCACAGACACAGGAGATGCTTGTGCAGGATGTTTATGGAAAAGAATGAAAAAGTTTTACAGCAACTGAATGCTCATGAGAGTGTCACACATATGTGGATATTTGGTGAAAGTAAACACACCCCTGTCTGTTTTGAAGGAGAAAGAGCAAGGGCTTTTTTTCCTCTGTGTTCTCAGACACTAAATAACATTCTGCTGCAGGACAGAAACTGGTTGTGTGCAGATGCTTGACTGCCTTGAAAATACAAACAGTTTTCTTGGTAGCATATTTATTCACCATATTAAGATTAGCCAACTAGAGGTTATTATTTTTTTAATTGAACTGCTCTCAGACTAATAGCACAGAAGTATTGCTATTGGCATGCTAGATATTTTCAATTAATTAAGTAAATAAGTTCACTAATTTAATAAATTATTTTTCAATCAGTTATTTATTCAATTCATTTATTTAATTACTTATCCTGGTTTCTTCTGATTCTCAAATCTAGAATATTAAAACTTAAGCAACAGACCAGACACTGACATGTCCATGTAAATTCAGGTGTAGGATGTGGCCTTAAATCAGAGGTCTCTTGGTGCAGGAGGCAGTTCCACAGTTAAGCAGCTGGGGCCAAGAGCAGCTCTAAATGATTCAGAATGTGAGCAGTCTGGTAAGATGTCCTATAAGGTGTACATTTCGATTTAAGTGTTTTGTGAGGTCAAAAGCTTCTTGCAGTGCAACGGAGTTCCTCCAAAGTGTCTGATATTTAATGGCAGCAGACCCTTGTATTGTGATAACCAGCAGATAATCTGGGTTTTTATAATATATATTGTGATAATCAGCAGGGAAGACCTTACGAAACTACTGTACCTTGACTGGGGCATGAAAAAAGTAGGATACTGATGGATCATCAGTCCACTGGGCTTTTAGCTCTGGATCAAAGTCATATAGGCTCTAACAAAAGTAGTAACCTGTGAGAATGTAGAAGCGAAGCAGAAACGTCCCAGAGAGCTGACTGGCTGCCTAGAGGAGCATCACACTGCTTAAAGAATAAACTCTTTCAAGTTCACACCAACAGGTTGGCTGCAGGTATTTCATAAGATGAATAGATCACATATGGCAAGCACAGGCACAACAGACAGAGGGCATTTGTCTTCTGAGGTCTAAGAACACTTTTCCTTAGTTTGTACCATAAGGAGCTAATAAAACTAAGATAAAATGGAAGATAATATTGTTTGACAACCTTTGTCTTATATTGGGCCTGATGCAGTTAATGTTTAGGGTAGACTAAAGTGCGTATATTATAGAAGATCACTGATCTAGAGTTTTAGACTCATTACACTGCCTACAGGAGAGGGTTTTTAACTTTTTGTAATCAGGTGCTCTTCGGTTAGGTTAGATGTCACAAAATTTTACCTGAATTATCTTAAAAGTCTTGTTCAATTTTAGAGTAATGGCATGAGGCCCTAATGGGGAGTCTGCTATTTGTTCTGTTACCCTGACTCAAGTCTAGAGAAAAACAAGACTCACATGGTAGCTGGTGCACATCAGCATTAAATCAAGGAAGGTATGGCAGTTCACATCAACTGAAGTTTTGGCTCAGATTGTTCTGGAACCCAGAAAACACTTTATTACCCTTCAGGAGAAAATCTGTCTTCCAAAGAATCAGTATCAACAAGCCTGTTCTGAAATATCTGAGAGAGAGAAATCTAAGGCTCTCAGGACCTTTTTCAAAAAAAAAAGTAAAAGAAATGGACACACAAAATTATATCTGCATATTAGCTTTACATTTAAGTGTAAGTCAGCAGCAATGTAGGTAGAAAATGTTTTATTGTTTTTAACTAAGAGATGTTTGCATTTGCCAAATATGTAATGTTTGAATGCAGGATTTATTTAAAAGTAAGTTAACATTTTCTGAAAATAATGTAGTTAATGAATGTGTGTTAAAGTATTTTTCTTACCTAAGAATTTATATACCTTGTTCCAAATGCTGGCATGGTTTGTAGTGATTATGTTTTATTTTAAAACAAAGTTCAGACTTAAAATAATTGAGTCATGGGATCAGTTTACTGGTCTTATCAAACCTAAATTGTGCATTTACATCCAAGTCTTTTTACACTAATACAGAATTAATAGGAAAATATTCAGAAATAGGACTTTAAAATTAAAAGAAAAGCTAAAACAATGTTGTATTTGCCTTCATTTAATATTTTATGTAATTCTGAAAGGTTATGTAAGTATTGACTGTAATGCATTGAAGGCAACATGCTGTTGTCTCATTTTGACGTGGTCATTGGATCTACTATTTATACAATACCCACCAGTTCAAGTAGTAATAGTGAGCTTGTGACTTCCATTGGTGACAGTGACCACAGAAACATGGTGAGGAGGAGAAGAACAACTCACTGACTGAAATGACTCCGTGTTTTTCAGAACACTTTTGCAAGAAACTTGTTGGCAAAATGGAAATTATGTAACTGCTGCTATTCCATCTGCATCTTTTAAAATTATTAAATTAAATGCATGAATGAAGAAAAAAACAGAGCTATTTTATCTGCAAATGTATAAATACAGATAAACATTGTTTTCATTAATCAATTTATATGCAGTCAAATGCATAATACTTCTTCTATGGCCAGCTTTTCCTTTTGTTTTTTGTATTCTTTCAGACTAACAGAAAAGACATAAAACAACAGCAAAATACCAGTAGGGATTTGCATATTGCCAAGTTATATCACACCAGAATTTATAAATTTCATAGCACAGGGCCTTGTCTTGAATATTGCAAGATGTGTGGTATTGAAGTTGTATTTAGTGTCCAAATGATTCCTAATGATCCATATATTTGCATAATTATCATGAACATTATTTTCTTTGCAATGGATGAACATTTCAAATTTTGACTTCAAATTCATGTCACTTTTCACACACCTGCCACCCCAGCACTTTACAAAACTTTTCAGAAACTTAATTTTTGAGAAACAAAACATTGGCAACCTGTCAGGGAGGCAGGCAAAAGAAAGCACATGCATACAGAAGCAAACAATGCTGTGCATTCACAAATTCATGGAGAAATGAAGTGCATGGAGAATAACAATTAAGAAGTGCAGTTCTTAATGTCTGAGTTCTCTGAGAATACCCAACCTTCTTTAGGCACAGAGAATATTCATGTTGTTCTAACAGTTGATTTAATTTGCAATGTGTATCTCTCCCAAAGCAATAAACCATGTTTTTATTCAGTCAATACAATGATAACCTGAAGTGTATTAGGAACTGCAGCATCACAGGCCTGACTGCACAATTAAGGTAATAGGAGCTTGAGACTAGACCAAAATTAAGATGTGAGTGTGTGACATGTCACCTTTCAGAAGTCATCTCTCTTCTAACCACCCATCACTGCAGAAGTAATCTACAAAGGCACTTCAAGGACCCCTTCTTTTAAAACAACTGGCCAGCAGGATTTTTGGTTTTTAGAGGATGCATATTGGCAGCACACCCTGACTCTGAAACACCTCATTTCAGAATGTTTTCTATGGAAGTCTGTTTATTTGGAGGTGGAGAAACTGTTCTGAAGCAATGCTCAGACATGGTGCACCAGGAGTGCCACACCAGGAATTCATCTCAGTGAGGCCTGGTATTTATCTCTGCTCCAACACTCCAACAATACATCATGTATTTCTGTACTGAAAGGAATTACACAGAGTTCCCTCCTGAATTTTAAAAAATATATAATACAAATTAAGACTCCTCACAAATTTTCATGAAACAGATAAATCTTGCAAGGCAATAAACCTTTGTTGGAAAGGTGCTATTTAGTTATGCCTGTAGCCTTACTCGCCTTGTACAAACCCAAATTTGATTTGATCCTCGACATTTAAAACTGAACTTTTCCACATTGGAATTGTTTTAATAACAGAAGAGATGTGTTAGTTAGGCATTGATAGGCACATATTATATCCCTGAGTGAGAATTCAGTCTTTATTACCATAGTAAAAGAGCTCCAAGACACAAGAATGTGGAAGCAAAGAAAGGGATCTTCCCAAATCTGTGCAACAAAAGTACTATCAGAATAATTCTCTAAGTATGTGTACTTCAGTGTGCAGTTTTTAATCATTAAAAGTGCAGTCTTTTGTAACTTGAAGATAAAGAGTTTAATGAGAATTTTTGTGAATGTATTACTTTCCTGTTAAAATACTCGAAACGCTTTGTTAATCCTAGTAAAGCAGCAAATGGAATGTAAAGATGAATGGAATGGAAAGAATATAGTCCTCTTCTATGGAAAAAAAAGTACTACAGAGCTGAATGATATGTTATTTACAGAAAAATATAAACTGAGTAGAGTATTAGAAAGAATTCCTACAGAGCATGACTACTTTAATTCTTACTGAAGTAAAAAATTTTACAAATTTAATAAATCTTTATTAAGCAATTTCTGATAATACAGGAAGTACAATATCTCTACTCCTACAGGTGCCATATGGATTTCTACTTTATTTTCAGATTTACAGCCATATTGATTGTTCTTAGCTGAATTTGAGTGATTAAATTAATGAATAAATATTTCAGAATACAGGGAATGTATTGTACCTGGTCTGCCTCACTGAAACAAATGATCATTTAAGAAACAAGGCCTAACCACTACCTATTTATATAGCTATATATATGCACACATGTATGGTTTGCTTTAGCAGATGTGAAGGAAATACCCCTTTTCTATAAAATCCACCTTTTAATGGCTGTAGGGTGACTTAATAGCATAACCCCTCTAAAGATGACCGTCTGGTTTTGTAGAATAAGTCCAGATTCAGAGTAGAATCTTTCAAAACTCAGCAAATTCCTCTTTGAGCCTTAACTATCTTCGATGATTATCCTGCAAGAGGATGAATAACCCTTTGACAGCACCCATTTCTCTTCACTGATAACAGGGTACTCCTCAGTCATCTTGTTCATCCTGGGACTTAAGTTTTAGACACCCAAAGTAAGGAGGGATTAATTATCCTTAAATTCACTATGTTCTTTAGAGGACTAAGAAATGAAAAGCCAGACCATTAATTTTCTTACATACAAGATCAGAAGAAATACTGAAAAAAGGACGACTGTAGTATTGTCTCATTGCAGCTGCCTATTCAGTTTATGACACCACTTTATAAAGCCTATTCATGCAACCTACGGATACTCTAATTGACAAAATAAAATTAAGTATGAATATAGAAAAAAGTCATGCATTTCTCATGCAGAAATAATTTCCCTATAAAAGCAATTCTATATCGTAATAGACAGTGCTAATATCACATAAAAATAAAGCAACTAGACTTTTGACTCACAAAGAAGCAACATGATCAAAGATAAAGTCTAAATGACAAAACAGTTTTACTTAGTAATTGTCTACTTCAAATTACTGGCAGTAATATTTTTATGTCATTACTGACAAAATTCATAAGAGTACAAGACTGTACGTTAAACATTGTGCTGTAAAAACCCCTGCAGTCTAAGGTTATAATGAAACTACTGAATTACCTTATTTAGAGAAGCCCCACTGAAAATCAAAACTGCAGAAATAGGTATCTCTATTACCTGACATTTCTACAAGGCATAGACCCCTTTTGAAATCAGAAACCGATTTGCACAACTGTAAGTTTAGCATATCTTCAAACAAATACCTTTGTAAGAGACCATTTTGTTTCTAACCAAACACAGCAAAATGTTCTGTTGAAAGAATATTTTATTCTGAGTCCCTGTTTCTGTATTTTAGCCTAAAAATCATTTTTATAAATTATGAGTGTTACATAGGTCAGTGTGAATTACCCAAAACTAAATCTCAATCTATGGAAAAGAGTCTTGATTTGAATATGTTTTGCTTTCAAATCAACTGAAACCCCAGACCAAATTCCCTTTAACACATTCAATATGCCTGAGCTGATTCTGGTTTCATTTCAACACAGCAAATGTACTAGTGACAGGTAATAACGTGAAACTTGAGAGACTTTGGCCACAGTTCATGTGGAATCTGGAGCATTAGTAAGTTGAAAGTGTGAGAAACTAGTACGGAAATTAAGGAATTATCCATGCTCACATTTACATGCCAAATTATGGACCAAAATGAAAAGTTTCTGCTATATTCATAAAACACAAATCCCAAATTGTACCACTGTGCTGAACAAGGAAATTTCCTCTCTTATTAAATGCAGAGTGATTAAACACTGGAGACTGTAAATGCTGCTTGATAAAAATGGCTGGTGTCTGTCCCAGGAGAGATTCTCTCTGGAACAGACTCTTAGAGCTGGATTAACACATTGAATAAATAAGGATGATGACCTTCTAGATATTACTACTGGCAATTTCTTTGTACTCATTCCTCTGGAATATTCCTGTTGGTTTAGGAGGAGAGGGCACAACAACACTGGCTTGAATAAATTGCGATAAACACTTATTCACCCAAACAAATATACACACACACAGTTCCACCAGAATTCCACGAGTCTTTACACCATGGACAAATTACAATAGGAAGTTTTTGAAGCATTTACTGGAGAAGTCTTTCCCTTTGTGTGTCAAGGGTCTTTTCTGCCCAACAACAGACCAAATACAGCCAGTGCCACCATCAACCTTTACAGAGGCTTCTGCCTAAAAGGCAAACTCTCTCATTAGGTCAAGAGTCTGTCCTAAAAGGCAACGGTCTGGTCAAAATACAGAGGACAGGCCTTCATGGTGCTCTCTGCACTCGATTTGACTGCAGCCAATACTGTTAATCCTCTAATGCCATAAATACCATAGGAAAGACATGTTAATAAAATAGACAGCACTGACACCATTAATCATGTGTAGGAGTATATAAACACAGCAGAAGTCTCTCTTATTTTTAAAAGAAAATCAGCATTACAACAATTTTCTGAGACTTTACAATAATTCCACCGTGAAAAATATTTATACTCCAAAAGTAAAAAGTCTTTTAAATAACCATATGATTTTAATTAGCATTGTTGTATCTATGTCAGCTTTTAGTGAAATACTTACGGAGGTGTTGTTATTGTTTCTGCTCTCTGTTTTGTTTGTGGGAAGGTTTGATTTAGTTAGGAATGAAGTTTATTCCAGCTGAAAATGTGCATTTCAGGCTCTATGACACAGCTTTGTAAACCTGGATTAAGTCAATGTTCTAAAATGGCTCATAGTTGGGAAAAACAGGTGTCTCCTAATTAAGACACATTAAAATGAGATGTTCAAATAAAGTACTTCTGCTGACAACAATGCCCAAGGTACTTACATTCAGAGAAGATTCAGCAAATAGCTGTTCTCTGATACAAGTTTGCTGCAGAGCACTCTGGAACCCCACTCTGCTCGTGGAATGTAAGGGCACTGGTGGAATTTACAGAGCCCATTCACCACACTCCGAAAATGTTGATAAAGACTGAGTTTAAGTTACTTACATGAAATTTTTAAAGGTCATCAAAATAAATACTGCAAGTTAAAACTCAGCAAAATGCAGCATTGTTTTTATAATGATCTCTATTTTCCAGGTATTTATAAAATCAAATTGTTCAGCCCACTTTCTATTATGAAAAAATCCTTTATAATTTTGAGTTATGCATAGTGGCATCACTCATAAAGAGGCAGAGAACAAAATGAGCAAGGTAACTATTCAGATATATGTCTTTTAGGGGTTTATACCAATGGATTTTATGTTCTACTGACAAGTTATTTTGAAGACTATTATGTTTCTAAAAGAAACATTTGGCCCAAAATCATCTTCCACTGTACTTCTCTCTTCCCCCTTCCCCAGTCCCTCTAAAGCCTTTACTCTCTGTTACCCTGGAGTGTAAAAAGACTCTGCTCCTGGGGCAGTTGCAGCTCTCATCATGGAGCTGGGAATGTTCAAAATATTTGAAAATACATTTCAAAACTGAGGCGTGCAAAATCAGAAGTCAAATAATCTATTATTTGAAAATATGATTTGTGCTGACTGTATGTAGATAATTGAAAACACACATTGTTCTATTACAGTAGCATATGTTAAACCTCACATCTTCTGATATTAAATCCTGAGTATTGAACCTGACTGTTAAAATAAATGAAAAATATTACATTTATGTATTTTTGGGTATGTAGATATTCCTAAATATTCCATTACACCTTCATTTCACTTTATGTTTGGAAAGAAAACTGATTTTACTGGCTTGTGAAACTTCACCATTGATAAACTTAATTTCTCTTTGAAGCCATATAGAAAGTCATTAACTTGACTTTTACTGCCTTATTATAGAGCTCTTGTCAATATTCCAGAGTTTGTCTTTTGGTCAGTTTTCTACTGTGAGAACTCTTGTGTCAGAGCACACACAATCTACGTCAAAGCAAGAATTTAAATTATAGTTACTTTAAATAAAGCCAAGTAAATGGTTTTCCTATTTCAGGTGATAGAATATTGTGATTATTTTTATAATTCTGTTCTTCACAATGAATATTAAAATAATTTAATATTACCTGACATTATTCCTAATTTGTAAGCCCATGTTCATTGATTTCCTTATCCATGGGTGTTATTCCCTACACAGAACCAAAGTCTTGCTCTAAGTGTTGAGGTGGCTTTGGCTCCAAAATCTAAATCCTAAGTCTATATAACATTGTAGAAGTAGTTTTTATTTATGATGCATAAATGTATTGTCCTTCCCTGTGCAAACTGTGCTTTTGCAAATAGATCTGTATCAAACATAATTCAATTGATGGAACTCCACAGAGGAATTGGGCTGCCTGGATACAATGCCGTGTAGAACTGAGAATCTTTCATTCTATTTACTGAGCAGAAAATAAATATATTTTGCTATTGTTTTACAATGTTTATAGGAAAACTAAAATATTTAAGTTTTGTCATAATCCTTGTTTTGCTTATTGCTTTTCTTATGGGTAAAATACTCTATTCTGTTATTCAAAGCTGTTTTGAAAACTGAGGTAATTCTTGTCCGTACAAATGTCAAGATTATGTATATGAGTTTTAGATATTCACACTGAGTATAACTTTGATATGAGAAAAAAACATCAAATATTTTCCCAGTACAAACTGTGGATTTTGTAAAGATTAAATAATCCTCACAAATGTTCTAGGGAACACTATCCTGTGGGGCAGAAGCCCTCTCTTACATACACTGATTACAGGAATAAATGCTAACAAATGAGGCATCTTTACTAATAATAGCAAAGATATAATTTATAGTAGTAATGGAATTTACTGTACATACTGCTATGGATTATACTTTTTCATTGTATAATTTGTTTTATTTCAACTGCATCTCATCGGGATGGCAAAGGAAAGTATGAATAAACATGGCTTTGATATTTTGCAACTGAGAACGAGTGTAATGATGAGAAATTTTCCCAAAAGAACATCTCTTTGCAAAAAGCTTCAAATGCACGATTTCCTCCAGAGAACTCAATCCAAACCACTGCTGTTATTAGAATGAGTCTGTCCCTCATTCCTCATAACTGATCTGTGTGATACCAAAGATGGCACAGAAAGGAGTTTGCTGTGACCCCACCTGTGCAGTTCCCACTGACTTCCCTGAGTGCCAGCCAGGGATTTCTACATCATGAAGGCTGAGGAATTTGGTGGCATGGCTTTTACAGAAGCCAACAGGATCATCAGTTATATACAATAATTACATTTTTGCCTGCTGATATCGATCCATTCTAAAAGGAAATGGAAGCAATATGAAACGAGAGGAGTCACACCAAAACAGTAGTGTTACTCTTCATCTGCTTGTTAGTGCAGATTCCAATTAAAAGCAATGATGGTTACAGCTTCTGTATTTTCATTTTCCCTTCCAAGTTGTGAAATACTGTAAGATAGAGCACTAAAAGAAGGAAGAAGAGAGAATGACAGAGGTGTCAAGGCATCTAAATATAACCAACATTATTTATGTCAATGAGCTCTGCAAAAGGATTAGCATGTGTTTCTGTGGCTGTCTCAGGGAGCTGGTTCACAGTGCTCCCTTACACAGCACATCCTTTATTGTTCAGCTTTCAAAGGTCTTTTTTTCAAGATTCCAAACATACAAATCAAAAGTTAAATTATTAACTCACTTGTGGAAATTGAAGCTGGCTGACTCTGTCAAGTCAATGTTTACTATTCGAAAGAGGATTAGGTATCATGTCATCACTCCAAGTCTTGCACCCTGTCTCTGAGCGCTGCCTCCCCACTGTACTGAGACACGATTTCATGTGTTTGGGTGTGATTGGGAAGAGCCACTGCCCGAATATCAGGCAAATGACTAAAAATTTCTTAAGACTAACGCAGACACTGAACGTAAAAAACCCTCCCATTTCATGTTACAATTCTCATCTTTACTGTTTCGCAGGAATGCTCTGATTCATCCCTGTGGAGCATTTCATGCACTGCAGTTTAACCAACAATTTGCCAAGACAGCAATTCCCTACACACTGAGTATTGCTCACTCTCAAATCAAATGTAGACTGTGTGCTTCCATCCCTGCCCTCTGTCTCAATCATTACTTTGTGTAAGATAAGAAAATCCCATTTTTACCACTGGAGAGCCAGGCTGCTTAGGTCACAAGATTCTCTTGGCTTAATCCTTGAGTATGAATCATGAACTTTCCCTAATAAGTACCGGCATTCTTCAGATGATCAAGCGAGCTTACTAAGGCTTCCAGAGCTTTCCACATTAATTATCACCATGTTTAAAGTATCAAAAGCAGTAGCTGATTAAGAATTAGTAAAGCTATAAGTTGTTTATTCTTACTTTTCCTTTCCGTCCTCTATTTCTCACTCTAATGTGTCTCAATATTGTAAATGGCAATAATACAACTCAGTTAATAGAAAAAACATATTAAAAAGATTAAGAAAAGTATAAAATCAGACTGGAAATTATCTATGGGAAAAATTGGAAACAAATTTGCTTGCTTTCTACACTACATGGATTTAAAGTAAGCTATAAATGCACACTATTTCAGTCCAGAAAAAGCTTTTTTCTCACATATAATATCAGAAAATTCTGAGAGAAAATTGTAATATTAAACCTCTACTCTGCAAACTTACAACCTCTGCAACAGAAGCATACACAATACTGAGAAGTCATAGTAAATGCCATATGATTAAATAAGTGTTCTGTTAGAAATAAATGAGATGAAGACCTTAAAAATTAAAAATGAAACTATTTTCTTAACACATGAAAGTGGAAACAGAATATTCATTCCAGATTCAGAGTACAGAAAATTGCTGAAATAAGTCTGGACTCTTCTAAGTACTTAAAATCTGGAAATGTGAAGATCTCAGGCACTTCAGGAAAGGTTTTATATTCATGCCCCAAATTTAGATACCAAATCTAGCAAAAGTAAAACAATAATGAGTAATTATTAACTCTTTGAGTTTAGCTACCAAAAATAAGTTCATATTTTTACCAGAATTAGCACATCTAAATAAAGATTGAGTAAATTCCTCAAACAGTATTTTAAGTGTGGCAAAGCATGACAGGATAAAAGTATATTTTATATTCGGAAAAAATAAGTTTTGTACTTAACTGGCAGTTAATTAACAATACATATATCTGTGTCCATTACATACATATGAATAACAGAACACACCCAAGTCCTAGTCAAAATCATTTGGGAACTTTTGTGGAGACAACAAATATTTTTATAATAACAGTGATTAAGCCTGAAAATAAAAGCAAAAAGCCCTGAGAGGAAATCAGAAGTGAGTCAAAATCACTAGTGGTTACTCTCACATTTATCATCCAAAGTGAGTCAAAACCACCAGGCATTACTCTCATATTCATCATTATATAAACTGCAGTATAAGAATGCAGGCAAGAGGAAAATGAGAAACAAGATGAAAAGAGCAAATGCAAGACACATCTTTAATATTATTCGATATTATTCAACATCCAAAGCTGACAAATTTGAGAAGTATATTACTAAAAGTAGCATTAAATAGGAAATTGCTCTTTGAGTGCTCAAAAGAGTGAGTTCTCAAAAAGAACTAAAACTAGTGGAATAACATTCCGGTTTATGTTTTCCAGATAAATAATTTGAAATCAAATTCAGATACTGTGTTTAGATATTTAGAAATTTTTAAAAAAT
This sequence comes from Acropternis orthonyx, assembly GCA_035583155.1. Lineage (NCBI taxonomy): Eukaryota > Metazoa > Chordata > Aves > Passeriformes > Rhinocryptidae > Acropternis > Acropternis orthonyx. The sequence continues at coordinate 6,757,522 of JAWWEU010000034.1, read as the reverse complement.
ACACAAAAATATCATAAAGGTTCGGTACAGCCCTTTTTTAAGGCAAGATTTAGTGACATATTTGAGCAAGTGAACATGAGTCTTATTTCCAAGGACTTGCATAATTTAGCACCCAAATTCAGGAAATGACTCTAAGTAAAACCAACCCAATTCAATAAACTATTTGAAGACACAAGGTATTGAGCATTGAATTTAATATTTCCTATGTACTTTATCAGATAAACAGAATCTTTCTCTGGACTGAATGTGTCTCTGCAGAAAAAGATACATTCTGTAGTTCTATTAATGCTTTTCTGAGAGAGTACAGTACACATAAATTGTGCAGAAAATCTGGTGTGTATGGGTAGAGAGCTATGCCATCCCAGCCTTAAAAAACATTATTTGTTAGAGATAAGCTAGACATAGATAAGCAACACTTTTGGAAAAAACCTTAATGTATTCTTTCCAAACTTGCTGAAAAACACTGTGAAGTCTTATAAACACTTCATAAAATCATGCAAAAATTTAAAACAGAATTTTAGGCTACTGCTGAGTGTTTAGAGGAGAAATTTAAAGTTCTCCAGAAGCTGTACTGTTCAGTTGTTAACTCTTTTTCCCTGTTCCTTATTATCTTTAAAAGTATTTTGTTTTGTTTTTATGAAAGGGTACAAATGTGCTTTTCAGGCTGTTTCACAATTCATAGAATTAAAACCCCCAACTCTAAGGCTCTGCATTTAACAAAATACAGCATAACATCCTAACCTAATAAAGCATTACCCTGCATTCTGATTTGCAGACCTCAAAATATGAATTTAAATATTTTACTTCAGCACTGGGGCCTAAGACAAAAAAACTTCAAAAAAGTTACCTTATCTGGGTACTCCTTCCAATCTTACACTAGAAAATGTAGAATGAGAAACTGGGACCAGAAATGATAATGTACATGGTGTAGATTAGTAACGGGAGCCACATTCGATTACTGTTGTGCAATGGCATAAATAAGCAGAAAAGATGACAGAAAAGAAACTATTTCCAATGGTGTTTTTTCTTTGGATGAAATGAGCTTGAGTAGAGTTACAAACAACTAAAATTGTAAGGCCAGAGAGTACAGGCATGGCATGCTCCTAAGAAGAATGTCTGTTTATATCTTCCATATGGTGTACAAACACAAAGATAATGATGTATCTGAGCAAAAATACAACTTTTAATTTATGAAATGAACATTATTATTAATACTCTTTTCAGATAGCATTGAATCCAACAATGCCAAAAATAAAGGTAAGAATATAGCAAAATGAGATGATTTTAACACTAGACAGATACACAATTTGTTTCCTAAAAGTTCTATCAGTTGCTATTAAGCACATCATTCTTTATGGCACATCTTTGGCCAGAGAGCTCCATCATGGATCCAGTGCACATTGTTAATTAATTCTTCATATTCTCTATATATGACTATATTAAAGTATAAAAAATCTAGCAATTTGAATTGCAAAATTTGGAAAATTATATGCTCTTGTGTCAAGAGAGGATACACAGGGCTTACATCATCGTTCTCCTCAGTCAGCACTTACTTCTGTTGTTTGTTTTGTTTAGTCTCTCAAAGGGACAAGGGAAGGAGAACCATGTATTTTCTCTGAAAATACTGCTCCTATTATATCATATCTACTTCCAGGTATTAAATTTAACTTGGTGTATGCAGAGATCAATAGAAATGCATTCATGGGACACTCAGTAAGGCAGTAAGGTGCAGTGATTAAACATTAACATAAGTCACAATCACTGTTGGTAGCTCTTCTCTCTCTTTCTGCCCTCAGGGTTTTCTCTTGCCCGATGTACCAGTAGTTTTACATTATAAACCCAACTGATTTTTTTGTTCTGCATGTAATATATTTTATTACATAAGTTCAGCAATGGCATTTATATCAGTTTAACATTCAACACTTCTCTAAGCTGTGCATGATCTTCATTTAGCTACCTTATTTATTATCAGAAAACGCACATGTATATGCATAGGATTCTTACCACATCCCACCACTGTTTATGAATTTCAAAAAGCAACCGAGTTAATTCTTTCTTCAGAACAAAGAATGCAGCATGTTATTTTTATGTACCACTAGAAAAAAACTGATAAAGAGGAAATGAAGCAGGGGAACAGAAAAACAAAGTAAGAAATGAAATCCAAGTTTCTAATGCAGCGATGTAATGCCAAGAAACAGCTCCAGAGAAACTGATTAACTGCTGGCTTTTCTACCTGTTGCCAAGAAAATGTTGCTGTGTTCACTGATCCTGTAATTAAACTGAGTATGTTCTGAAACAACTTCTGAATTGTGCCATCTTCTGTGAAGGAGGAGGGAGCTTCATTCTTGTAATACACCAATAGAAAGATGATTCTTCTCTGAAAACTAGGTAGAAGGGCAAGATTGGTTTAATCATGTACACACATTCTTTAAAGAAAAAAAAATTAACATTTGGAAGGAGAAATCTTATTGCCTACAGATCTTTGGAGGGAAGCACAGAACTATAATTTGCATCATTCAAGATACTAATGTGCAAGGCAAAAAGTTTTAATAGCTGTCTTTTAATGTCCTATAAAAACAGCAGTCTTGCTGACTCCTGTTCTTTTATCAACATTTTTAAAAAGTGAGTTATTAATTGTGTGTCTTGTAGTAATTTCCTGTTAGGATTTTTAATATTTAAGTCATTACAATTACCTATGCTAGTCAAGATATTTGTAGGTAAGTATGTCAATAAACCAGATCATACTGCTACACTTCTCCCACATTTTGTCTTGTACAGCCCAGTGTTGTTTAACCAAGATTTTGTAAAGGCCGACTATATTCTCTTCACCTCTGGGATCTTCTGCTAGAGGTTTATTTTACTTTGCACGGCTTTTGTCCATTCCTCATGCTTTTACACCTGGTGGGTTAAAGAAATGTTGGCTTTCCTTGGCTGAGTCATTCCTTGCTTTGTGGCTGGCTGTGCTGGGCAGGACAGGCCCTCTCACACATCAGAATCCCAGAACAGCTGGGCTTGGAAGGGACCTCTGGAGACCATGTGGGCCAACACCCCTGCAGGGGTCCACCTTGAGCCGATTGCACAGGATTGCATCTTTACTGGATCAACAAGTGTCTGGATCACCTAATAAAAGTGTGAGAAAGCCCTTGCTTCCAATACAGTTCCCAATATTCAGCAGAGGAAATCTGGAATTCCAGTGGTGGACACCTGAGTTTCCCCTTAACTCCATAGCTCCCTTAGTCTCTCTGTGAGACTTTAAGCCACTTTACTGAACTTTGTTTTAAAAGATATAATATTTATGGAACTAAGAGCTACCATAAGTAACAGTAGGTTTAATGCAATTTTTGTAATATGACAAGAATTTAATTTGTCTCTGTATCTAAATGATCAAATATGAAACATGTTTTGGTTTGGTCATTAGTTTCTTCAATCTTTTTCTTATTACCTATAATTAAGAAACTAAGCATTTTATTTGGTATGAAGCAGCCCAGAAAATAGCAGTAAAAATGTCTGCTTGTAAACTAAACTCATTCTCTAATCGCTTTGCTGCAATTTACTGAAATTATCTCTTGTATGCCACCACTTAGACTAATTCTACAGAGAAGCCAGGAAAAAAATAAACAGAGTTCAGAGTAATAATGATTATCAAGCTTCAGTGTTTCCAGTTTTACTGTTCATTGTTAATTATATGAACAGTGACTGAAAAATTATCATTAGGAAGGAAGACCTCAGAAAGTTGGTTGAGGAGCGTGTGTGTATGCTTGATAGTCAAAATGCAAAGAAAAAAAAAAAGTTTTAAAAAAATTACAGATAGTCCCCAAAGCTGAGCAGTCAGCATCTCTCCCATGTGCTATCTGGGATACATTTTGAGCCAGCCTGATTGTTGCTCATGAACAATCCTCTGTTCAGGTCAGTGAAGCAAAAGATACTCTATTAAGGACCACACTCCAGTCATATCCAAAACTGATCCCATGGACTAAGGGTCTCTCTGGTGCAGATCTGATGAAACACTATTTTTCATTCTTGTCCTGGACAGAAGTTTATCTAATGGCACAGAATAGCCAGAGCTGAGAACATTCCACTCGTGATGCATGTTAGTTATGATCCCTTCACAGCTATTCTTTGCTATTCCTCTGGGACAGGAGGGACTTGAGGGGTAGCTCAGCTGTTGCATTTGTGTGGAGATAAGCTGAAAGCCTTTTGTGCCAGAGGTGCCGTAACCTGTCAAGAGCATCTCTGAGATTGCATCAGCTCCAGCCACAGAGTGACTCCAAGCCAGAAAGAAAGCTATGTCAGGGTTAACTCAGACTTTAGGAAGCTGAGCCCTGGAAAGTTACTTACTCTGAAAGTAACTTTCTGATGATGACACAGGACCTTAAGATGACTGCACTCAAAATTTACAGACCAGCACCTAAAGCTGTGCAGGACGAGACATGGTTTGTGAGTCACCGAACAAAGCTGTGTTAGCAGAAGGAAACTTCCTCCTTAGTGTCACAGAAGTATTTTTCAACTTCACGTAAAGATTTATTCCTTGTTCTCACATACAGGAAGTGTTTGGAGTTGAGGGCTCCAGAAGACTTTACCTGTGTTGCTGTCAGTATGTTTTCCTTTGATGCTCTTGCCCCCATACAGTAATAGTGACTGTCAGGACGTGCAGGCTGACAGGTTCACTGGGAGCGAATAGCTGAGCAGAGCTGGCACCCACACTCCATTTGGAGGTGGTGAGTTGCTTTGTTTTAATTCTGTTTTGGCTTGTTTAGTTGATGAGTAATAGATCAGAGTCGTTCACCAGGCAGAGAACTCTGCTCCTAATCTACCTCCAAAACAAACTGGGGAGCAGAGCCAGATCACTCTTACTTTCTTGCTTGTACGTGTCCTGCTCACCGTTGGTGGTGATGTCAGCACTATCCATGGACTTCAGAGGACATGAATATGCCCAGGTGGCACATTAACCATCATTGCTTCTATTCCTGAAAACCTCTAATTAACTCTTGTACTTCTAGGCCAAGCTTTGCTCTTCTGACAGTTCAGCAGAGAAAGAGCAGTTAGCTGTTGGTGCTGATTCATTATCACCTGTTGTTTCTCAAGCTGTCGGCAGTGCCTCCAAATGCAACTCTTTCCATTTTCACTGCTGAGCAGCTCCACTTGCTAGAGGCCAAGTAGCAAAAGGTTTCTATAGTGATATGTCTCATTACCTAATCAACCACCCTTTTGTGCAAAATGGGAGCTCCTCTCTATCTTGTGATTCTTTAATAAGTACATTCTAACATTCAGTTCTACCATCCAAGACACCAAAACAGAACCAAAACCCCTCTGTAAAGTCCCACCAAGTTGATGATAATTTTTGAGTATTTTTCAACCACCACTAAATGTACAGCCACACAAAAACCTATGCATAAAGTTTTACTTTATGCAAGGAAAGCCAGAAAACAGGAGCAGAGTTGTACTGCACCTACTCAAAGGAGGCTACGTTCCATAAATACTGTGTTTCCAGGAGTGTTTGCAGTTGCCATCAGGAGAGCTAATAAAGCTGGCTAGCAGGCAGAGTGCAGCCTCTCTGAACTATTGCTTGTTACAGCACTCTCATCCTACACTTCTGCCTGTGTCCTTGTGCTTCCCCTGACAACAGGAATCCAGCACTGATAGGGATGTACATGGGAAGTCACCATCTTTAACAGAGGCAACAGGTTACCAGTAAGAGGCATCTCATGTGAGATGTGACATCTCACGACTTGCACAAGGTTATTAATCACATAATTTGGAGGGGGAAATTCAGTCTGGCATATAGTCCTCAATGTTGCCAGTGTGTGACCTGGATTGCATTTCCCTAGAGAGTTTATGAGAATGTTATTTGAAGTATTTTTCAAAAGCCTTATTAAAATTAAAATATACAACTGCCTACCCTTCATTCAGAAGAGCTGCTATCCTGTCATAGAGGGAATTCAAACTTGCTTAGCATGGTTTGTTGTTCACAAATCCATCCTGTTACTCAGCTCCTGCTTATCTTTGGGATGACTGCAAATTATTTTTCTTAGTTTATTCTACAATTTTTTATTGGTATACTTAGTGAAAGAGAAGTGCTTTGGATTCCTAAGTAAAATTAACATTTGCAGTTAATTTACAGGAAAATTCACCTGCTCTTTGCAGTTTGTAATAATAAAAGACATCTAATTTGATCAAGTGCTTTTAAAACGGATTTGTTTCTTCATTTTTCTTCTTGACCTTATATTGTCTTTAACATGCATGACTACCCTTTATAGCTCCATCAGATTAATTTATGTAGCAGTTCTGTGCTCCACTGTCTCCTTCCTTTTTGACCATCCCCCACAACATTCAAGTTCTTATTATCCTATTACTAACCATTCTTAAATCTTCAATTTTATTGCCAGTATTTTATTAATGACATTATTATTAAAAATTTGCTGCTCATATCACTAATCTTCAAAATGGTTAACAAAAAAGAAAACACAATCAGCTCATGCCTAAAATCCATTACAATAATACTGTCACATGATTTATGAAAACTGTTCTTTCTGTTCCAATGGAGAGAAGCAAAACCTTCACAGCTGCACGACTTTAAGGGGAAAAAAAATAAAAAAGAAATAAAACCTTGAGCTTTTTATACCAAGGCATATTTTGATAATTGAAAAAGACATGGACTTCAGACAAGCTTTGCAACAGGTGAAATTGTCTTTTTTAAAGCAGTAGGAACATTAAATCCTCTTTCTTTGAGGCAGGTTGCATACTTGCCATCTTTTTATTAGTCTTATCGGTTAATTGCTTGTTGCAGTGAGTTTCGGATTTCTTTTTAACTTCAATCTACAAGCTATTGAAGCTAAAAGTGGTTTTTCTCTGTGGATGTTTATTTTATGTATCAGCACATGGGCCATTTGGAATACAACAATAAGAAGTGCTTTTTATATACTCAAAACCATTAGTTTATAAGACAAGATTTGACACACAGTGTATGGGTTAGTTCAATGCTTACTTAACTACACTGATTGCAAAATGCTGAACTCAAACCAGCTTACACAGGATTTGTTTTAATTTATCTCTGTTGGACAAAATAAAACATATAATTTAATCCAAATTCCAATGCTGTGCTCTGAATTTCACATGTACATGCCATCTAAAATGTACTAATAATGCCAAAAAATGAAACACTGAATGTTCTATTTATTCTCCACATTTCATTTTCTCATTTTGGTAATCGGGCTCTAAAGTGAGGGCAATTGAAGTAATCCAAAACATAAGTTTTTAAGAGCTATTCCTTAATACAGATTTTGACTACCTTTGTGGTGGGAGGTTTCTTTGTATCTAAATGAAAAAAAAAATTGTCATGACTTTTTTTTCCATGCCGCACCTACAGCTCCCTTATTCCTACTAAAAGATTGAGATAGAAAGCTGTGTTCTTCTCCCTAGGCCTCCTGTTAAACATGACAAATGCATATCATCTGTGCAGAAAGATGAATATGCTTCAATTATGAGAAAGTAATATTGGCACACATATTTTTTGGACCTGAGCTGTAAGGGATTAACTATTACATTTATAAAGATTTCTGGACTGTTACAGTAAACACTTCTGTACTCAATGAATTTAGATGACAATTTACTAAGTAAATCTGCAGGGTCATTCAATTACATTTTTAGAGTGAATTACAGAAACAAGGATGTGGAATTCTTTCTGGACAGTGCAAAAGAAAAGGTCTTTCTTTTTTCAGTTATATGCATATTTCACATGGGCTTTCTAAAACAGGACTCTGCCTTCAGAAAATACTCATTGGAAGACTTTCTCAGTGTTCTATCAGTGTAAGAAAACAACAAGAAGTATTTCTATTACAATTCAGGGAATTAATTTTCTGTAAATACGCAAAAAATATTATTCATCTAAATCTGCACTGTCTGTACAACCCAGGGAAAGAGAGGGAAAGAAAAGCCGCCTTCTGGAAGTGACTTGTTCTTGAGAGGGGAAAAGAGGTGCCTCTTCGCTGGGTGGGATTTGGCTCCTGAGGGACTCCTGAGTAACTAATGGAGACTAAACAGCCAATTTTTTAAAAGGTGGAGTGAGAACATTGCTAGAGAAGAGTAAAAACTTTCTTTGGGTTGAGCAAGGATCACAAGAGCAGGCTGTGGTCACAGAAATTACCAGGGAACTGGTCCATCAGAGGTGGATATTTGAAAATACACAACTCATAGCAATGAAATTAATGTATTTTTTTTTTAATTGGCAATTCCTTCAAACCAATCCTTCAGAACTACAGACAGCTGCATACCAAATGCAAGCCTATAGGCAGCAGGCCAATTTGTATTGTGCAGCACTATCATGGCAACAACATTGCTACTACAGAATTTTTTTGTAAGCAGCAAAAAAATTATTTTAAACTAACATTTGCTCTTCAAGTTTGCAGCGAAAGGTGGCTTTCACCTGAATATGTGCAGGGTAATCTCACTTTACGTCCCTCCAACAGCCACATGAAGGATGCACCTTGTCTTACCCAAAAAAAAAAATGCTGAAAAGGTTACTCACATTCTTCACAAGTAAGAAATGTTCCTTAACCTTAAACATTTCAATAGGAATACACATATAAAGTACCTATGATATGTACATACCACAGTACTACTGTGATTTTAAATGAACAGCCAGTTACTGATATTGCCTTTCTGCTTTGTAAACTTCTAACACCTTTTTCTTTGATCTGTTTTCTTCTCAACAAGAGTAGCTCCTTCATTCTGTTTAATAAAAGGAGAATGCTGTGACTAACACAGTGCATGAGTTTAACAACAGCCTCAGAAATACCAATTTCAAGGACTTTTATATGTTAATTTGATAATAAATTCATTTTTATGAATATTGCACATGTTCAAGGACAAATAAGATTTCTAATAAAGATACTGGATTGAACTATATGATGTGGAAATTGCTAGCAGGTGGGAAGAGGCAATACTGACAACTGGCCTTCATTAGACAATGCAGAGGCAACAGAAAGGCAGGTAGCAGGTCTCTGTCCACCAACAGATTACCTTGAAGTACAGAAAGCCACAAAATAATAATAGGACAGGTAAAGAAACAGGGTAGAAAAACAGGCCTGTGGCAGAAGAGCAAGATCTACCTCATTGTATTTAGCACAGCATTTATTTCAAAGTAGCCTGGATATGTGAAGGGGCATAAAACCCGAGATTGTGTAGTACTTTAGTCCTGGAAGCCTTCTGAACCCAAAGGCTTCATTTCCTCCTGAACTAGGTGGGTCAGTTTAGACAACAGAATTATCTGCCTAAGAACAGGATAAGCTACAGGGCACAGATGAGCTGGTGGAGCAGGTCCTGTTTCTGACATTTCCTAGTGCCAAGCAAGTGCCTGGGAATCACCTTGCTGAATTCATAAAGTTGTAAAACTTTTCCTGCTGCTCAGAGCGATCACGATAGGAAAATGTGTCAAAAATCATCCTTTTATATGCAAATACTGTTTTGCTGAAAATGTAAGATAACAGGAGCCCACAGTGATTCATAATGGCTCCAGGAGTTCTTGGGATTACTGGAAGGAACTTTCAGCTCTGCTTTTTTAAGCAGCAAGTCAGGATTTCTCAGTAAGCATTCCTGATTAGAGTCATGGCTTCATTTTATTTTTTTACTTTTTTGACCATTTCTATCTGGGACAACATATTTGTGTTTTGTGAGCTTCCAAGGATGAAGGTTTTATTTCTTTCTCTCTTTCTCCCAATTCTTGGGCGAGTAGGACAAATTCTTTGGGAATGAATAGAAGCTATTTGGCCTAAAAAAATTGTCCTTTTTTGGTTCTATCTTTCTCCCATGATGTCATGCAGTTATTTTTCTGAATGACTTCAATGTGTTTGCCTCAACAAGTCTGCTATTTTATTACTATTATTATACTTTTCATCATTTTAAAAGGAAAGTTTCACCCTTTCATTTAAAAAACAAAACAAAACCACAAAACCAACCAAAACAATAACCAAAAAAATCCCCCCCAAAAAACCCAACAGAAAAAGAACAACCAAA
>JAWWEU010000034.1:6727625-6747411 GCA_035583155.1 Acropternis orthonyx | reverse complement strand
CAGCACATTTTCTCCTTCACCGCCCCCCCCCCCCCCCCCTTTTGGTTCTTCCTCATATCTGGGAACTGCATTGTAAGGAATATGTATGTTCTGTAAAAGTTGACTCTTGGGTTTCCCAAGATGGTTTCTGCAGTGAGAATCTCTGATAACATCGAGCTGACTGTAAACAATTAGTAGGCCTCTTATAAAATTTTACTGTTACAGCTTTTCAATCTCTTATTTTCACTATCTCTCTACGCACTCCAGTTTAACATTTCATTATTATTATGAAAGTATATTTGATACAATTACATTAGCAGGAATTAAAGAAAGATTCACACACACACGGAAAAAAATTAACTTTCATTAAAAAATTATTCAAAAGAAAGGAAATTCTGAAGATTTTTGTAAAAAAAATAATTTCTGTGGTAACTGGAAATATACAGAGAATTCCCTCTCATTTGGCTTCACAAGTGAAGGGGACAAATTCCAGATTGCTAAAATGGAATTTTTGATTGCTAAAATGGGATTTGCCAATGTGGAGTTTGGAACAGCTCTGGGGGATAGCAAACCTGAATCTGATAAGAAGATAATTTTTTACTGGCTACCTTTCCTGCCTTGCTTCTTGGCAAAACAAATTTTTATGATTGTTGGCCTCTCAGTGCTAAAATAAGTATAAAGTATTTCCTGAGAATCTCAAGGAAAAGCCTCTAGCACTGCTAGTGGGAATTTGTTATAGTATTTTGTCTCGAGAATATATTGCATTTCAGTGGCTCCCGTGTACACACAGTGCTACGAGGTGTCCCAGAGCCTGTGCCAGCAGCCGTTCTGAGCAGGAACAGCCGCGTCACTGCCAAAGCAGGCACTGCATTTACAGGGGTGGCCGAGCCTCAGCAGGGAGCGACACACGGAGGTGACTCAGGACAACTCCCGTGGCCGCGGACCACAACACTGTGGGAAAGAGCTCCACTGTAACATGGCTCGTGTTATTTATATAATATTTAAATCCTTACAAATATTAAGTTGCTGTTGGCTTATTTCCCCTTTATGCACTCAAGCCCGTTACGTGCCACAGCTGTGCAAAGATTCATTTTTAATCTTGAAATTATTTTCATATTTTAAATTAAATTAAAACCCACACATATTCACCCATTTTTTTGATTTTTCTCACTTCTTGAAAGCTCTATGAAACTAAAGTATATCCATTATGAATTTTAATCCATTTTGACATTGAAGTTGTATTCTTCCATACATTTGATCACTGACAAAATGACATACCTTTGCAAGGTTCTTTAACTGGCTTTTAGATTTGAACAATTTAAAATAAAAACATCTGAATTAAACACTCCACAAAATCCCAAGTAACTTCAGAAGTTTTAAAAAAGACTTCTCATTCTTTTTCCATATTCCCAAATCACATGTACAGAATAATGCCCCTCAGTTAGGAACTCTGCTTTCTGAATCTCTTTGTATGTGCTGTGGCTTTGTATTATCTCATAGTGTGTGCATTTATAACGCAGCAGGTAAAGGCAATGAGGAGCACTGGTAATAAAACATGAGAAATAAAATCTTTCTGCTTCTTTCATGCTCTTCAATACCTTTCTAGGAAAAGCCCCGAAGACATCCACATTAGAAAGGCACACAGGAAAGCTGTCAAAGATTTTGACTAGGCAAAGAAAGAACCCAGAAAACATAGTCACACAAATATTTGCACTATGGGAATGTGGTGAGTCTCTCTCCGGTTATCAAGATAAATTATGTTCTAACTGTGATGTCTCTCATTCTCCAAGTTCTCAATGAAATTCAGATGGCTAAAATCTAGAGCTTCTCAGACTGTGGTCTCCGTGAATCAGAAGTTGCTCTATGACATAACTGCAACTTTTTAAAATTTTTTTTTTCAAATTCATGCACTTCTATTCCTACTCATGCAAAAAAAAAAAAAAAAAGTTTTCCAAGGGAAAACATAAGGAACTGAGTTCAACATTTACACTATTTTTATTCACTTATAAATCATGTTTTATAGCAGCAATGCATGGGATTTTCTATGTATTCCTTTTTCCACTAAACTGAGAAATTCTGCTTTATATTTTATGCACTTTTAAAATACAACTGTGTTCCTCACTACCATAAACTACCAGTAACATACAAAAAACCTGCTTATTGGAGTACATATCAAGGTGCTTAAACATTTATCTTGTGGGATAGGGGGTCCATGGAATAATTACTCACTAAATGGAACATCTAAAAAGAAAATCAAAAATCAAAAGCACAGAAATCCCTCCACCCTTTTTTTCCGTCTCTTTAGTCACAATTTTCTAATAGACTGTTCATACAGATACAAATGGCAAATTGTAAACTTCTTTTTATGTAATGTTGTGCATTTGTAATTTCATATTTTTAACTTATAAATCATCTGCTGCTCTCAGGAAATACACTGTTACTGAAAAGATGTTTTAACAAAAGGGTGGATGTAAAAGACATTGGAAGCTGCAGGATGCAAAGGATGCAACAAACTCACTGGAGTTTACTTATGGCCCTGCCTTATCAGAAAGTCAGTTATCCAAAGTATTGTGAACCACTAGAAAATTAGTATTTTCCTGAGACTGTTAGGAACTGAGAAACATTTTAGCACAACTGGAGAGAGTTTTTAGCAGATAAGCATAATACTGAGGAGCTTGCTGGAATCCCAGAGGTATCTCTGCCAGTTTGTCACACTCAGCATAAATCATCTGTAAGAAAAACAGTAATTGACTTACAGAGGATAATTTTCTGTTGCATAAGCTGTGCAAAGATACAACAGGCTTGGGAGATAAATGTAATCAATATAAAATAATTGTTTACATGTCGATTATTTAATTCTAAATATTATGTTTCTGTCTATAAAAATGAAAACATAAAATAAAAAGCACCTAGAGTTAAAAGGTCGTGTATTTTGAGGCCTTATTCTCTCCTTTGTGGCACTTGACATACATATTAATTTCTGTGCAAGCCATAAGTAAAACTAAGATGTACTCAGTATTTCTAACAGTTATTTGTATTTGTGTGTTATCTAACAGGCACTGGAGATAGCACAAGGTGAGAGGTGATTTTTACTTGTTGATTTTCCTGTCCAAGTTGCACTCGTAGCTTTATATGTGCATTTATGTGTGCTTATGAGACGACTGGAATTTCACTGCTCAAGATTTAATCCATAAATAGTGTTGTATGAATGCTGAACTGCTTCTGCTCTCAGTTTCAGACATAGGCACCCAGACTGCTCAGTCACAGTGCAGTCGGGAACCTGATACTTAAAGAGAGTAATCATAAAAAATTAGTCACCAAAAAATCCTAATTATTAAAGATGATTAAGGCCTGAGAAAGGTCAACATTAAATTGAAGTTCCCAGGGAATTACTTCTTTAAAAAGTTGCTTTTTTGTTTCAAACATCTGGATTCTTACAGGTATCCAAAAATACAAAATTAATACACTTCATACTTATTTAATAACTACTACAAGGAGTGACAGGAATTACAGAGAGCAGAATTAATGCTAAATCCTTGAAAATAATTCATTTATACAGCTAACAGTGACTCATATAAGGTGGTTCACACATAAAGCTGATAATGTAAAGAAAAATCTTTAACTTACAGAGAAAAAGCAAGTTCAGAACTTTTGCAATTCAGTAGATTTGCAGAATCCATCAGACAAAATATGTTCTTTAAACCATCATAATCAGATATAAATGTCATGTCTCATAACTGTCTTAATAGCAGGAGAAAAGGTTGAGCAATTGGAAATGCTTTGTAACCATTAACTGCTCGTACAGTCAAATAAGGCCACCCTTTTACACACTGTACTTTTCCCATGCTAGCCACATCTACAATTCAGGTTCATAACTCTTTTATGCAAATTCCTCAGAATAAAAACGGGGAGGAAAACTGCTACAGTTCACTGCTGAGTACGTGACATGAAGCTGCTGTCTGGTAAATTTTAACACACACAGCTGTGACCTGCAGAGACCACAATGCCAACATTCCTTAGGATCTCTTATGGGACAGGCAGTGCCAGGGGAGCTGCAGCACAGACAGAAGCAGTGAGGTCTTTAACAAACAGGCCAAGAAATTCCCCTACCTGGGCTCCCCAGCTGTGCTCAAACACTTCAGAAACAGCTGCGATAGGTTTAAGACATTACTTCTTTTACTCATTTTTTACCATCCCCAAGCCCCTGTAAATGGGATTGCCTTCCTGAGCCAGTGGGCTTCAGCTGAACCCTGTTCCACAGCAGTGACAAACTCCCAGATTCATTATGCCACCAGGTCTGCACTGAAAGATACCTGCAGTCCAGTCACACTGAGACCTCCAAGGAGCCAGAGCACATCCAACAGCTCTGCAGAGCTCATGTACACATACTTCATGTGGACAGAGGTTGTGGAAATAATTAGGGAATACAATTGCTGTTCAAATCTAGCAAGCAGAGATCCTACCAAAAGTTATGTCCAAAAGGGTTAAAACTTGGTTGAATATGTAGGTTTTACACAGAAATAACAAAAAGCACATGCTGAACAGGCAGGCCACTTTCCTGCCAACATCAAATCTCAATTCCAAGTGTTTGGGTCATTCCAGTATTTCAAATAATAAAGCTGCCAGACCTTTTTTTTTCCAAGGACAATACAGAACACTTGTCCTTAACTTAATTTAAAAAGAAATTATTAAAAATTTTACCATGTTCACAGTGGATTAAAAAAGCTATCTGTTCTGTAGTACCTTCTTTTCAATAGTTAATGTATTATTAACATAAATACTTCTACAAGAAAATAAACTTTAAGTTGTTATTTCTTTGGCATTTGGGGTCTTGCTGTTTGTTTTTAAGGATTGCTATGGTATTCAAAATCAACCAATCTACATCCCAGGCTATCACATATGGATATTGGGTACAGAAACATAACTTCTAGGAATATTTATTTAGAATTCGTAGACATTTGGACTGAGCGCCAAAACATTCATCCTGCACAATCTGAAGCTTAAAATATCTGTCCCTCTCAAATATATTACTCACATGCAAGAAATATATTTAATGTTATAAAGTTACAAGCAGATACAATAAAATGTACACTAATATAAAATTTATACACTTAAAATTGCTCCCTAGTAATTGTTCCTTCCCAATGCTCATTCAATTTCTAAGGAGTTTTTAACACTATGAGTTTTAGCTAATGAGTTTATATGTACATTAGTCTGGAAAAACCTAAGCTAGGCAATTTAATTTGAAAATGCTCAACATGCCAGAGATGATGGAGCTGATGCAATACAATTACTTAGGTGCTGACAATAAAGGGCTTCTTCCCTTGTCTCCACTCTCACATTCTCATTCCCTCCCCTTGAACCAGCCTTTCCTGACACAGTCCTGTCAGAAGGACCCTTTGCATCTTTTCCAGTGAGAGCTCAGGGAGTAAAGCAAGCCAAATGTTATCCTTACAGAAAAGGAAATCATCTGCCAGAACACTTCCATGAACTGCTACAACAGAGAGGTAGGAATCTGAAGCCTGGATGAAGACAACTATTCCCACATGGGATCCCATGTTAGACTGGCTCAGCCAGACATGCAAACTGCACAGTAAAGGCAGCACCAAACCAAGCAGAACTCACGTTGCTTCAGTGCCTTTGCACAAAGTCTGCTGTGTGCAAGTCAAAAACACTGGATGATGTTATTATTCTCTTTGAAACCAGAGCATGAAACAAAAACGTTGTGGCTTCAGGGATGACAAAAGCCAAAATGATGCTTTCTAGCCTCTAGCCTTCCATGTAGTTGCCTTCTATGTGTCTATTAGTTTTTCCCATGTTTCTGATTCATAATCAGTGTGAGATTCTTCTGCTCAGAGAAGTACTGGCTATATCTTAAGATATCTTTAGATAAAGCAGCTGCTGACTTTGTAACTAACCCTTTGACTTAGAAGTTACATGGTGTGATAATTCTCACTTTTCATATTTTATTCCATTCTAACACCTCTTACATACTCTGCACACAAGAAGCAGTCAGGTGAGTAACTATTGTGCAAAATGGAGAATGCCACCAGTACAGCTTGCAGGTTAAATACTCAAAACTGTTAAGAAAGTACCATCTGTGATGATGTGGGAAATCTATCCATGTACAAAGCAGGAATTCTGGTTGTGGTTGTGAAACTGCTGTATCATTAAATACCTCAGAGGATGTGAAATCAGCCACATGCTGTCAGGGCTGAGTCATGTATGTCTCAGACATGGGTCTGTGGAAAATGTCCCACCCCAGTAGCTCCCAGTTCAGAGGCAGAATAAAAGGACAATGGGGTGTCTGAGCCAGACAGCAATCAATTCACACAAACTCCTCCTGCATCCAGGGTTTGAAGCTACAGAATTTCCCCCCAAAGTGAAAGAAAGATCAACTGCTACAACCAGACCTCAAAAGCCAAAACATTTGAGAAATACCATGATCTGCAGAAAGGGAGAAAACTTGTGCATGGAGAAGGAACAGTGAGCAGTGCTTTGCTAACTGTGGGTCAGTCAAATGAGAAGGAAACTGCCTTCAAAACTGTGACACAGACAGGTTTGCAACATAATCTAGAAAAGTTCTGTACAGAGGTGGATGGCACGGAATGCATAGACTATGCCCCAAACAACACTGAGGAAGGGAAGTATCACAGCATATTCAGTTTTCTCATCTGTATGATATACACCAGCTCAAATAAGAATCATTGATTTTATGAAATCAAGCACACCTGTGCTTCAACTATCACATCTTTCTAAGAGGTGAACTACAAACCCTGAGTGAGTACAAGGGGGGCCCAAAGGAAAAGATGTGCTTAATATTTCAGAGAACGTAGGGACACAGCTGTCAGTGCTCATCCTTGAGGCAGGGAGACACGTGCAAGCAGCCACATTTACCAAGGAATGGCAGACAAATAATCCTGACTGGAAGCTGATCCAGGGAGAAACCTGCTTCCACCTCAGATCACAGATTTAAAAGTGTGTGGGCTTAGCCAGACAGATTGGAAGCAAAGCAGTCCATTCTACTTCCAGTGGATTGGACATTACAAAGCCTGGATCAAGCCTGTGTTTCTTCTCACCATTGCATCAGTTGAAAACTCCAGGTCAGTTGTCAAATTTTCACTTTCAATAAAAGTTAACATAATTATGATGATTTTAGGAAACCTTCCATGCACTCATACTTAAAAATGGCTCTTCACTACAGAAGTGCTCTTCATTAAATAACTTTAATAAAATTTGAGCTATTACTTGACTGTTCTTTCTATGTTTTTAGCTAAATAGCAGAGGAAGATTTCCTGTCTGAGACAAGTACTTGATCCTGATGAAATCTATATTCTTCAATATATTGTAAAATTACACCCAAGCTACTAAACTGGAATTTCAAACCATTCAAACAAAAAATAGGACCAGGACAACATTCAGCACTGTTTTCTTCACTTTATAAGTAACTAATTCTGTCCCTGACTTCTTTACTCATAAGAACCACTTGACTACAACTTTTCAAGATAAAAAATTGCATTTTTAATATTTTCACCTCCTCTTCATTATTATGTACTTCTTATGTGTTCTTAGGGAAAAAATCTGAGGGTGCACTGTCAGTGTCTTCTTTCTTTTCTGGGTGGAGAACCACAAGCAGGAACTTTGGAAATCACACATTAGCAGAACGTTCAAGTTAAACCACGTCCAAACAGCTCTGCCTGCCATGCACTTCAAAGCACTGGCAAGCCATCACTCAGTGTTCTTCCAAGGTTTGCTTGATTGCCACAGTGGTGAATCATGACCATAAAAGAAGCTGTGTGAATGTTGGTTGGGTTTTTTTTCTCTCCACACAGGAAACAATAAAACATTAATAAAAAAGTAAGGTCAAGAGAGAAGTATAGAACTGTTCTTCAGTGAGATCTAAGTGGCCAATTTTTTTCCACCTGGGACACCCAGTCAAAACATTTGTTATTGAAGACCTCACTGTGACTCACTTGCTAAAATTCCAGATAGAGATTTAACTCACTCCTAACTCTGACAGACAAACAAACCCTGAACATACTGTATCACCAAATCTCACTCCAGAGCACTTTAGCTTCTTTTGGACTTATTACTCAGCAAAAAATTAAAGTATGGTAAAATTTGTGTCACTTAGTTCACAGAAAATTTAATGCTTTGTAAAATTAGACATCAAAGCTAATGAAGGATGTATTAACATATACCATGAATTTGCACTACCACAGATTCTGATACAGAGATTATGAAATACTTGTCTTTCCTTTGGAAAGGCATTTCAAGGACTGTCACCAGTTTCACACTAAATGAGAAGATCTGCATGTCCTCAAACAAAATTGCTCATCTGCCCAAACTTTTCAAAGCAAACCAGTCTTCAAACTGTTTGGAAAATCGTGCAAAATCTTGTTTTGTACAACCTTTCTCCAGAAATACTTTCTCTACAGTATTTCACTTTTTTGTTTACAGACAAAGTCAATTTTTATTTCAACTATATAAAGGAATGCACTTATTTTAGTATAGCATAGGGTAAGCAAATCTTAACATGATACCCCTTTCTTAAAAGAAAAAAGTTATGTAAAGCACACATTCATTTAATTATAAATATGTGGTTATATAATTCAAATATCTCAGTCCTGCTACAAGTGCTCAAAATAGTACAGAATGCATTCTAATTTATGTTCTCTTTGGGAGTATCTATTTGAGAAAGCATTTGAATTGGAGGCTTGACTCTCAAGGGAGAAAAATGAGGAAAAACAAAGCTGCGTGAAATGTGAAGTTCAGATATTTTTTGTAACTCCACACTCATGTAGAAAATAGCCCTTCACTCCAGGATGTCAAAGTCAGCGCCTGAGATCATTCACTGAATTACCAGGGAATTTTGTATTCCAAAAGCACACAGCAGCAGTACAACCGTGTGCTGACTTTCAACAAATCTGTCTTAAAGGACAGATAGTCAGGTATGAAAACACTAGGAAATGTAAGACTTCTGTGCAGCACTAGATATCACCCATTCACCTGTCAGTCCTACTCCAAAACCTGGTTTTATTGAATAATTTTCAAAGTAAGCATTAACCTAATAAACAGCCTTCAGGAGGCAAATTTTACAGCTTCAGCTCTTGTCTAGATTAAGAATATTGAAATTTAAAGATCATAAAAATGTAAAAGTAAAGCTGTAACATTTCAAATAAAAGACCTCCTACTTCCAGAGAACATATATCTGTATGAAATGTGTTTGCTGTTGACAGGAGCTGATGAGAGCCAAATGGATTCAGCATTAATTTACAATTGTTTCAAACACACATAATACAGAATATTATGCCAAAGTCAGATGAGAACAGCAAAGCTCCTTTACAAAATACAGCTATGTTTAACAATTTCCATTAAGTTGGTTTTTGGCACCTGAAAGATTCCTATGACCCAGTTTCCACCTGCTTATTGACTTTATATACCATCCAAAGTAAAGTAACAAATGGGAAACTGCTAAGCAAAAGGTAACAAAACACGAGGTTTATAAGTTTGCTGTATGTATGACATTATTTCTCCATTTAACTTATGAAAAGGAAAATACTTATGGGTTGGGAAAGTGATGGAGCCTGTGCACATTACAGTTCCTTAGGGAAATGCGAGTTAGGAGACTGACTGGTTCTTGTTTTGATGATTTATAGCAGCAAACAAATAATCACTAAAATTTATTATAGTTACTATAGAAATCCCAATATTTTTATATCCCTGCTTGTGGGTTTCACATGATTAGGAATACAAGAGTCAACAATTCAATAACAGGTAATGCAGACACAAATATTAAATTCCATGTCCTAGATCATTTTCAAACAGATGGCTTCCTACTGGCTTTGTTTGTGGAAGTCAAATTCTGCTTAAGCTTGTCACGGGAAGATTGTTTAACTGAAACCCTATTTAATCATTTCTAATTGTATATGTGCAAAATAGTTCAAGATAATGCATGGTAAGTTAGGAGATTTCATGCTGCAAATGTGACACAATATTGGCAAGTGCAACAAGGCAAATTTATAACATTTCAAACAGAAAATTCCCCCAGGAGGTAAAACTGATGTCTTAAAATTCTGGGGAGAAACACACTGCCGACTACCCCTTGTGTGCAGCCTTTCAGAAAGATTTATCTGAGTCTCTCTCAGCCTCCCAAGGAACGTCAGTAATCAAATCCATTGCAGCCACTTCAATTGCACCTGTTTGCACAAGACTGGAACTCTGACTTGTCTGAAGTTGATTTAGTTTCCAAAAT
The DNA here is from genome assembly GCA_035583155.1 of Acropternis orthonyx. NCBI lineage: Eukaryota > Metazoa > Chordata > Aves > Passeriformes > Rhinocryptidae > Acropternis > Acropternis orthonyx. Next base: position 6,737,177 of record JAWWEU010000034.1, on the reverse strand, counting down.
CTCGTTAAATACTGCTATTTATTCACCCAGTCATTTTGAAAATCCATCAGTCTGCAGAGGCCTGTGCAAAAGTAAAATTCAGCTCAGGCCTAAATTCATTTTGCTTGGGTGTCTTGTTTATTAATTTGGTCTCTTTATTAAAGTGCATTTAACAAAAAGCAGTTATTTATGTACTCTCTACAAAATCCCTGAAGATGCACTACAGTATTTTTAAAATGAGGTCAAAGAAATTACAATATGCTTTTGGGAAAGAAATATTTAAAATATCATGTGCTTGTAGCAAAAGTTTTCAGGAAGGTCAAACCAATGAATCTTTGGAAACCCTGGCCTTAATGTCCTAGTCAGGTCATCCTGAAATAAAAAGCTTTAATTACATTATTTCAGTTTATAGAGCCGTTTTTCTGTTGCAGCAATCTACGACTGCAATTTGGGAAAAAAAATTAGTTGGAAGTCAGGAAACCAAAAATGCTGAAGATAATCAGCACAAAAATCCCTCTCTTACTGTACTCTTTCAACACTGGTATCACAGCAAACTATTTTTAAATTTTACACACTAAATTAAAAAGATGTGTAAGTGACTTCTCTATGGTTCAACTTGGCTAAATAATTTTGGACCAAATTAAGTTCAAGTAATGACTTACCTGAGGTGCTTCTATTATGAAATCGAATACTGCACATTGCAGACAATGCATATAAAACATGAAGACTTATACCCTGAGCAATTTAAAAATATTTTTTGGAGTTTGTTACCTTTCTTTCTGAGCCCCAGAGATTTTTTCTCTAGACTCAAAGAACTCTGTCCGCATAAATAATTTATTTTATGGGTTTCTACTCCATGCAGTTGCTAAACCCCAGACACTTTCAAGCCACCTTTATAAGCCTTCTCTTGGAGATATCTGGCTCACAAACAATATGCAAAGTTGGCAGAACGGATGTGACCGTTAAAAGAGAAATCTTAACTTTTTGCTTAGAAGTCCTAATAAGTTCAAACAAAGCACAAGAGAAAACCTTGTACTGGAATAAAACAACAACAACCAGACAAAGAATTTGTTGAAACTTTCAAAGAAAATCTTGAAAGTGAAATGAATGTTGAAATTTTCATTCAAAAAAATAAAACTATAAGAATAAAAAGAGAGCATAAATAGAAGTTGAAATAAAAAATAAATTAAAGCACTGTGCCACACAAACTCAAAAGCAAAAATAGGGGAGCAAATCAGACTATTAAAACACACAAGCAAAAACCAAATTCAACTTTTTAATGCAATTTTTAATGCAATCAGAGTGGCCTGGACCTTGGAGTCCTGGTCTGTCTGGTATGGAAGACTGAAAGCACCAGAGATGAACTGAAATTGGTATGTCTGACAACACTGACCACATGAAACAGCATAAACCCTTCTCTCTGTGCTTACATGATGCTTAAACTACACCAGGAAAATATTTGAAGAGAACTTTAGCAGATACAAAATGTCACTGGAAAGTACTTTTGCATATTTATTCAAGGAATTTAAAAAACTTAGTGCAGTTTCCTACAAATAACAAGATGAAAAGGCTATGCTGCCCCACAGACCTCCATTCCCACACAAATACACACTCAGTACTAACCAAGAGAACCTGGACTATGATTTTGAAGAACAGCTATTCTAATTGTTCTTTTATTCACTTCCCCTGTCTCCTCCCAGCTGGATTATTGTTGTGTAGAATTCAAGTTGCATAGCAAACCAGCTTCTGTGTAGCAGTGTAGCCCCACAGGTTGGGTTGACAGGGGATATTTATCTGCTTGACCTCACACATGCTTTCCTTGCCTATTGCCGTGAGGATGTCTCCAAAAGTACGAATTTGTCTTTTTTGCCTGAGGCAACTGCTCAGAATGAACTTCTATATGAAATCTCTGACACAGTAATTAACTTCCAAAAGCACAGACACTTAGTACACGTTGTTCAAACAACATTCTCACTGAATGAACACACATTTCTAACTTAATGCCCTCTGTTGGGAGTTTACAATACCAGGAAAAGCTGCATTACAGGTCTTTTTAGGACAACAAGGCAGGAGGAGTAGTGGGGAGATCATTGCATAAACTAAAATTCTATAACACAACACTGTCCCTATACATTTAATTAGTACAGAGAATAATGCAGTTTAAACACTGGGGAAAGAGGGGAGGGGAAAGGACCAAGACACAAAAACAAGATATTTCACAGTGCAGACAGATCCTGGAATGAATTCAGAAAAACAAATGAGGCAGAACATATTTAAGGGTGTATTGGTCATATTTGTCAAATGACATTGAAGAAAATTGTCATACCTGATTTTGTCGAACACTGTATAATAGATGGAAAAACAGTTAATTCACTGTGTATTGCTTTTATGGACAAATTTCACATCACTCCGAGTAAATAAGTATTAAATTCATAAAAATAATTATTCTTTTCATATGGAATAGTGTCTCACATAAAAATATAACATACTCCTGGAGCTTAACTGAATTCAGGCTCAGAGCAACATTGGATATGTAACTCTTACCTCCATATTACAGATGGAGAAACTAGAGACACAGATGGGTTAAGGTGTGTTGCCCAATGTCACCCTAAAACTGGTGGCTAAGATGATGGTGACAAAACTCAGATTATCCAGCACTGTCCTACCAGGAAAAAAAAAATTATCTGTTTCATAAATAACAGAGCAGCTCAGAAGTGTTTCTCCACTTTGCCAACATTGTGGATAAATGTTGGCAGGTAAATGTGTGGAATTTGGCATAGAGCCTCTTTCCTTACAATGTGTCATTCATCCTCATTTTTAGCATTTCAGTGGCTGTTCCTTTTAGGTGGCCATTAAGGGGAAGAATAACAGAACAAAACCAGACAATAGGACACTTATATTACACTAATGAAACATAAGTTCAGTAGAGCATCCTCTAGTATCTTTGTAGCATTAAAGCAACCCTACAATAAGCATCAGATTAAGTGCTGGAGTAATTCTAGCCTTCGGATCTATTGAAATATTAAAATTTTGGGGTTTATTTTGTTGGAGAAATGTGAAGTTCTTTATTATATGATTTTATAGTAAACTGAAAGAAGTGCCAGTAAAATTGCCAGAGCAATTACTCCACATAGAGTTAGCAAAAATACAAAACACTCTACCACTTCCCCTTATAAGGCTGTAAATCTTCCCAGGTTCCCCAAAGAACCATCCTCAACCAGAAACTTTAGCTAACTACAATATTAAATTCACATTTACAAAACACTTTAAACCTCTGCAGGTTTAAGTGGCTCAGCTTCGCTCCATGCACTGTCCAACTCTATATAAATCAATGTTCAGTCGCCCAGCCACAGCTATTTACGTATAGTTCCAATAATCAAAGATTTTTGTCTTTTGAGAATAAGACTGTGGTGCAAGAATTAAAAGCACTGTGACGGCAAGTAAGGAATCCCTTCAATTGTATCTTATTCCACACTAAGTTTGAAAATACATTTGTGAACTGGTCTGGTTAAGTTGTATGCTGCTGTGTAATCCTCCCCAGAGGAGCAGAAATACAAATGAACTAAAGGAGAACAAGTCGTTATTCATATTTGTTACAAAACCTGAAGTAAGTACATATGAAAACACAGATCAAAATATTTGCAGATTCCCACCAACCATGAATTGCAGTGTTAAAGTTGTGATAATCATCACAGGGTGGAATACAGACAAATCACTCTATGAAGAATTGCTTTAGTTTCAGACAAACGATTTCTAGCAGCTTTTCAGCTTCCAAGTCCAGGATTCTGTAGAATATAATATTCAGTAGCACGTATGGCATGAGAGCTGGGCGTTGTACAAGGGAACTCATGCAGCTGCTCAAACTCTGAGCTTTGCATTTGTAGCTCCCAGTCAACTCAGTGCTAAAAGAAAAAAAAAAGCCTTTCAGAGCATGAAAGGTGCGAGACAGTTGCAGCCACATGAGAGTGAGCTGGAGCACAGAGGAGTGCACAAACTGGCATGCCTGAATAGGACAGAGTGCCAAGCAGCTCCACAGTGATTTAAGCAGAGCTCAAACTTCAGGAAATGAAGGGGGAGTGGGAGACTGTGCTTTTGAATGTGGCATAATATTATTCAATCACTAAGCCATTGCCTTCTTCTAATGAAATATAAGTGAAGCACTCAAGATTTTCAAGTCAACTGTGTCAATTCTCCAGCTACTCTGTTTAGATATTTGGAATTTTATAAGGGTTGTTAAGTCCCTGCCTTGGTTTTATTATTAAGCAGATACTGTGTATCTATGATTATGGATGCTTTAACTTATTTATATTACCCCTTTTTTCCATTCCAGTTTCCAGTACTAATTCAGTTACCTAGAAGCCAGCCATACTGAAATGGATCCACCCATCCAGAGGGATCAGTGGTACAGCTCAGATTTTCTCTTAGGATCATTCACACTGATTTCTATTCCACAGGAAAAATATCTGGAACATGGCAGCACTCTCAGTTTGTTATCTGCAGTCATAACTGTGCTGCTTGCACTACAAGCTCTGAAAGTTCAGTGTGATGATTTCTCTTTTTTTAGTTAGAATGCAGATAGATCTTAGTAGGGCTCTGCTGGTCTGCAGTAAACATCGATGTCTGGTAAGTTCAGAATACACAGAGCAAGAGCAGCAATGGAAAATATGTAAAAGGTAACACAAGAGTCCTGCAAATTCTTCTCATCTACTACATGTCCCTGTATTTACATCTCACTACAGTAAACATTTTTACTTTTTATTTTTCTAGCTTAGGCTACATTGAACTTGGCGAGCAACTCACCTCTGCTCAGAGGAAACTTGAAAATCATCTGACCTTTTTGCCAGACACAACTCTAAACCTATCTGAAATGCAAATACGCTTCAGCATTAAGAAAAAAAGACAAATCCCCAAGTTTCCTGAACATGAGTTAGCTAGCACTTAGGTTACACAGAATACTAGATGAGTGTCAGCTTCTTGCTGTTTTTTCCCAGAAGTTTCTACAGTTGGACTGTTAGCAAATATAACTTCAGTCAGATTTATAGGCCAAAAAAGATTTACTCCTTTCTGTTTCCCACAGTATTGAGATGCCAAAGCTTGGCCTTGTTCTTCCTGAGCATATCATATACACATCTGCAGTCATCACATACTTACATTTAGAGCTAGACAACACATATTCATGTTTTATTTTTAGAATGTGCCTTGCAATACAATCAAGCCCTCCCCAAATCATAAAGGAATAGAAATTGAATATTCTCTTCAAAGAAGACTGCTAAGATAAGCCTTTCTTGTTGTAGTGATGTCTCTCTCTGCAAAATCTGCTAACACACTCAGTAATTATCTATAAACTGAAAAATTAAGCAGAAAACTGAAAAATTTGGAGTATATATAGATTCTTCCAGCTGTCTCAAAAAAACATAGAGAGAGTAAACCTATTAGGAATGCTCACTAAGAAAATATCTCACTTTTACAAATTGAAATTAAATCATCAAATAAGGTGCCAAGGTTCTTATTCAGAATGTACAAAGAAGCAAAGAAAGGAATTTGTATAATACAAACCATTTGGTTCTTTCATCATCCAAAGTGTATTTGGCTAAATGTTGCATGCTGTTTGCAAGCATAAAAAAAGTAGATACTGTGTAAAGGTTGGTGATATAAATACCACAGTATTGGCATTTAACAGAAGAGCTATGGGAAATAAATAGTAGCCTTAGAGCTTGTTTCACTTTTACATGCATGTAAACAGTTAGAGAACATGCCAGTGACTATGAATTAATTGCCCCTTACAAGGACAAGATTCAAAATCTGCTCCAGTGTGAAACATCCATATTCTGTGGTCCAGCTGAGTGCTCAAAAATTACAGGCTCTATTAATATAGTTGCATGTTATTCAGTGAAAAAGAATTTTATCTTTTCTCAGTCTAATGTAGCATTTGTCAAAGGGTATCCCTGCATGAGGTCTTACCTGCACAAGACTTCTCTGTTCTATTTAAGAAACACTAAGTGTGAAGACATACTCAAAAGTTTACCAACTATTTAACTTCCCATCTCTACTGATAACCTATGTCCATTTTCTTTCAGTAACTTTAGGGGTTTTTAGGGTTTGGGTCAGCTTGTCAGCCTTCAATGGAAAAACTCTTCCAGTTTTCTCTAGCTTTTATCATGTTTGACAGGGTACTGATCTCAGGCTGTTACATGAGCTGTTTGTCAGTGCCTCCAGCCTTGCTCCAGGAATTCCTTTGCGCTGGTGGCAGCGTGGCTGAACAGCCACACAGCGGTTCCACAACCCTTGCAGGATGTTAAACAGTCATCATGCCAGATTAGTAATTTTATGTTCCATTTCATGTAAATATTACATATGTGGAAGTGGAACACACTGAGATTATACAGATTGCCTGAGTCATACAACAGCCTGTGAGAGGCAAATTTACTGCAATTTCAAACACAGAGATAATTTCAGATCTTGCAGAGAGAAACATTTGCCAAAATGAGTAATGGAGCTCTAAATATGATTACAGGTTACAAATCTACTTTAAACTGTAGGATTACACTTGAAATTGTACTCTATGATCAATTCGCAGCAGTATTTTTATCCCAGTAATTTATTACTAAACATAAAGGTAAAATACACACAAGTAAAACTATATGTAGTGTAAACATTCAACATTTTTCTAAGGTTTTTTTACTGCATTTTTATTGCAGTAGTTACAGCTGTGTTTATATGTGTGTTTGTTTTTCAGGAAAGTATTCAAGGAACAAGAAAAAGTTTGGTTTATTTAACATTAGTGAGCATTTTGTAAGTAGAAGTAGACGACAGTGTGGTAGCCACTGTTGAATTTGTTGTGCATTACCTTAAACTGTTGAAATATGTGCTGGAAGGAACTCCGAGAAGTACTTTTGTTTAAGAAACTGGAATTCAGAGCATATCACAACTCTGTCTCATCTGAATGCCTGTAGAAGGAAAACAGAAGTTTCTAAAGTCCTTATTTAAACAGAGAAAACATCTACACTAGATTGAAAAGCATCTACTGACAGAAAATCTTCTGTTTCACTAAAATACATTGGCCTGAGCATGTCTTTTGGCAAGCCACAGTGAGAAAGCCTGCTTTTTAAGATACTGGAACACATGCATAAAAGCTTCCAGCTCATGCCCGTAACACACATATCCTGAGATTACGTGTCATATACACAAAGAGAAACCAGACAAGGCCTCTTCTAAAATCACAGACCTGAGTTTGTGCATTCAGCAAGTCTTTGAAAATTGTCAGACTGTAACTGGGAAGCCTTTTTTTGACATGAAAAATAGTGCACTTTCCCCTAAAATGCTACTTTTTACTGCTGCTTATTAGATTTATATGTTGGAGTAGTGATTTCAGCAGCACGTCTTTTACAGCTTACGCCCATGGTGATAAAACAGGTCCACCTGCTAACCTCAGAGTGCATGGAAATATATTAAATTGAGCATCATTCTGTTCTTTAGCCTTTTTACAAACTCGATAGTTTCTTAGAGTTTGTATAGCTGCTACCGTAATTTTTTAAAGATAAACTGCATTAAACTTAGGTTTTAGTACCAGCTAGTACTCATCCTGAATGGGCATATTACTACTGTCACCACAAGTGTTTAAAAATGTCTTTCAGAGTAGTTGTAGTGAAGCATTTGTTAAAATTGTCAGTCTAAAATACTGTTTCATATTTAGTTTATATTTAGTCTAATTCTTCTAGATCTTTCATTAAATAAAAAAAAAAAAGGTGTAAAAAGACTAAGGGGTATTAAACAAGTGATTCTGCCACTGAATCTCCATTTTACTTTACACATATCTTCACCCCAAATTTAATGTTGGAAGTGAATTAGAGTCATTTGACAGTTAAAAATAGATCAGAAATGAGGATGCAACTGGCTTGACACAGCCACAGCCTCCAGATTCTCACATTCAGCCACACAGTAATACTGACCTCGTGGTAAGGGTCACTCTGGTAATAAGCCAGAACATTGTTTGCAATAATCTGCAGGCTGTTCATGTACAAAAACAACTATCAGCCATTTTAAGAAATTAGCACAAGCACAGGGAAATCTTACTTTTCACACTTTGGCTGAATGTTTTCAATATTACATTTATGAATAATGTGTTCCATATGAGTTTGTCTTGAGCTAGGACCGACCTGTGATCTGCTGTAGTGCTCATGGAGGCACACGGCTGCCAGTAATTATTCTGCTGGAAAAAGAGCATTTCTTTAAAGGAGCTTCCTGCATACCTATTAAAGCAAAAAGAACATCCTAATTATGAATATATTGACCCTATAAACCTCTGCCTAACCCATCATCCATTGCTCCTCATCCAATGAACATGTGGCAGTATCTCTGTAAAGCACACATGGAGTGCTAGCTTAGTGCAAGTTTAAAGCTACAACAGTGCAATACAGACAAGCAAATGTTTATTCATTTACTAAATGTACTGTGGAGTAACTTGAGGCATCTTCTTCAATGTACACATCTGCTCAGCTGGCAATAGTCTAAACACTTCAGAAGCCAAGAACTTTTGATTATCAGGAGTCTTGTGTATGCTCAGATGCTGAATTGCAGAGGACATTTTTGTCTGCATTACATTTACCAGGATTTAAAGGGAGAGAACACATCCAGGATACCGGACATTTTCTGGGCACCATGACAGAACTCAAAGGTCTAAAGAAGGAAAAATTTACATTTACTTTTTCCCACAATCCCCAAAAGTTTTAGCTTTCTCTCTCTCTCTTAGTTTTACCACTGGACCAAGAGTTAAATTTAGCCCTCCATCTAATTCATCTGAAGCTTTTAGCTGCAAACCACAAAGCTCCAAACTGAGACCAAGAGAGGCTGTTGCACCCCCAGCAATCTTAATTTTATACGGGATTCACTCATTCTCTCTTACCTGCCCCTGTTCAAATCCATGCTTTAGGGACAGTCACACTCTCCCTGTAGCCTACACTACACTATTACCTTTCTCCCTCTATTTCTTGTCTACCAGCAAGTTCCAACACCCTGTGCTGCAACCCTTTGCATTAACACACGTTAACACTTCTCACCCGTAAATGCTCAAGGATGAATTTGAAAATTATTACTTCAAGCACAGTTTTAACATGCTTTCTAATGCAAGCAATGGAGCACCCCATCAAAACATATAAATTAGCACTGTCAGGTTGAAGTTGTAGGTGCAAGGGCAGGGCCCAGGTCCCTCCCTCGGGTTTCCCCATGCCACTTCTTCAGACAATCGCACGCTCCTTTCCTCAGCACTGCTCACAAAACTCCCTCGCTTTCTCAAGGGAATTCCTCACTTTCTTCCATCCCTGCCTCCTGCACTTCTACATATTCTTACCTGTTCGTTCCTACTCCCTGTCAGTGTCCCCTGCTCAGGGGGCCCTTCATGGCCTGAGGGAAGCAGAGGGGACAGGACAGGACAGAGGACAGGACAGCCCCTCACGGCCTGAGGGGAGCAGAGGGGACAGGACAGGACAGAGGACAGGACAGCCCCTCACGGCCTGAGGGGAGCAGAGGGGACAGGACAGAGGACAGGACAGCCCCTCACGGCCTGAGGGGAGCAGA
>JAWWEU010000034.1:6678213-6727525 GCA_035583155.1 Acropternis orthonyx | reverse complement strand
GGGGACAGGACAGGACAGGATGGCCCCTCACGGCCTGAGGGGAGCAGAGGGGACAGGACAGGACAGGATGGCCCCTCACGGCCTGAGGGGAGCAGAGGGGACAGGACAGGACAGGATGGCCCCTCACGGCCTGAGGGGAGCAGAGGGGACAGGACAGGACAGGATGGCCCCTCACGGCCTGAGGGGAGCAGAGGGGACAGGACAGGACAGGATGGCCCCTCACGGCCTGAGGGGAGCAGAGGGGACAGGACAGGACAGGATGGCCCCTCGCGGCCTGAGGGGCGCAGAGCGGGAGGCGCGGGGGCAAAGCCTTCAAGCACAGGGCAGGACTCCTGCGGTGCCCCATGCAGGGCCAGGAGTTCGATTCGATGACCCTTGTGGGCCCGGCTCGGGATATCCCGCAGTTCCATGACCCCTGGAGTCAGTAAGGGCACATAAACGCCAGGGGAATCGCCCAGGGCCATCACAACTAGCGCTGACAGCTTTGCTTTTCAGAAACAAGTTCTAGGCGCATATTTTAAACGTACATTACGAAACAAATGTGGATCTAATTTCAGAAGCGACATTCTCTCCCGTCTAGAATCAGTGGTTTCGCAGGAGGCGCAGGGGACACGGCTCAGGGCCTTACCCTCGTGCTAACTGCTAAAAACCAAGCATGCATAAGGACTAGGAAAGGGAAGAGCACTATTTTCTTCAGGATTTAACTACAAATAGAGATATAGAACATCCAGCTTCTCCAAATGACAACTGAGTAAGGGGAAGAGGGTAGAAGTAGTGGGTAATCTACTGACCTTTGTAGTTTAGAGAAGTACATACATGGCCTTATTTGAAGGAACAAGTTTTTTAATTGTATTACAACATATAATCCCTTAAGATTTATGTATTCCCTGCAGGTATCCCAAGTGTTGCTTTTCAAGAATGAAGAAGATCCAAATGGTCTGGGGGCAAAGACTCCAGGTGGATTCTCCATGAATTCTCTCTCTTGAGCAGAGACTTCCTTGCCTCCTAACTTGTACTTTTGACAATCCCTTTAAATGCTTTTGTATCCTTCTGTCATCCTGACTCTGAGCTCCCTTCCAACTCATGTGATGCCAGTTCTTTAGGATACATAGTGAATAACGCCCCCGCCAACATTTGCACAGAACACCATGTAAGTGACCTGAAGTATCTCCATGAGTATTTCATACAACTTCTATTAAGTGTTGCGCATATTATGAGAACTAAATTTGCAATTGGTTTGGATACTCAAGATAAAAGTGATTTAAGTATTTAGTACCAAGGTCACGAGTCTTGGGGAAGAAAAGTCTCTGGATCCTTGAGAGTAGAAGAGTTCAGTTACTAATTTTCCCTTGCATCACTAATACAGTCTTCTTTCCCACATTTTAGTGTGAGAATGTGATGATATGGCTGCTAATAAAAACCAAATTAATTATACTACCTATGGGAGTATTCCAAGGTTAGAAATACATTTCACATTTAATCTCTTTAAATTATTTTTCCCTTTGCAATGCAAGTTCACAATCATTTAAAACCCCACGAATTTTGGCATATCTTTAAACATGTTATTGCATTGTTTAAATGACAGTGGTTCCCACTCTAATGTCAATATAATCTGATGAAGCCTTCCTGATATTCCACTCTTCCACAGCAATGGCTTTGAACTTGATGAATTGTAGAACTCTCTTCTTCTGTTTTCACCCCTCCAGGGGAAACACACAGAGATTTAAATCTTAGGACATTAAGCTTGTTTTTCTTGGTTACATTTCACAAATATCTTGAAAGTAGTCCATGGACAGAGAGGGTCTGCTAATCACAGGCTGTCAAAAAATTGTTAAATTATGAAGACAAAAAAAAAAAAGATTTCACTAAAAGCATCTCAGAAGCTAATAAATAAAAACAAACAAGTTCCTAAGAAAATGTCTTTAATTTTCATTTTATGGAAATACATATTTTGTTTTTATTTCCATGGTACAAAAAAGTTAAATATCAAACATTTTCTGAAATCTACCAATGCAGGTCCTTTTTTAGACAAATAAAGGGCTGGTGCAGTTAGCAGGTTTATCACAGGTACCAAAAACCATTTTTACAAAAGCCCCACAAGCTGGGGAAGAAGGAAAGGAAGGAGGGAAGAAAGAAATCAGGATTTAAAGGTGAAAACAGCAACAGATGTGAAAACAAGGAAAAATTACCTCCCACCAGGAAATTAATGTTTGAGAAACTTTTCAGTTACAGATTTTTGAAAGGGTAAGGTATGTGTTTAGATGAATACCAGCTGCACAGGGGATGGGGGCAGAGAACAGAAATTCAAAAGGTATTTCCAGATAAAGGAGCCAGTAGAAAGCAATATGTGAAACTGCAGTTCTACCTGTTTCCAGAATGCTGACAGCAAAGTGATACTGCCTGAAAAAATAGCTAAATATTAGGAGGTTTGTGGTAACTCCCCTCCAGCACAGGAAACAGGCTAGCATGAAATCACAGAGTTGTTTTGGTACAGTTCATAGCCAGCATGCCAAAGGAGGTGACCAAAATACATTTAGTCTTGCGTCTTACATCTAACATCAGTTACGACAGCAAGGATTTCACATGATCAACAACAAACCATATACTAGTTAATATACACACAAGTAAAGTTGACAGTGATTGTTCAATAAACAGTTTAAAATAATTAAACTGATTTTCAGGACACAGACTGCTTTGTTAACACCACTTTATTTAAATAAAGTATGGCTTCCAAGAGTTGTATTCTCTCAACCGCTTTCAATCATTTCCACTTGTTAAGGCTGTTGTTTCCCCTACCATGTTTCAGGGACTTCAAAAATTCCAGTGGAACCAGCGGTGAGGCCTCCTAAAAGACAGAGTCATGGAATAAGAATTAAATCAAGAATTTCTTTTGTTCTTTCAGAGCATACTAAGACACACTTTTTTCTGTAGAGTGAGGTTCTAGATACATTACTGGTCAATACTTACAAAGAGAAACCAAGAGAGTGTTTATGAAGGGACAGGGGGAATAAAGTTTAATACCAGGTTTCTTACCCAAATGGTAAATATTGCATTTTTAATCCAAGTAATTAAGTAATTTTGGTTTTCCAATCACTGGGATGATAAAATTAAATAATACTATTTTCCCAAGGGTACTTGTAGTTATTTTTAAGGCATTTAAGACAGTGAAGAATATTTCCAGGCCAAATTAACTGGAGAATAAAGATGAATCACACCAATACCAATAATGCATATTTACATAATGCCAAATACAGAGTCTGGATTTTATACTTGGAATTACAGTAGACACTCTTGTCATTTTGCATATGCTTACATGGCCCAACTGCCCTACTAAATTACAAGAAGAAAGCAATTTCCAAGCACAGCTTTTGAATCAGCTACAAAAGATTTTACACTGCCAGGAGAAAGGATGCTTAGTATACAATACCACTTTCTGGATAAAATTTGCTAGTGCAGATATTGAAATGAAGTTTTAACTGTGAATATTTGAATATATTTCACTATAGAGAGTGCTACAGATGACTAATACATTAAATAACCTTAATTAAAAAGTCACATTAAAAAAGTATTATAAACAGCTAAAAATATTCAAAGAACTTTACTTTAAGAAAGCAAGTAATAAATCAATTACATTCTGCTTCATTTGCTTGGTCTCAGGTGGAGGTTTGGTTTTGGGTGGAGTTTTTTTTGCTTTTAGCTTTTGTTTTTGTTTTGTTGTTTGGGGTTTTTTTTTACAATTTTTGTATGATGCAAACTTCATGACTTTCAAGAACTTTGAATGTAATCAAGTAACTCACTGCTATAAGCGAAGACATTCAAGAAAACAACTTCAATTCTGTTCAGGCCTAGGGCAGTTCCAAACAGAACAGAAAACTATGTGTACCAACGGTGCACTTACCTGCTGGAACTTGCTCTGCTTTGATCTTTTTCAGTTTTTTGGCTCTCTTCTTACCATCTGGAAGGGACTCTGCACAGGAGTCTGTCTCATCATATTCGGGACCTCGGCCTTCTCCCTCCTCCATATCATCAGAAGCAGTTTCTTCCTCAATAGGACTCATGCTTCTCTTCCCCACTGTACTGGTACCTGTAAAACTGGAACACAGAAGGAAGATGATTTTGAAAAACTCAAGGATTACCATTACATAGATACTAGTTGTCATACATCTATTAAATGCTTATGAAGGCAGTAGAATAAACTGTAGTAAGTGGTGTACAATGAAATTACATCATCTGGAAGATCTGACTTAACTATAAAATTCCATAAATTTGCTATCTAATCCAACCTTACGTAAACCAAGGCATGCATTCTCTGTACTATAGATGTCTAAGGCTGAGTTGCTATTCTGATGAGATTACTCAACTGAAATGCAATTAAGGGTGTTCTCTATCCCTGCTCAGTTATAATTTTATTCTCCTAGTTATGCAAGCTCTTGTAAAGCACTGTCAGTAGACACCAAGTCATACACAACTGAAGCATCCTCTCTCCTGGAACTACAGGGAGATTTAAAAGCATTTATATTATATAAAGGCAGAGAAAACCATCAAGCTCCACACAATAAACTTTAAATTTGACTTTAAAGTGAAGAGCCCTATTATTCACAGGGCTGATGAAATAAAAAGCACAAAAAACTGCACACTCATTTCATTAGTAGTATCCAAATAAAGCCTGACTAACAGGGTATGAGATTAACTTAGAGCTCCACTTCATTCAGCACACACTGAAATAACACCTCGTAGGCTTTCATTCCACTGGAATGCTACTGTTTCCTTCAAAGACAAATGACAGTATTAAAATCAAATTAGCATGAGTATAAGAAAGAATGCGGGAACAAAGGGGGCTAATTAAAAAAACAATTCCCATTACAAACTTCTAGATATGTGAATACCAGCTACTTAAATGTCTAATTAATGCTCTTTTAGAACAACCAATTAAAAAAAAAAAAAAAAAAAAGGTAGTTTTAGACTTATGAGCCTTTAGTTTTTGATTAACTACAGAACACAGCCATATGCATCTAAGCCATGTTCTATTCTGTGATTTAATTATTAATACTGAGTTATAAACCAAAGGTTTATAAGGTATTTTTTTCTCTTTAATCAATAGCAGAGAATTATGGTGTTTCAATAAGCTTTGAGCTAAAGGAAGGACTGTTAAATTTGGCAGTATAGTTTTGGCTTTGAAATGGAATTTTTTCAGCTGAACATTTTGCAATTTAAAACAGACTCTTTCTGGGATGTCCAAAGGCAATAAACAAACATGAAACATATGATTATGTCTCATGCTCTTACTTCCACTTTAGGAGCACAAACACCATTTACTTTGATGAATAGTTGGCTTTTCCTCCAAACATTCACACACAGAAGGCTTTCTTAAAATCATCATTTCAAGTCACACCACCACTACCATCAATAAAAACATGGAAGCCAAAGAGCTGGATAGAACTGTTTATCCCACATACACACTTCAATATTGCAAACCAGGCAAAAAACAGGGGTTGGAAAGAAAAAAAAAAAGCCTAATGAAAAAAAGAGCATTTAGGAAATTAAAAACTACCCTATTTTTTAAAAATATTGTTTAGAAAAGCTTGTAAGAATTCTACTTTTGGGAAAGACATTCTGAAAAATACATAAGGAAAAAAACCTCAGGAGCCATAAATTATGATCCCAGGATTTCTTAAAACATACTAGGAGCATGGCTTTCAGAATAGCACTGGCTCTCACTGCAGAAGGAAGCTCCCTGTTTGAATGGTTTTATGGGCTGAGTTTAATTTTTTTCAACTTAAGACTCTTGTGAAGATATTGCAAATAAAGAGAAACAAGGTCTTGACCTTCAGTGCACATTCATCTGTGTATCAAAGTACAAAACAAAAACTAGTTTTAGGCTTACATTCTTCCTGCAGATACCTTAGGGGGGAAAAAAAGCACCAAAAAGTGGCAGCACAAAACACAAAATAAACGTATTTTATAATTAAGAACTGTTGACTTCTTATTTTCCCCAAAAATACTAATTTTATTTTTTATTAATTCATTGATTACATGGCTTCTAGCTGGCTATGGCTTGATTTTGGTTTTTTGACTCTTCATTAACCTAAAGTAAGGCTGAAGATTACAGCAACATTATTTCTGCACTTGGTAGCACATTAGTTTGGCTGCATAGACGAGTTCGAGCACTACTCAGAGCAAAGTTCAGTTTTCTAATTATACCAGTTATTTTGGATGTGTCCACATGTCTGTCTCAATTTCCTTACTCTGTTGAGAAACAACTAAACAAAGTTAAAGATTCAAACACACTAATAGCTGTCAGTCGTTGTCTCATTCAGATTGACTTTTATGTTTCCTCTGTTTGGATACCTGAACCACTTAGAGACATTTTTACACCATCCCTTAACTACTTAACACTCGGGTTTCAAAATACACAGGTACAACAGCTATCCGGGCAGTAATTCTAATTTTTTTAAAAAGAATATATTTAAAGAGGTTCTGAAATTTCTTTTGCATATCGAAACGGAGATTATTCTCATTTTAAAAATAAAATTACTAACCAAGCTTGGGGCTTTTTTGGGGGGTGGGGTGAGAAACCATTAAAAAAAAAAAAAGAAAAAAAGGCCCACCACAAGAAAAGCCTATTATTCATTGCAGCTGGCAGATTCAGTCAGTGAGCACACACAGCCTTCCCATCAGCCAGGGATGATGGTACGTGGGTTCCAAGCCTCTTCACCAACAGTTTCCACCAGTCCTTCTTCCCCAACCTCTCCCTTCTGCTCACCCATTCTTAATGCCAGCCCACAGGCAAACCTGATGAGGGCTGAATGCCACTGCAGCAGGGTGGGAGAAACACAAACCCTACATTTTATTCTTGATTTCTATTCATATAAGTACAATCCCAATCAACAAAAAATTGGTTAAATTCCAGCAGTATGAGTAGCACCAGGAGCACTGAACACAATGTGATGAATCAACAGGATGTGGAGGGCTTGCAGATCTGCCAGAAGGAGCAGACTCCACCTGATTAAACTGTCCGTGGACTTTGTAATGCCATTTCAAACACTAAATAGCACTAATCCAAACCAGTGCTACGGCAATTAATATGAAACAATCAGCAAGTGGAAGGATGAGAAGGTGGGAAAACAATTAGGATGATGCAGCATTTAACACTTTCTGCTTTGGAAAAGCATGTCCAAGTTTTGAAAGAAACACTTCATCACAACAGAAGATTTTGAATTGGTCTGGATATACGCAGACCTTCAACTGCAAGTAAATTTCATTTAAACAAAAACAAACCTGGTGTTCTCCTGACACTGAATAAAATTGAGGGGTGGGAGTAGATACTGATCCATTATAAAAATCAGTCATTTCAGCTTAAGAGCAGGTAAAATCACCGAAATAACACTACAATACTGGCCTACTAGTAATTAAAAGTGATTTTACTTTGTGACAGCTATTAATACTATTGTACTGTATTTTCTGGAGTAGTTCCTCTACAATATGGGACTATGATTTTTTCAGCAAGACAGGGATTAAAGAACCTTTAACACACCTATCAACCTGTCAATTTAAGAGAAAAGTTTCATACAAGAAATACCCAACAACTTCATTACTCAATGAAAAAGTAGCCAGGACACATTGTCATCCTGCAGAGGAACAGCTACTCTGCAGCTGTGCTCCTTGGCAGAAACTGATTCAGCAAGCTTATTAAATAATAAATAAATAAAGGATGTAGTAACATGAAGCTATTATAAGAGATCAGCTGCTAGAGACATCACAGTACTGAGTGCTCAACGAGATAGGACTTAAATTAATCTGGACAGATATACACACATATACACGCACACATAGATACTTGTCCTGATTGCTTGCACACATATTATGCTATATTTAATCTATTTTATATAAAAATGTTATATGTAATATATAAAAAAATAAGTACTTTTATATATATTTGTCTGGAAACAAAAATGTTCATCTTAAGTGAAATGAAAGACCACATGGTTTGCAGTTCCATGTTATATCTAACCAGATTACACTTTAAAGAAAGCATTTACAAAAGATTAGTCAACAAAAGAATACAATCTAACTAGTAGCAAATGAAAATAAAATTAAGAAAAACATGTCAAAAGACTTGCATGAAAGGGAATTCGGGGTAGAAGAAAATGACTATTACTGGAGTAACAAGAGAACAAAAATTCATGTAACATCAATCACGAAAGAAGGTCTGTAAACAAAATAAAGGCTGCTATCCAAGACTATCAAAGTGTTGATCATCTAAAACCAAAAAGCTGCTTCTTGTGGAATTTTGTAACACTAGATAGAAAAAAATTATCAAAACTTGTCAAGATTAAGTGCTTAGGCAAACAACTCACTGGGGTATATCGAACTTTTAAGGAAAGAATTCACTGAAAATGTTATTCAGCAATTTTCCCAATTATACATTTGTGGTAATCCTCACTTATTTGCAAGAGCACAGGAAATCAGCTTTCTGCATTCCTTGTTTTCCATAAGCTGCCACTCATACCTTCTGTCTAGAATCTGTGAGGTACCAAACCCCAGTGTTCACCAAGAACAGGTACCTCCTCTAGCAGAAACAAAACTAGGACTTAGTATTTCTTTGCAGCAGACTCAAGGTGCAGTAAGTATTTTCAGATTATTTAATACCAACTTAATTACAGAGCTAAACCTTAGACACATGCAAGCTGGTGCCAGGACAATCTTTAGAGCTCTCCATCTCCCCACAGCATGCACTCCCAAGTTTTCAGAAGGACAACAGTTCAATTAAACTAACTTCATTTGATATGGATTTTATCACCAGGTGCCTCCATATGGTTTTTTGAATCAAACATGTCTATAACACATTTAGAATTCCCACCATGACAAAAGCCATGAACATCTGACAGCTGGCCAAAATACACACCTGCAGAATCACAAGGTTATGTAAGTGACAAGAACAGAACAAGTCTAGCATATTTGTTACATGACAGATAACATTTACAGGAAGATATAATGAGAGCTAGAACTTGTCATAGCATTCCCAAGAAAGATAAAGCAAAAGGACAGCCGTGGTTTTATGACTGCTGTATTTGGTCTGTTTCACCACAGGGTGGGGAAGAAGAAGAGAGAAAATCCCCACCAAAAACCAAACCAAAACACCACCTTAGAAGAATGCAGCTTGTACATTCCACTCAAACTTATTATCACATAGAATTGATAGAACTGGGGGGCAGTGCAGGAGAAGGGAGGGGGAAGAATGACAATAACTTGATGAGTTAATTATACAATTATATTAACACTTAAAGATCCTTCTCACACACAGCTAAGCAGATGACTCAGAAAAAAGCCGCCTGTTACTCTCATATCCAAAACCTGTCATTAATATGAGAGGGTAAAAATGGAACAAGAAATACACACAGCAACAGACTGTACAAGAATCAAAAGCAGCATATCCTGACTAAACCCTTCTCAAGTTTTACACCAAAAGGCAAGAATCATCATTTGCCACCCCATTTCTGAAGCATAAGGATGACTTCATCAGGACTGCTCAAGAAGATAATTTATGCCCTTCTTTGTGGCACCATTATCACCATGGAAAGTCATCCAAAAACCAACACGGCCTTTAAAAGGTTGTAAGATGACAGCCAAGTATGAGATGACACAAGCCATTCATAAGTGTCAAATGAACAAAGAAAACATTTTTTTTTATTTTGGTTATAAGAAATGATGCTGCTACATGAAGCTCAGAAGCTGTGATTTGACCTGCCCTCAAAAACCTAGAATTAAAAAATCTGTCTAATCACATTCATGATGAAATCCCCTCTGCTCTTTACTTATCTTGTGACAGCTGATCTACCACTACTGATTTATATGCAAAGAAATGCATACAGAAAAAAAAAAGAAAGTCATTTATTAGTTAAGACCTACCTGAAAATTGCTAGATTTCTAATAAAAATGCTGGAGCTGGCACAAGTCATCTCACCTGTTAACACAGCAGTACCGACTCTGGGACAGGTAAGGTGTGCACTGAGTTTTTAACCGCTTCCTCTCCATCTCCTTCCAACTGTCTTCTGTACATTTTCTCTTTGTCTGTTTTTCTTCATGTTTGTTCTCAACATATTCTGCATATGTCTGGATCCTGTAACTCTCAGCATACCTGCTGGTGTTTACAGCTATGGAGAAGAGAGATATTAGACACAAAACACTTAAATGACAGCATGTCCTCTCCTGAAATAACTTATTTTGAAAAGCAGAAGGCAGTGAGTTCTTTGTTCTGTTCATATGAATGATTTCTAGTTCCATTGTTAGCAATTAAAACCAAATCAAAAAACCCCCAAACATTATACTTTCCAAAAGTCACAATGTCTGAATTAGATGCTCAAAACTCAGGGTCAGACTTCATACAAAAAGAGTTAAATCTACTTAAGCCGTTTCTTTTAAATTAGAAACGATCAATTCCTCAGTCGTAACCCTCTTCCAGATTGCTTGTTGGCAAGAAAAGATTTCCTGGATTTTTTCCCTTTTAGTCTCATTACTTAACCCAGCAGGTTTATTTTGCAAGTCTGCCAGGAAAAGACGACATTTGCAAAGCCTTTGCCAAAACTCTGTTTGATTGCTGTGAAACATAAGCTTATTTGAGCTGCATTTTTGGTTGCACAAGATATCCATGGAAGAAGCACTTAACTAATATCCAGCTGTTCCAAACTTGTATCTTTCTAGTGTTTCGTCTCAATTTAACTAAAAAAGACTACGAGTTCAAGGTATAAAGATTTCTGTCAATGCAAAATTAGAATCACTTTAAAAATAAAGAAAAAACTTTCACTGTCTCCACTCAGCAACAATTTAACAACATTCCTTCCCCAGCATCTTCACAGCTCTCAGGCTCCAGTGAGCGAGCCAAGCTCTGGCCTGATGCCATCCCTGTAACAGATGAATCAGCAAATTAAACTGACTGTCAACTGGTGTCTTCTGCTGTTTCTAGCCTAACTCTCTGAAAGAAAGTATTGTAAACCAACCAGTAAACCAGTCTAAATATAAAATAAAACAAAACCAACAAACCCCAGATTGTTTTTTTATATAACCAGGCTGCACATTTTAAAATACCGTAACTGTAGTGCAGACAAAATCTCGATTACGCCCTTCCAATTTTTTTGCAGCAATTTCAGATGCATACCCAACTTTCTTTTCTAGCTGAAGTGTTGTTATCTTCAATATAGGTATTCTCTGCTACCTCTGGTCCAAGGACTAGGAATGGGAAGCTCCAACATCAAATTTCAGTAAAGATGAGGAAGGTGGGCAGTTGGGGGGGGGATTTTGTTTTTCTCCTCTTTCAGGACAGATCACTTATTCTGCATATTTGCTATGTTGCAGTGAATTCAATTACCTATAATATGTGCCACAGCATATAGATGCTGCTGCTGTAACATCTTTGTAATGTACATAACACTGGGCAAGAGCATCCCAAATATATAAACGGCAGCAGTTCTGATGAACAGCTCATGAGATTGGTGCACTAACCAAGAGGTGTCAGGCAAACCTCCTTTCACCCCCCTTACACTTGCTTTGAACTGTGAAGTTACAGGATCTGTTTGCAGGAATTAGGAGTGTATTTATTGCCCATGGAGTTATGGTGGAGGCATCATGAATGAATTACTGAGGCTCACTGGAGCTTGCTGCACGCCAGCCGACATTCCTCAGGGTAACATTTGTTTAGTTAAACTCAAGTATGTTTTTACTTGCTAAAATCGAGCACAAAGTTACCATGGATCATCTGATACATAGTCATTTGTTAAAACACAATAACCAGTCCACATTATTTGTTTTGCTACAAACTATGAACCAAAGTCACAGGTCTGCCATTTAATTCCCTGATTAACTCAGCGCCTTTTTAAGAGGGGGGGGGCGGGGAGCAGAAAAGAATCATATGCAGGCTAAAGATAATTTTAAAATAAATTTGTGTAAGAGTCAGTGTTTTTGAACAAAGACAATCCTGCTTTCTTGAAAAAAGGCATATATTTTACAGCAACCCGTTCATATAGCACATAAGACACAGAAATCTATACATATAAAGCAAATATATTTAATATAAAATGTTACATGCTGAATATATTGCTTCATCATTGAACAACTGAAATGAAGGCATAAGGTGAAGTCTAAGGAGCCACAAACATAAATCAATGTTGCATGGTCTGAACTGAAGAGCAGCTCCCTCTTAGAGTTTAAAATACATTTTCTCTGATGCTTTTTTGAGGAATGCTGTCCATACTGCCAAAAAAAGCCAATACAGCTACATCATTCTGCGCTGCCGGCAGAAGAAATGCATTGCTAGAATGCTCTGTGAATTCTAACGAACTAAAGAGAACTTAGGGAGGTTATTTACTTACTTATTTAAATTGTGAGAAAACAAATCTTTCTGTGAGAAACCTGAGCTAGTAACCAACTCTAACATGGCTGCATTTCATCACACATTAATTGCAGCCCTAAGGTTTCTGCCTCATAGTAGAATAATAGTAATTGCAAATTATTTTAGGAAAAGCATTTCTGGAGGACACATCTTCTCTAGTTATTAGGCAAGATATTGAACAGGCTGACTGTCATTGAGTGATCCAAGAGAAGTGTGTACAAAGATCCTCTTTAGCCAAGTCCTTGCTTTTATGCAGAGCAGAATCCTGACAGATGGCCACTGATAATATTAAGACTCTTAATAAATAGACAAATATGTTAGTGAACAGTTTAGGTAAAAGAAAAACCATAATACACAAATAAAATAAACACACAGAGCTATACAGATTAAGGCTGCAATACTGAACACTTAGGCTTATGAAATACTGAAGTAAAACTTCACCTGTGAAGCTTTAAAGTGACCTCTGTATCGACGGTGCCTTAATTTTATCTGATCATGTTCTACTTAAAAGACGGGGCCGCTGCATTGGCCAGGGTGACTGTTCAATTAGTGAGCAACTAAAGCAGTATTTTGTTTTACTCTCATTACATGGTTCCACAGCCTTATTTATTGACTTCTAGGGCTACTCATGCTGCACATAAACAACTGTGTTTCTTCAGTAGGAAGGAAGCAATCCTGGGAATAATTACCTAGTAGTTATTGCCCTATGTAGTACGCTAGTCCTGACAAAAGGATAAATCCAAAAAACAACAAAGTGTGGTGGATTAGACCATTTCCTCAAGTCTGGGCACAAAAATTAAAAAAAAAAAAAAATTCATTTAGGAAAAAAACCCAACACCCAACCCACAAATCAAGGGAGGGAAAATACTACATTAATCATCAGCATCCATGAAGAAATCTCAACTCTGTAAAAACCACGGACTGCACAGAAACAGAAACTAAGGTTGGGAGGCATTTTCTTCCTCCAAGAAATCTGTGCATTAGAGACTGATGAAGAAAAGTAATTTAACAATTTGAAGGATCCATAGTCTCTGAATTATATTTGATAATAGCAACTCTTTGCAGGCTATATCAAACCTGAAAACACCAATTTAAACATGGTGCTGCCCAATCCTTTGTTTCCTCTCCTGTATTACCTTAAGATAGAATCTGTACAGGCATGTTCTGTTAAAACAGACTTAAAATAAGAGTGTTTCACAAAGGTTGTCATTGCTCTTGGTATCTGAATCCAGAGCAGACGGTATGAATGTGGCAACAAAGCAGCTTTTCACTTTACAGAGAGGATGGCAAGTTACAGAGCAAACCAAAATAAGCTTTTGAATCTCCACATTGGAGAACACGGAAAAATTAATAGGTGATCTGAAGGAAAGCAGTTTTACAGAAGAAAGAAAAAATGCCAAGTTCAAAGCATGGCAAAGAAAGGGAAGGATCCTTCAGCAATGCTTAACCTTAATTTCTCTCTACAAAAGAACACAGATGATAGTATAGTCCACTGAGACACTTCATGCTATGCACATGTATGTAGATTATTATAAAGGATTTTAACTCCCTTAAACATGAAGTTACTTAAATACTTAGTCTTTGCACCCCATTTAAATACCTCAGCACATTTTGCAGCTTTTGTTTCAACTCATTTCAAAAAATCCAAATTGAATGAAAAGATAGCCACAATACTTCCAATGTTACATTAAGAAAAACCTCGTATTTTTAAACTTACAAGGTACAAAAGGCATTTTGGGTTTGGGTTTTTTTCATTTATTTCTTAATTGATGAGAAAAAAAGTATGGCTGCAGGTGCCTTGAAGGCAGGTCTACAATCTGTCGTCTTAATTCCACATCAGTAATGCTGGAAGTTGTACAACAGCTATCCCTATGATTTATACCACTGGTTCCACTGTAAAACCAGTAATCCATTTTTTTCCTGTTGCATTTGAGATTCCTGTACACAAGCAGAATCTCAATCCCTGCATTTACTAGTACAGGAATGGTTTTAAACAAACACTGGAGAGTTTTAACTTTCAGGATTACTAATAAAGTGTTCAGATCTGTGAATGTACAAATTAAAAGTGTAAGGTGTTTAGAACATTTCTGTTCTAGTCAGAAGCTCTCAGTGTCTATTACTACAAAGTGCAGAGAGCTCAAACCTGCAGGACTTTTCAGACAGAAATGGAACACACAGTCTGATTTCAGCTCATTCAATCTTGTTACTGAACAGGAGAATCCCATGCCTCACTCCTTGGCCCCTGCTCCAAACCACCTGGTCTCGTGCCTTTTAAAAGCCTCCAGGGAAGGTGACTCCACTGCTTCCCTGGGCAGCCTGTTCCAATGCTTGACAACCATTCCAGTGAAGGCATTTCCCCTAATACCCAATCTGAACCTCCCCTAGTGAAACTGGAGACCTTTTGTTCTTGTCCTATTATTTTGTTACCTGGCAGAAGAGACCAAGCCCCACCTCGCTCCGAAGTCCTTCCAGAGCGTATCTGGCATAATTTCACATTAACTTACTGGTGACAACAGAGTCATGTGAAATGTCATTTTTCAAAGACTCTGGGTAATACAGTACATAGTACCTGCCCTTTCCCCAAACTCAGTGAGAGGAGACTGATACACACACAAGCTGAAAATACTTTTTATATTTTTAAACTGTGCAGCAAGCACTTGTGCTAAGTAGAGGGTTCTATACTAAACCTTATAAAACACTAATAAGCCATAAAGTCCAGCCCTGCCTGAGGAACTCACAAGCTCAGAGAGATTAATGATTTAAACACAAATCACTGAAAGGCTGTCACAATTTCAGCTGCTGCACCTGCTTTAGTCCATTGCTCCCCTGCTGTCTAAACACATTGGTCTCCTCAATGCCTAGAGGAAGAAGATATCTTGCACACACTAAATTCTGTATGAGCTCATGTATCAGGGCACCAACACATGGAACAACTTAACATTATTTCAATGCTTGCCATTTATGACAAGCAGTTGTTTTTCACATACATTTAATATTTCAGGTTAAGTATATTCATTGCATTTTAAAACAGCAAGAAAAACATTCCTGGGAAGAGTCTCAAGTTAAAATTACTCTAAAATAGAACCAAGGGTCTTAAAATACTGCAGAAGTTATTAATAATCAGAACATAGATGTTATTAAACTGCACCTAAGCCTTAGGTAAAAAGAATTAAGTGGAAGTGTTGGCTGCTAAGGGAAAATAAATCATGTGTATTTTTGAGGTACCACTGATAAACCTGTCCATTATTTTCATTAACACATAACCATGTCAAATGTCTCAGAGCAGAAACCTAATTTTACTTGCCAGCATGTAAAAACTTTAAACATATTTATAGGATTTTTCCCATATTTTAGAAATTAACTCATTCTCAAGGAACTGTACTTTTTAAGAGTACATTTCAGACAGCCTATAAAGACCTCCCAAGTGCAAAGACATCTACGGGAACCTCCCTTTAAGAGAGTATCTGGGTTCTTTTTATACCAGCGACCTGGACAGTCAATTAAAGTTGCCTGACAAGAAAGTTCAATGAAGCCATGAATAACAAGGGCTTAACACTGCTACAAAGCATTAACTGAGGACTCCCAAACTAGTTAATGCACAGCATGGCTGATGTGCTGAAATGGCTGAAACACTGAAATACTTCAGGTTACATCAATTTATTATTAACATAAAATACTGGGTTTAGCTTACAGTTAAGACAAGCTGAAATATCTCCCATTTCCCCCACCATTTCCAGACTATTTGTATGAAGTCTAGACCCTTGTAAGGCCTCGAATCATTGAGACAGTACTTGCTCCATACTAACCTTTACAGTTGAAAAGCCACCTTTATAAATACACAAAGCTTATTTAGCAAGATGAAAAAGTCTTAAGAGCCAGAAGTTGCGTACACCAAAAGTTGGTTCTCAAGTTTCTTGTATTCATCAGCTCTACCAGTGCACACACTGCTTTGTCTTTTGCCACACACTTTACAAGTATGTGCTTCACATTTGACAGAAATGCTGAGACCACATGAAGTACAAGCTGGCAACAGAAAGTTCTGTCTCCGAGATGTCCACCTAAAGGAGCATCAACCATTTAATGAATTCTTATTACCCACTTTGAACAGCAAATTCCAACAGAAAATAGACTCTGCTTCTTGTCCATTGCTGTTTTCAGGTGCTTCCACTTTAAGCTGAAGTTTATGTTCTAACTGGAAAGAGTAATATGATTTTATACGAGAACAAGCCTTTTCTACTCATAATAAATTAGAGAAGCTGCCAATATGCGAATCACACGAATAACCAAATGAAGTGAAGATTCTTGGACATTATTATAAGCAGCAAAATGAGAAGATTAAGACATTTGATTCTTGTTTTCCAAGATTTCTGGTTTGTGTGTTTTAAGGATGTCATATTCAGTTTGAAAGTTAGAAGCAGCTCCAAAATTGCCTATAAAAATACTGCCCTTACCCCTACTTATTTTTTCAGAGGGAAAAAAGTAAAAAGGAAACAAGTCTTTTTATGGCATGCAAAGATTCATAGGTCCTTCAGGGTAACACTTGAACAGTTAGAAAACTGAGATGTGCATTCTCCCTGGCAACATACACACTACTGATTATAATGTGAAATTTGAAGGGCTGCTCATTAGTTTAACTCAACTAATCAAATGTATGCTTTTTAAACAGAAAAGCATATGGACTAATGTTTTATCAATCAGTTTTGGACCAGGTCTTAATGGTTACCATCCATGATATTACCTAACTTAGGAATTGTTTTAAAGAGCATTGGGGGATGAACAGATACATTTCATTACTTGCATATTCAAAATGGATTTCTACGTGTATTACCACGAGAAATCCAACATATTCCCTGGGTGTTGATGAAGAAGCTTTTAGTGCATTCAAAGTACCTGAAGCCAGGAGAGTTAGAAGCAACAGGAACAGCACAGCTTAGCACAGCATAGCAGAAACAGCTTATACAACGTGCCACATTCTAACAGGTCTGTCATTGTAAAAGTTAAGCGTAATAATTAATTATTTGAAATGTGAAAGACAACTATCACAATTCCAATGCAACCATTAGATACAGTTACACAGAACTAGTAATACAGACAAATCATATTTCAAATTGTCTTGTAGCACCTACCAAGCTCAACAAAATTAAAAGGCATTAGAGAGAGATTTTTAAGCAACCAGGTTGATTCATCAGCTGGTTACCCTGAGTATGCACATCAAGGGAGGATGGCAGAACAGTATTTCCATGATCTGCTGTTCAGTTCTGTAACTTTACATTAGGTTCAGCCAAATACTCAGTATTTGAATTACTGCTGGAATTGAAAAATAAAGATACCTCCCAGGTAAGAACTGAGCTTAAAAAATCTGGTAGGCACGGAATCAGTTAACACTCCATGCAGATTATTACAAAACTGATCCCATTTTCATGGTTTTTCACACACAATTTCCTTATTAAAAGGATGTAAAATACATCTGGATGTTTTTACAGTACTTAGACTCATCTATAATGCCAATCTAAACACTTTATCAAAATTTCCATACACCTTTCATGTTCTCAATCCATTTATGTTCCATAAATGTTTTTGTTGCACAAGTGTTTTCTTAACTATATGTATTAATACCAGCTCAAAGTCAGAAACACCTTTAAGAGATAATCACAGAAGTAGGTCTGCAACATACTGCATTGTATCACATTGTCTGACAGTTTTCAAAGGCTTTTTATATAGCCCAGAAGATGCACACATTTAAAAAAACAGGTTAAAAACAAGCCACATTATTAGTTTTTCCTAGGTTCTTCACATAAGCACATCTCGCTAAATCACAAGTACAAACTGTGACTTTTATTGCCAAAGCTGTTCATTAAAAAACTTAGGACCATGAACTAGAATAACAGAATTGATTTTATGACGTGTTTATTACAGAGGGGGGGGAAAAAACCCCCCAACAATAAAAAGGAACAAGCAACCAAAAAAAACCCACCAAGAGTTTTGAGCAATTTTACAGTAAAAATCAGAGATTTTTGGTACCTGAGGTTGCTGCAGTTTATCAGCTTGGTTGGTTCACTGCTTTCAGTACATGAGATTTTACTAACCTGATTTCATAAAAATCTATGAAAGACTATAATCACCTGAGCTCTCAAGCAAACAACATGTTTTCTAGCACGTAGGCCACAGAACAAGCTTCCTGGTTTGTCAGAGCACAAAAAAAGACACACGCACACAGAACAGTGCCAGAAAGACTCAGTTTAAATATTCTGCAGACATTCAGTTCCTTCCACAATACGTGGTCGCTATAACAAAAACAAAACAACAAAAAACCCCAATAAAAACAAAGAAGTGGTGATAATGTATATACCAAGCTTTTTGACAATGGGTAAGCAACTGAGGTGATAGAGGTGGGGAATTTACTGCAGCAGCATCTAGGAAGGTTTTATTTGACAGGATTCTTCATCTGTAACTTCTCACTAGACGTTATATCATCCTCATATCTACATATATATGAAGAAACAATGGCTTTTGCTGCTGTGAAGTAATTGCTCTAAGGAGGTTGCTGGAGAGCACTCAAAATCCTCTGCAGAGCTATGGAAGCAGGAGGAAGTATGATAAACACCCACAGGGTGTTCACAGGGAACTACAGAGATGCACTGATTGTGCATCCACAACCCGAAAGTTTCTTTATTTGAACTTAGTAACATGGGTGATGGTGAACTCAGTGGGGTTGTCTCAACTTTTTTTTTTTTTTTTTTTTCCTTTCTAGAACTTAATCATGGGAATTCTGACAGGATACCTCTTAAGTGCAGCAAAATTTCAGCCAGTTAATCGGAAGTGCTACATATACTGCTGTTCTTACTGGATCCACATTTGATGCAAGCATTTCAGTAAAGAGGGCTTGACCCTACCATAACATACCCCCAAATGATCACATAGAATGGTCCACTTCCAGTCATTGTTCCCAGAAGTAAGTTTATGTGTCAGTCCTCGAATATACACCCAAAGCAACTACAGAAAGCACTGAGAGCTTGTGGATCCAGCTACAGCCAACCAAAAGTCTTTAAAAAACCCCACTCAAATGCACAAATGAGAACACCCCCAAAAGCACACACAAATCCAATCTAAAAACCCCCCACACCAAGAAGACTTTCCCCCCCTCATAACTGGAAGCAGTATTTTCAGTAAATCCAGAGATGTTGGACTCTTCCTTTGTTTTTTACATAGTTCTTGATTTCTCATGATACTTGTTCCATATTTCATTATGATATCTAGACAATGTTTGGTCCATGCTTCTTATACTGAAAATGGTTCTTTCTAGACAACCTTGCACACTCCTAAATAGTGAAACATTGCTATCTGTCCTCATTACGTGAATTAGAAATGTGAGTTCATTGAGTGCATTTATGCAGTCATGCACAAATTTTTTTCTTTAAACTAACCCCTCTTCTAAAATTGAAACCAAGAAGCAATACATAAAAAATCCAAACACAATGAACTTTCACGGAAAAAGGTTAAATATATAGTTCCTGTAGAACTTATGCCCATCAACTTTTATCAAAGCTAAGCTCTAAAGTTCAAATAAAAATTAACAAACTAAGGTCTGGAGAGATTGCACATTGTAAATACACAAACTGTAGACACATTAGCAGTCCAGACTGTTCAGAGATTGCTACTTTGGATGTGTTCTACAATACACCAGAAGGCTTCTCACTGCATTTCTTCCTTGCAAATGTAAATAAATCCAAATATGTGTATCAGTCCAAAGGATATTTGGAGGCAAAGACTATAAAAGTCTTTGTCAGTTCTTCTCTGTGCAAGTAACAGTAAATAACCTCAATAAATACTCTACCAAGTGAAGAAACCAGTATTACTCCACCTACAGATTCAGGTACTTAGAGGATCATGGAATGAAACACAAAACCCTCAACCAAGTCCAGCTTGGGCTTATCTTTCCTGCCACATGTGCTGGAACTATAAAAGTCTAGTTCCTTTGAGCATCTGAACTGAATCAGTGGTTTTGCTCTGAGAATCACAGACCCTGTTGGCTCAGGGCATTTTGCAGGAGCCAGTTTAAAGTCTTGATGCTGAGGTAAATTCAGCAACACTTACCTATTTGTACTTGCTCTGGCTGGCTCAGTGATACAAATGCTGATGTATCATCAATCCACGACACCTGAATGTTACCTACAAAAGGCAAAAGAAATTATTATGACTATTTTTATCTTAGGCTCAGTCATAGATTTTATCTGAGGAGACACGACATAAAGAAGAGAGTCCATTAAGAGTAACTGCACGTGACAAGGCTTTTACCCACTGTAGAAGTGTGCAGTGCATACACACGGGCCTGGAACTGTTCAGAAATTTAGGGCTGCATGTGCATCCTGTACATCTTCAGACCCTCATGTCCTCCCTTCATGGGTTCTATATAATTCTACTAAATAAATTGAAGCAATTTTCTGGGAATTTCAGCCCTTGACTCAGATAAAGAACAGCTCTTTGGGTGATGATAAATTCCAGTAGAGCAGGGCAGGCAGAAGATTGATCACATGACTGGAGAACTCTAGTTATTGTGACAGTAAATCTTCAAACTCTGGTTTGTTTGGATCCCACTATACATCATTTCCTGGATGTGCAATAAAAACTTAATTTGGGTCAATATAAGGACAAATGCACAAAATTATGGACCTCATTTGGAAGCTGTTACAATGGAACAGTGACTGGAAGTAAGTTCCTCTATTCATCAAGCAGTTAGTGCATTTTCTGTGTGAATGGCTTAAAATGTCACATTAGCACTAAAAGAGCTCATAATCAAGCAAAAGCAGAAGAAAGGATTCCCATTCCAGACACAAGGTCTTATTCTACTCTGAAATCCATTTACATCTCCTGTCTTCATCTAAGTGCTCTACTCTTAGTACAATTCAGATATTGAAAATTGGTGTCATTTTTTTCAGGTAGACTAGGAAATCAAGTTATATATAATGTTACACCACCATTTAACCTTCAGATATTACAAGGTTAAAAACAATGATGCAAAAAGGCTTAAAATACATTTATTCTCCGTTGCTTAATCTATTTAAATCTAATTTAGCCTACAGGTTACAAGGTTAGAGCAGTCTCTTCTGAAATTCAGCCAGACTATAAACAGATTTTCTCATTATCAAAAATAAAAGCCTAGATAGATTTCATTTGCATGCTATATATTTGACTAGCCAGCTATTTAGGAGTTTAAGTTATAATCATTTTGATCACTGCCAAAACCGTAATTAATTCAGTATGCTTTCTGACATTTCCCTGCACTAAAGGGCTAAGGCTGCTATTAAGGAGAGCCTACAATTAGAAGTGAGATGTCAGAATTCCTTTAAACACTTTTTTAGGGCAAATAAAATCAATTTCTGATAATTCTGTCTTTGAAGAACACCGATCTTTTTAGCCTATGGGTAAGGGTCTTTACTGTAGGTAGAACATCCTTTTGGCAGGACACCAGCATTTCACAACCCAGGAAAAGCCCAAACTGATTTAGGATTGCAACTCAAAATGTGTGCACTTGGTAGGTCCCTGACACTGAGCTTCCCTTAAATGACAGAAATTACAGTACAATTTAACATTGTTCCACATCATTGACAACTTATTGCTCTGAATTTCTTCAGGTATCAAGTTCTCCTTTTCTGCATTACTGATTATAAAATTTTCTAAAAATCATTTGAGACATCTGAGACCATACTCTCTTGTAACTCTTCAACATGACAGTTTTGTCCTGATTGTATCCCTTTCCTACATATACAGTTAATTAATTCCAGTCTACCCTGAACAGACAAAAAGAAAGATCCGAAAGAATTTTCCTGAACATCTTGCAATTGTGCCCTCAGTGTAAAACAGCAAAGAGGATCAGTGACAGACAAAAAAAAAAATCTCCTGAAGTTCAGATACTCAAATGGACTTCAGTGTCCGTATTTTAACTAAGTACTTATTTTTAATAAGTTAATAAAAATCCAAACTATTGATGGCATGTAATTTTAGTCATTATTTCAGAAAGGCTGCTGCACTCTAAATCACTTTTGACTTTGTATTTTTAGCTAATTAAGGGTTTTGATGCCTGCCAACACATGCTGCCTTTATACTCAGATTTATGAATTTTAAATATATCATTTAAAGAAAAAGTCAAACATTAAATAGTGGATGCTGAGTTGCAAACTGAAGAGAACCGCAACAAATGCTCTTATGCAATTCTCCATGCTCAAGAGATACTCTTTTCACACTATGTCACATTTCATTATTATTAAGAAGCAAGAATTTAAGAGAGATCAGATTAATAAATTAGATCATTCAGCAATACTGCTAAGCACTCAGTAAGCATTGTGCATTTCAAAAGTATGGTGAAATGGCAATAAAGCTCTGAAAAGCAAATGCCTCTGCACTTGCAGTACAATATTCAGCAATCAACAGAGCCACGTGCCACTTACTGCAAGGCCAATCCAGCTGAGCCATATGTAGTGGAATAATACAGCGGAATAATGGCTCTGGAGAAATAAACCAGGAGACTCCCCTCTCTACACTTCCAGAACAGATCAAATGGCTTCAATACTTTGAAGAACACCACTGTTGGCCTGTTTGACCCTTGCCTGGTCACTGCTACACACAACATCCAACAATGCCCTTTGCTAAAGAAAGGGCAATTCAAGAATTATCAAGTGAAATAAAACACCTTTGTTCAAACAGGAGATGAAAATCCGATTTTTGCTTCTGAGATGAAGGTGCAAATTAACATATACGTTTCCTATGAATAAATTTGAAAAATCTCTAAACATAAACCTAAACATGCAAACAACATTACAATCCACAGAATAAAATTATACTGATGGATTAGGTAATTCAAGCATTTTCCTTTTCATACTCTGTTTTTACACATTCCCTACATGACTGTTACTGGCAACTAACCACTCAGTATAGATATTAGGACTATATGGGCCTTCATTTAACTGAAGAGGTTTCTGACTGTATTCCGTTTTCTTACCACACCATGAGAAAATTGCTAACAATTTCTGGACCTGACTGCATCAGATGATATAAATAGCTGAAGGTTTTATTCTATGAACAAGGATTGAAGCATATATTAAACAGAAATTATTCCTGGTGAATAACTGAGAAGGGTTAACAGAGCTTCCACCTTCCTGGCAGGAAGACAGGGTGCAGGGAAAGCAAGAACAGCTGAAGGGAACACTGGCATGAGAAGAAGGAGGAAAGGCCAGAAATGCACAGAGAAAAACTAGGGATTTAAAAATTTTACTTCTATTAAAAAAAACCCCAAAAGAATAGAAACAACAAAATCCTAACAAAAACACTCCACAGTGAAAAAACCCAACAAACCAAAAAAACAACACTCAAAGTTCAGGTGTCTATATGAACATGAGCTCAGAACAATACTTTATATACATATATATATACACACACACATATATAGCATGTACGTGCTGTAAGTTTTACTTACACTAGATTTATAAACATATATAATGTGCTATAAGTTCTACTTAAACTAGATTGTTACCCTTGAAAGGCACATTTTTCAATCTCCATTTTTTTCTCTAAGAAATGTTAAACAGTGAGCTTGCAGTTCAATGATTAACAGAAACATGTGCCATAGTGTATAAAACTTGAAAATAGGTCTCAAAAAGGTACTTAAAAGTCACTTAAAAACTCACCTGTGTAGTAACTTAGCCTACTAGAACATGATTTAAACACACAAATGACTAGCTACATTTTAGAAGTAACTACATCAGCATTCATCTTCATGCTCTCACAAAACACAGTGCAGTCTTTGCACTGCATTTGCATGCTGTCAAGTTTGACTCCACTCACTTGGAAGTTTTAAGCTGCAGTTTTTATAGTACACTGATAGTATGAGTTTTAATTGAAATTCCACCAAAGACATTCATATAAGTAGAAGCAAAGGCCACATAGTAAAGCTGTATTCCAGCAAATCGTATTTTAATAGCTTCATATTTCACATCAGCATGGCCAAATAAACTACACAAATTGAAGAATCTAAAGAGACAGAGACTAACCAAAGAGACTGCACAGTACTGCAAGCACTTGTGCAGTGAAACTACATTCACCCCTGAGACTATAAAAACATCCTCCATGAACAGGTGTCCCCTTGGTATGCAGAGTCCTGGAGGATTCAGACTCATGAACACCCTTCTAGAGTGGCAGATGTAAACCAGTTCCAAGGCTGGCACTGCAGCCCCTTCAGCTGTTTCACTGCTTTCCTTAGAAGCTTCATGGAAGATCAGAGCTCTGATTCAATTCATTTGAGGCTACAGCAAACTCCAAATAATTTTTCTATAAAGTCTGATTAATACTGCTATTTGATTTAGAACTGATTTTTAATTTAGGTAAAAGATTCATTTCAAAACACTTTTTTTTTAACTGATGTAATGAACTGGGACAGTTCATGTCTGTTAATGCCATATTTTTTTGGCTTTTGGCTAATCACTGAACCTACCCTGTGCCACTCTGCCTCTCTGCGTCCATCCACAGCCGGGAAGGCACGGGTACTCCCAGCACGTTGGAAGGAATAATCTGCAGTTTGTTTTGAGAATACACGGCAGCAAGCCCTAAACCAGAACACAGATGAAGTAGTACCCAAATGCCAGGAGTTCCCGGAGGAAGGGGAATGTCCGGCGGGAGCGGCTGCGGTGTGAGAGCGCGCCCCCTGGCGGCCGTGGCGGCGAGAGGAGCCCTGGCCGCTCAAACCCAAGCGGCCGCCCTGGGAGAGCCTCTGCCGCCCTCCACATTCTCACACCCCACATTTCCCAGCAGGGACTATTAAATCCTCTCCATTATCCTGCTGCAGAGAACATGGAGAGGTGAGCAGGAATTGAGTGAGTTCTACCCAGGCCCAGAGACCCTGCACAGAGCACCAAGAGTTAAGTATCAGGAGCCCACTGTCAGTCAGCTCAGATTTCCAGGCCTTCCATTTTATGCTTCTACTTAGCACAGGAACAACAGGACCACTTGCTGTCCCCAGTTGTTAAACAGCTTTTTTGTTGTTTCTTCTGTCTTGCATGGTGTTCATAATCTTGAAACCAAACTGGCTATTTTCAAGCTTGCTTGCTTGCCTAGACTCACCTAAGCTGGAGTCTGACTTTATGCAAACTGCAGCATGAACCTTATTCCTAAAGCCTCGATCTGCTTTTCACACCAAACCCTATTCCCTTTATGTACCTATATAAACCCTTACCTTCTCCCAGGAGAGGCTGTAAATAAAAGGATCAAAGACCCAGAATATTCAACAATAACCATATATAAAGATTTCTAAAGAGCAGTTAATCAGGGCAGACCTTTTCAACACATCATTAGGAAGAAAGTCCACAGGACACCATTCAAAAATCACAAAAGGCGATTCATCATTACCTACACTAGGAGTAATCCTCCATGCCCAGGCTAAAAATAACAAAACAAACCAGAAGTACTTGCTAATGGAAAAAAAAAATTATGTAAGGAAGGATAGACTTTATCACTCACCAAAGGCACTGAAAAGCTGGTAAAGGTCACTAGTCTTCCACTCTTTGGGAAAGGTAACATGAAGAACGTGATCTCGTTTTGGCTGCACTACAAAACAAAAAAGTATTTGTTAAAATAAGAGTCACTTTAGCATATCAAAAAAAGTCATCCAGTGTAGTAATAATAAACATTTCAGATGTTATTACAGCCTTTTTTTGTTGATTAGGGAGAAAAAACTATTCCTGTCCAGTATCAGCTTACTCTTAAATTCAGTGTGAATCTGCTGTTAAAACCTCTATAACTTCTGCCTACTCAGGTGAGAAATATTTGATTCTTCTTCTGCTTTGCAGTTACTTTGCGCAGCAACTTCATTCTTTTTAAAGGAGTTTCTCATACACAGTAATAAAAGAAGATGATGAAAATAACTTTCACATATTCAACACTATTTAACCTGGAATACGTTATTGAAATCCATTATTTCTGGAAAAACTGCACAAACGTGCTATTACACTACAGGACAAACTGACAAACACCCCGTAACTTATGACAGTCCCTTAGTGAGCTGTGCTAGTCTGTTTTTGAAAAATACAGCCTCTGAATGCACCTACCACAGAAGCCAGGCCACATTCTTGGCATGGCTTTACTTCTCTGTGTGCCCTACAGACAACAACCAGACAGCTCCCTCAACCTACAGTAGTGTTTGTATCTAGCAAGCAAAGTTTCCAAAACAGCCAGCCCAGCATGCCACCCCTAGATGTGCTTTCTGCTTTGAAGCTTAGAAAGCCTCCCTGGTTCAGGCTCTCCTAAAGCATCTGCATCGGTTTGTTCTACCGGAGTGGCTTTCAGATAAAAGAGACAGACTTTCAGAGGCAGACTCTTTTTTGGCAACTCATCTTGGCAAAGTATCAAAACAATCCTGTAAGTTGGCTAGCAAGGGGAAGTAGCATCTTTACAAATTAGTAGCTTTGGCATTCTCTCAATGACCCAAAGTATTTATCTGTTCTTCCACTCAGTATCAAACAGTTGGGGAAGGAAGGATGCAGCGTAATTAGATAACCATTCCAACAGATCCACTGAGCCCGAGCTCAGTGACCTGACCACCTAATGGAATTAAAAATTAAATATATGCCCTCACAGCATACATTTTCCTCTCCAGTAGTTACTTCCATCTCTGCAGAACTGCATTCTGTTACTATTAAACTCTAATAAAGAGTCACACTCCAGTCTGAGCTTTCCGATGCACAGAGTGGAAAACATTTTTACATGAGTGTTGCTTCCAGAGGGGTATCATTTCAAGACATTTGTGTACCTGGTTTCACAGTATAAAATTAAGCTTTCATCTAATCAAGGACTAGACTGATCTCCAGGACTTCACATTTTCCTAACTCAAAGCACCAGTGGAAACACTCATCCAGCACAGTCTAATATCCCACAACAGTAAGGACATTTACATTAGTAAAATCTGTTTTCATATAAATGGATTATCAACTTATTACAGCCCCAGGTCTGTAATCTCAAATGGAAAACATTTCAAGTAATGTTTTTCCATTCATCATAGTCTCATGTGGCAAAAGAATTCTGATTTTAGGTTGAAGTTAACTAAAGGTACTGCTGCATGTCAACTGTGAAAGAAAGTGGCTACAAGATTTTCAGAACCATTTGCTGTTCTCTAGTTTGCACCCTGTATTTAATGTCGGGGAAAGGGGGAAAGCATTAAGATCCCACTTTATATGTTGTATGCTACATAAGAATAGTGACCCAAACTAGCCATAAAACTGTTAATTTCAAACTCTGTTACATTTAGCAACAATAACTTAATCTGTTCTCATTAATCCCCTTTATAATACAATTCTCTGGTCAAAGTTGAAGAATTTATGAGTTTACTATTTTGTTTAAAAAAAAAAAAAAAAAAAAAAAGGTGGGGGATAAATTTAAATGATTCGACAATTGGCCAGTAGCCTAAACACAGCTGATGTCCGATGCTTTACATACACACTAATTACTCTTTACAGTTCTTCCTCAAGGAAATTTGTCAGAACGGTACAAAGTTTACAATGAAAGAAGCTACTTACAGTCTGGTCCTTCCAAATTGAGATATGGTATGTCCATTACTCTCATGAGAAACAGCCTGAAGCAAAATTGAAAAGAACTATTAGCAGATTTCTGCATGAAGACCTTCAATAAGCTTTCCTTTATATAGTTTTCCACATCTGTTCTGAAGAATTAACCATCCCAAATATATCAAACTATATAAAAACAAACAGACCCTTTAAATAAGTCAAATTCATTATCTAACAACCTATATTCAAAAAGTTACTTGGCATCATGCTAGTAATTTTACTTACTCAAGAAAACACGGACAAAAAAGCCCCAAACTGTTACTGCTGGAAACAATTAAGACAACTGGGGAAACAAACATTTAGCAAGTAGCAGCTCTGAGCAGTAAGAGCCATTGCACAGTGGAGAGTGGAAAAGCTGTCTTCATTCTCAATACACATAAACTTTCCCATTTTCTGAGCACTGCATCATGCTTTAGAGAGAATGGATCTTAAAACCCTAAAACTGCAAAAGCCATCTTGACTTCTTTGGAGAATACCAGGATGAGTCTTTTGCCCTTTAACATGTAACTGAAGAGTTTCTCAAAACATTCAAGAAATGTTTTCAATAAAAGCCCTTATTCAGCTCTGAAAACTATTTCCCTCCAAAATAAGATAAGCAGCCTAAAATCCTGTCATAGGTACAGGTGCCACATTGCTGTTACAAAACATTTGCTGTGTACAGTGTTCACTGGAGGGCTAAAACAAATAACTTTTCCATCATAGCTTTAAAAAGCTTCTAAAATGCTTATCAGATTACATTGATGGTGTTCAACTAAGTAACAATTGATGTAAACAGATGATAAAAACATTTTAAGTGTACAGACTGATCTGTAAAACCCTAGAGATATCATACCACACTCACTATTAGTTTCTAAGAGTTTGAATCCTGTGTCCTATGGTTACCTGTATCACTGAAAAGTCTACTGGAATGCAGTTGATAACTTGTTTTTGCTATAAATATTCAGGAGAAAGAAAATAAAAATCCTAACACTTGGGAAAAACTGGACTATATGACAGATTCACACATGAGCCAGAGGGTCTTCAGAGAACTGTTGAAAACAGAGCAAAAACTTCTGGGGAGAACACTTGTTAAACTTCCCTCCCACAGGTTTTATCTTGTTGAGGAAAGCAATACAGTGACCAACAGTAAGAGCAGGCTTATGCCAAAAAAAAAATATAGATACCTGAAATTAAGATCAGGTTTTTTTATCCTCAGAGACAAATCCCACATTTATTTGTTTGGTCAAACAACTACGTGGCTAAACAGCAGGTACACAC
The DNA here is from genome assembly GCA_035583155.1 of Acropternis orthonyx. Classification (NCBI taxonomy): domain Eukaryota; kingdom Metazoa; phylum Chordata; class Aves; order Passeriformes; family Rhinocryptidae; genus Acropternis; species Acropternis orthonyx. The sequence goes on along the minus strand of JAWWEU010000034.1, from coordinate 6,698,278 downwards.
AAACACACACCCCCTATAGGATAAATACTGATTTTAATATATTAAGTGCGCTTTAAGTACATTACATAAGTAACCACATCTTGTAGCACTAACTTACACCACACGGATTATGAACACAGAGTTGCAGCATAATCCATAATTAAACATCCATAACTATGGTTCTAAGATTCCTCATTTGTCTGTAGAACATTTAAATTAATAAGGTTGTTCTATATGACAATGTGAACTATTTAAGCTATTAAATTAGCTTAATTCATGAAGTTGCAGCTGACATTGATTTTCACTCCATTAACTCTCATTTCCTTAAAAGATATACAGACCAAACTAACAAAAATGTTCTTTTCTACACTGTTGAGGGACTGCAGCCAGATCACATGGGCAGAGGACAGAGTTTTCAACAGGAACTTTGACATACTCAGAGAAAGCTACTTGGAAGACAGTTGTTTCTGTGGCAAGTCAGGTAAAATGAGGAGAGCAAGGCTGTCATAGTGCCACTTCACAGCAATGCAGAGACTGAAGGAGTCAACAGTGTTCCTCTGCACTGAGTCAGGATCAAAGTTTTCACAGCTGTGTGATGAACTGTGTAAAGAAACTGACCCAGCAGAAAAAAGAAAAGGCATCTTTCTAAACCCAGATCAGCTCACCAGTCCAGTTCAGGAACCGGTACTGATACACGTGTCTGACAGCACCAGAACAGCAACTGTTCACTCCTACACTGCAATTGGAAAGTGCTTGATCAAACTGCAGAAGAACAAACTGATGTTCTTTTGCTATAATTTTGCAAAGAAAATTGAATTAACATAGAAAAGTGGAGGGAGAAATTAACTGATTGGCAGTACATGTCAGACAGACCAGCTCCCTCATGAGGTATTTTCTACAAATGTAGCACAAAACCAAGTGATTTGCACAGATTTTGGTTTCTGATATCCCTTTGTATAAAATAGAATATTATAAGATAATTTATATTTCTACAGACCACGATACTATTCAGCTCAATAAAACATGGTGCTCTCATTTCTCTACTCCTCTTTCACCCTCTGCCTCCAGCAACATCAAAACAAATAGCATTCAAACACCCCAGACAGATACAAAAGAATATTGCCATTAAAATTTTGTGAGGGGGCGGGCAGGGAAGTGTGGAAGAAGACAAGAGCTGCTGTCCTAAACTAAACAGTCAAAAAATTTCAAAACGACTCCAAAGTACATAACACAATAACAGTATCCAAATTATACACATAAGAGTTTAGATACTGCAATAAAGAGTCCCATCACCTCAACTCGTAAATGTTCATCAGGGATTACTCACAGCAGATTGTTCACATGAACATGATTTTTCAAGTACGTTGTATATACAATAATGCATCAAGATTACAGAAATGCATCTCTCAAATTCTTGGCTTATTGAGTTGTTTATCATTGAACTTACTGCATTATGCCTAAAAGAGCCAAATAACCCTAAGGCAAAGTCTGGTTTTAATCAGTTCTACTCTTACAAAAAACCTGAAGCTGAAGATTTTACCTATGTCCATCACTGACCTATAGGTACATGAACATGTGCTGACCACCACTCTTGAATAGCAAGCCAGGAAGTTCCATAACTTTGCTGATATAATGAAAGAAGTCAAAATTACTACTGAAAAAAGTATCACCTTCCTTTGAAGGCTAAATTCATAAAAATCAAAGCTTGATTTTTCAGTTTTACATTTACTCCCACAAACCACATTAGTGACAAGCCTATTGAAACAGGAAATATTTCCAAAATCCTGTCAGCCACACCAACGATGTGAAAGTTTAGTAACTAAACTGCACTTAAATATTAATAACTTCAACATTGCTGGGGATACAAGGTAAGACTTCCTGAGCAACCCAAAGATTCATAAGGTGGTCTGCTTTGAAGAACCTTTTCAAGACTATCTTGATATATGTTCAAACTGGGAATATTGCTTCTAAATAATTGCCTTATAATAAAAACTCCTCTGTCCAGTTTCTTTCAGGAAAAAGCTTTTGTGACATAAGGTATAACTTTCATTTGTTTAGCTTACTGTTTGCATGTTGTAGTTTGTGTTTTGCTTGAAGAACATGACTAGAGCACAAAGGAAAAGGTTTCCTTGTTCTGACTGCTGCCCACAGGATCAGGTAGACCTTCTGGAGGAAGGAGGAAGATAGGTTTTTTTTCTCCCTGGGAGGAAGAGGATGCTCAGCTACGGAAAGCTTCTAGACCAAACTAGAGACAACTACACGTAGCAGGAAGCTGGCTGGCAGCCCAGAGCATACCTGCCAAAAACCCCAGAAGCAACAGACTTACTGGGGACCTTTAGATAACTGGGAATTGCACAAGCCCTGGATGCTGCTTACAGGTGCTGAACAGACCAAGTGCTGCAGCCTGAGACCTGGTCTGCAGAGAATGAGCAGAGCACAAAGACTTGTTCATTTAAATACCTAACAGTGCTTCTGACAAGCACTTAAATATTTCTTATTTCTTAAAAAAAATAATTCATGAAATTGTCTTATTCTGGTTTGTTATTTTGCATCATAGGAAAAAGACAACTAGCTCTAAAAATACAAGCTCTGGCCTGCTCACTATAAGAAAAAGGTGAGACAGTTTCATCTCTAAGCTCTGACTTAGGTGATGTGGCAGATGTTAGAATATGACAAAGCTTCTAAAATCATGTGAAAGTAAGACACAGAAAGTCTTCCAAGTTTCCATGATTTAAAAATAATATAACAAGAAGCTACAAGTTCTGCATAATGACAGAATGGATAAACATTCTTTCCCTGCAAACAGTAATTTTCAGTTCTTGCTTAAAAAAGAAAAAAGGAAAAAAAAAGAAAAAAAAAGAAAAAAGAAGCTGTTCTCTCTACAATTTTTTGTTAACTTTCCCTTTCCTTGCAGTTAGGCAGGGTTGACAGTGAAGCCAGAATAGACACAGCAGGCTTCCTCTCACAACTTTGAAATGTCGCTGGTAGAGGATGTCACATTTGAAGGACACAACTAATTTGCAAAGCTTAAATTTCATGTACTATTGTGACAGCTTTAGAAGTTTCAGTCTGTACTTGTTGCAAATATGCATCTCTAGAAAACATTTTGGTAATGATTGAAAAATTAACCCCCTCAATTGGCATCTACTAGTTGGCATGTGTGTGTGCTGTTCCTGGAAACAACCTTGTAACAAATCCTGTCTTATAATGAAATTATGCTGATAAAGTCTATCTTCACCTTCACATTCAAATCAAGCAGTCACTGCTGGTCTGTGTTTAATCTAAGGAATGTACATACAATTTGTAACATCTGCTGGAATATATGGAGTTACTGTCTCACATGTCTCAGTGTCAAGAGAATCTCATAACTGCTGTGCCTGTAATAATTTGGTTTCCAGACCAATGAGAAGTGAACACCGTTAATCACAATTATTTCTTCGTTCCATCTGAAACTAAAATAATTAATTTTGCCAACTCCTACAGTGCAGGGTTTGAAAGGATGTGATTTCTCATTAATTAAAAAAAAAACAAAAAAACAAAAAAACCAAACCAAAACAAAAAGACTAAGCACTAGCAGGTTTTTAATTCCACTCCTTTATGTGACAGATTGTAGTATCTCTAAGTATTCCTAAGGTAAATGAAACACATTAAATACATAAAGAATCAAATCTGTGCATAAAGGCTTCTAGATTTCTCAAGTCTTACTAAAATTTGTCCAAGCAGTTTGCATGAAGATCCAATTCAAAAGCAAAACACTCATCATAGCATCATCCCATAAACTACTAATCTTTCATGGATGTTTATTATGCCTCAAAACTGGGTTACCTGACAATGGTTGTGCTATTTGGATTGATATTACAACAGGGATATTGTAGTTTTCCCAGACTTAGCATACTCAGTTTTAAGTATCACCAGTTTCTGACAGTCCTACAACATAAAGAACACCCGACCAATTTTTCTTTAGTTCCACTACCCCCAAACCTTACTCTAGAAATCATTTTCTAAACTACACTTATCCTCAACACAGGCATGGAAAGGCCATTATAGAAATCCAGGTACTCTCCTAAGTGTCCTTTCACAGATTGGCAGAAAGTGAACCATGCTCCCCAACAGAAAAGGTATTTACTTTACAACTTCTGGCCTCCCTGCAGCATTACCAGCATGAATCAAAAAGCCAATAAAATTGAAGTTGAAAGAAAAATGCAGTTAGCCATTGATTCTGAAACAGGTATGCTAAGGACAGTGTTCTATTTCCATATGTTAGCAGGTCTCTTAATACAACAACTACTTACTTGTTAAAAAAAGGTTCAATGAGTTTTGATCTAGCAGACACATGGTTTTTCGGAGGACTGAGGAATGAACCTGATGAATGAAGAATAAATTCAGTATGTAATAAGCAGCTACAGGCAGCACCAAGGGGAAGATTTGGAAAAGACTACATAGATACCTAGGAAATTAGCCATAGAAATGAAGCACAGTCCAGTAATGTAAGCATCGTATCCTGCTTCATGGAGTTGCTCAGATGCTGTATCGTAACTTGGAAATCCTTCTGCACTTTCTGACGGGGAAAAAATCATTTATAAACACGTTATCACAGCAGAAAAAGACAGCCCTGTGCGCTCACCCACACCCTCGTTTTGTCAGAGCATATAATTTGGGGAAGTTAATAGAATTTTCAGCATTTCTGAAATTTCAGAAGTTCTTAAAAAGTACAGTTTTGGTTTGCATTTTTAAATAAGAATAGGTTCCTAGGATAGAAAATTCTTCCTGTTTAAATGTCATTAATCCCCAGACCTAGTTAACCATCCATTCTTTTATTATCTTCAATACAGTGAAAGGACTCCTACTAAGGTCCAGTTACAGTTCTAGCTGCACTGCATGTATATTACCCACACTTACAGTCCATTTCATCAAAATGAAACTGTTAGCAGGGTTATTTGTATTTTAGACCAAGTACAAAAATAATCAAGACATTTTATTTCCTCTGAAAGAGGAAAACCTTTCGGAAACAAGAGCAGTTTGATTTATCCTTACCAACTTTAGGAGAGCTGAATGGAACCTCTTTTAAACGCTTTTCCAGTTCTGCAAGGGATGTATTATTAATGATCTCCTGCAAGAAAAGGCATCATTAACTGCCAGCGCCAACACATTTTCCCTGGAAACTGAAATCAAATCGGATCAAATCAGTATTTACTGCTGCCACCTTGTGTTCTCTAAGGATTTATACATAGCCCCACTTCAAACCAATGCACCAGAAAGTCTGTCAAGACAAGTTTTCAAGTTAACTTGCTTCACCTACAACATAGAGAGTCATAAGCATTTATTATTACTTTTTAGAATTACTGGTGATGAATTATGGACAAGTAATACTTCTATTTAGTCTGCAGGGTGCAGGTGGCAAGGGAAAAAGCAGCACAAAGAACAGGACAAAATACCCTAGATATTGATCATAATGGTTGAAGGCATTCAAGGTGAGTATTGAAATGTGCTTCCTGACTGGACATTCTTGGGTAGTTTTGTAAGTGTAAATATTGCTGATTTAAAGTAATACAAAGACCGTGACAGAAGCTTGACAATCAGTAAGTTACAAGACACTTCAGCATGGCTTACTTGCATTAGTGAATCTAAATAAGCATAAAATAAAAAGTCACAAAAATATATTACAGATTAATTCCTTACTGAAGTTCCTAATCAAATACATGTTGGCAATCAGTACAACGAAAACATGCAGAATCAACAGCAAGAGAAAACATAACATCTCACACAATCCTTCTTACAGTTATCTGAAATCTTTGAGGACCAAATTTCCTTTGGTTCTAAAACAAGACAGCTGTTTACACTTATCATCAAGTCTGAAAAGTTATCAAGAACTAAGTACAAAGAATAAGCTCAAATGATGCGTTAATTTGGCATCCTGAAGCGGCATTTGGTAACAACAGCCTAAAACCCAAGCACCTACTGTAGAAATACAAATATCAACATAACTGTACCAAACACAGAACTTGTGCAGGACTCTTAGTTTCCACAATAGCAAAGCCTCTATTCTTCCCACAGCAGCATGCAACATAGACTTGACAATACCTACTAAGTACATTTTAATAAGACTCAGTTGTGCAACGCTCCAGAGTCACAGAGGTTTGCACAAAGATAGATGTTGCTTCATCAGCATGTTTTTTAATTAATTCAAAGGCACATGGGAAAGCAAGAGAGTATGAACACTTACCTCAATACTTACTTAGAAGAATAAAACTCATGCTGCAGGAGGTTTTAAGGGAAACCTGTAATTTTTTTCCTCCTGCTGCCTACCTACTGAGCACCAGGGCCACAAAAGGACCTAATGATGATCCAGCATTTTTCCAAACAAATCTAAGTCAGCATTCACAGTATGCTAAATCTTTAAGTGTACAAGCAGTTTCCAGACCCTATTTGTTCACGAACAGAACATTTTTTTATTCCTGAGGATACATGCCATTTTACAAAAGAAAATAATCTACTGATCACATTTAAACTAGCAAAAACTCTACATATTTTGAAATTCAAAGCTGACAAGTTACCTTAAAACTTCAAAGTCAAAAGACACTGACAGGAAAGTAAAAATCTGTATTCTAAAAATTTTCTAAGTTTAAAAAACGCTTAAAGAAAAAACAGTCTTCTACAAAAAAAGAGCATCACAGAAAATATTATACATATTTCTCTAAAAATAAATATGATTTGTTTCAGTACACATGAATTAATCCAAGTTTGTATCATCCAATAATTCTATAATAGCCTATTAATTTACCTTGAAAGGTTGTGTACTTGCCATCAGTTTAGTATCCAATAACCTAGAAACAAAGTAAGAGCTAAATAAGTTGAAATGGAAGAATGCCTGTTCTGCCAAATCCCGTATTAGCTGGGAAACAGCAGATACACCTACTGAAAATTACTCTCAGATCTTAGAGCAGCCAAAACATTCCCTGGCTTTATTCAACATGAAAAAGGACAGCAACTAAGCAACTGCAAGAGATGCAAACATCTAGTAGCAAATAAAACTTGTTCCAAATGGAATTGTCATGCCAAAACCAAGGGAGTAGCAAAGGTGCATCGTTTGCCAAGAAGTAAACCAACAGCACTGTTTTACTGGAAAAAAAAAAAAAAAAAAAGATGTTCAGGCATACTTTAAAAACTATATTTATCTAGCTTGATCCCACTTACATTTCCAGTAACAGTCAGATTACAGGGCTAAGACAAACAAAATCAACTTGCTAAAACTGTACTAAAACACTTGAAATTTTGAATGAAGAACTTACCGAGGAAAGACACACGCTGTTACTTCTTTGAACTCACTTAGGTCCTAATTTAACATTAAATTGGAAGATAAAATCCAAGTCAGTTAACCGTTTATCAGTCTTGGAATGACAGAGAGTAGTAGCTACAATTACCCAAACAGCTTCTAAAAGTGAGATACAGTAACTGAATTCTCAACACGTAAGACATGCATTTGTCAGCATTACCATAGATACCACCTGCAATTACACAGAATTACAGACTAATTATTTCTGATTTGTCTGTGATTAGCAATAAAATGTTCTATCATTTCCAGTACCCTATCCTATTATGCAGCCTAGACTACCTCTAATTCCAGCTGTGTTAACAGTTCTACTCAAATGACCCTGGCATTTAATATTTCAATGGAATACAAGCAGTCACTCCAGGTACACAGTTGACTGACTACAGGTTTAAATCGGCCAAACGTCAAAAGTACAGGAACAACTGACAATTCCTTATGTTCCAAAACCATCCAAACAGGTCCCAGATATCTTTCTCCCATCTCATGACCAAAAGTCTTTCCCCAAACACCCACAAGCCCTTCAAGACTGCAAGTAACATAATGTGGGCCACCCTTCCAATAAGACCTTTGGCTTCTTGAGTGCTCTTGGTGCCAATATATGGCTTAGTTTAACTTACCTATTGGACTATTGCAGACATGAACTGTTAGACTGTCCTACTGCAGTCAGCAAAGTGCTCCCACCAATTATTCTGACATTGCATCTCTTCACCCCAAGGAAATCATCCTTCTACAGGATTTCTTATCATCCTCTTAACTTCTCTTACAAATACATTAAGGGACTCATTTCATCATTTGAATGCTCATAAGATTACTTACATCAGGTAGGGGACAATAGAACTGATGTATGGTATGCATAACATCCAGCAGCATATTGTGCCCAATAACAAGCTTACCCTGTGAAAAGAATATTAAATGTTGGTTACACTTCTAGTCATGGCCATGGCAAAGGCAGTATGTGAAGAGCACCTATCCCACATGCTTGCCAAAGGGCAGCTGGAAACAAATACAAAACAAACCTTCCCATTTATTTGGTCTCTGTCTGCCTCCCACACTCCTCCATTCTCTGAGAGTAGCCACTCCTTTTCCCTCTACTCCCAACCATTTATCATCACAGCCTACAGCAGCAGCTTCAAATGTTGACAACATGCACTAGAACTGATACTTACAATTTGGTTTCCAAATGAAATCTATTTAAAGTTGAAGTCAAGTAATTTCTCAGTCCATTACCTTTTAATTTACAACAACTCATGATATATTCTTAATGGTTATAATGTATCATAGTTATTAGGGTCATGATCTGGCTTCTCATGGTGCAGAACCTTTCATGCCAGATGCTGTACAAGCAAGCTCCTTCTTGAAAGAGTACAGGAAGTGTTTTAAATGTTAAATTTGATTCACTTGACACAACTGTCCTTCTCTGATTACCTTTTAAGTGTTAGGAAAAAAAAGGGGGAAAAAAACCCCACAACAACAACACTTTCAAAAAAGAGCCCCCAAAGCCTAGTTCCTCAAGAGCTCTAAGAAGCTGGTACTTTTGACTTTCAAATAATGAGACTGTTCATCTCATTCGTTAATTTAAAAGCTTACTCAACCTACTACACTCAAACATTTTAAAACATGAAGCAACACCAACTTAAAAAGTCCCTTTAACTTGTATTTCATCTTATCTCCCCCAATGTAACAACAAAAGAATTCTTTCTCTGAATTATTTATTTTTTTCTTTCAAAAAAGGTATATTAAAAGTGATGTTAACTTACAGAATTAGCAATGGCATGAACAACTCTGGAAAATCCGACTGCATCATTCAATTCCTCCTGTAAGCAAATATTCTGACATTAGTGAAACATAAACACAAATATTGCCCCCACTGTACCTGCAAACTGGCAGACACAGTTTAATTCAAACTGTTTCTCAGACATAACCAAAAACAGAACAAAAGGCAACATCAAAAGCAGGATGCTGCTGACAGAACTCCAGTTTATGTGCAACTAGTTCTCTGTCAAGCAGGACAAGTCACAAGCGGTTGTAGCAGTTGCCCTTGGCCAAAAGTCAAACAGCCACTCTGCCTTTTGCTCACTCCCCTCACTCAAAATTAAAAAACAGCCATTAAGACTTGTGGATCAAGATAATGACAGCCCACCCTCCCAGCGTCGCTGCTTTTGAGGGAGGATGGAAGAGAAAGCCTTGACACTGTGCAAGTGCCGTACAGCAGTAGACAAAACATGTGTATGGTATCACTGCTGTTTGAGCCACAAATGCAAAGCACAGCAAAATACAGCCGCTACAAAGGATAACTTCATCCCAACCAGAGCAGTAACAGCTGCAGTCAGCTCACTATCAATACAGATCTTCAGCAGTGCTCAACTGCTATTACACTGCAAACAGTTCAAGAAGTTATTAAAATTAAGCTGTATATCTTCAGTCATATTTTTAACATACATCCTTACATATGCAACAGGTTGAATCCTGATTGTTTTTTCCATTAAATCAGATGTTTCTTCCCCAACCTCAATGTTAGCATAAAAGTACATTCTTCACTATTTACATAAACAAAACCAATATACAACTGCAATATTATACAAACACAATATTATGTAATGTGAGTTACACATTTTAAACTGATTCAAATTGGTTTGGTGGGAATCTGACTACAGCACCTATTTTAATTTCACTTAAGGAATTTTTTTGTAAAAGATTTTTCTTCTTAAGGCCTAGGGAAGTAATTTCTGCCTTCCTTTATCCATTTTTATCCATCCAGAAGTGAAATTCAATAAAACATTCAGTTATTTCAGTTCAGCTCTGAATGCCTCTAGTCATAATAATAGCCCCAGTAAGAATGCTTCAGAAAAATCTATTCTGGTAGTAAATTGTCTCTGACTTGCCTTCTGGGAAAGGAGATGTCACATTAGTTAATGTCCCTGTTAGGTATCTTTTTCCCCTCTTATAAGGCATTCTGCATGCAAATATTCTTTGCTTCACCCAAACTTATATATCTTGAAATCCATCCAGACAAACCACAGGAATTCCCACAGTTCAAGTCCTATGACCTCCTGAAACCTGCATCAGACTCAATAAGCAAGATACAAAGTCCCATAAACAATGAGAGTGCCTGAATATACCGGGCATGACCTTCTGGTCAGCTTGTTATCACAGCAGTGTGGCAGAGTGTTTGTACCAAGAACTGACACAGGAGTTGTACACGACACAGACAACCAGGAGCAATCAAGCTTTGTAACAGAAGGTTACTCCAAGGACAGACTGTGAACCCAAATAAAGTGACAACTTCCTCAAGAATGTCTGCAAGAAACTGATTTTTCCTATTACTAGGCCACGCTTGTCTGACAGAGCGGATGCACACAATGCAGCATTCACTGCTTTAGAATATTGGTTCAGTATTCCACAATTTCTCCTTTGTTTTTAATTTTTTTGAGTGCCTCGCAACTCTTCTTGCTCTACTGCAAAGTCTAAGTTATTTGGTAGGATTTGGAAGATGTTTCAGCCAGTCAAAGCCAAGCAAAAGGGAAACTAGCAACTCCTATCACACAATTTTGATTGCTGACTGAAGTCAGGTTCTCCCCCTCTCTCTTTCACATACATGAATGAAATGGAACTTATTTACCTGTTCTTTTGCTTGTTTCTGCTGTTCTCTTCTTTTTCGTTCCTCTTCATCTACCTTACTAATAACAATATATCTCTCCTTCTAAAACAGAAAACATATAGTTTGAGAAATGACTGGGAAGTTATTTAAGGTTGCTGCATGTTTCTGTAGATTTACATTGTAAAGAAAACTGTCACCTCAGCAGCAGTTACTTGGCAACACAACTGTTTCTATTGTAGGTATCATTTTATCACCTACTCCCAAAAGCCTACTTTAGAAGGCTGTATTTGATTCATCCACCAAACCTAACTTTTACTAAACCCACTTTTTAATTCTCAGGAAAGGTTATCAGCATCTACTTGTAAATAGTTTATTTCAAATATCTTCTGGAGCAGGGATGTTTGTTGGGAGGTGAGGACACAGCATGTCATGCCACTATTTTTCCTCTAGGATCACAATCTACATTTCACCAGTATTGAACATCAGATCACTATATCTTAAAATACCTTTTAGTATCCTTTCAAAAGATTAATACTAAGCCACAGAAATACATACTTATGCCCCATATGTTGGTCAGATTTAATATTTAGAAACTACTTCATTGTGTTCCATTTAAAATGTTTTGCATTTGCACAACAAGGCTCAAGTTATATCCAGAAGTCAGGAGATTTGGTAAAATTCAGAAACACAATTTCCTTCAAACAGAACAAATGTCAGAGGCAGTAACAGGCCTAATTACCTTGTCTGACTCCAGGGTTTCAACATGGATACCTTTTGGGTACCTACATCAAAACAAATGGAAAGTAAATTCAAGTAGCTATTAATTTGGCATTTAGCAAATTGAAACCACAACGATTCAGTAGTTGCATGTTTTATTATTACTTTAAGTCTTAAGTGCAAAAGAACTATTAAAAGTTTCTTTCCAATTTAAAATAATGGAAAATTTGAAGCAACAAGCTAGTTTAATTGGCCTCCTTACATTACCTAACAGTAACCAGCACTAGAATATATTATCTTATGCAATTTCCCATCTTTCTGCTGTGGTACCTCTAACTTCTTATTTTATTAAGTAAACATCATTTAGCTATTTCATCAGAATCTAGAATCCTTGCTTTGAAGAAATCCAAACTAACACCACCAGTACGAATGCTTTCATTTACTTGCAGTCACAGGACAGCTCCTTTGGAGACTGCATACCTTTAATATGACTCCTATGACAGCCCTGAACTTTCTGTTAACAGTAGACTTCAACAGGAATTATTAACTCAAATGTCATTACCTCTGCTACAGGGCTGCATCACTGCACCACAACCACATTTAATTTCTGAAGTACTACCATACAAGAGCATCCAACTGATAGCAAAGTAAGAGAACAATGTGTTGTACTGTTTAACCAGTAGCAATTACTGTTATTTTCCCATTATAATAAACTAACCACTACTGTATAACCACTGCAGAACCAGCACATTTCCTTGTCCTCTGGCTACTCCTAAAATTAGCACTGGAGAGCAGGTACCCGAACATTTGTGTCCTTTCCACCCTGGCTCCTCACAGAGTTTTTGAGCCTACACCTCACTCACAAGCTGCCTCATGTCACAAACCTTGGATGCACCAGAATACTGATGCACAAGAAAACACTTCAGTAGAGAAAATGACCTGTGAAAAGTTCAGGGCACAAGGGCAATCAATAACCTCAGTGTCTTCTGCTTTAATTATCTCCGTGTTAACTTCACAACTTGGCTTTCCCTCACCAATACACACACACAGTGTACAACAGCTGTTGGATGTTAAACAATACAACTCAAGAACACATTCTTCCACCCACTGAGAGGAGATGCAAAGATTAGTGTCAGACAAACATAAATGCATGTGCTACTGGAAACGGTAGATATTCTATCGATATATTTAAAAACTCACACTGAAAAAACTTGAAAGCACCTCTGGGTTTTTTCAGATTAGTTCTCAAGCTCATGTCTTAAGACTGCATTTTATAGAGAGAAGGTTTATTTTGTCCACTTCCAATGTAAGGAACAGTGCCAGATTCAGTGCTGCAACACTAAATTAACTAAAGGTACAAAAAAATTACCTCTACTGCATTTCCCACATTTTACTAGTGCAGTCAGAACAATGAAAATCTTATTCTACAGCCCTAGCGTTTCTCCGAAGGCCTTAAGGGGTATTTTTAGGCAATATATTAAGTTATCCGAAGTGCTTATGTTTGGCATCTAACAAAAAACTATAAACATACCAGTACTGCTATAGAACTACCAGTTTTTCAGGTAAAGCCTACAATCTGTGTAAGCACGTGCACTTTCTGTTCACTAAAAACCTGGCAAGTTGCATTTGTTACATAATTCTAGGCTGTGCTGTTCTATTCAGAGATTTTAGATAGGAATAATAAAATAAATACTAAGCTTTAAAATATTCAAATGAATGATCACAAGTAAGTTCTTCAGAACATTATAAAAGTCTTCTTTTAAAGGACAAAAAAAGTCTAAATTAATCATCCCAAAGTTAAGTAGATAAGATCTTACCCAGATTTCTTATCAAAAATACTAAAAATATACAGTAAGGCAGTATTACCAGTAACTTACTTCCAGCTCAAGGTCTGATAAATTAATTTCCTTTGAAATCTAAAACCAAAACACAATTTTGTTACTAATAATCCTCTTACAGAGTGTTTCGAAGTAATTATGTTCAGTTAAAGCTGACTCCATGTTCATTTGCAGAAAGATTTTTAAAGCAAAAGTCACTATTACTAGAGAACTGGCTGGGAAGGGTTCTACTGAATTCTGATGTTCAGCCCCCAAGCTGCAAAGGCATTTACACCATTTTGTACAGTTATCTACAGATCTTCTCATAAGACAATATTCTGTAGTCATGATCACTCAATATAGATATAATGATGATACCTCACCCTCAGCTCACAAAGTTCTGCTATTTCTAAATCCAATTTTTTTTTTTTTTAATTTTTTTTACTCTCCAAACATCTGGACCCCAAAGCTAAATAGATTTTTGGGAAGGAGTTCTACTAGAAACAGTCACACACTGTCAGCTACGAACAACTGATAGCTCAATAGATTTGAAAAGTTTGTTTATAAAATGCATATCCAAGGCTTATGGAAACCTTCAGCAAGAGCAACAGAAGGATCACATATACAAGACATTTCTTGGCTGTCCTTAATTATGTTGCCACCACATGCAGAAGTTACAGCTCATAAAGCAGACTATGGCACCCATATACACTGCCACACTTTCTCAACATGCAAAAATTAGTCAAATGTAAATTTTGCTGCAGTCAACCCACGTAAAGATAGTCCTCTTTGTCACTGCCCCAATTCTATAGGACCCAAACAAAAAATACTTCTGGAAGATATGCAATTTCAGAAACTCACCCTGTACACGGCTCCAGTTCCAAACTTTCACTTTCTTCATTCTTTAAAAAGTCTTCTATCTGTTCCCTGGAAGAAATAGATTATTTGCTTCTATATTTACTGTTTCGTTTTTTGGACGTTTATAGCTCTCCCCAAAAGACAAGAAAACACTTCATAACAAAAAGAGCATAAAAATTGCTTCAACATGCAAAATTATCATCACTGTTCACCTTTTAATTTCAACAACATCAGAGGATATTAAACAATTTCACTTACACTACTTTTTCAACAAATTTTTTCTGATCTTCAGGAACTGTTATGGGACACTTTGTGGAATTAGGAGAAATGTATGACAGAGATCCTGCACCATTGGCTTGAGAACGTTTTTCATCATACTGTTCCCTTAGCTGTCTTTCTTCTTCCTGATTTAAATATGGAATTCCTAACAAAACAAAACAAAAAAAGTAAAAGCTTATCATAATTAGAGACAAATTAGGGATGTGTAGGGATTCAGCAAAGACTCATTACTAACCAAGCATTTGCCAGTCTTATAGGCCTCTGGGCTGAAAACAAATCCTCTCCTTTCAGCCACCTGTCCCAGACTCCACTTGTTACCTGTGTCTATCCAGGCTTCCCTCCAGCATATGCCAGATTAGTTGGTACCACTGTACAAGGAATGAGCCCAAGGACTGCAGAGCCATAGATCCCAGGCTCAGTAATATTTAGCACTGCTCCTCCCTTCTACCTGCACCACTCAAATAACAGACTGCAGCAGCCCTATTACAATGCACTGACACCTCTTCTGAAATGTTACTTCTGACCCCCTACGGATCTCTCTATTCATGCTTGGCCACTACACAAGAACAGCCAAACAAACACTCCTCTAAGCAGAAATTCTGTATTGTTGATCCTGTACTCCCTTGGAAAGAGACTTACTATCAGCACAACAGTAGATAAGAATAATTCAAGAATTTCATTGTGTATTAAGAGTATCATGAGTACCAGCCTTTTTTCTTCTTGCAGAAAACAATGAAAGGTGTCATCATAACAGAAAAACCCAAACAACTCACCATTGCGAAAAACTTTATTAAAATCAAATCCTTGGTTTGCTAAAAAATCTATACTTGAACTCTGCAACAAAAGAAAAAGAATTCACAATTGGTAAGAGTAGCTGTGGCATAAAAAATGGATTCAGTTACTTTTACACTTTTAAAGAAATTATACAAAGTCCAAATTCAAGAGCAACCAAGTTTCTGACCCTAAAGAAGTCACTGGGAATTTATGCAATGCCACTTTTGTCATTTATTTTCAACTTCCCTAGGACAGTAAATATCCTGATGGATGGAGATGAAGGAATGAGCTGTGTGGAGAGAGGAAACCAAAGAAAGTAAAATGTTCAGGAGAACAAATCTGAGACCAGAAAAATGCTAGCAACAGCCTGGGAGGCAGTAAAAGCAAGATAAGCAGATGGTAATAAAGGATAAAAAGGAAAAAAAAACCAGAATCATCTTGCCAGGTTTGGAACATTATCTCCAATTCCAGAAACTACACAATGTAACACCATTTAAAAACAGAAGTCAAAGATATTCCCTTAAAGCTCATTTTTAGGAATTGCTCTTAACTGATGTTTATTTCTCTTATAAGGAAAAAAACCCAACAAACAAACTTCAGAAACTTCTGGTTTTCCATCTTTTAAGCTGAAGTTTGCTGCAGGTATAAGTTAACCAAACAAAATCAAACTTGTTTTTCTACTAACCTGACAGACAAACTTGACATCTGGTGAATTTCTGTTAAAGGGTTTTGGAAAAATATAGAAATTAAATGACTTCATTATATACCTGTGGAGAAGATGAGGTGCATGTCAATAGAGCTTATCAGTAATACTTTAGTAAGCCCTCAATTAAGAAAACACAAAATAAGAGAATAACATACTTTTGTTCTGTGTCATCATATTTAAAAGTGCAAAGGCCAAACTGAAAGAGCAAAAAATCCATGGAATGCTGGAAAGGAAAGGAAAATTTTGCATGAGAATAAAACACGCACACATTTAAAAATCACCAGGGTACATTCACATATGATTTCTCTACATTTCAAAATTAACTAAATTGAATCTTCTTAACCAATATTGTTTTGCTGGTAATTTTAAAGTAAACACATCAGAGTTTTTCAACTAGTTTTCATCTCCATTTAACCATCTCACTATTGCCCAAAGATGATTCGTAGTATGCACTTCCACTACATGAACAGACAAGAAGAGTGAAGTCCCATCTCCCTCTCCCCTGTCACTCACACACAAGACGCTGCACTTAAAGCAGCTCTCAGTCCCCTTCTCTATGTTCATTTGCCTCCCCTACAGTGAGAGCAGGTTGTGAGGGACAGTGGTGTACACAGTTTGCAAATACACGTAATAATACATTTAATATTCTTCTAATCCATGTGGCTTACACTGGATACAGGGCATTCAAAATTAGCCCTCTTCTCTTGAGTATAAAGATCAAAAATATCAATTAAATGAGTTATTAAAGTTTTAAGAAGGTGACAACAAAGAACGTGTGTCTGGGTTCTGATACACCAGACTTCTTAAAATGATTAACAGAGACTGCCTGTGCCTGCAGAGTCTGAATTGTCAGCTACTCTGAAGCCCTCAAAGGCTCATACTCAGCCAAGGAGAGGTAGTTTGGGAAGGACCCATATCCTGATGGAGCTTCACTGAATTGCTCTTTCCCAATCCCCCTTTGAAATCATAAATGTTAACACTCTCAACATTCTTTAACAATTCTACACACTTATTCTCTGTGAGGAATCATCTCTGTCTGTCTCTTCTGACCCTGACTGCTGCAAGTTTAATGCAACCATTCCCCAATTCTTGTGTTAGCAGAAAGCAAAACAAGCAAACCCCATCTGCTCTGTGTAACTCAGTTTTTAGGCCTTTCATTTCAGAACTTTCATTTTAGTCAGTGTAAACACTTTACCTTTTTAAGTTTCTTATATCTTTCTTCTGGAGTGTCAAAGCCATTTGTTAATGCACTAACAGAAGGCCCATCACTGATCCCTGAAAAAGTAGAACATATTTTGCTTTGGGTAAGGTTTTCAAAATTTGCCACAGCAAAGAAATGCAACAACTGATAATATAAGAAAAATGTTTTCATTTAAAGTAGATGTTACAATTATTTCATCTGAGAAAGATCTGCACAAAAGCCACCCATTTTAACTGTAGTGTTCTAGCAGCAAAGCTCCTCTGCAAAAGTTCTGCCATTCTGGTTCCTGCTCAACATGCAAAGACCTACCAGAAACATAATGGAGATGGGCTTTACAACACAGTGCAGGACCAAAGCCAAACTAAAAATGGGACAAGTGCTGTCCAGATTTACTGAATGACCTGGCCACTTTAAGCCATACATAACAACAACTATATTTCCCTAAGCACCACATTTAACAAAGTCGTGATCACATTTATGGCTTGAGACCCATACAAAATACGTTTCATGGATGACTGAACTCTATATCCCAAAACCAAAGTACCTATTAAAGCATCTCTCTGATGCACATATCCCTGGGTTTTACAAATATACAAAATATACACGTTTTTACTGCTGCCTTTCCCTGCCCAAACCCTTGCTGGGCCTCCCTCATTTATCTGAGTCTCTTATTTCATGACACAATATACCTCCTTTTATTTTCTCCTCAGCTGTAACTGAAAATCAGTTAGCACGCTGAAAGGTTGCAGCTGGGAGGGAGCAGAGGCAGCACCGACCAAAACCTCGCTATCGCAGACATAACAAGTGGTTTAATCGCTCTGTGGCCGCCTCAGCTTTAGCTTCCCCGACGCTGAGGCAGCGAACCGGCACAGCGGCACCCCCCGGACACTGCCAACAGCCCGCAGCCACCCAACAGCCGCCACTCTACCTGAAAACTCCCCATCGATGGCCAGGAAGTCCGACTCTTCAATGGCTTCATAGACTTTGCTTAGGTTATCCTTAAAATCTGCGGGGAAAGTGAGAAAACGCACCTGAGGTCCCGCACGACCCTCCCCGGGCCGCGCCTCCCGCCTCAGGGCCGGGGGCGCAAAGGGGACACCCCCCCCCTCGCCGTGAGGGAGAGGCTGCGGCCGGGGGAAAGGCAGCCCAGCGAGCGGGCCGGGGGCGGGCCGGGGCGGTGTGGGGCGATGCGGGGTGTCACTCACTGCTCCTGGTCACCTCCATCCCGCGGCCGCCGGAGCTCGGCCCGGCCCCGCCCGCCCAGCGCTTCCGGCGCCGCCCCGCGCGCGGCCGCCATTTCCTGCCGCGGCCGCGCCCTCAGGGACCGGCCCGGCCGGGGGGCGGGCACTGACACGGGCACGGGCACGGACACAGACAGGGCCTTTCCACGCCTCCTTGTTATACAAATCCTTTGTTTCCAGCCCATCAGAACCCTTCGTATGATGTATCCTTTCCGTCTTGGATGAATTGCGTCCCAGCCTGGAATGCCCAGTGCTGGTTGTTCTCCTGTCAGTTTGTATAGATACATCCTCCTATCTACTTTCAAAAGTTACCTTCTGTTCTCAGTCTGCCTTTATTTCCCAAAGCTATATCCCTCATCTAAAAGTTGGAAAATTCTCAGCAAGTTAAGCAAAAATGCAGGGTTCTTACTACATTAGAGGTATACATGACTTTGGCCTAAAATAATTCTATGTTAGTTCTTCATTAACTGTTTTCTATTAAAGTGTTAGTTTATAAAAATCTTCAGAGTTCACATGAAGCATCTTTTCCAAAATCCCAACAGAATGAAAACACACACACAAAAAAAATTCTCCCTGAAGTGACAAGCAGTTTCTGCATAGAGAAGATAAAGAATTATGCAGGACAGTGGAGAGAGCTTTGAAAGATTCTTCAAGATTAAGTTTTGCCTTTTCAGTGTAAGTAATTTATTCTGCGTGCACTCTCAGCAAATCATCTAGGATGATTAAATGGTGCCCAGTAAGATGTTAGTTAAAATAATAGCGGAGATGTTTCTGTATCACAGTAATTTGGCTGAAGCCTAAAATTTTCATGTTACTCTTCAATTTTTTATCACATGTTCATGCAGGTTCTAGTGAAAGTGCTCATGGCACTCTAAAGTGGTTGATAGCTGTTTAGAAACCTGACATTTCCCCCCAAATCCAGGATTTCCTAGCTGACAAACCCAGGAACTCTTTGCTTCCTTCACCTACAGAATAAAGTTAAACTGCAAGTAGAAGCCACCCCAGAGTCCAACCTGGCTACAACCTCCTCCTTTCAGGTGGTTGCAGAGAATGAATCACTCAATTTTCTTTGGACTCTAGGCAGGAAGAATTGCAGTAAGGGAACAAAGACTGATATAAATAATTGTGAATGTGTGAATATAGAGATACACTCTCATGTGGCAAAAATAGTCAGGATGTGTTAGCACTGCGATCGGCCTAGCACCCGAAAGACTCGTTTAGATCTGAGATTACACCTCAAACCTTTATTGGAAAACAAATAATACTGTAAAATAAATCCTGAACACTGTTGCTCTGAAGGAAGCTCACCCGGGTGCATAGTCAGCAAGCCCATGGGAGCTCTCGCGTGCTCGGACCGGGGTCCGCACCTCTCCCCTCCCCCGGCCCGGCCCGGCCCGGCCCAGCCCAGCCCAGCCCCGCAGCCTTCCCCAGCCCAGGCCAGCCCGGCCCAGCCCAGCCCAGCCCCGCAGCCTTCCCCAGCCCAGGCCAGCCCGGCCCAGCCCAGCCCAGCCCCGCAGCCTTCCCCAGCCCAGGCCAGCCCGGCCCAGCCCAGCCCAGCCCCGCAG
>JAWWEU010000034.1:6643357-6677303 GCA_035583155.1 Acropternis orthonyx | reverse complement strand
GCCCAGGCCAGCCCGGCCCAGCCCAGCCCAGCCCCGCAGCCTTCCCCAGCCCAGGCCAGGCCAGGCCAGGCCAGCCCAGCCTTCCCCAGCCCTCCCCAGCCCCGCAGGAAGCGGCGCGGGGCGCAGGAAGCTGAGGGGGGAATCGTTTTGCTGCTGGCTCGTATTTGGTAGAGACTGAGCGGGGAAATATCTTTCCACCCACGGAAATCCTGTCGGCGCTGTCTTCCGGGAAGGCTAGAAGGATGTTTTTAGGTGCAAAAGCTTGGTTTTGCTTCTCTTCTTGTAGGTGCTGCTTCGGGTTTGTGTTTCAGAAGACAACAGCCTGTGCTTTGCCGGGAAATACAGGTTTGTAAGCGGTCCGAGGGCTGTGGTTTCACTATTGTGCTTCTGTACTTGGTGGTTGGTTGTTGCGGTTTTTCTTTATTTCGTTTTTTGGGTTTTGGTTTCAGTTTTGGGGTTTTTTTTATTTTGGGGTTTTTTTTCCAACTTCTGCTCGTTACCGGCTTGTACATTTACCTCTTTGTGCTTGATCTGGATGGCAAGCTGGGACTTGGTAGTAAGCTGGAGCCACACGGTGGAGAGAGTGATCGTATTTTGGTTTGGTAGTGCCTGAGGAGAAAAGCGTGTAGTTTTTGTAAGCTTCTAACATATCCTGAGTGATGAGCGAGTGATCTGGATCAGTGTTTTTCTTAAGAAACTAGATACTGCCATCTGAGAGAGTGGAGCAGGAACATCAAGCAAATATATTTATGTTTTTGGTAAGCTTGGAACAGTCTTAGGCTCTCTTTGTGCATTTTCTGAAATACTAACAAGTGTAACTATCATTAAATTAATGCGGGGCTCAGACCTTTGCTGAAATGAAAGCAAATCTATCCCTTTTAATTCTGACGCAATGACTTTGTGGACCAAGCTTTCCTTTTTTATGAACATTGCCCGCAATGTCTAGGATTGACCTTTGTAAGTAATGTTTTATTCTGCATGCTTGGAAAGAAGAGGGGTGAAGTAAGTTATAATGGTGTTTTATCTTTGTATTCTCTGGTGGTATTTGCCAATGATACTTACTTTGATCGGTGTCTTTGACTAAAACCTTTGATTAAAGATACTGTCAACAGTCATGTGAGTCAGCAAGTTATTTTGTTTCACTTTCATGTGTTTCTTAACTATAGGGAGATTGAACCCAGCTGTTTACATCTAGAAGCTGGTTTTGATTGTAGTTTGCAATGAATATGTTGAAAAAGTAGGTCATGTTTCAGTTTGGGGGCAGGCTGAGTTGCTTATTAAGTTTAAAACCATCCAAGCGGCAAAAGCAGTGCAATGGTAAATGAACACTGCTTCCAATTCTAAACTTCTATCATAACTTTTTTCTTAATGAGGTTTATTGTGTTGCTTTGCAGAAGTAATGCCTTACCTGGTTTGAAGATCTAAGAGAGCTTTCTGTTTGCGTAAAGCATAAAAAAAGATGGAGGAAGATGAGACTTTACAAGGGGAAACAGAGAGGGCGAAAGTTGAAACACGTGCTGCTGCTGACATGGGTCGGCAGATATCAGTCAGTGAGTTCCTGTGCCACTGCTGTTATGACATCCTGGTCAATCCCACCACCCTGAACTGTGGGCACAGTTTCTGTAGGCATTGCCTGGCCCTGTGGTGGGTTTCATCCAAGAAGAATGAGTGCCCTGAATGCAGAGAAAAATGGGAAGGATTTCCCAAAGTCAACATCATGCTCAGGTGAGAGCATTATTTTGTGAATGCCTTTTTTGAATAAATCAAACCACTGAAATCAGCTGTCTGGTTTCTTGAGTTTGCTGCAGAATTTTTTAGTTTATGGGTAATCTGAACTGTCACAAGGACAAATAAATCCCAAAGATTTTCACATTCTGACTTGTACTGAACTGTTCAAGCACATTTTTCTGTATGGAACTAAGGGGTGGGTTGGTTGGTTTTGTTTGGGGAGGTGGGGTGAGGGAAGGTTTCTTCTGAATTTTTTGGGAGATGGAGAGGAGGGATTCTTTTTTAGTATTGAGACCCTTGAATCTTTTCATATAGCTGGTTGTTTTCTAATAATTCTAACTTAGACTGATCTTTGATAATGGTGTAGTTATTTCTGTAATAGGAATTATTTATAGGAAGAAATGTGATCATATTGCAGAGCAAAGCTAGAAATATCTATTTGCTGTCTTGAATTACCCACAAGTTCTTTTGTTGATAATACTTCATCCCAGGTTAACAATATTTTAATAAATAGATGGTAGGATTGAGGGTAGGTTCTTATGTTTTCTTTTTCTTACAATTTTTTAATAATCAAGACTTGCACAGAGCATTCTAATTTTATATAAGAAATAAGCCATGGGGAGCTATGTGGTATTTTAACTTTAGAAGCTAAGGAACATGTTGTTTGGAAGTAAGGGATACAAGTTTAGGTTTACTAAGTCTTAATAACTAATTTTTTCTTGTTTACAAAGGCAATAGTCTTCAGTAGAATCTGGAAAACAAGAACCAAAAAATTAGTCCCTTTTCTGAACATTAAGCCTCAATGGTCACAGTACAATGACAAATATTTTTCCCACTAGGGATGTTATTGAAAAGCTATTTTCTGATGCGATTGAACAAAGAAAAGAAGATATTCACCAAAACAGTGATGTAGCATGCAGCTTAGCAACCTTCCAAAAATATGGGAATGACCAGATCCCTACAGTTCGGAACACAGGAAGAATTAATCCTCGAGGAGGAGGGTTTTTCTCAGGCGTTCTGACAGCTTTAACTTGTGTAGCAGTAAGTTTTGTCTGGTTGGTTTTCCATATTTACTTCATTAAGCATGCAATTAAATATTCTTAAATTACATGCACATAAAAAAGATTGTCAGCACAGAAGAGCTTTCAGCTGAGCAAAGTAAATAAAGTGGCCTTCAGAGGTCTGTCAGAAACTGTCCATGTACAGCAGATGGAAGTTAGGCAAAGTGGATAGAACTTCAAGATATTGTCTTGTAACCTGACTATCCTAAGGTCCATGAAATGGAAGACTCTACATGTCAAGCCTCTTACTGTGTGTTTATATCATTAATGTATTTGCTGTGCAGGTAAAAGATCTTTTTTTTTAATCTTTTTAATCCACCCCTAGGTAGTTCTACTTGGCTATCACTGGAGCAGCAGAGAATTTGAAGAAGATCTTCTTGTCCACAAGCCTGTTGCTAGATGGAGTGCTGAGGAAGTGATACTCTGGCTAGAGCAGCTGGGCCCATGGGCCTCACATTACAGAGAAGGATTTCTACTGGAGAAAGTGAATGGAAGGTGAGAGGCCTGATGGCCAAGAACAACTACCATGTGATTGGACTACTGATGGATCCGTTGGGGATGGCTTGTTGTGAAATGACTGTACTTTGTTCCATGGATTATGGCAATATTCTGTTGAGATACCAGAATAAATTTCAGGGGAAGTTTTACCAACTGTTGGTGAAAACTTCAGTAGTAGATATTAAGCAAGCTACTTGAAAATTTTCTAAGCACTTCTTAAAATGCTCACAGTGCAGACTGAAATGATACTGAGAGTAAAATTCTACTTATGTGTTATCCACCCCTCCCACTTTCCCTTTCTTTTGGAAATATGCACGTGCTACATGCATTGTGGCATTCTACCTAAGTGCTGTGCTGAAAGCAGGCAAGAGGAAACTGGAAAAGAAGGATATTTAAAACCCAGGTTGTGTGATGCAGTTGTTGTGAAACACTTGATATGGACACTTATGATGATCCTTAAGGTCCCTTCCCACCCAAAGCATTCTGCGATTCTGTAATCCAAAAGGTGTCACCTTCTATCAATACCTTATTGTTTCAGTATGGAGTTGCTTATTTGTGAGTCATACCTTTCTGGTGCAGAGACACTATTTACCTTCTAAATTCTTCCACTTCTGTAGGCTCCTTCTAACACTGACAGAGGAGGATTTCTCCAAAGAGCCTTACAGTATAGAGAATAGTAACCACAGGAGAGCTGTCATGGCAGAACTGGAATGTGTGAAAGCTTTAGGTGTTAAACCACCACAGAACCTTTGGGAATATAAGGTAAATTTTATGTAAAGTGTGTCATGCATGTTAAATGTTTTTAAAATAATATCTTGAAAAAGAAGGTTCTCTTAAAGCCAGGAGGAGTGTTAAGGTAGTGGAATTATCCTTGCGAAAACTGCTCAGTTTAACAAAATGTTGTATTTGAAAAATGATCCTTTGAAAAATAATCATCAGAAGATCTAAGAACTGGCATGTCCCTTTCATGTTATTTTTTCACTGATTGAAACTTGATAATTTGATACCTTTCAGGCCATAAATCCAGGAAAATCACTCTTCCTTCTGTACGCACTGAAGAGTTCTCCAAGACTCAGTATGTTATACCTGTATTTGTTTGATTATGCAGAAGCTTTCCTACCTTTCATCCACACAATTTGTCCTATGCAAGAAGACAAGTATGAAGATATTGTCACAAAACTGCTGGTAAGTGTTCAAGACATTAACTGTGCTACTTGCTTTGGTTATAAGCATTTTAAGACAAGCAGCATAAAAACACATGATAAAATTATTCACCATTTCATCTCTTTACACTACGACTTTAAAAACAACAAACCTACAGAGTAAGTGGTTCCTTGATTTTATTTTATATGATCACCAGTGTTGCAGCCATTACCTTTAATAAGATTGATTTAAGGCTTTTAAGACTTTAAATGTGTGAAACTCACCCTTCTGAAGTTCACAAGGCTACAGAAAGGCTCTTCACTCAAATTACTTGTATTTTAATAAATGGCATTGTAAGGTCTGGCTGTCTGTGATGTTCTAATCTAATGGAAATTACTGTGTTACAGTATTATCTACCAGCAAGTATAATGAAGATAAATTGCTGCTTTCAATGTATGAAAAAACAGTTTTTCAACAAAAGACTAGTAGAAATAAGCCAGTACTGTGTCTGTTTAATAGAAAATTGGTTAACAGTCTTTTTTTCCTAATTTACAGGACCTTAAAGATCCTTCTTGGAAACAATGGAGAGAATTCATTGTAAAGTATTTATTTTTGCCATACCAGTTGATAGCTGAATTTGCTTGGGATTGGCTGGATGTGCACTACTGGACATCAAGATTTATAATTGTAAATGCCATGCTGCTCTCTGTTCTGGAATTATTCTCCTTTTGGAGGCTCTGGTCAAGAAGAGAGTGGAAGTAAGTCTTACTGAGCTGCTTGAAGAGGGTAGGAAGTACGTGGTCTTGTAAATAGAGAGTAACACCCTTATAATTTCATAGTTGCTCACTGAAATGACAGTGCCTAACCATAACTCCGAGGTTAATAAGAACATGTGAATCTGAATTCCCAAATATGCTAGTACTTTTGAATATCTTTATTTCGGTGAGTATTTGAAAGGATTTCTGACAGGTGGTTTGACTTATCAGATGTAGCAAATGTAGCAACAGTAATAAGCATGTTCTTAACCATTGGGAAATATTAACCCTTACCTTGAGAACTGGCTTTCATGGTAACTGGTATAAGCTGTCAGCTGGAAACTAAATACATGAGAATTTTGTCATGATAAATTTATAGTGTAGTTATTAAAGGATGAGTCCTCAGAATTATAAGTAAGTTTAGGTATGCTAGTATTATTTCTGGTAAGTTGTCAGAATTTCTGTTTTCTGTTACTACTTTAGTCTTTATTCAAGCACAGTAATATTACTTCATAGTTGCTGTGATCTTTTATTTCTGGTTTTTAGAAACTTCATAGGAGAAATTCCTGTTTTGGTGTGTAGTGGGTTTTCCCTTTGGCAGCCACCAGGGGACAGAACGTGCCCAGAGGAGCACAGGGAACATGGAATAACCTCCAGCAGGGCTGGAATGTGACACTGAAGCCTGCTGGGCTTCGGGGTCTAAGTACACTGACTTAATGCTTCCTATTTAAATCTGGTACTACTGGGTTGTAAGAAACTTTTCTTGGTGTGCAAAATGATGTTTTACAGGTAAAGGGTAAGCCTGAGTAAGGGCTAAATATTTTAAGGCTATAGCACCTCTTAGCTTTTCTTAGAATGGGTAAAAACAAACCAGAAAGTTCCTCTAAGCGTCTCCGTTTCCTTTTTCACAGGACTCTTCCTCACAGAATGTGGAGACATTTCTGGAAAGTCTCAACCCAGGGTCTTTTTGTTGCCATTTTTTGGCCTTTTATTCCTCAGTTTGTCTGCAATTGTTTGTTTTACTGGGCCTTGTATTTTAACCCAATTCTAAACATTGATCTTGTGGTTACAGAGGTGAGGCGTCTGGAGACACAAGTGCAGTGATTGGCACTGGAACTTTTGAGCTGTTTAGCTTCTAAAAATGGACATTTGAAATAAGTTTTGCTTTTCTTCTTTATGTACGTGGCAGTGAAAGTGCTGGGTTATGTTAATTTAACCATACAAAAAAGCCTTAAGGTAAGTCACTATTAAACCAGCTGATTCCAAATTGGAGGATGGGCTCTAGAATCTAAAAGGAATTTTCTTTTGGAAAAAATATACACATTCATGTTTTAGCCATGTAAAACTCATGCAGTCATCTAGCCCTATTTTTGATCAGGTCAAATTTCTCTGTTCTGTTCTGAGAATTCTGTGTATTTTCAAGCCTGCCTTAAAGTCTTCAGAGCTGCTATAGTGATTTCTTCTTTTTCTTTTTAAACTTAGCATTTCATCCCAGCAATGTGTTCCTCAGGTTTGTCAAAAGAATGCTCTTCCTGGATAGGCTTGCTATTGGAAGTACATCGGTTATTTCAGTCTTCTTTGTATGTCAGGTTGTGACTGTCCTGTCACAGTCTCACAGTAGAGTTTGTTCTAAAATTCCTGCTGTTGAGGGCAAAGACTGCTTGAGTTTTCTCATCTTTTGGAAAATGTGGTGATTGCCATAGAAAAGTTTTTATTCAGATCACTTGTACTTCATCAATAGCTCCTGTGGTGGTTTCTTCCTGAATTATGTTGCTAATTCTTAAATTCAGGGTTATCTCTTAAAGAGGATTATTTTGAAAAAGTGACCTGACATTGTAATTACATCTTACTGCAATGTAATGTGTGTGTCCACATCTGTGAGCACATACTGACTGGAAAGTGGTTTTGTGTAAGCAGGAATTACATTTGTTTTTTGACTGGAGAAAAGTTAGATTTTTTGAGAGCTTTATTCTCTTGCATTCTACATTGGTTTGTTTTAACTTTTTCATTTGTAGCATTAATACTAAATTTGCCTGTGAATATTTTGAAAGATTAAAGATCTCTTTTGAAATCTTCAGTATTATGGAAGTGGGTTATTTTGTTTGGCTTAGGTTTTTTTCTCTATGGGAGTACTTGTCATTAACTTTGCCTTGTGCAAACCTGTTCTGTGGCCCCGTGTCTTTGGGTAAGTTGAGGTGGGTGAAGTAGACATAAAACACTCCTGGTTCTGGAGCTGTTAACATTACCAGTTATGAAAAAGTGTATTGCTCAGCAATTCATGGTACTGATTTCTCTTACCTAAAAGATTAAAAACGTTCATGAAGTGACCCCAGCTGAAACCATCTTTACATCCTGATGAGGTATATACACTTCTGAACTTGGTAAACTCACGCTGTCCAAGATCAAACGCTTGTGGAAAAGGCAGTTGGTCCCAAAGACTGATTTTTTTTTTCATGCATCTGTTTTGGTGATGCTTTGCATTTGTACTTTTAAATCTGACTCTAAAGTTTTAAGGATAGAACTTATCCTTGTCCTTACAGGAAATTCAAGGTACACATAGAGTAAGGACCTTGAGCCGTATCAAATGAGGAACTTTTTAGGAAACTATTTAAAAAGTAAATGTTAGGAAAACAGAATTATATTAGGTCTTCTTTAACACAGGTAGGACTGCTTAAGGTGAATGAGATGCAACAGTTAAATTAGGATTTATAATAAGTGTTTAATGTAGATGAGAGGGCTATTTGTGCTGACACTGTCACTTCATGCCTTTTTTTCCAGTCAGTTCAAAATTAAGAGATGTGAAAAGACATGTTAATTGAGGAGTTTGTTTTATATCTTATAGCCAGTGAAGGGAGGATAAAAAGTTCATAGTGAATGATACTGTGAATCTCAATATAAACAAAAACAATTTTGTCAGTTCTTACTCTGATAAACTCCGATTCCTGTTTAGTCAATAAAAGTGCACTGCAGAAGGTAAATGAGAGGATAAACATTTACTTTGGCCATTCTTGGGTGGAGAGGCTGAGGTGGCACAAAGGAGCATCAACAAAGGGAAACATCATTTGTTGTCACTACTGTGACCAAAAAAAGTCATTTTAGATTTGAATACGTACAGAGTTTTCATGAAGACTGATGTCATACATCTAATACCTACACAAAGGCTGAATCTCACCACACAAGAAGTCTGGCCACAAAAGGTATTTTCTATGATATGGAGCTCTGGAAAAACATTTGGCAGCTGCACGGTCACATTCACAGGCCATTTTTTGACATTTGTCTTCTAGTGAATCTGAAAGAAAACACAGTAAGTTTGATGTTAGTCTGAAGTAATTAAAAATACCAAATGGAATACCAAGAATTGCTGCATCATGTTCCATGTTTGTCATGCAAATGGCTTTTGGATTTCAAGTGCAGTAAGAACCGTACTGACGTTTGTTAAGACTTTGAATACTTGTATGTTCTTCAGCCAAAGCTCCACAGCAGGACATCTCAGCAACAGAGAATGTACAAGCACGGTTTGGTTTAGCAACAACTGATCTGTGGATCAATCACAGGTTGGCAGGTGAAAATACAATAGTCAGATAAAGACCTAAATACTCTTCTTCATGTGCTTTCATAAAGGGACTCTGGTTCCTCTTTAGAAAGTGGTATGTGGCCTTCCCTGCCTGCCCTCTTGCTCTAGGGAAGCTTGAGTTTGGGAAGACAATTTCCATTCACATATCCTTGAATCTACTAAAGATATAGCATTAAAAATACATATGGGATATATACACGGGATGCCAAGATGTTCCACATCCAGCTTAAATTGCCCACCTTATTTTTTTATTAATGCATTCAGTAAGAAGTTATGTAAAGTGTGTTCGTGATCAAATCCATGTCTTGTCATATTTGTTTTATAATTGTAGTGTTGCAATTTAACAGATTTCTTGGCATGACAGTTTCTTCTTGGCATGAACACTTTCTACACCAATGTATTTTGGTTTTAGTGTGCCAAGCCAGAAATGTGTGTTTTTTTCTCTCTGCAACTGTGTGTAAACTGAGGAATCCTTGATTAGAGTTTGTCTGAGTATTTAACATTTTAAAAGCTCAGCCAAATCTCTGCTTGAGATTTATCCAGAAGCAGAACAAGTGTTCAGTTTTGTGAATGAACTCAATTTCTGCCATGAAATGGAAGTGTTCTTAATGTATATATGTTGATGCTGCAGCTGCCTACCCTAAGAGCTCCTCAATAACACAAGGAGCATAAAAACAAGATAGGATAAAAATACCAAACCACATTACTTCTGTTGCTGCTCCAAACTTTATCTTCTCCACGGTACTACAGGGACTTTGTTTCATCTTTGTTTCTTAACTGTCTTGGCCAGTATTTTAAAATACTGTCAGCTTCTAGACTGGGACAGGAGCATAATCTTTACGGCCAAATATAGGTGGACTGTAATGTGACAGGTTAATCAGGTAGTTTGAGAGAGAAGAGGCTTCATGCATCTGGTGCAGGGAAGGAAATAAGCAAGTCGAGATTCTGCATGGGGAAGACATTGGGGCAAAGTAAAAGTTGAATGTAAAAGAGGAAAGGAATTACTGTCAAAATTTTAATTTGTTTTCAGGTCAGGCAAATTCTAACTTGAGTTATGAAATTAGGGGGTTTGTGTGCCCAGCTGTGTAGCCTTTAAACCAGGGTAGTCAGAAACTCAAGCTTGTTTTAAACAAGTTCACGTAAGGGTTTTTGCATATCTGTAGTGAAAATAATAACCAATTGTCAAGCTGATTTGCAGTCCAGGTAGAACATGCAAAATAACTGACCTAGCACCTGATTGTAAAAACAAAACAAGCAAACAAAAACAACACACAAAAACCCCCAAACAGAGAAACAAAAAGAAAAACCAAAAAGCCCCTAATAAGAAGGAAAAACACCTGCAAATTTTGGGTGCTTGTAAGAAGTTACAGTTTCAAAGTGTGTTGGAAGACACTTGCTAAAACTTTGGGAGTTGTGAACAATTAATGTAAAAGAAATGCTGCTTTCTCCTGTAAAACATTTTTTGGTTTTTTTTCCTTTGAGGTCTACTTGCGCTTCCCACAGGGTGGCAGGTGTATTTCAGAACAATCAGACAAAATTTATCAAGATGTGATCATCTACCTGCTGCAACTTGTCCACTTGTATTTTGTAAATATTTTCAAATTAATACTTGTTAATTTAACTTCTAGAACTTCTAACCAAACAAACACAAAACCCAAACAAACACAGCCCCCCCCCAAAAGCCAGCACCAAAACCCCCCCAAGTGCTCACTCACCACACACAGCAGAATTGTCTTTGCATTCCCAGTGGTAACTCTCAGTCTTTGGCTGACAACCTGCCTGTTCTGCCCTGCCATAGCAGCAGTCGTGGTTAAAGCAGCACCTGAGAGGAACAGAAATTGTGATTTATGGGCACACCAGCATGTTACTACAGCTGGGAAATAATGAAAGTCAACATATGTGAATGCACAGGTACCTCCCCAGGAGCCTGGCCAGGTTAATTGTTTAATAGATCACCTGGAAAAAATTACTACTTTTTCATGTAATCAGTGGTGAGAAAAATGTCTGATACACCTTGATCTAGTTGAACTTCCTCATAGGTGAAAATACAAGGAATCGTCGAGGCATTCTCAGTTTTATGTGGATATTCCCCTCTCCTAGTCCCTTCCAAGGAAAGAACTGTTAGCTCAGTATCACAAGAAAATTTAGAAAATGGCTCAAAATTATGATTTCACTGTTGAGATAATTGGCACAATGAAATCATAGACTTTCTATGACATTGTGAAACTGAACAGTACAGGTGAGCATTAATGGCATATTTTAATGCTTTAAAAAAGCACTAAAACATGCTGGTATAGAGTCATTGGAAGCCCAGGACAGCAAGTAGGGGAGGTAACAAGGACCTGAAATTATGCAGCTTTTGCTGCAAACTAATGACACCCTTTCTTTTTGGACTTGGTGGAAGAACAGGGTGTATCCTGGTAGCCTAAAACCATCATGTCACAGTGGACACATGATGTTTAGGTGGTGTTTAGATTGCCTGAGGAATTTGTGTCTGCAATAGGAAAAGTTAATGCTGTGAGCTCTCACTTTGCAGTTACTGTTTTTTCCTGTGCTTATTAAGTAATTACTTGGCAATTCCACACAAATCACTGTGGAAGGATCCTGTGGTACGTAACAGCTGAACAGCACATGCCCATGAAGGAGCTCAATACCATTTCATGCATAGGAATTATAAAAAAAAAAAAGGCAAAAAAAAACCCAGGAAAAAAAACAGGAAATAATTTTCTTGTCAGCTAATGTTCAATTATAAATTAAATTGATGATAGTCAATATGCTGAGACTTAGTACTAAAGAGAGAGGTTTGTTTTTATTTTTCAACAGGTTGAATTTTGCATAATTTTAATATATTATTTTGAATACTAATAAAATGGGAAATGGTAGTAAAATCAAAAGACTTTTCAACTGCCTTTTTTTTTTTCAGTTTTTTTATAGATAGTTTGAATGTTTGAGCTGTATCTCTCCAACAACATGTTGGTTATTCAGCTCTTGGTCAAACAGCAACAGCAAAAAAACAGTTGTACTGTGAGTCCAGTATTAGTGCAAGGAAAGTTTGAGTTAAAGGCAAGCAGGACTCCTGTAGATATACAGAAACACAATTTTAATGCACCAGAGTTTCTTACCCATCTGAGGCTTTTAAACTCGGTCCCCTCACTGATGTTAAACATAACCTACAGTAATTTATATTTTGGCCCTTTGCTGTCTGCACTCAGCACTGAGTTAGATAAACGGTTGCTCTCACCAGTCCACTCTGTCCTTGGGCCACCCTTTTCCTCCCAGCCCGCAGTAGCAGCCGTAGCGCAGGTAGGCGAAGGGGGAGCGGCCCGTGGTGCAGCGAATGGCTCCGGCCAGCTCCAGGATGCCCCTTCGGCTTCTGGGATGGGCTTCCCCGGAGGAGCCTGGATAGACTGCGGACAAAAAACATGAAAATACAAAATAGTTGGGGGTTTTTTGTTGTTAGAGGGTTTGGGTTTTTTTAAGCATTGATAATAATTGACAGTACTTGAAGATCATGCAGTTTTGGTTTTTGACACTTTGGGGCCACACTGGTTGCCCCAATCCCTTTTGCCTCAGTCCCCTTTGCCCCAGCCCATTCAGAACAACTGCAGGGTTTTGCTTCCATCGAGGCAGGGGCACAGTGGCAGACTCCAGTCATTTCCAGTCTCAAAAGTGCATGTGTTCTGGGGCCCAGGCCCACAGATGTTTTAGGACTGGCTGCCCCAAGGGTGGCAGTGTTTTCTCCTATCCTAACATGCAATTTTGCCCATGTTATTTTGTGGAATGTAATGCTTTACATTGGAACAAATCTGTGCTCTATGACAGGGTTCTGGTTTTCCTCATTTTCAGACAAAGAAGACAAATAAGTGGTGGGGAATATTGTGCTGCATGTAGAATGGGGAAATGGGTGGGTGCTTGGACTCATTTCCAGGGAAATTAGAAAGGTGGGGTTGGAGTTTTTTTCTGTTTTGTTGTTGTTTGAAGTATTCTCACCATTATTTCCCTAGAACAAACTGTATTTAGGAACTGTATTTTAACCATCCCATGTTAGGACTAAAGCAACAGACCCTGAGCAGCAGAAACTGTTGAGACACCGGGTGACTTTTTAGGGCTTCCTGTCCTCCTGCAGGTTGAACTAATGCATCAAAGACCCTTAAAGGTAATCGGCAGCATCTCCTTGCAGTGCTGGCTCCAAGATATTTACAGCATATTTTAAGAAGCTGAATGAGTACAAAGTAAATTAGGGGGAGGTTTCTGATTAGAGTTCCTTACTAATTAAACTAATTATTTATTTTGATATGAGAACAGTTTGTAAACCTAGACTCCCAGTATTGGATACAGGTTGTGAAAGATTTGATAACTGATGATACCTGTGAGGGAGACAGCCGAAAAAGTATTTAGACTTTGTCATTGAAGACTTTGAGATTTGGTTTCCTATGAAATAACTATATGATTATGCAATTTTTATATAATCTGTATAATCACATAATCTGTTATAATAGCCTAATAGAGTAATCTAATAGATTACATGATTAACTATAATCAGTGAATGGAGAATCTGCCAGAAAAAATACTGTTCCCAGCACAGTTGAGTACCTTGAAATGTGTGGGATGCTCGTGACCTTCAGCCCTTGCAATTTCACAAAAGCAGTGGAATTTAAACACCTCATGAAATCACCTCATTAAGAAATTCAGTTGGTTTGTGTGTAAGAATGGTAAAAGACCACTTTAGAAAGAACAGCTGGGCTTCCTGAGGCAGCAGTTAATACTTTCCAGACTGGGACCTCTCCCAGACCTTTTTCCCTCCTGCTCTGTGTGCGTGTGATCTAGGGAGAGAAGAAATGTTGAAATAAAGCTGCACGTGCAGCTTTGGCCATTGACTGAAAGCAATCACACCTTGAGGAGTTAAGAAAAACTTTCTTGCTCTGTAGTGGGTTGCAGCTTCATTTAAAAACTGCTCCACTGGCACTAAACTTCCTCGCTAAGACAGGGAATAGTATCTGTTGTGTTACAGCTCCTGTCCCAGGCTATTTTCTGTATGTTTACTGTAATATTTCAGCTCTAGGTAGCAGAAGCAACCATTTGATTATAAAGAGATTATATTTACAAATAAAGGAAAAGGGGAAAAAATTAGAAACAAATTCATTTTTTGTGACACGTCACATTTCCTATAACATTTTACTCTTTGCAATGGGCTCAGTGCAAGTGCAGTAATTAATTTTGCAGATGCATGCTCATATTTTTATTGAGATGCACAGTTATGATACATAATTCCATTAATCATTAGCATCTAATACAATCTATGATGGTTTTTGGATTTTAAAAGAATTTTTAAGCCATTCTTCGAAAGACTCAGGCTACTGAAACAATTTTCATGTTAAATAGGTGTAAGATTTCCTACAAGCATATTTCTCTGTGCAGTCATAGTGATCTCTCTAGTAGTTCAAAACTTGAACTTTGGGAATAAGCAAGACTTTCTGATGGAGCTCCAGGACCTTGCCAAAAGAACTGTATGCCTTACAGAAACCTCTTGGTGTTTGGTTAGATTTTTACCTCTTGTTTCATAAGCCATCGGGAATGGCCTTTTTCACCTTATCTTACTGCCCAGACTACTCATGTGCTGTCCCACAAACTGTGGTCACATGGGCATTTTTGGAAAGGATGAATTTGCCTGTTTTGTTACCCTGGACCAAGCATTGGGAAACGGGTGGATGGCGTTCCCCATCCTCCTCACTGCCCACGGAGCGGGTGACTGGGGTGCCTGACTCAGAGCCCTCGGAGTGCAGCCAGGCCCGCTGGAATAAGAGCTCCGAGCTGGCAGAGCACTGATTCCATGGCTTTTCTAAAGGTCTGTGCCATGCAAAGGATGAAGTCTGGAGCACGATGAAAACGCAGAAGGAATCATAGGGGCATGCTGAGGTCAGAAGTAGAATTGGGGCAGGGAGCTTGGTGAGGCCTTAAGTTGGCCCCATTATACAAGCACCTTACCTCCTGGGCTTTAATCGTGCCACTGCCTTTCCCCAGACCCCGCCTCATTCCATGCCCAGAATCTGTTCTAGCAATGAACTGGGGCTCTTGTCCTTGGGGTCCTACTATTTGCAAGATTTGCTGTGGTGAATTTGCAAGGTGTGTAGGAATATATAAAAAAAAAGGTGCAAGAAGACAAAACAGAATCTCTTAATTAAGGTAGCAGAATGCTATTCTGGAAAAGTAGATTTTATCCTTACAGCTGTCACAAAGGTTCAGCATGAGGTTTTAATTTAATCACTTTAAAATGATGCCTGTTGATGTTTACTAATACTGTGCTCCCAGCCTGCTGAATGTCCTGGGGTTGGAGTACCGAGCTACTGCAATACTCAGTTGAGAGCCAGGCTTGGAATAGTTGAAGTTCCACATAATTTTAAGTAGTGATAGGCAAAATTGGGTTCTACCATGTCACCATGGGAACAAAAAATTAGGGGATGCTTCTTTGTGTCAGCCCACCTACCCCTCAGAAAAAGGGGGATGATAATACAGTTTCACAGAAGTGTGAAAGAAAGAAGTACATTCAGATACTGTACTGATGAACACCTCAGAAAACCTAGGAGGAAACGGACTGTAAATTACTACAACTGGTCATTAATACTGCTTAATAAATAGGACGTAGGAGACAAAAAAAATAATTAAATATTTGCAAAGTGAGTAGTTGGCTGTCCTCAGGTATGAGGCAGGGGTCCTGTAATTACATTCTCACATCATAACTTATTTATACAGACTGACTCATTTTTCAGAGTAACTCAGGGTTTTGTAGGCAATCTCAGTTCTAGCAGTTCCTGCCCCTGAACGGCTGTGTAACTCAAGTGCTCTGTGACAGCTCGCCCCGGTACCCGCAGACGAGCGGGGTGAAGGTGTTGGCTTTGCAGAAAGGTTGTTCCTGCACGTGCGAGCCGCAGTCTGGTCTGAAACACCGACCTGCGTTCGCACAGTGGCACATCGCCGGTGAAGTTTAGGGGAGCGAGGTGCGGGCTGAGCGCTGCCCGCGGCACCGCGGGGCTCCCCTCTGGGCGAGTTCCACCGAGCCGTGCCCGGCGCTGGCACAGCTGCCGCGGGGGCCGCGCTCCAGCGGGGGCAGGCGGGCACCTCCCGCCATCGGTGCTCCCACCGCTCCTTCCTCGCCCCCTTCTCCCGCCTGCCCCCGTGGCAGCCGAGCCCCACGCCCGGCCCGGGACCCGCTGTACTCACCGGCCGCGGGCAGCAGCAGCAGCAGCAGCAGCGGGGGCAGCGGCGCCATGGGCAGCGCGGGTGCGGGCCGGCAGCGCCGGGTGTAGGTGTGAGCCCGGGCGGCGCAGCGCCGGCTATAAAAGGCTGCTTTCTGCCCCGAGCCAGGTGCCCCCAAGCCCAAGCCCCAGACCGAGCCGTGCTGTCCATCTGGCCAGAAGGGAGGGGCTGCCGCTGGAAGAGCCGCCGAGAGCTGCGACCTGTCACTCGGCGGCGGAGCGCGCTGCAGGCACAGGGCAAGGAGCCCTGGAGCCCCCGAGGAGGGGGCTCTGCTCCTCCAGGGCCCTGCTGCTCTGGTAGATGTATTTTCTTACGGAATTACAGCACTTCCTAGGTAATTTAATCGAGATCCGGAGAGTTAAGGTGGCAGGAGACTGTGTTGTAAGCTAGTCTCGTCGTTAATTACAACCAGTGCCGAAGACATGCTCTCTATCTGGAGTCTGCATCTGCCAGACTTCATCTCCTGGTTGCTCCTTCTCTTGGAGGACTAAAGAACAACCAGCTCCTAAACTGCTTTTGGATATTTGTAGCTTGATTAAAACAACTTTTTAATTGTACCCCAACCAAAACAGAGTCTCAAAGTGAGTATATTTTGTACATTGTATAATATTTGCATATATTTTCCTCTCCCTTTCCAACTCTTGTATTATTTATACATATAAAACCTACAACTAGGTGCCATATCACAGTTTCATTGCCCCTCTCAACACACAGATAGTACCACTTGATTTTATGTGATTTTTTCCTTGCTAATGCGTCCAAATATTTCTTCAGACCTTTTATTATTGCACTGAAACCAGTGCATTTCCTGTCAATTGTTCAAGCACCAGGAGCCCCAAAATCTGGACTATTGATTTTGCAGTTTGTTTTGTGGTATTCTTTTTTTTTTTTTCTTGGCATTGTTATATTCCAGGATATTACCTCCACTGGATCCCATTGAGGCCTACACTTCCCGTATATGTAAAGAGAGAGAAAATGAGAATTTTTTGGTGGGACTTACCAAGCATTGTTCTTGGTTATGTTGGAGAGCAGCTGGTAGTTTGGTGGGGGGGTTTTGTAGTGAATGATATTTTCATCAAAGAAATAAAATCTTTTTTCTTGTGCATACTTGAAGGATAATTCTACTTTTGCATTCAAATGCTCTGATTTTGTTCCTCTAATCTGGAGGGGTAGAAAATCATAAGACAAAAAGCATGCACAGACATATCCGATTTGTTTTTGTCACACTCTTGTTAATCCACGCTCTCTGAAATGTTTGTGTTGGCACTGAAGTTAGGGCAGCGTGGGATAGATGTGGAAGCAGATCAGTTTAAGACAGGATATTGATATGCCACTGTACACTTGACAGGCCTTTGTGCAACTGTGTGCAGAGCACCAGGCGTGGCCTGTCAGCCCATGACACTGTGCAGGGCGCTGGCAAAGGCAGAAGGGTGACAGTATGAACTTGGCTCAGCAGAAGGCAGCAGGGTTTGCACCCGAGTGCTGGTGTTGTGCAGAGGCTCCCTGTGTGCCCGTGAGGCCCTGTGGATCCATACCAGGCTGTGACACTGCCAGCCCCTCCTTCTCTCCCGGTGCCCGGCGCTGGCCGCCAATGGAGCAGAGCTACCCTGTGTCTCCTAAGAGAAGTGGGCCGGAATACCAGTGAAACAGGATGTGTGGCAACCATAAACGTTGCCCATGACCCTGATAAATCTTGGTAGAAAACCCATCTATTTGGGATAATTTTGTAAAAATTTTTTTCAAGATTTCGTTGCTGCTGCCACCAACTGGGTCAGGGCAATTTTCTATTACTCATGGAGTCACATCGCTAATTAGTGTTACTCTTGGTCTTGCACTGTCACTTCTACTGCATTTGTTTACTGACTCTTCCGGTCAATAAGTCACACCTATTAGAACGTTTTAATGGTCTTCAAGAGCTGTTTAATGAAACGTCCAGATGAACAGTATCCCATCCAGCATACCATTGCATATGACAATGAAAACAGTATCCAAGGGAGCAAGATGAATTACATTTCATGTTTGTCCTTCAGGTGACTATCTGATGCAATGTTAGTGCAGCTGATACGTTTTTCTCTGAAGAAAGGAAAGTAACCTTAAAACCATTGAAAAATCAAGTGAGACTGAAATGTTCAGACTACAGCTGCTTTGTCAGAAAGTACACAAAGATGTGAAGTGGCAATAACTACATAAAGTGATGAAGTAAGGAATGCAAATCAGTTCTGTTTCCTATGAGCTGTAATAAAAGTTCAGAGGAGAACATCTAGTGACACTGGGGAGTGTGGGGGGGAAATCTGATAGAAACAAATACTTTTACTGAGAAGGGAGCTAGGTTGTCCAGCCAACTGCCATGGCATATGGCTAAGAAAAGATACTAGTAACAGATTGGAAATTCATATGGATTACAATGATAGAATCACATTTTTTCAAATTAGATTTAGTTCCCTTTAAATTTTTAATTAAAAACTTATGTGGCAGTGCAGACCTGTTATATTTCTTTTTGTAGTGTTCCTTTTCTTCCATTTGAAGCACTCGATAACTGGCCTAAGTCATGTGACAAATGGCATTTTCCTTCTTACTGATGAATTCATTCTTTCTGTCAACTGGAGCTGTGCAGGGGTGGGGACAAGCATTTGCTTTTCAAATATACTTTCTCAAACAAGGTTGCATGTGCCTAATGATTTCTTCAATTAAGTTGTTTTTAAAGCTGAGGAACAGATTAATATAATTGAGGCACACAGTTCTCCTGAGGAACATTCTCACAGCATAACACGGTTATTGGCAAACTTGTTAAATTAGTTGCAAAAGCCTCGTTTCTCAGTGTCTGTGATTATGTACATGCAGGAAGATGACAGAGTATATTAATCCAAAATGTTAATATGTTTATGGAAAATGCTGGAATGGTCTAAATATAGTTAATGTAAGTGCAAGTTGTACACTGCCCTGTGAGCAGTTGAAGGCAGTGATTTTGAGAGCAGTGTAACAGTAGATTTACTGCTAACTAAACCAAGCTGTATTTTTGTAGTAATAGTAGTTCCATTAAATTTTTTTATTTAGTAGGAACTGCTATTTTTCCCAAGAAATGAAAAAGCATGGCACCTAACTTGCTCAAATTTATATCTACTCTGCATTTACTAGTTGTGAACATCTGTACTGATGATGAGTATAGAAGTATTAGGGTCCATAGGTACCTAAGCAAAATTAGGATCCTACAACACTAAGCATGTGGCAATTAAGCTATATGATGTTTTTGCTGTCCCACTGAATTAATGAACTAATAAAGAATGGTGAAAGAAATTATTTTCCCATTGTTAGAGATGGGAATGGAGGGAGGGTGATTTGCTCAAGGTGCTTTATGATGGCTGTAGCAGAGCTGGGAAACAGGACCTTGGTGTTCTGCATCCCAGCTTACATCCCAGATGTGGCACTGACTCCTGGAGGAAAAGAAGGAAGGAAGCATGTGCCTCACTGTGAAGGTACCACAATAATTAGAACTGAAGAGGTCCTTCCCAGAAGTAAGTCAACTGACTGTGTTTACTTTATTGCTATACTTCATAAATGTCCCTGAGTTATTCCACGTTTTCTTAAACACTGGATTGGGACACAGGTTCAGCCTGGAATATATCCCTACAAGTGTATGTTCCTCCAGACACCCATGTCTGAGTAGTACACAATCAATTCTTTATCATCCTTGTCTTCATAAAAAAACCCAAACCAAACAGCCTGACTTATTTATTTGTTTGCAAACATTTAGTGTCTTTGTTCCCATTTTTAGAGCTTTGGCTGGGTTTCCTCTCCTTCATGTCCTCCATCTTCTCTAAGTTCCTTTTCATAACCAATGCTTCCTGTTTACCAGTGTTCTCTTCAGCTCCTGTTGTTGGGGATATTGTTCTAAAATGCATGAGAATTGTAAAGCATAGTTTAGAGACACAAGCTCCATGTGGAAGATTGGAAAACATACTGCTAAGCCATTTGGTAGTATTTTGCAATGTGCATGGTGTTATCTCAAATCCATTTCTACCACATAGAGCAAAATCCAACTCTAAGACTATACCAGCCTGTAGTATAACTTGCAATGTATATCTCTGTAAGGATGTTTGACTTGCTTTCTTTATATAGGTTACATCAACTTGGATTCTTGAAATGGCTGATATAATGACCAGGATGATGGGATAGAGTGACCTCTCAGCACATTTGTGGGTGATACTAAATTGGGGGGAGTGGCTGATACCCCAGAGGGCAGGGCTGCTACTCAGATGGACCTAGTCAGACTGGAAAAATGGGCTGTGGGGGACCTTATGAACTTTGGCAAAGGCAAAGGCAAAGGCAAAGGCAAAGGCAAAGGCAAAGGCAAAGGCAAAGGCAAAGGCAGGCAACTGGGCTGGCATAACCCCACAGCATGGGACAGGTTGGGAACTGGCTGGATAGAGAGCAGCTTTGTAGAAAAAGACCTGGGGGTTGTGGTGGACAGCTTGAATATGAGTCAAAAGTGTGCTCTTGGAGCAAATGTGTCCTGCTGCAAACTGGACTGAGTGTCACTGGTGGGCTTGGAGGGAACTGATTCTTCCCCTCCATCTGACACTGGTGACACTACATCTGGAGTTCCATGTCCTATTTTAAGAAAGCCATTGACACACTAAAGCAAGTCTAGTGAAGGCCACCAAACTGCCCAGGGGGCTGCAGTTCATGACATACAAGATGAGAGAGCTGGATTTGCTCAGGTTTAAAGGAGATGGTGAGGGCAGGTCATACTGCTGTCTACCGCTTCCTAATGGAACAAGAGGCAATGAGCACAATTTACAGCAATGCAATACAGGAACCAAGTTTGTTTGCTTGTTTGTTTTAACCAAGGAGGGTCAAATACTGAAAGCTTGCCCAAAGAGACTACGGGAACTCCATCCTGAGAGACACACGTAACTCAACTGAACATGGCCCAAAGCAACCTGCTGTAATGGGACCTGCTGTGAGGAGAAAGTTGGCTGCAGCCTTGCAGAAGTCCTTTGCCACCTACAGGATTCTGTGATACTGTGATGTGATAGCAGATACCTTCAAATTAGCAGTTTCACCCTGCCAGGGAAAGAGACTCCAATAACACTTTCTTTTTGCCAAAAGGTTTTCAGGAAACCATGGCCTGCAGGCAGGGAAGGCAGTAGGCCTGTTCTACTGCAATAACAAATTAATTGATAATTACTTTTTCCACATATCACCAACTAATACATGCAAATGCACAGGGGAAATCATCAGTACTGAATTCAAAGAGACTTGAGACTTGGCCTACTTCTGTTATCTAGACAGCTTTGTCATAAACAGAAGCTGTGCCCTTCTCATAAAGAATTACTTTCCTACCATTTTAACTCACTGTTATGGAATCCCATTTCTATGCCTTTGTCCTTGGTGACAATTTCTGAATCTTCTTATAGTCCTATTTTTACTGAGACTGGAGGGGAAGCTGCAGAATTAATGCAAAGAGAGAATATGGACTTACAGAGATTGTGCTGACTACATTCCACTTAAGAGGGAAGAGACAGAAATGCACATATTATGATATTGTGTAACTTTCCCTTTTACTATGTCTGTTGGCTTTTCACTTTCTCTAAATGTTTTAAATTGCTTGCAAATAAAATGGAGAGTTTTCTTACCTGTTCATTTGTTCACCTCTTAATTGTTTTGTTCTTCACCCTGTCAACAGTGAACACCCTATTGGTCTGGTCTTTGTTACAGCTTTCTCTCAGGACATTTCTGTTCATGCTGCTTCCTCAGCTGTGAAGAGTTTTATGGTAACTGGACACTTTGCAGGATAAACCCCCTGAGTTATGTGTCCATCAAAGAAAACGTCAGTAGAATGTAGGCCTCGTCTGTTCCAGGCTAATTCTCTGTCTTTAAACACCTTAAATGCCATCCAGACAGCTTTGGAAACTGGGAAGTTACTGAATGTACAGATGAGAGTCAGATAATCCCTGGAAGTACTGAGGGATGGGGAACATTGAGGTTGTCTAGAGC
Organism: Acropternis orthonyx; assembly: GCA_035583155.1. Classification (NCBI taxonomy): domain Eukaryota; kingdom Metazoa; phylum Chordata; class Aves; order Passeriformes; family Rhinocryptidae; genus Acropternis; species Acropternis orthonyx. The sequence continues at coordinate 6,655,293 of JAWWEU010000034.1, read as the reverse complement.
ATTTATGAGTAGAAAAGAAGTGAATATAGGAAAACTGGTATCTTAAGAGATGTGGGATCAAAAAGGTGCTCAATAGTGCTGAAGAACTGAGTATTTGTCACTTGTCAAGTAGGCTCTGAATATCTCATCTTCAAATCTCTGTGGGATGGTCTCCTGCTTTTATTCTTTGCTTCTGTAGAGTGATTGGGATGAGGAGTAATTGAACCAAAGAACTGTCAGCACTAACATAATGATTTGCTATACCTGAAATAAAGCAGATACTTCCAAATCAGCCCAAAGATGTAACAGCCATTTGCTGAGAGAATGCACAGAATGTCATGTACAACACGGCAGGTCAGTGTTCAGTAACATGTTTGCTGAGCTGCTGTTGTTCAGGCACCACCTTCTGTTTTGATTTCCAGTGAGAAGTGAAGACTCTCAACAGAAGGTAAGAGTTTAAATGCATTCTCAAATCTGGGCCGCCATGACAAACATATTATTATGTTTTCTGTGTAGGCCTATGTTCAGCTGCATTTGGAAGACAACAAATGCCATGGGTACTATACAATATAAACAATTTAGAACAATTTGTATAACCTGTAATTATAAAGATTTAAGCTTATCCTTCTTTGCAGTATCAATTACTGGCTTCAGAATACTTTTTCCTAAAACTAAGAAAGATTTTGTGATTCTATAGGCTTTATATTTCCTTTAAAATGGTCATTTATGGACAAGAGAAGATACAGTCAGGACACCTGTGAGCAGAAGGCTTGTAGACTCATTGTCCCAAAAAGCTAAGGAAACAGCTGAGTCTGAAGGAAGCTGCTGAAGTCTCAGTACCTTGTACATGTGACAGTGCTCAGGGAAGATGGTGATACTTAACTCTTACAGAGTTCACTGAATCCAGAGACATGGAACTGTTGCATAATTTCCATGGTACAAATTGAAAACTAGCCCACCAGGGGGTTTGGCAGTCTTAAGACTTGGTCATAAATTGCTTGCTTCCTTTGGTTAAAAAATAAAACAAATTGCTAACAGTGATACTGTATTTACTGTATTTCATAGAGAGCCATCTAGAAAAACTCCACAGGTCATACAACTAATAAAGTTCATGTCATCCTAAGCATGTAGAGCTCTATTCTTTAAAATAGCATGTATGAAGACTATTGTTCCTACATACAAAGGAGAGAAAGTTTTAATTGCATATGAGGTGCCATCAGAACATTCAGAGACCAAATGCCATGAACTACCCTGTTTGTAGGAGCAGGGATGGAACCATCCTTCTCTCTACATTTACCATACAGAGTGAGGGAGTTTGCTCTCCTGTGTGTAGCAGGCCTTCCTAGCTGGCATCAGGATGTGCAAGACAGGAAAAAAGGGAGCAAGGAACCAGTCCCAGTAAAGCTTTAAAAGAATAGTTTTCAGCTGTCAGAGGTGTGAATCCTGCTAAATGGATTTGAATTCTTTAAAGCACTTGTCCTAAAATACATACAGCATCCAGTCATAGGTGATCTCAGAACCAGCAGTCAAAAGGTAACAGATTAGTTCATTTCTCTGACTGCTCCTTTGGAAGCTTTCTAGTTTCAAATCTAGGTTACAGCTCTCACTGATTTACCTTTCAAAGCCTGCAGAAATAAACAGACATTTTCTCAAATAGCCATTATACAGGGATCATGAAAGTCTTTCTGATGGTAGGTACCAAATATATTTTTACCTTTTTATGGTGTAAACCAGCACATTCTAATTGTATCTCACTTACTTTACCAGAAGTATTTTCATCTAAATTATATTGAATAGTAAAAGTTTTGTCTAGCTTTGTTTTGTGACTATGGTACCCCAAAAATAGGAGTAATATGGTGCTACATACAAAATGTTATGCTGACCATATTCAGATTCTCTTTTAAAATAAACAGTTTATGCATACTTGACATTTTTACTTCATGGAGCAAAACAGTACTACATACACAGAGAATTCTCAATGTTATGTGTGGTCTGCATGTAGGATCTAAATACTTAAACTTAATGGTGATTTGATACTGCTCTGAGAACCCCAACAACTTAATTTCCTAATTCTCTTTGGAATTCTTTAATGCCACATTAATGTTTTTAATGTTGCTCTAGTTATTTCCTCTCTCAGAAAGAAGAAAAGAAAAACCCTTATTAGTTTATGCACCATGTAATCCCTAGGAAGGATTTGCCAGCAACAGATAATCTTTGCTTGTGCTCGAGTCTCATTTAGAATGGAGGGTCAGGGGCAGGCATACCTCAACTTTATTACATAAGCAAGCCTAATTTTTGTTCTGTAAAATACTACACTGAATTTTTGTTTAGATTTGTTCTTTCTGACAGCCACTAAAAAGCCACCTGTGTAGTTTTCATTAAAAATCCCTAATCCTGTACATCGCTCTTCCAAACGCATGGACATTCAGGGATAACTGCGTGCTGAGATGCTGCTGAACATCCATTTTCTTCACTTCCCGTCAAGGAGTCTTTTTCATTTACTTATTTTTGTTGAAACAAGAAATAGTTTGTCTATGAATGTGTGCAAGCGTGTTTTGCATATGCATGCAATAAAGCAGAATTAAAATGTAAAGCAATGTGAAGTAGTTAATTCTCTGTAAGACTTCATTCCTGATCTGAGGGAAGGGAATGCATCTTCCTTTGGACAGGAGGCAAGATCTAAATAATGCAAGCACTAAAGGATCACTGTTTTCCTATCAAGAAAGAAACATTTTCTACCATAGCACACAAATTGCTTCAGTTTTCTGTAATCTGCATAATTAGCTGACTACTGCACAACTGGAAGGACTGGAATTAGGTGGGTCCTTTTATGATCGTTATGACACTAAGTAAAGGAAGAGGAGGAGTTGCAGTAGTCCTAATTTTACTTGAAATACTGGACTTAGAAACCTATGTGAGAACCCTGGGCAGCACAATCCCCTAGAGAAGGGTCACCCTCCAAACAGATGTCACAGCTTGCTGGTACACTGCTGTTTTCAATCTTTTTTTGGTCTTTGAATTTTGTTTTTCATCACTTTGTTTTGACCTCTTCTCATCATCCTTTTATCTTTGGCTTCTTAAGTCACTTGTCGTTTATTCAAAGAGCTGAAGGTCAGATCATCTGATCTGCCTTGTGTGCCACAGGCCCTGAAATCTCTTGTACCAGCCCAAGTAATTTCTCTTTAAGCAAGGCATGTTTTCTATCAGCTTAACGCATATAATTAAATTCGGAGTCACACAACTTTGGAAGATAAAGAACTTCCTGTTCTGTTATCAGAAGAGCATCTTGTAAGGGGCCTGTTGACTGGAAAAAGGTTGAATGGAATAGGAACCAGAGGTGGGGATGGGAGACAGTCTAACAAAGGGAGAATTTATTCAAAACTGTTAGATTTACAGTAAGATGAGACTATGCATGTTTTAAGTGGGTCACATTTTTACAGGAAAAATAAAATTTAATAAAGACAACTTTTTTTTTCTCTCTCCTCAGAAAAAAAAAGGTGGGTTATTAATTACAATATTTTTATCGGTAATAATCTGGAGAACCTTTGAAAGAATGAAGCAATGGCAGTAAGTTCAACACTGAAAATGTTTCAGTTGACAGCCAGAGAAAATTTGGCTAGAGAAAACATAAATGAAGTGTAAACAATCCTTATTACAGGTTAGGGTCTGACCTCAGTTAAGCACTACATTCCTACTATCTCTAAAAGGTCACAAAAACCCCGTATAAAACCGTGTGATATCTGAGATTCAGCAGTTAGCAGAAGAAAAGTATATTTTTATGTAAAAAAATAATCACTGCAACAGGTGCATAGGTATAAAAAGTTGAAAGCTCTATTTTGCAAATTTAAATAATGAGACCCAGAATAACTCTATACAAAAGTCAGTGAAGCTCTATGCAAAGTCTGGCAAGGAGGAGATTTGAATTTGGAAGAGCTGAGCTGCTTGTCTTTTTCTGTGCTTTGAAGTGTGCTGGTGCTGCTTATCCTATCAGGAATATGAATGCTGTAGTTTCAAAGAAAGGCTGACATGCCCAAAATACATGTATATAGAAAAACCTCAGAAGGAAGGACACATTTCCTTTTAAAATTGCTTCTAACAATGCCTTAGTATAATTATACATGCTCCAGACTGAGGTTTGGAAGAATGTTAACTCTGCTGTCAATTAAAAACCTCCTTTTGCATAAAGCCAATGGGTGGAGTGCCACATTTTAGAGTACAGCATTCAAGTTAAAACCCCAACCATCCAAGGTTTGTTTTGAGTCTTACAGCATAAAAACACAAACCACACGTTGTTAGAAACACAAAAATGGATTTTTAAAAACAGATTTTAAAAGCATGAAATGAGTGAAAAGTTGATTAAAGTATGAGAAACAGCAGAGCTCTGCCTTTTGTAGCAACTTCTACATTAATGGCAGTGCAATTCTGTTGCAATTGCAATTGTTTCCTAAAACAATTTCCATGTGTCTATATCCTGCCCTGCAATACCTGTGTGGACTAAGATTGTTGTGAAAGGTCTTGCTGCTCCATCAGTGCCATTATTTGTAATGGTCACTGTAAACTGCCTGGTGTTCTTGATTCTTATCTATAATTCAGAACTAGAACTCCATGAAACTAAGGATATGGTGTTAGTCTGTTAGTCCACTGTCATGGAACTCCCATCCCTCCTGAAATAGCCAAGGTTATAGGAGTAATTTGTATATACCCACATGCTCCCAATACAGCTCACAGCTGCAGTGATGCCAGTACTACTAAATTAGGCAGTGGTAACACAGTAGTTCACATTTGCTTCCCAGAGTTCTTGAGCAGTGTGCTTACTGGGGAATACTGACTTCGGGGAAGAAGAAAATGTGCTAACCTTATTTTTAGATCCATTAATTTCTTCACAATAATTCTCTGTAGAATCACTGGCTCCCAATGATTGTATTGCTTATATAGCAATTTCAGTGGCAAATCAATTAAATCCATACAATTTTAAAATTTTATTATTTTAAAGTTTTTATAATTTTAGAGTTAGAGCCCAAATACCAATGTTTAATTCTTTACTTTCTTAGGGAATCTATGGCAGCATTCATAGGGTCATGGAATGGTTCGGGTTGGAGGGAACCTTAAAGATCATGTAGTTCCAAGCCCCCTGCCATGGGCAGGGACACCTTCCACTAGACCAGGCTGCTGAGGGCCCCATTCAAGGCATTCTCATGCTTATCTGCTCTACTGCTATGATTTCCTTAAAATGCTGATCCTTCTAGTTTCACAAAAAATTAAAATACTCTTTATCCTTTTTGTATTTTAAAACATTTTGTTGCCCTAGAAAAGCCAAGAATTGAAATGAAGTTTGCTGAAAAGGAATGAAACGTGAATTCTACAATGAAATTTTATCTGGAAAAGTGTGTGAGTGTTTTAGCAGGGTGGGAAAACTCTTTTCTCCCCTGCTCTCTGAAAAAGATGTATTCTGAATCCTGTATTTCAGTAATGATTATAAAGAAAATAAAAACCCTTCTCATGCGTTTGATGCTCAGCAATATAAAAACAGAAATAAACTACATCAAATGCATCAGTTAACTTCATCCTCCTTTGTGTTTCCGTCAAAAGTATTTTATTTCAAAGACCCTACTCAAGTCTGGGCACTCCTTATTTAAAGTTTTATTTAAATTCAGAGTTATTCAGTGTACATATAAAATTGTTAGTTTTGTAACATGACTTTTGTTTCATTATGTGTTAGGAGACATTATTAAAAAATATTTTTTATTTCAGTATTTTCTCCAACATGAAGCAGAATGATAGAAAGCAAAAAGTAAACACTCCTGTTATGGACTTGAAACTTCAATTCCTTGCCATGTGTCAGAGGTGAATCTGAAGAATTTCTTAAGTTTGTTTTTAGACAGCTTGAAAATACTTTGTCATTTCTACCACTGCTTGTAAACCTGAGTTTTAGATGACTGCTTGACCTTTTGGAATAAGTATAACAATTAACATAAACTGATGAATAAATGCTTATCCTATTTGCAGAAATTAGGGTATTGGTCTATCACTGAGCATCATGGTGGCATTCTCTACATGAAGGGCCTGAGTTTCCCCCAGTGTACGTGGAGAGAGTTGAGAATTTGTAAGAGCCAATATGATGATAGGGGAATTTCTATTTTAGCCACGGGGATGTGATTAAGCAAGGCACAGAGGTGTTAACATTTAGCCCCTTTGACCTGAGATTGCAGGGAAGCAGAGTCAGTGCCGATGTGTTAATAGCTTTCAGCATATGAGGGATACAGTTTAGAGGCTTTGAGGATGTTTAACCTACTTAGCTCACCTACGAAAAGGATAATCTGATTGCCAGTTTCAAGAGGATTGTAAGCAACCTTAGCAGTCTCCTGCAAAACTTGCTTTAGAGATCATTCCTGCTACAAGCAATCTAACTTGCCAAGTGTCTGATTTAGCACTTCATTTTGGCTCAAAAGTGATCCAGACTGACTGTCCTCATGTACCGTGCTCTGCTTCATTTCATAGGGCCATCTCAGAGCACGGGATTCCTTTGGGGAATAAGATAGGAAGGTGTGCTCCAACCATGACAGTCAACTTGTGTGTTCAGACTAAAGCTATTGCAAAGTAAACCCCCTGAGACTGCATTTTGCTGAGCATTTGACACCCACATAATGTTTGCTTTACAAATGGGTTTCATGTAAACAAGTTTGTTTGCACACATCCATAGGCACAAGAATGTCAGCACACACCTTCCTTTCTGGTCTCTTTTTTTGACAACCTGTACTAAATATATGCTCCTAAAAGTCATACTAAGTTAGTTTTACATTACTAAAAGATTGAGACCTTCTAGATCTTGGCAAAGCTAAAAAAAAATAGTAAAAAAAAAGGGTTTCTTATTATTCTGGCAGGAAACTCCACATGCAGAGAGATAGCTCAGCTGTGTTATTTGCCAAAGCACTTTAACTGAATTAGATTACAAACCACTGTTTTGCTCTCCCCCATCTTCTTTATGGGCAGGTTTAAACCTCATTTATTACCTATGATAGAAAAGAGATCAATTCACTTTACCCATATTCCAACTTTTCAGTTACACTAGAATTCTCTAGCATTCAAGATCTGTTGTAGTTAATCTCTAAGCAAATACGGACAGGGCTACTGAGCTGAAAAAATCAAGATATTGATAGCCTCAAAATACAGCTACAGTGAGCACTATGCATTGAATAACACGCTCCTGAGATTCATGCTAACAATGGATGCAGTAACATTCTCTGTCTTCCAAAGGAAGTCATCAGACACACCTTATGTTGCTAAATTAGGCAGTGCAGGCACAGTTACAGAAAAGCAAATGATAAAATTGAGACCTGATGCAAACATCTGAAGCTCATGATAATGGGTTAGCTGGTTACAACAGCGATGTAAATATTCTATTAGCAAACAGGTCAGAAAATAGGTGTAATTTCCCTCAGCTTAATATGCAAGGCCTGTTTATTACATAGAAATAAGACAGCACTTCTGAGAAAATGGAATAGGATAAAATAATCCAATAGCATACATCTAATCCTTCTTAACCACATTAAATAATAAGAAAAAAATATTATTTTTAAAGGGTAGGAAAAGTCCTACTATTTTTTTCTTTAGAGAATCAGTAAAGACATAATATTAACAAAAGTGTCTCAGAAAGAAGAGAGTTGACAAGCTCATAACTTCATGATGTGCTTTCCTTGAATCCCTGAAGCATCTCAATATATAAAAATCAGTATCTCATTTTTCAAGATAGATCCTGCACCCTCAGAAAGCGTCCTTAGCTCACTGGAAGTGAAGTGCTGCCACACCCTTTTTTAGCCCTTTCTGCCTAACAGAAGAACTCTAACCTGTCACCCATTTGAAAAATGATTATTTTTCTCTTCACATCCTCACTAGACCAGTCATCCAGGACTTTGTCACACTGTAACGTGTTTTACTCATGATTCCCCTCTGAGGCTCCCCTGAGGCACGAAGCTCATGAGGATGGTTGGCAGGAACACATTCCACCTCGCCCCGTGTGCTCAAACATTGCACTGAGACGGCGCGACTGTTTTGTCTCTTAAATTCAAGAAACCCTTTGTCGTTTTGCACGGTCGAAGCCAAAGGAATCGCCGCTCCCCCGCAGTGGGTCGGCTCAGACTCACCCCAGGGGCACGGGCGCCCTCTGCTGCCGGCACAGCGTCATCGCTGCCGGGGGGGCGGAATCCCCTGGGACTAGGGGGTGATCCCAGGAGAGGCGCTAAGGAATGGCCGCTCGCCAGGTTTTCATTGAAACCAAGATACTTACTCTCTGTTGTAAAAAACCCGCAGGTGTTTCACAGGCTTCCATAACTTCCAACAAAATTTTAACATGGAAGAAATCTTAATTTAAAAAAATGCGCAGTAGTTTCCCAAAGAAACTAAAAAAGTTCAGATATAAGATTGGGCTAATGTCATAAAAGTTATAGTTTAACTTGCCCTGTGGCTGTTCTCAAATACTCTGCTACCCCTCCACCACTGTCACTCTCTCAGCTATAGCAGAAATCACGTCTCTGCCAGGGCAAGAATTGTATGCAAAAAGCAAGGAGCCATATCTAAAGCATGGTTGTTAGAAGTCACAAACACAGCTTTGCAACATGTCATTTGTGTAGTAGGAAGTTACTGATATGCAGTTTAGCTCAAGACTGAGGGTCACTAAATTATAATATATAGATGTTTAAGAAAGAATAAACAAAAAAGTCCAAAACGCCAGCAGAACCCTCTTTATTTATACAGAGGTAAGTGTTGCCTGGTATAGGATATTGGGTTCTTACATGGCTTTCAAAAATGTACAGACTGAGGTAGTTGCTTTAAATAAGAGTCGTCCTATTTTCTAGGTTCAAGCCCATACTTTGACCAATAAGGTTTGGGAATGATAATGTACAATTTTATCAGCATTTAAAAAGGAAAAGCTTTTGCTGTTTCAGTGGTGCATGGGGCACGGTTTTCAAGCATGGTATGCACATGACAGAACAAAAAAAACACCACAGGGAGCAAAACATGCATGCAATACTCAATGTTTTATCATAAAGACATTAAGAATACATCACTACCATCAAAAAAGCAGGAAAAAACCCTAATATTGGCAATACCTTTGGTGGGAATCCTCCTCCATACGCTGGCCAGCTACAAAAATGTGCCACAGATCTTCCTGTTCTGGCCAGAGCAATGCTCACTCACCTCTGGGGATCCTAAGCCAAAAGAGGGCTCTTGGGTAGTGGCAGTAAACGGAACAATAATAATGTAGGCACCCCAGAAAAACAAGCATAAAAACTGACCAACCTGACTTTTAGAAATTATTACATTAAGGTATATTTAAGCTACACATGAATATTCAGATCAAAGAGCAGTATTTTGGGTATTGGTTATTGCCTTTGGAAGGGAATTGTTAATAATGTAACTTAGTTCAGTTTAATTTTGCAGGTTTCTCTTCTCTTAAAGATCTAACATGGCTTAACTGTTTCACTCTGGTTAATTCAGGTCAATACTCTGAGCATGCCTTCACCAAAGGAGTTCTTTGTTTCATACTCTAGTTTTGTATAAAGCTCTGTCTTGGTCAAGTATTTATAGAACTCGTGTACATTCTTTGTTGCGGAGTATTTCCTTGGGTAGTAGTGAAAACATATATTCGTGTCTGACTGTTTTTACAAAAGTTAAAAAAACCCCTCCAAACTTTTTCTGAAATTTCCTGTTTTATTTATTCAAGGAGATTTTTTTTTTCCTTCCCAAAATACATGCAGAGTTGGAATAACCATATATTCCATATGTAGTTATATTCCATAACCACTGTTTAGGAAAAGGAAACCATGTCATCATCCATATGTATAACATAGAACTCTGTTTCTGGGAAAGATCAAGAACTTAAAAACACCCAGAAAAACAAACAGCAAAGCCAAAACAATTTTGAAGGGAGTACATTCCTGGAACTATGTCCACACATAAATAACTTATTCATGTCAGAAATTCCAGTGAAGTTTAATTTTCATGTCAGAAAGTGTTGCATGATAAGGATTTCAGATGCTGCAGATAAAGGAATACACTGAAAAAACCCTGTCTTCCATTCATCTGGAACTATCATTCACAGCTATATAATCATCTTGATAACTGAGATTTTTGTTTCCTCTCCAAAAATTTGTTTAGAGTTCAAGACAAGTCCCTTTGCTTGTTTTGCTTCATAAGCTTATTCAAGATTTTATTGGAATGTTAAAAAAAAAAAAAAGACAGGAGTTTGGTCAACAACCTCCTAATTCTAACACAAACTTTACTTTGTTTTCTAAGAGTTTGATAGACAGGATATTTGTATAGACATTTTAGTAATTTAACTTTACCTGATGTGATTTTCAGGCTCGCATTTGCAGTCTGTATTACATCTGAAGCATTCCCAAAGCAGTCCATCAGCAGAGTTCCCAACAGGCCATTCTCTCCAGGTGAATGAGATGCAGACAGTCCTAACAGCAGGCTTAGGAAAATCAGCAACACAACTTATGTAAGACCTATAAATCAAAAAGATTAACAGCTAAGACTAACATTTCCATCATGCTACTACCAGACAAAAGATTTTACCTCAGTAGTGGTTTGTTGTTCTGGATAAGAATGATCATACTGCTTGCTTTCTTAAGCTGCTTAGTGTTCAAACAATTGTAATTTGGAATTCGATAAGCTTTCCTACCATTTTTATGGTCTATTTCATGGTTTATGATTCATGGATATAAATGTTCTTCCATGCATGATCTTTTTCACTCAGTTTCACTCATGTCTCTTTAGATCCTGCACTAAGCAAAGGCCTAATTTCACACTGAGTCCTATGGATCTTTTAAATGCCATTCTATACACTTAAGCATTAACTATTTAACATCTGGCTGCTAAGGTTGAATTGTCACACACAGCCTCAGGAATCAACTCAGCTGGGATCAGTGGGAGATAATTCATCCTTTGGAGCTGGGAAAAGCCTCAAGGCAGAGCTTCAACAATTTATACTTACAGTCACTCCACAGTAATTAGACTGGAATCATGTTTGATATATTAATGTATTAATATGTTTAATAATTCATGTTTTATGCCTCACCAGGTCAAGGAACTTTCCATCAGCATAACTTCAGCTGATAAACTACTAATTGGCTGCATTCCCTCCAGTCATGATTAGTGGTAGTTTAATCTGTATAATACACTTGTTAGAACCTCTAAAAGCTTTTCTTTATGCAGTCCTACCATACAGGCCACATCATTTACCACAGTATTTGTGGGATATGTACAAGACTGGTCAGGTGCACTATTGACATTGTCATAGTTGTCATCATTGTCATAATGCTGCTGGAAAAAAGGAAACAGAATTATAGAATATCCTGATTTGGAAGAGGCCCACAAGGATCATCGAGTCCAACTCCTGGCCTGCAAAGGACACCCCCAAAATCCCACCATGTCCCCGAGAGCGTTGTCCAAACACTTGAGCTCTCTTGGTCTTGGTGCCGTGCTCACTGCCCTGGGGAGCCTGTTCAGTGCCTGACCATCCTCTGGGGGAAGAACTTTTTCCCAATACCCAACCAAAACCTTCCCTGGCACAGCTTTATGCCATTCCCTCAGGTCTTGTCACTGGTCACAGAGCAGAGATCAGTGCCAGTCCCTGCAGACCATGGTGAGGTCTGACCTCAGTTTCCACCAGCCTGAACAAACCGAGTGGCTTCATCTGCTTCTCCTCCAGACCCTTCACCATGTCCATCAGTATCAGAATACCAATTGTGTCCACTGCCAGAGAGGGAAAAATCCAACCCCTCTTATTAGAGGGAGCACTGCAGGGAGCGGCAATGCGGCCGTTCCGGGGGCACGGCAGGTGGGACGCGCTGCCCGACCAGGGAAGCTGTCACTGTCTGTCCCAGGGAAGGTGTCACTGTCCCAGGGAAGCTGTCACTGTCTGTCCCAGGGAAGGTGTCACTGTCCCAGGGAAG
>JAWWEU010000034.1:6616083-6643257 GCA_035583155.1 Acropternis orthonyx | reverse complement strand
TGTCCCAGGGAAGGTGTCACTGTCTGTCCCAGGGAAGGTGTCACAGTCCCAGGGAAGGTGTCAGTGTCCCAGGGAAGGTGTCACTGTCTGTCCCAGGAAAAGTGTCCCCCCCGCACCTGCCGCTGCGAAGGGAATGACAGCACAGCGTCCCTTCGGCCTCCTGCTTGCTCAGGGGCTGTTATCGGGCAAAAGCGTTTCATAACCGTATTCTGTGAGCCCTCACATGAAGAATCAGCAGCCACACCGACTCCCGCAGCTCTCAAACATCCCCCCCGCTCCCAGAGCGGCCCGGCCCCTCCCGGGCCCCGCCTCCTCCGCCGGGACGGAACGCGGTGTGTGACGTCACTGGGCGGGAGGGCTCCCGCCAGCGCTGCCCATGTCAGGCGGCTTCGGGAGAGTCGGGCGGAGCCTTGGAGGGCCGCGCTGGCCCCGCTGGCCCCGGTGCCCGCAGCCCCGGCCACCGCGCACCGCCCGGCCCGGGCCGCGCTGAGGGGAGCGGCGCGCGGGGAGAGGCGGGGCGGGGCCACGGGCAGCCAGCCAATCAGCATCAAAACGCTTCCCAGCCGGCACCAATCAGAGGCGCCGGTTCCCGCAACCAGCGCGGCGGGCCAATGGGAAGCCGCGGGCGGGGCCGCGCCCGCGGCCTCCCGCCGGCAGGGGGCGCGCGCGGCCGGCGGGGGAGGCGCCGCCGCCGCTCTGGCCGCCGCTGCCGGTGTCGCCCCAGCGCCGCCCCCGCGCTGCCCGCCCCGCCTCCCGCTGCGCCGCCGCGGCCTCACAGCAGGTACGGGCTGGGGGGGGACACACCGACACATACAGACGCACACCCCGGCACACACACCCACGGACACGCTCACCGCGGCGCCCTCCGCCCCGCCGCACGGGCCGCCCCCCGGGCGGGGGTGAGCTGCTGCTGCCCGTCCCCTCCGGTGCCGCCGCGCCCCGCCGAGCTGCGGGCCGTGTGTGTGTGTGTGTGTGTGTGTGTGTGTGTGTGTGTGTGTGTGTGTGTGTGTGTGTGTGTCCGCGGGAGCAGCGGCTGCGCCGGGCGGGCCCCGGGGAGGGTGCCCGCGAACAAAGGCGGCGGGCGGGCCCCGGGAGCGCTCCTGTTGCTCCGGGGCCGCGGGGGGAGCGGGCAGCGAGCGCTGACACCGGCCCGGTCCCCCCCGGCCCGGCTCGGGGCGGGCTGGGGCGCTCACACGGGGTCTTGTGTCGCTCCCCCGGCCCCGGGCGAGCTGACCCCCCTCTCCGGGGTGTTCTGCTGCGCGAAGGCAGAGCTGTATTACCAGAAGTGGAAAAAAAAAAAACCAACAACAAAACTAACCCCAAACCAGCCCCAAAATCGAAACTCAAATATTGCCGGTTGCGGTCGTCAGAGTTGATTAGCGAAGGTCATCTCGGTGTAAATGCTGTTGGGGAATCTGGATTTGTTGGTAAGATGCTCCTTCTTCGTTTTGGCTTTTTGGATCTGTTCTTTATTGAAATTCCTAAAGGAACCATGAACCAAAGTGTTCCAGCCTCACTTCTTAATTTTCCTCTAGGGAAATGAAGAGACTTCACAAAGTGTCTTTGTTCTCTCCTGTTTCTTACATGGATTTAAAAAAAATGTAGCAAGGCAGTGACAATAGAAAGCGAACCTCGAACAGTATCTTACTATTTTGTGGGTAGGGAGCGAGTGGGAGGAGACGCAACTAAATACTGGGGGTAAATAAAGAGCGGGGAATGAACAGAAGTTAAACTAGTGCTGCATATTCTGCTCCATTTCATTCAGGTATTTCATTTTGACTACAGCCAAGTTTGCTTCTCTCTTCAGAAACAAAAACTGGACCTGAGTTATTTCTGTATTTTTAAGTGGTTTTTTGAGCTGACATAACAGAATGCTGTGATTGTGACCAGAAGTATTAGAGTGAGCAGAGGAGTTAACTCCGAACTGTTGAAACATGTGTTGTGTACTGTTTTTCCTGTTTCTCCCCCAGCATCCTGCATGCTTGAAATGCCTTATATAACAGCCCAGTGATGCATGAACATGAACATAAAATCTTTTGTGCTTTTGCTGTCTGAGGAAGATATTTCTATCACGATTTTTTATTAAGATTTCTATTTTGCCTTCCTTATTTTGATGCCAGTCCAAGTCTGTCGAGCAGTTTTCAATCCCTGTAAGGCATGCTTTAATTTGCACTCTAGTTTATTATCTGTAATTATGTGTTTAAACTGTCAGATGGTCAGGATGGGCAATAAAATGGCTTTGACAGGTCTGCTTTGGGTCAGGCTTATTCTGTGATGGGCAGATGGGTTGTAACTGGTGGTAATGGAGATGGTTGTGTCGGTGGCATCTCTAGAAAGCAGCTTGGGTGTAGCTGCAGGTGTGTTCCCGCTTGCCTCTGTGGAGGCAGAGGCCTGCTTTCCTGTGCCCCTGGGCTGTCAATTACACGGATATAAATTTGGGATCCAGAGGCCTGAGCGCATTATACTTGTTGCTGCTGTTAGTGGTGTGGCAGGTACCAGCAGAGAGAGGCTTTTGCTTGTTATGGACGAAAGGGATTTCTGCTGCCTGCCTTTTGGTCATGTATTCATTCCTGCTGTTCTGTTTCAGTCTTACTCTTCTCTTTGCAGTATTCCCTTTATTCTAGGAGGCAGGGTGTAACTTCTCTCCTTTGGAGTGCAGTTTTCCTATATGGAAGCATTGGTGAACTGTTGGTGTTTTTATTTTATGCACAGGCTCCTGGTTTCACAGCTTGTGACCAAAATTTTGACATAAAATGGTGTAGATGATTTCTGACTGAGTTGATTTAATATTTTGGGTTTGTTACCTTCTGCCTTTGTAGTAAAGGGGGGAAAGGTTGATGTTAGTATTCAGAAGGGAGTCTCTGTTTGCAGTGATTTTCACTAGACTTGCACCCCAGTCAGGGTTCATAATTCAGCTGAGCCACTGAGGCTGGTACAGGTCTATCAGCAGCAATCAAGATAAAAATTTCAATGTGTTTTGTACTGAACAAAGATCTAATTTGAGATTTCTGTAACCCAGTAATTGTGTTAATAGTGAACGCAGTGATGCATGGCAAGAGGATATGCTCCTGTATCCTAAAAGAACACATCTATCCACTGCACTTCTTTTTGAAGTTTTAGCTCTGTGGGGAGGGAAGTGCAGCAAGGACCCCTGACTGCCAGTTGTTTTCAGCATTTAAGCCTGAAGGTGCAGAGATCACTTATTTGCAGTATTTATAATAGCTGGAGCCATGAATGTCTGTAACAAACAATAACTGAATTATTTGGTCAGCTGAAGGTCATTAATTCCCAGGGGTGGTAGTTCTGCTCCCTAAATGATGTTATGCATTTTTCTGCTATTCTCTGTTCATCTCTAAATAAGTGATCTGCAAAACTGTGTACAGGAGAAGAAAGGATCAGTCCTGCCCAGTTCTGTGTCCTTTGGGACTGAATTTTTAACTGGGGAGACTTGTGTGCATGGGAAACTGTAGATACTTGTTCTCTGGATAAGTTTTACACAGTGTGACCTTCCCTTTTAGAATAACCAAGGCCTGTATTCCTTCTGCAGAAAAACTCAATTCCCTACATTTCATATGAATTTATTCATGTGTGTTCTGCAGGTCAATCTTGCTTTGCAACATAGTCACACAGTTGTATTCAAAGCCCTTGTGCCTGAATATGGCATGTGGCATATGCTAAATATTGGAAATGTCCTTTAAAATGTGTCTTGAATACCTCAGAAGTGCAAAAAATACAGAAAACAAGGAAATTGTCTTGCCTTGTGCTGGAAGGAAATAAAATAGCCAGTAAGAGGCATAAGTGGCTTTGTGTGAAAGAAGGGGAGGGATTCCTGTGCCCCTGAGCTGGCACAAACCTGTTGTCCTTCCTGTCTCCTGTTTGTATAACTGAACCAGCATCTGTCAGAGGAGGTGTCATTGGCTCCTGGCACTGTACTTCTGTCACTTGGCTTCTGTGAGTCAGGTTGAGTTGAAGCCTGTGACAAAGATAAGACAGTATAAATTGTTCTTTAACATGCTTGGATTTAGGCAGCTTTTTTTTTTCCTTTGCTAGATTTAATAAGTGGAGCTTGTATTGGTCACATAGGCAGTTGTAGAAATACTGCATTTAATGCAACAGTCAGTTCTGCCTGTGACCTTAATTACCGATACATTAGTCTACTTTCTTTTTTTTTTTTTTTTTTTTCCCCCCCAGCTCACATACTGGTTTTTATTTCCTTTAGCTTGTCTCTCTCAGGGAGTTGCACAAAGAGTAAAGCAACAGTACAGGCTTTGCTTTTCTGGTAATAGTTACAAGCCACAAAGCAACATTTAGACTGTTTAGATGTATGTAAGTACATATGTTTATTTGTTTTAAATTCCGTCCCTGCAAATGGAGGAGAAGACCTGTTGCTAAGTAGGTGGTGTTTTTATATTGGAAAGTGGATGGATGACATTAAAAGTCAAGACATGATTGTTATTTGCCTTGTTTATGACTGAGTCTAATGTGTTTCTGGTTGAGAGGATCTAAGGATAATTTGGGTGGAAGAGATACTCTCAGAGGTGCTTTTTGAAACAGTATAAAATCTTCTGCAAAATCATCAGACATTGGGGCAATGTGACTGTCAAAGTATTTTAAGGAAAGATAATTTCTGCGTGAATATCTTGTGGATGCAAATGAGTAGGAAAAAAAATAGAAAACTGCTTTGAATAATAAATCTCAGCACTCACATATGCTCAGCACTTGGTCGCTATTCTTTTACATGTGGTTGCCAGTTCGTAACATTTCCATTAACTTTATTGTTGTGGAGAAATTGGATCTGCATATCCTCGAGTTCAATGTATCATTCTTCAGTGTTTATGCTAGAGGTGATAAATAAATGCAGTTGTTACAGTGTTGGCCTTTTTTTTTATTATTATTTCTTTGGAATTTGGAGTGGAGTTTTGGGATTGCTTGAAATCAGTAAAGCTGATGTTAATACTTGTCCAGACCATGACATGTACAAGACTCTTGAGTGAAAAGGTATTATATTGTCTGTTGCTAATTCAGGGACTAATAGCTAACTCCATAGCTTACATGCTGTGACAGCACACTTCAAACAGCTTTATCCTGAGAGTTATATAGATAATTTTGGCTTGTTTAACTTGAGTATTTGTAAATCCAGCAAATTAAAGACATGAAGGAAAAAGAAGTCACTGTTTCAGACAAATTGAATTGAAATGTCAAGCTACTGGTGTGGAATTACACTGAAGTAATTCAGGTTTTCAAGTGAAATAGGTAGTTTTGCTACTGGTAAAGTGTCCAAGGTTTTCGTCCTAGTCAGCTGGTAGATATTATTAAATCAGTAGTGTTTGCTTCTAATTACACCTTAGTGGTTGGGTGGTGATGAGAGGCTCTGGAATTAGACCTAATGGTATTTTTTCTCATCAGTTTGGGTTTTATTAATAAATTGACCAGGATCTTGAGTTTATTTCTGCTTCAACAGGCAAATAAAAGAGGTATGAAGATACTCAGAGGGTACAGTGTGGACCTTCAGCTTGGTTTAGCAGTAATGCATTCAAGCTGTGCCTGTAGCTTGGTGTCCTTTCACTAACATGACTCCACGTCATCTGGAGTAAATAAGTGGAAACCAAAGATAAATTAGAAATTGGAAGAAAGGTTTTCTGTAGGCATGTTATGTAACTGGGCACTGACAGTGTTGGTTCTCCCCCCGAGGCTTCTCCCTGTGTTTCTGGGGACCCTTCAGTGTCCGTGAGGGTTTTCTTGAGCGTGTTCTCCGAAGCTGCGGTGCAGCAGCATCTTTGTCTGATGGACCCAGTGCTGATGTGAGATTGGATCCTTCTGGGCCAAGTTCAAACTGTCACGTATTATAACAGCCATTTATCTCTCTTCCTTTTTGAGGAGTGGCATATCCGAAAAGTGGATGTTCAGGATAACATGTCCAATGTGTCGGAAGAGAGAAGCACTAGACAACAGGACATTAAGAAAGGACTCCAGTTTATAGAGTATGATTTTGTGGTTTCTATTCTTGTATGCTTATTCACTTTTATATACATATGTATGAGATGGATAGCTCTGGGAAGGTCCTTCTAATGCAGCACAAGCAGAGGCAGGAGCAGGACCTGTGTTTCTCCTCAGAATATTTAACGCTTACACGTTAAATGGGGAGCAGTCTTAAAGAAAAGACAGAAACTCCCCTTTGTTCCTAAACACAGCAGATTGAAGGTGGGAGGTTATTCCTTTTCTGCTGTTGAGAAAAGCAGCATTTAATTTTTTTTTCTGTGAGTGGAAAATGTTGCTAGCCTGAAAATCCACCTTACACTTACAAATAAGTACACCTAACATGAGGTTGCTACTGAAAGGAATGGCTTTGTTCACCACTACCTAAATGTTTCAACTCTCTGGAGCTAAAACTTAACCTAATGAAAAATCATCTTAGTAGTTAATTATTTGGGTCAGTGCCAAATTCTGTTGAAGATCCTGGCTATGTTAAAATCATTGTGAAATTTCACACTAGTTCACTGGTCATATAAGGTGTGCTTAGAGAAATAAGAAAAAAAAAAAAAGAAAACTGACCATTTAAAATTATTTAGAAACAGAATCCCAGTTAACCATTATGCAAAAGGAAAGGATTCCTGTTTTTCTTCCTGAAAAGGTAGAAATAAATACCTGTTTTCAGGGCTAGAGAAAATCTCTGTTGCATGTCATACAAAAGAACTTTTAAAATTCCTGTAGTGTCGTTGGTATGGCTTAATTAAAATTGATGTGTTCATGTGAGAGATAATTTGTCATTTTGTAATACTTACAAGAGGATTGCAGTTCTCATGTATCATGTGGTTCTGCACAGTAGAGGAGAGGAAGGAAATTGTTTTTAATCAAACAACAGTGATGTCTAAAATTCTCAAATCATTCAGAGCCTTAATACATTTTGAACAGCAGAGTTCAGACTGAATATGAAAGTTTAAAACAGAGTCATTAGTAATAAGAAAACACAGGTTTTTAATCAGAACCCATCCTTGTTCAGTGCAGGCTGTGGACAAAATTGAGAGATTTGCCTGTTGCAGGAAGCGAGGCTGCTTTTAGTAAGAACCACCATTCGCCAATGTGATTGTCTTTTAAGCAACATGTATAATAAATAAGGTTTGTAATTTTTTTCGTAGATCCACTTTGCCCTATCCAGGGACGCAAGAACAATATGAGGTAATGAAAGTACTTTAATTTTCAGAAGGGTTTTTAACATGGACCTATCTTATTATAGTTACCCTTGGGTTTAGTCATCATTTAAGTAGTTATATACTATGAATGGTAATTTAAAAAGTCTCAATATTGGAACTGGAGGACTGCTAACATTATGATACAGGTATTCAGATGTTTAGCTGTCCTGAATTCACTCATATAGCAGTTCAGATGAAGTCTTTCTCTACTGGTGTTGGGAATAAATTTGGGGCGTTAATTGAATAAAACAATGTGCTATTCTAAGTAGAGTTCAGAGTAGCACAGCAAAAGTGAGATAAAAGGACTTCAGCCACATAATCCTTCAGAAAATGTTTTGGTTTTAGCTTGTATTTTCAGAATCACCTGTTTAGGTCATTATGGTAGGTGGTTTCATTGGATTTGGGAACATATTAGAAAAAAATGCAATCGTTCACATTTTAGATGAAAAAGCCTTTTTGCCGTGCAGAAGCAGCCTTTTTGTACTCCTGCTTTGCCAGTTGCTATGGCTGCTGCTTGCTGAAAGGATGTATGGAACATATATATATATATATATATATATATATATATATACATATTTGAGACTGCCTTGGAAAAATGTCAGAAGAAAAATACCAATACAGACAAAAGTTTTGCATTTCACTTTGATTCCATGAGGTCACAAGTGTAAATTTTCTACTTAAAAATCTATTTGGAGCTGTGGAAGGTAAACAACAAACTGCTCTTGATGGGTGTTCTTTTTCTTTGTTCCAGTTATTTATACGAGATCTTGTTAGAAACCTTTTCAATGAAGGAAATGATGTCTATCGAGAAGGTGATTGGAGAGGGTCACTGAGTCATTATACAGAAGCTATAAACATTGCTGATTATGCTAATTCTGAAGAAATCCACGTTTCTGATGATGTTCTAGAGAAGCTGCACGTGAACAGGATAGCTTGTTTTTCAAATATGGTAAGCTGCTGTTAAACTGATTTCTCCAGAACAGGAGTGAGAAAACACAGAAAGTTTTCCAGTGAGTGAAAAGCTCTTGGTGGTGGTTTGAAGATTAACAGGTTTCAAAACATCACTTTGGCATATTCTTTAAATTATTCTTTTTAGAATATAATTGAGGTGGTTTTAGTTACTAATACTAGAATATTAACATAAGAGTCAGGCTTGGAATCTGATGGAACAGTATTTTTATCTATTTATACTGCTGATTGCACTCGAGTCTGCTGCTTTCTCTGCAGAACAATATGGCTCTTGTGAAAAAGCTAAATTGACTTTGTAACTGTTACTGGATTTTACATAAATTACGGCTTTGCTTGTTTTTAGTTGCCCAAGTTGGTGACTTAGCAAAACTCATAAATGCAGTGTACAGTGGCCTTGGTGAATGTTTTTCAGTGTTTCAACACCTTTGTCTAATACAGTTTAAATTCATTATTTCAGTGATAATAGTTCTGATTAGTGTCCTTTTTTTCTTTTTTTTCTCTTCCTAGGGATTGCATGAAAAAGTTCTAGAAGACTGTGAGATAGCATTAAGATTGAATGAAAATAATTTCAGAGCTCTCTATAGGAAAGCAAAAGCTTTGAATGAACTGGGAAGGTATAAGAAGGCTTATGATGCTGTAGCAAAATGTTCTCTTGCTGTGCCACAGGTGGGTAAATTTCATATTGATTATTATTTTTAAGGGTTTGAAACAGCTATGCTTACATCAAGACCATTGAAGGTTGTTTCTGTTGGTTTGTGGTGTTTTTTAAGCAGTAAAATATTTTTTATTGCTGTAAGCATTATTTTTTCATGTGGAAGTAAAGACTGAGAGCAGAGATTATACTCGCCAAGCTCAGTTTGTTGTGTTAACTTTCAGCAAAAGAAATAGTCACTTTGCAGTGGGAGTCAAGTGCCATTAATGTTGGTAACAGGCACTAGAACCACTGTAGTAATTGTTTGAACTTCTCTGCAACATGAAAACCCCCATAATTATGATGTACCATGTTAAGTCTTTTGATAGCTGTATTTTTGCTTTCCAAGCCTTTAGCAACATTTTGATCAGTGCATTGTCCTGCATCTGAACTCCTTGGCGTGCACCTCCGATCTTGGGCTGTGTGTCTGTGTTAGCAGGCAGTGTGTGGGATAACAGGAGATGATCCGTAGACTGAAATACTGGTCCTGACGGTCTGGTTTCCATGATTGTTTCTGTGGTTGGGTTGGGTTTTTTGTGCTATTTGTTTGGGTGTTTTTGAGAGCTGGACTGCATCAAGTGCATTCCTGCAGAACTTTCAATTTAGTTACATCCCAAACTAATGTAATTTGGTTCTCTGAGACCCTTCACAGTGCAACTTAAAATGCTGTGAGCAAAGATGATTGAGAGATTTCACTTCAGAAATGCATTCCTGATTTGAACTAAAATGCTGATGAAAGCTTTACATGCCATGCTCAAAATAGACTGATCACAGGACAGAACATTGACTTGCTTCTTTTTCACCTTTCTACATGAAAATTACAGTGACAGGAGTAGACAAAGTGGTGAGCGTAGGTTTGCCTCGATACAGGGAAGGTTTCAGTTGTGTTTCCAGAGACATAAGCAGTTTATCTGAACATGTAACTTTGGACTTTGGATCCTCACTTTGCACCTCCAGATTTGAATGTTTTTGCTTCAGGTTCATATGCCTTTATATAAGTTGTATAAATAGCTTTTTCTAGCTGTAGGACATGATCTGAATGCTAAATCTTAAAATAATTTCAGTGAATAGTGAACTAAAGGACAGAGTGAAATATGATGATGTTTTAACTCAGGTTTTCTAGATGTGTCGTGCAGTTACTCCTAAAATACAGAGTTCTCATTAAATATTCATCAGGGTCATATAGTAGTTAATATGTTAATCAGGAACATGACCCTCAATTTTTATAAAAGTAAAACAACAAAATAAAACCCCTCAAAGAACAAACACCCTCCTCTAATAAACAAACAAAAATACCCACAAAACCCAGCAAAACACTTTTCTGAATTTTTCTGGCTTTAGAAAATATCTTTACATTGTTTCAAGTTCAGATAAATGGGGAAGAAGGATACTGTTCTTTTTTTTTCCTGTCCCTTTTTTTTTTTTTGCATTCCAAGGGTTGGAGTAACAGAGGGTAGCTGTATTTTTCATGTTTAGATTTCAGTCCTATGTGTTTGTGAAAGAATAAAGCTGCATTATGAGGAGGATTAGAAGGATCTTGCAGAGTATAGACTGAGATGTCTTGGCTACATGGCAGTACATGTAAATGATGAAATTTTATTTATGTCTTTTAGGATGAAAGTGTGATTAAGCTTACCCAAGAACTAGCTCAAAAACTAGGGTTAAAAATAAGGAAAGCATATGTAAGAGCAAAGGTAAGATTTTACTTTAACATTTTGCATTAAGGTTTTGAACTCCTTTCAAGTTTGTATTTAATGAAAGTATCTTTTCTTTGCAGCCACCCTCCTCAAGTTCAGTTTCTAGTGATGTATCAACTCAGGTAAGGTTTTACATGTTGCAGGTGCAAACTGATTATAAACTACAGGGAATAATTGTTTCATAATTTCACAATGATAAAGGGAAAATGGTGCAATTGATGTTTTATATTATATGTTGTTTTCTTGGACTTTAGGAGTCTCTTGGTCTTTGTGTTCAGTTTTGCTGGATATTTATGGCAGAGCAGGACATAAGATTATCATTCAAGTTATCTTTGTAGAATAAATGTTATCTAAAACATTAAATCCAGTGCAATGTATATATTTACTTTTAGTGTCTTGAGGCAAGAGCATAGTTAATGTGCTTATTTTTTGTTTTATTTTATTGACAGTTATCAAAATGAAGGGTGCTGGGGTAAAATCCCTTTTACTATATGGATTTGTCCAAATTTGACTTTCATTTGCAGCTGAACCTGCATTTATCTTGCCACTTGTAGTGTGTCTGAATGGCAGTAATGAAGAGTTCATCTTTATCTTACAGACTTTTTTCACAGGAATATAGACAACTGAGCTGTAAATGAACAAGAAAATGCAGCAACAGTTCATACTCTTTCATTCCTGAAGTATCACTCTTACTTTTGTTGGTTGGTTGCACATTTTTAGTGATACTGTGAGTGGATTTCAGTTTGCAAATGGATGCTTTATCTAAAAAATTACTCAACCTTTAAATTTCATTAGGCTTCATAACTTTCAGATTTTATAAAACCTGAATTTTAGGGCTTACATTCTTCATCTGTAAATATGTATTTGAAAAGTTTTAATGGCTTTTGTGCAAAGTGCTGAGAGGTGTTTTTTTTTTTTCTCTTACAGAATTCTTCTGTAGAAGATATTGAGTTAGGTGAGTCTTGTTTTACAATACTAATGCTAGGAAGCTAAATATGCCATATATATATCATTGTATTTGTCAGAAAGTTTCTGAAGTAAATTCATCTTGTCATTTCAAAGTTCTGTGGTAAAAAGTCTGATCTGTTTATCTCTAAAACTGCATATTTGAGTGGCTCAGCAAATTTCCTTTTGGTCTCCTCAACTTGATATGGTGGTAGCTGCTCCTGCAGTGATCGTTTCCATATTGTTCTCTTTAACTTGGAAAAACAGGGAGGGGAGAATATGCCAGAGATTTAGAAAAGTGTCAGGTCTGTAACCTTTTCTGTCTTTCTTAGTTTGAGTAATAGATAAACACTGAGATATAGGTGCACTGAAAACATTTAATGTGGTTTTGCTTAAACATTTTTCATGTTTCTTCACTCCCTCACCTTCCACATTGTCAGGGTAAAAGTTGTGCAGTATCTTTTACTATCTTTGGTTCCAGTCATTCCATCTTACCTATTTCAGATTTGTCTGACCAGAAGCAAGAGACAGTTTCTGCTGCTTCTTCATCAAACTTTGTTACTGAAGTATCTAAAGTGTCACCGGTTCCTGTACCATCTTTATCTACTGTTATGCCTCTTCAAATGGAAAAGGTTCCTTTGCCTTCTGCAGTGTTGGCAAATGGAGGGAATGTTTCTTTCTCTATGCCAGAAGCATGTTTAGATTGTGGAGATGGAGATATAATTATTGGGGAAGAACTTGATGAATTACTTGATTCTGTGCCTGATCCAGATGAAAGTGTAATGGTAAGACTTTATTGCCTGTTTTCTTTCATATGAGTGAGAGCTTGTATTTTTATCAAGTGGTGAAGTGTGTGTTACTTTTCCTAGTTACACTGAGCTGTATTTGTACATAGTCAGGTTGGGGTTTTTTTTTCAGATGCAGATTCTTGTAAATGTGGCTGTAAAGATACCAGGACTACTACTGCAGAAATAGTAATGCTACTACAAATACTACCTACAAGAAGTACTATGAAAAGTGAATTGAACATTTGAAGTCTGGACTAGTGTGGGTTTTTGGTGTTTTTGTGCAGATAAACCCTCTTAGAACCTGAAGAATGTTGGAGTGCTCACCCTGTAGCTGTAGAAACTGCAGTTAAACATAAGCAAATATCTTTGTAGGACAGTAGTGCATGGCAGTGGCCTCTGGGGCTCTCACTGCTATCTCTGCAGTCAGAGCTTAGTCCAGATCCACCTCCTGGCTAAACAGAAATAGACCATCATGAGACTGACTTTATATACTTTTAGAAGAAATAATAGAGAAATTTAGTTATATGAAGTGTTGTTCCTAATTACACCATCATTCCAGCCCTAGAACAGACTGTGAAGCATACAGTGTTCATCAATTGTTAGTCAAAAAGTGAGCTCTGATTGATGAGCAGAGATGTGTGAACTTATTAGCAGGTTACTGACTCCCTGCTGTGGCCCTGCCAGTCATTTGGAGTATTTATTTCAGGTTGCATTAGTATTGCAGTGTTAAATGAAGCTGTGGCACATTCAGTTCTTCAATTAGTTGTGATTTTAATTCCTCGTTCAGCTGTGGATTGGATATAGAGTTGTAAATCTTCAAAAATGCTTGAGCTTCTAGTTTTATCTTCTATGCACTTTGCATTTTAGAAAGTACTTTGAAAATGTAGGAAGAGATCCTAGGAAGTTTGCCATAGTGAAAGCCAGGAGGAAATGCAGTCTTCCAAGACAGACTGCAGTGTTGTGGAGGGTAGAATCTTGACTGAGTTCTGGACTGATAACTTGGGGAGCAGAAGGAATTTCACATTGGCCAGACCCTGTGCAGGTCTACTTGGTCAACCTCCAAACAAGGGGGGAGCTTCTTGGGGTGGCAGGAGGAAGGGAGAGGGAACTGCCCCACGTGGTATGTCCTTCACAAAGGTGTGCAGAAGGAGAAGGTATTTTTCATGGGGGAAAAAGAAGGTGACCTGGCCTTTGCAGAACATGTTACCCTTTGATTGTGTCTGAGGATTTATTTCAAAGCTAACTTTTAACTCTTTGTTGTGCTGCAATTTGAATTACGTTCTCTGTATTTAGAGGAAAAATACTGTCAGTTTCTGTCTCTTCCTACTCTTCCCTTTTTTTCTGTGTTTTTCATGTAATTTTGAAATTCAGGTCTGATCTGATGGATAAAAAACTCCAAATCTGTTAGTAAGTTAGCAAAGACGTGGTAACTGAACCTTTAAAGTGGTTGATCCCTGAATAATGCCTTGCACTAGGGCATTGTTTGGGGTGTGCTTACTGTAGCTCTGCAGTACTGCACTGTACTTTTCATTGATGTTTATCAGTAGATCTATAAAAATTTTGCAAAAACTTTACTAAAAGAAATACTGTGGCAGATTATGTTTTTGAGGGTTTTTTTTTTTTGCTGGGTATGAACACACTTTTTAAATTTATTTTTCTTCCAGCAAACTACAGGAGCCAGAGGACCTATTCCTGCAGGAAATGTAGCTCCTAGTGTACCTTTCTCTGCCTCCTTGTTGGGGACGCTCCCAGTTAGTGCAGGATTTGTTCCTTCACCTTCTCTTTCAGAAATCTTTTCACAGCCTTTGGCTTCTTCGCTGGAAAACTTCTGTTCACCTTTAAGCACTTTTTCAATCAGTGACCCAAAAAGAGGTAAGAAACAAGTCTTAATATTTAACCTTTCATGATGAGAGTTGTGCATGAGCCAGTTGGCTTTTTTTCCTAACAAATGAGTTTTCACAACTATTCAGTAAGATTTAACACTTAGTATTTGATCTGTGTTAGCAGTTTTTGAGTGTTGGTTATACACAAGAATTTATAAATAAAACTTCTGTTTCCTTGGGGTCTGCTTAAGCATGGTGCAACTCCCCTCTGTTCAGTTTTTCTTTATCTATTCTGTAAATCTGTTTGTTTCAGGTGAATGAGTTTAAAGAAAAACCCGTATTTCGTCAAACTTTTTTTTTTTTGTAAACAAAGATGTTTTTATATTTTAAACCATTTGTCATGATTTGGCAATAAACAAGAATTCTAAAAGAGTAATATAGTAATATCTGAAAAGATAACAGTATTACGTTTGGATTCAAACTATGTGGGCTATAATTATGTAGTGAAATAACAAGATATAAACAGTCAGTGAACTAGAAAACATAAAACAGAGTTTTGTCTCTAATTACCAGTGTTACAGGGCCATGTCTTTAGAACGAAGCCAAATATACAAAATCTAATTTAAAATAGAAAAATCCTCGTTCATCTCATTTTTTCACAGTCAGGTATTACTTATCTCTCTACCCTTTTTGTACTGCACAAGTATCTTCATATTGCTTCAGTATCTGCTTGTGAAGCTACTGCTGGTGTTAATCAGGTGGTTATACTGAAGATGATCGCCTAATAATTTTTCAGCCCAGATGTTTACAAGGAGCCTTTACATAATTGAAAAAACTTACTGTAGCAAACAAAAAACACCCCTTCGGTGTTTGTCAGAAAACCCAAACCTTTGATACTTCAGAGGAATGATACATAATTTTTTGCATAGGATGTTCTGGGGAAGTGATACAGTTAAAACTTCTTGTTTTTCCTTTAGACATCTCAAGTTCAGCTTCTAGAGATGGAACACCAACACTTAGCAGCAATAATTCCCCCTTGTTTGTACGTATTTTTCATGTTTTCTTTCACATCAGTTCAAATGTTAACACTTTGAAATCTTTACACAGATCTGAATTTTTACAGTTGAAGTTTCTCTTTAAAAAAAAAAAACCTGCACTTTTATCACTAAATAAGATTCTGGCTTGGAAAACATTTGCACATAAGTTCACAGCAACAATAACTGAACACAGGGAAAAAAATGTACAAAGGTTGTTTTATATATGCAAATTTTGACTGCTGTCACAACCACTTTTCCATTTCGAGGAACTTGCTGTAAAATACTGCTGAATTGTAAAATAACCAGTGTAAAATCTCTTACGATCTGAGTGCCAAATGCTGGGAATTCTGAAGAACTGTCCTAGTACAGGAACAGAGCAGATACCACCTTGTGTCTGAGGATCTGTGTAGTCTCTGTATTCTGGTCATGCTGGATATTTTCGTTTGTGCTGCTGGCACTGATTACGTGGGGAAGGGTGACCTCCTTATGAGCCAGGATGGAGAAAGAATTAGCCTGGCAGGGGCTGTTCCCCCTGTAGCTGGTTGGGTCTTGTTATAGGCTTAGTCTGTGCTGTGTAAACAGCCTCTGTAAAATCAGACATGTGTTTATATTATGATTTTTTTGTGGTAGTCTTTTTGTGCTTTGAATAATTTCAGTAGGTTAAATTTTAATTGTAGATAAATAAATTATGTGGATCAAGTAAAATACACTTTCTTTCAACAGATAAATGGTCCTAGTAGTTTGTTTGGGTCCGAAAATTACATGGGAATTGCAGGCCAAACTAGAAATGACTTTTCAAATGTTTTTAGCAGTACAACTGCTAATATACCTGTATCTTCAGCACTTGGGGGAAGAAACCCCTTGGAAGGCACGCATGAGCTAAGACAGGCCTGCCAGTTATGTTTTGTCAAAAAAGGTAAGGGGCTTTTGAACTTGATTGGTTTGATTTCTTTGAAATTGAAAAGCTTAATGTTCATAATAAAACACTTTTGGCTTCTAAACCATGTTAATCCTGACTCGTTCTTTGCAGATGTAGCACTGTCTTGTGATTGGTTAAATATTTCAACCACTATTTTATCTTTTTTCTTCTTGTCTTTATTTCTTGTCCTAATAGATTGTTGTTTCCTAAACCCACCACAAATCACCACACGCTTTCCCCAGCCTGTGTGTGAGGTCATTCACATTCTGTATTCGCTTTCCTCCCAAACCCCAGGGTACTGTGAAGAATGACACCTTTGCTCAAGACTAAATAAAACTTGCAATACTCTCTCTGATTGGCCATGGGGAATTGAACTGCAGTTCAAAGTACCTGGTAACCTTCACATCCCATCTGTTGTATTGTTCTTTCAAACTAATTCTGAATCATAATCGTGAGGCTTCCAAATCTTAGTAATAATTAACTCCACTGTATTGACTCAAAGGAGCTTAACCAGTATTGGTCTTTAATATAACTAATATTTTGGGCCTAAGCTGTTGCTGCTAAGCAGAGCCATATTCTAAAGGCAATAGCTTTTATTGAGACTAATCTTAAATATAAGCATTGTGTTTAAAGTTATAGGCATAATTTATATTGATACACTAATAAGGAATTGTATTGAGACATTTAGGGGGTGACTATTGTACCTTTAAGAACTTCTGTATTAGTTTAAAATGATTTTTACAAGAAAAGTACATGCAGTGATGTTTGAAAAACCATAGAACACATTCTCTTAAAAGCACGAGCTATAAAATATTGGTGAAAGTACTTAGCATGTTCCTAGCTTCACTTTTTATGTCAATGCATCTACTTCCTCTGTTTCCTTCCCTCTCTATCAAATCCTTTAAGTGTCTCCTGCTTTTACTACCTTTTGAAATTGTACTGTTTCATCATCATCTTGTCCAGAGAAACTGGGTCATACTCTTTGTTTTTCAGTCTCATAAATAGCAAAATTCACTGAGCATCGCTCATCCTCAGACTCTCTCCCTGTTGTCTTCATTTAGTATCATCCTAAAGACAGAGTTTAAAGCTTGGCTTACTTCTGTTTCCAAAATCACAGAGTGCTGGGATTGGCCTTTATCTTTTTGGCACATGTGTACTTCTTGCTGAGTATGTTTTGTCTCTGAACATAGTACCTGTTCTAATAAAATAAGAGTTGAAGGTTAAGAGCCATTTACTGATCATTGGAATTCATCTGCTTTGACTTACTATAAATAAGCAACTGAAGTTTTAAACAAGTGTTATGGAAATGTACACTTTGGAATCTGAAAAAATGCAGCAATTTGCTGTCCCAGAGTAATCTTAAGGTTGTAACACAGGATCCCTCCCCAGATATAAAATAACTTCTGGGGTTTTCTTGCTGAGACTGGTCCTTTTGTAAGTATTCAGGTTGGGGGTTTTTTTCTATTCTGCTCAACATGATGGTTCATGACTTTTGGTTCTTCAGAGCTGCTTTTGCAAGTAGAAATTATATACAGTGTGTTCATGTACTTTTGCTTTTGGGCTTCTGTGCCAGTCTGTGTTTGGAAATGTTAACATTTGCTGCAATTTATGCAAATACAAGCAATTTTCTGTGATTGTTTCAGGTCCTAAGTTATTGGATTATGCTTACCATCCCAATTTAGAACATAAATGTAAGAAGGATATTTTAATTGGCAGAATAAAAAACTCTGAAGATAAATCATGGAAAAAAATACGTCCAAGACCAACAAAGACACAGTATGTGGGCCCATATCATATATGTAAAGGTACGTGTAATACAGAGTAAAATGTTAATGCCTGCACTCAGAGTAATACAGTTTAGCTTTTCCATAGTGAAGCACAGACTGAAGTTTTATTCTTTCTAATGGAAGATGGGGAAGGAAGTTCTGGGTTGTTTGTAATTTCAAAGGCTGTAAGGAGGGCCATATTTTGACTGTATATGTGATTATTTAGAGAACATGCACTGTACTTCTGGACTGCTCATCATGAATATTTTTGCTTTCAAGTGTTGGGCAATTATTGTTAAAAAGAGCAACAAAAAAGCATTTTTTGTTAGACTTTTGCAGTACGAACCTCTCCTTACGCTGTAAGCAAGATGAGTTGTGGATTAATGAACAGCTTTATTTAAGCACAGGGTATTCTTGGCCCTCTGCCTTGTTTCCTTACACTGGGGCAGGGTAGTTGATGGAGGTGTATGAGCCATTCTGAGGAGTTTTACACTTCCAGAAAGTCATTCAGCAGAAGGTTTTGTGACCCATTTATAAGAGATGTGTGTGGCTTCCTTATTGAAAACATTTGAAATGGAGATGGTGTAAGTTTGAAGATGAGTTTCCAATAAAAGTTGCTACAGAAGCAATGCCGCAGTCAATGTTCTCCTTCCAGATGTTGCTGCAGAAGAGGAATGCAGGTACCCAGGTCACTGCACCTTTGCGTATTGCCAAGAGGAGATCGATGTGTGGACGCTGGAGCGCAAAGGGGCCTTCAGCCGGGAAGCTCTTTTTGGAGGGACTGCAAAGATCAACCTGACTGTGTCCCGACTTCTTCAGGAACATCATGGATTATTTATGTTTCTTTGTGAGGTGCTGCTTTATTTCTCATAACACTATAAAAGGGGTAATAGATCCTGGGAGGAAATGCTTTGGTTCATGCCTGACTATTTTGTAAATTTTGAAATGGATATTCAGTACTAATCTGGCTAGCCTTACATTAGAGACTAGATGGAGTATCTGTCAAAATCTTTGAGATAAGGTATATTTTTAAATGTGTAAAATACATACTGTATAATTACTTTTTTTTTTGTTTGTATTCCAGAAATGTTTTGATCACAAACCCAGAATAATAAGCAAAAGGAACAAGGATAACTCATCTTCTTGTTCTCACCCTGCTATGCATGACTTTGAAGATAACAAGTATGTTTGACATACTGTCTCTCTAAGTTTCAAATTAAAAGCAAAAGGTTTAGGGTGTTTTTGAATATTGTGTTTTGAATACTGACTTTCATTTCTTACCTGTTTATTAACTTCTCTTTCCTGCTAACCGACTGTAATGATTTGGCAGCATTACAGACTTACAAAACAAGAGTTGACTCATGTAGCTAAATTAAAATGAACTATTTCTTTATCAGTGATTCAAAGTCAGTGGGGTCCACCCTCATCTTTGAATATTATGGGGTTTGGTGTCAGTTTGTTAATAACGTACCTGCCTGGTGAGCTGTATTGATGTGAGTAGATGTGTGATGTTAAATTAATATAGGAATTCATAAGTTTGCTCTTTCCTTGATCTGTTTTGCTTATTTTGCTGTAGTTTTAACTCAGTTAAGAACAGGTTTACCTTGATTACAGTGTATGAAATAGGCCATAGTTTTGGATCTTGGAAACCCGTGATGCAGCTGGATTGAATTCAGTAATGCTTTGCAGAAGAGGGACCTCTGGATTTCCCAAGAGCCCTGTTTAGTGGTGTTGGTTTATTTGTCCTAGAAATGATCCTTAGATGTGACCTCCTCCAGGAAACTGTTTTTTCTGATTTCAAGTAAAAGGTGTTTAAAAGACATTTGATTAATCTGTGATAAGGAATGGTTATTTTAAGGAATATCTAAAATTGACTGTTTTCGGAACAGGTGCCTTGTCCACAGTTTGCGGGAAACTATGGTGAAATATTCCAAAATCCGCCCTTTCCAACCTCGGTGTCAGCTGGATCTGTGCAGACATGAGGTGCATTATGGCTGCTTACGAGAGGATAAATGCTTTTATGCTCACAGTCTGGTAGAGCTTAAAGTCTGGATAATGCAAAGGGAAACAGGTATGTTTGGTGAAATGCTTCCTTCACTCTTCATTGTCTTGCCACTCTCTCCTTGTCTGGACTCCCTGTGAAATGAGCAGCTTGGCATCAGGGCAGGAAGTAAGGAGGAGAAATCCAGTGTCTCTCAGCTTGCTTTTTGGAGAGTTTCTCTGTGGTCCGTAATAATGATGTAGCTTTTATAATTCCATTGTCAACAGAAGTTTAGTACATTATGTTCAAACAAGTACTCAAAGATGCACTTTAACTTACATGAACAATCTGTAATTTAAAAAACATGTATGCTTTTCAATATGGTGACGTATACAACACTTCTGTTTTGGAGGCCCTCATATTATTCATAAGTATATATGTGTGTATGGATGTAAATATACACACATACATGAGTGTGTGAATATTTGCACAATATACAAAAACAAACAACAGCTTTGCGGCTTCAGTGGCATTCCAGTTTGAGCATGTCTGTAATGCTGCCACAGCCCTAAGTACTCAAGAACTTTCCCCCTTCCTTTACAGCTATTTCACATGATACTATTGTTCAAGAATCAAAGAAATACTGGCAGAACATGGA
The DNA here is from genome assembly GCA_035583155.1 of Acropternis orthonyx. Lineage (NCBI taxonomy): Eukaryota > Metazoa > Chordata > Aves > Passeriformes > Rhinocryptidae > Acropternis > Acropternis orthonyx. The sequence continues at coordinate 6,622,793 of JAWWEU010000034.1, read as the reverse complement.
GGCTAGTGCACACGGATCACAGGTATTTTCATTTTCCATTCAGCTAATTCTGCAGTGACTCTGGCGATAATTTTTTTATGTGTGCGTATAATGTAGCTTATTTTAGAAATTACTTCTTTAATGGTTTCTAAATAAACTCTCAGTGTAGGCTTTCTTCAGCTTGCTCCACTTACACTAAAATGCCTGCTTTGCTGCTGTGCAATTCCTTTTTGCTTGGCTTATTCTGTCATAGGTGGAACATTAAACGGAAATACAATTTCAAAGTCAGCTGCCATAGAGCAATTAATTTGCTTTTCAATATGTAGGACTTTTGTGTGTTTAGTTTGTATGTATTATCAAAACTTCAGGGTACATAAATCAGAAATAAATAAAAAAATGGATTTGTTAAGAAATGTCTAGTGACAAGCTGAGCTATTACAAGGCATGCAGTGTAATATCTGCTTCCCAACATGGGTTTAAAGTTCTGCTGTAGGGGGTAATTCATCGTTATGTATGAATTTCTTTGCAGACACAAAATACCTTTTATTGTTGGGTTGTTTTTTTTTTTTTTTGGTTTAAGATTCTTGGTAACCAAATGAAATATGGATCACTAAATTTGAAGATGAAGTTTGTTTGTGGTCAGTGCTGGAGAAATGGTCAAGTTAATGAGCCAGACAGAAACAAAAAGTACTGTAGTGCAAAGGCCAGACACCCGTAAGTAAGATCAAACAATGAAAATTTTCCTGTTTTGTCAACCATTTAAAGCCTCTTTTGGGAAACTTTGTTGCTTCTCAGGAAAGAGTCATACAAGGAATTAAAAAAAACCAAACATATTGAAGTAGAATACAGTCACTCTTTGTAGCATGTCAGTAATTGGTACTGAGAAACACTTTGGTGGTTACCAAAGTGTTTTGTGCTCTGTGGGGTTTTTTTAAATGATGAGTTTCAGTCAACTTTCAGTACAACTTAATCAAATCTCAAATATATGGCAAAAGCTTTCTGAGCTTTCCTGGTTCTGCTTCTATGCACACAGTGTGACTTTTTTTAATAGTATTTTCTTTCACTGAATGCATCTGGTTTTCAGATGGACCAAAGACCGCCGTGTGGTGCTAGTAATGTCTAATGAACGTAAGAAGTGGATGACCATTCGTCCTCTTCCTGCAAAGAAACAAGTGCCTCTGCAATTTGACGTATGTTAACCTAAGACTAATGTTTTGGTTAAGAAAACAGAGTAATTAACTGGAAAATTCTAGTAACTGGGCTGGTTTCATCAGTTCTGCAGAAATTCCCCTGGGAGTTGGTGGGAATATGTTCACAGTGTTTCTAAGTTCAGCCTTAGAAAAGCCCTGATCTCACGTGTTACTACTGAAGCCCTTTCTCGTGAGTGGAAGTAAATATTTCAGAAGTAACTTACACATATCTGTGGTCTGGCAATGTGGTTGGAGGCAAAAAGCAGTCATAGTACTTGTTTCCAGCAGTTTCTTTTTCATAACTAAAAAAATTGAGAGTTTTATAAAATAAACATGATTTTATTTTTCGTGTCATAGAAATGTCTGGGAGGGAAACACTAGCCAAGACTGAAAAAAATAAAAATTCTACTAGCATCCATTTTACTTCATATTCATAAGGATTTCCTTTTAAATTCATGTTCCAGTTGTGCAATCATATTGCTTCAGGCAAGAAATGCCAGTATGATGGAAACTGCTCATTTGCTCACAGTCCTGAGGAGAGAGAGATGTGGACCTATATGAAGGAGAACAGCAGTAAGTAGAAGAGTAGAGTCTAACATTTAAATCTAACTGTTCTGCTTTGCATTCTTGTATTTCAATTACTTTTAATCTACTTTCTTTCACTATCTTTTCTAGTAAGTTTTGTAGGTGCCCTTTTCTTTTAGTTTAAATAAACCCAGACTGGGTATTCAAAACCAGTATTAAGTAAAAATAGCTGTATTTGATGCTTGATGTGTTTTTGAGCAGTAAAGTAGTTTGTATCATTTTTTTAGGTGTCTTAGAAATAGTATATTGATCCTTACAGCAATATTTTTTGATGTTTTTACTTTTTATTGCCATGTGCACACACATGGATTCTCTTGTTAACACTCTTGTTAACATATGGGGAGAAGCTATTTACAGAACAGTCCCCCCCCTCTGCCCCCCCAGCGTATTTACTGGGAATTACCATTCACTTTCTTCTGTTAACTTGTTATCCCATTAGTGTTACTGGGGAGAAATCATTGAAAATCAGAAGTAAGAATTACATAAATGATCAGATGATCTGCAAGAAAGACTAAATTTACCAAAAACTGTAACACGCTTTATATGAGTACTTTGAAATTCAGATATTGATATGCAGCAGCATAATTATCTGTACTTTGGGTGCCTGTTCCTAAACCTATAAGGTCCTGCTTTCCCTCTATTGGCAGAGCAGGGTCTTGGTAAGTAGCCAGAGACTCATGTTGCTCTTGGCTCTTAATCTCTGAACTGTGGGACTGTCTACATTTGTTTCCTTCCTTTTTTCCCCTCTTAAAACAGGTGGGACTGAATTAAGCTTGCAAACTCAGTCATTTATCTAGTGTTCTCAAGCTCTTGCCTTAATTGCTAATTACTTATTTTAGCTTCTGCTCTCATTAGTTCAAGACTTGGAGCAGTTGTATGACATATGGCTAAAAAGTCAAAAGCCAGAAAAAGGAGATGATACAGCTGCTCAGGCAAACAAAGAAAATGGGAAGCAAATTCACATGCCAACTGACTATGCTGAAGTTACAGTAAGTAATCATAGGGATAATCCTAAATCCAAGCATGGGGGTTTTTGTTGGGTTTTTTTCTCCCCCTCAGTCAGTAACTTAATGTTGTTGCCTTCATTTTCTTGATGCTTCCTTAGCCCACTGCTAGCTACACTAAATGCAAACAGTAACTGACACTGTAAAGCAGTTCTTCCAAAGCCAGTGGAGATCATAAACTTCAGATGATTGTTTAAATAACTATATCTGTTTATGTAAACAACAGATAGGCCAACATAAAGAAAACATTCAAGATGAATTAGGACCATTTCTGTGCTTAAAACATTGAATTCTCAATATTCTGTTTTCAAATTCCTTGTAAAACAGGTGGATTTTCACTGTTGGATGTGTGGGAAGAACTGTAATAGTGAGAAGCAATGGCAGGGTCACATTTCTTCTGAGAAGCATAAAGAGAAGGTTTTCCACACTGAGGATGATCAAAACTGCTGGCAGTATCGCTTTCCAACTGGATATTTTAGCATTTGTGATAGGTATGCGGTTTTTAAGATGGCAAAAATTATGAAAAATGACAGTTTAAATAATTAAGGCAGTTACTAGTTTGACAAAGTTTCTAGTATTTCTTGCTTTGCATACATCTTTCAACAAGAAATTAAGTAATTAATAGTATTTTAACGTACTTTAGAATTCAAGGAGTGACAAGGTGCCTAATTGTGGAACCAAATGAAGTGCCTGTGTGATGTTAATAAAGGGTTGCAAGTTCATGACAGCTGTGAAATGAATATTGGTGGTATTATTACGAGTTTACTTAGGCACCTGCATATTAATTACATGTAGGCCACAGGAATAGTGCCTAGCTGGACAGTGATACTGGAGCTTTAAGGCAAGTAGAAATGTTAGCATCAAAGTGGATTTGTTAAAATCGAGTGTTTGTTATTAGAAATCATCTATGAACATGTTGAAGAGAACTTCCAAGATCTGTTGGTTTTCCCCAGCACTGGTTGTGTGTTTTGCTGCTCCCTTTAATTCTTAAATGCAGCCTGTTCACGTGACTGCAGAAGACTTTTTTGTAAATCTCTTGAAAATTCTTTCCACTGTTGGAATCTTTTTGGAAGGCTAAAAACTGGAGTTAAAGGTTCAGATTGCTGGTAGGGATAGCTTTGTTACTCCATTTCCAGCTAAGGATTTTGAGTGCCTTAGAGATCTTGAGAAATTGCACAGTTATTTTTCATTTGCAGTCTTTGCATGGAGGCTTACATGCCCCTGTGCTAAATTTTTAAGTAACATTTTAAATGTATTTGATGTTTTGAACATAACAGACCTCAGATATGCAGTATAAAGTGAATACAAACTGGCATGCCAAGTTGTACTGAGTGTTCTAAAACCAAAATTACTTAACACGGGTAATTAATTGGATTTTTTATTAATAGTAATTCTTTAGCTTAGTGACTTAATTGCTAAGGTATTCATTAATATAATGAATTTGAAGGTTTCAAGCCTTAAATGACTCAGTAAAGTAGGAGCATGAAGAGCAGAAAGAAAAGAGTCATCTCTTGTCCTCTGTAAATACTTGACAGCTGGGAAACAAAAATTCAAATGCTAAACAGCATTAGTATCACCTTACTTTAAAAGTAAACAATCTTCTGAGTTTTTTTGTCCTTAATATGTAGTGTATTTGAAAGATACAATCTGAAGAAAATCTAGGCAAAATAGGGATCACGATAATTCTATGAAAACACTATTTAACATCTGTCTTAACAGATATATGGCTGGTACTTGCACTGAAGGAAACAACTGTAAATTTGCCCATGGAAATGCTGAACTCCGTGAGTGGGAAGAACGAAGACAAGTTTTAAGAATGAAGCTCAGCAAAGCGAGAAAAGATCACTTGATTGCTCCCAGTGATAATGATTTTGGAAAATATAGTTTTTTGTTTAAAGATTTAAACTAATACTGAGATGACACATACATGTTATCAGCTGGAAGCATAAACCAGAAAATTTGACAATAATCAAAAGCATGTGACAGAAAAGCTGCAGGTTTTCTGCTTTTATTGGCATATATTGTTCCTCCTGAACAGCAAAGTATAGTAGATTTAGGGGGATTGAGCAGACCTGTCTATGCTCTCATGGAACAGAGTGGTGATTAAAAAAAATCTCAAGTATTTTGTGCTTACTCACCTTCTGTTGGACAGAAAGTTAGGAAATAGAAGGGGGGAAGAGTGGTTATAATATCTAGGAAGCCCCCTAGTCTCAGACCTTCAGTTGAAAAACTTTAAGGTATCAAGGTATTGCAAAACAGAGTGTTATGGGCTAAGAAAATGATGGATGAAAATTCTTCAGATCTTTTAACGGAGAGGATTTGTTTAAAACAAAGTTTGCTACTTATCTATATGTAGGTTGCTAAAAAGGATTTTCTTATTAAAGATTTTAAACAAAATAACCATTTAACTACAATACATGTTGAATGGGTATTTTTTCTCTATTTGTATGTTTCAATATAATTTACTGAAAAAGGCTCTTGGGAGGAAAAAAGTATTAATTTTTGAAAATGAAGTAGTTAAAATTCTGTTTCTTGGTCTTTGCTGTTTAAATGATGATTTTGAAAGATTACACTTGTATGTCAGTATTGTGTATTATTGTATGGACTAATGTTGCCTGTAATAAAGAGAACTTTACACAAAGCTGTTTTCTGCATGTAGCCTCTCAGGACTGAGATTTTTGTGAAAACAAACCATGATTTGCCAGTTAGCAGAAGCTTGAGCACGTGTGGCTGAACAGTTCCTCGGTCGGTGTTTGTGTCGCTAGCTGCTTGTTCGCGGTTTTCTCTATTGTCATTAGCTCATGGCATCGCTCCGCTAACAGAAATGGCCAGTACCGTGCAATGTAGACAAGCGGTTTGGAGCTACCTGGGGCTGGGACACGTTTTCAGCCCTCGGACATGGGCATGAGCCGCTGCCTCCGCTGCAAGGTCCGTGGTCCTTCCCCCACTGCCTTCCCTGCAGAGTGCGGGACACGGACAACTTTGTGGGCTGAGGTGGCTCCAGATTGATGAGCGTATGGGCTTTACAGTCACGGGAGCTTCTGTTGCATTTTGGCTTCTCCGCAGATCCTGCTTTCAGCTTGCTTTGTGTGCTTGCTTATATCCATTTTTTTTTCCAACTAAGCAACTCTCATTCATTCAAAATAGTTAAAGCTGGGTTTTCTTCGCCCCTGCCCTCCCCCCCCCCCTCCCATAACTGATTTCTCCCTCTCAAAAGAGCATTTTTCTCTGTTCCTGGCTGACCTTATATTACTAGAAGAGCTTTAAGTGTGACCTCGGTAGTTTGAATGTAGTCATTGCGCATATATTGTGTTATGTAAAAGGTGTTGAACCAAAGTTCAGTGATAACCATACACTACATGGATGCTGTGTCCTTTTTATTTCACAAAAAAGCACAACTATGAAACCAACACCTTCTGCTTCAGCCACAGTTGGGGGATCTTGGGAAGTGACAGCTCGTTCCAGGCTGGGCTGCAGGACAGTGGAGTAAAGGATGCAGACAGGCGAGCTCGGGGCAGTGCTCATTCCTTTTACATTGTTTGTAATAAACTGAGCGTGAGACAGAGTACTGTGGACACTGTTATTTGTGTGACAAAACCTGATTGTATCGTGTGCCTTTCTGAATTGTTGTGGTTTTTTCCCTCAATTTTATGCTCTCATTGTTTAATTGTAAGTGCTCTGTAAATCACTGGAAGTATCTCTAGACAAAAACTAAACATGACCCCGTTGTTCCGTACGGCCGGTGTGCGATCCTTCATGGGGCGCTGGCGGCGGGCTGGGCGGGCGCGCTTCCCCTCCTGGGCGCGGGGGGTTCCCGTTCTGGGCGCGGGGACGCGCCTTGGCCGGGGCCGGGGCCGTGGCCGGGCGCGCTCCCGGCGGGCCGTGCGCGGGCTCGGGGCGCGGACGTGGCGGCGGCGGGTTGGCGGGCGGAGGGGCCGCCCCGCCCGGCCGG
>JAWWEU010000034.1:6439470-6615844 GCA_035583155.1 Acropternis orthonyx | reverse complement strand
GGGGCGGGCGGCGGAGCCGAGTGCGAGCGGGAGCGGCCGGGCCCCGCCGCCCTGCCCAGCCCTGCCCTGCCCGGGCCGGCCCTCCCCCTGCCCGGGCCATGTCCGTGTGCGGCGGCCCCGGCCCGGCGCCAGCCCCGCGCCTGCGGCCCCGCGCAGCGCTCATGGCGCGGCGGCCCGAGCTGCTGTGCGGCGCGGCCATCCTGCTGGGCTGCGCCTTCCTCGTCGCCCTCAAAGTCACCTGCAGGTACGGCCGGGGGAGCGGGCGGGCGCGGGGGCTCGGGCGGCCGGCGCTGTGCACAGGGGCGGTGCTGCCGGAGCCCGCCGGGCCCCACAGCGCTCCCACAGCGGCCCCGGGAACAGGGCGGGGGACGCCGCGTCCTCTCAGCGGCGGGGCGTGTGTGGGGAGGGAGCGGCGGTGGTGTAAGGCACGTGTGCCCCCTCGGGGCCGGCGGGGCACAGGAGGCTGAGGGCAGTGTGAGGGTCTGCGGGGAGGGGTCAGAGGGTGGACCAGGCAATGGGACAAGAGGAGTGGGCAGGAACTGATGCTCAGGAAAGCCCTACCTGGACATGAGGAAGAACTTCACTGTGCAGTGACCGAGGACTGGGACAGAGACCAGAGAGAGTGTGAAGGCTCCCTCACTGGAGATATTCCAGAACCACCTGGACACAGTCCTGTGCCATGTGCTCTGGGGTGACCCTGCTGGAACAGCGAGGTGTGACCAGGTGACCCGCTGTGGTCCCTTCCAGCCCGACCCTTCTGTGATCTGTGACAGGCGCGCTGTTACGATAAAGCTCCTCTTGCTCATCTCCAGATGCTGCCCCAGAAGGGCTGAGGGGGCTCGGGCTGAGCTGTGCCCTCAGCATGGGCCTGGGCGAAATGGGTCCCTGATGGCTCCTGTGTTGGTGCCGTTCACCCCTTTGCCTGCACCTGCTTCGGACGGACAGATTTGCGGTTTCTCCCCAGCGTGGGGCTGCTCCCCGAGGGAGCTGGAACCTCCTTGTGTGCAGGGGTGTGCCTGGTTCCTGTTTGCCCAGCGCTGTCCGGGGAGCCGGGCGGGCTGTGCGGGACACTGAGCCGGGCTCTGAACCCTCTGGAGGGGTCTTGGGTCAGGGTGACTGTGTGTGGTTCGGGTCACACCGTATTAATTTAAGAACATCTACTGCACTTGGGGTTTAATTTTGAGAGTGGAAGAAGGCCACAAGGAACTGTAGCCTGTTCTGTATGTATGTCCCTATTCTGTGGAATCTGACAAAGTTTTGTTCCAATAAACACTTAATTCAGAGGTAATGCTTCTGAAAAATGCTAAGGACTTCATTTCTCGCCCATGCAGAGAGGATTTATTATTGAATCAGGGTGAATTTTAAGTCTATCAGTTAGTGTCTCTGAATAGCTGTGCCTCTGTTCCAGCAGTTTGTGTCTCACAGTTGCCAGATAATGTAGATGGAAGTGTAAAGCTCTTGCCGTATTTCAGAATGCTTGGTGAAGGATTTCTTGACATAATCACCTCCCTGATTAACTGTCCATTACTAAAAAAATTGTGCTTACTTACACCAATTTTTCTATTTTCTTCCTGCTCTCCTTTACTGAAAACCTGCATGTTCCTTTGATTTTACTGCCAGCTCTGTTTGAAAGCTCACAGATGGAATGTGCTTCTTGACACCTGTACTCTGAACAGGAAGTTTGATTAAAGGGGTTTGGCTTTTCAGGTTGTAGTTAAATAGACAAACTGATACCAGGATGTTCCCTGTTCAGTTGCTGTCAGAAATACAGAAAATTCAATTGTAAAAATTTCACGTGCAATTTGGAGGGTGTTTAATTGCATATGTTAACTGTGAGTACAGGACATAGTTTTCCACCACATGTCAGTAAGATTTTCAAGCAAGACTCAGCACCACAGCATAGTTACTACGACTAACTATTCTTATAGTTTATGTCTTTCAAGATCAATGGATAAAAAGTATGGAAAGTCCCTTTACTACAAGGCAATCCATTTGTGAGGTTTGAGGTATTGGATGTTTATAGTGATTCAAGAAATAGCCAAATGAGACCTGACCTAGCATGGATTATTATAGAAAGCCTGTGGTTTAGAACCTGAATTATTTCTGGCACTATGCAAATGTCTTTCAGACAACTGCACTCTGAGGACCTTGCAGTCAAAGGGACTGGTCCTGATCAGTGTTTTAATAAACAGTTTGTGATTGTCATGTTTGTGTAATCATTTTTTATGTAATCCTCAGTTCATACGTGTATAATTTTTAGAGGTGCTCGTAGTAAACCTGAGTATTATGTCAAGGTATGCATTTGGCATTGCAGAGGGAGACACTACTGAGCAACTTATCTTGAGCAGCTGGTAGCTATTGATTTTTTTATGTTTTGTTTTTTTTAAAAATTACTGGAGTTTTTTTCATATTTGAAGATAGTTGTGTAGTTCCTGACTCACTTTTGTCACAGAACTTCTGCTGATGTGTTTTATTTACACTGTCTTGCAATTTGGAGCCAATTCAGTATCTCGTTTTTAAGGCTTGTGCTGTAACTCCTGAACAAATTGTCCCCTTTCAGTTTAATTCCGTAGAGGAAGCAGAGCTTTTAAACATATGGAGGTTGTCCATTTTCATTGAACTAGTTAAAGGGCAGGAATGGGAGGGAACCAGACGTGTTGGCTGGGACTGACTTAAGCACCTAAGGGTTGGGGAAGGAGGTGCTGTGTTCTTGGTTGGGGCAGAGGGGAAGAAACTACAGTAGAAGTCTATAGAAGAAACTAGATTTTTGATCATCTGTGTGAAAACACAATATTGTGAAGTAGCGGAATTAATGAATTATAAATATGAGGAACCATGTTCAAAATTCTAGATTTTGAAGCAAGTATTTTCCCTTACATACAAACCAAGAACTTCCATAACTTTTAGAAAATATACTGGGAGCAATTCTAAAATGTTGAGCTTTAAGTGTGTGCTTGGTAGCCTGGGAATGAGAGAGGAGTGTGGCTTTTTGTTATATTGTAAAAACAAAGGTACTTCTTAAAAACCAGAAAGATTGTAAAGTTTGAAAATGTGGCAGACTTGTTAGGAGGTTGTGAGTTGGACAGTGTTCAGGACTCAGTAATGCTATCACAATTACTAAAATTTTAACCTGAGAAGGATCAAATATCAAGTAATAAGATTTTTGTATTAGCTTTTTATTGCAACACAAAGTGAAGAATTGCACAGTCTTCCCTAAAAATTCCTGCCACATTAAAAACCATCTCAGAGTTGAACACTACAGTGGTGTGGTCCACTTTCCAATCTGACTTGCTCTAGTGTAAATATAGCTAGTGGATAATGTTTAAAATTAAGAGAATATAAAAAGGGAGTATGATCATTCATTTGCATTTATGGCAGTTTATTCCATAGCAACTTCCGAACTCCCTGGAAATGCTGAATTCTGGATTGTTTGATTGCCGATTTAATATAAAATGGTTTCTTGGGTATTTGGTTTATGTTCTTGGTATTACTAGTTAAACTAATTTCTCTAAAGAAACAATCTGTCTTAGTCTCTTCAAATTTAGACTATCTATTTGTTGATTTTGTCCTTACATTGAAGACAAAATATGCCCTAAAGTTTGCAGCCCCTACTCTAGTCAATAACATAAACTTAACACACATTTACATGGTTTTTCCTAACAAAATATAAAGGAAGTGTAGAATACTTTAAAACAAAGCATAAGGCAGAGTACTAGTCTCTGTACATCACAAAACTTCATGACCAGTGTCTCTTTTCTTATCAGGGTGCTGTCACCTAAAGTACAAGTGTTAAAAGAGGATGAGGCCAGGGAAGAAATCCAAAGAAATCACTCTTCCTGGTAACTTTATGCTCTATGGCAACCAGCCATGAGTGTGTGAGCTAATGTACCCATAGACATAGCGCATGGTATCACAACCTGACTTCGTGAAGCTTGTGCAGGGTGATCTTGAGATTTTATGGCATTTCCCAAAACTAACTCAGATAATGTGAGCTATAGTTGTTTGCATCACTTTCCAAAGTTTTGTCATTGCATGACTTCTGCTAAGAATAAAAATTACGGCTTTGGGCACACTTCTTAAACTCCTGCTGGACAGTCTCAATAACCACTCTCAACCTTCTTCCTGCAGCCGAGCAAAGGATGTGACAATGCCAGCAAAGCTCCCCGTGAATTTTTTCTCCACGACATCTCCAGTCATTGATCTGTTCCGAGGCCAGTTGGACTATGCAGAGCAGCTCCGTCAGGACTCGGAAATTGTGCTGTATTTCTTCTATGCTCCGTGGTGTGGGCAGTCCATTGCAGCGAGAGAAGAGATACAACACGTGGCCAGCAGATTGTCAGACCAGGTAACTCCAGAGAAGATACCAATCAAACGTGACCTGACAGCTTTTTAAGTGTCCAGGCCGATGCTAATCTGTTGTCTTCCCATGGGAGCCAGTAGGACTTGAATACCCACATATTTGGGTAACTCAGCCAGTGGTCTTAATTTTACTTTAGCATACAGAGTGCTAGAGTAAATGGAGACAAGGGGAACTCTGCAAGTTTCATGCTGTAAAGTGTTCTCAGATTTCTTCACCTGCCTTCAGACAGAAATTTCATGGAGTTTGTTTCCAGTTCCAGGACCCTTGGAGACACCGGTAATCATATAACATTGCTTTCTAGCAGTTGTGTGCCTGTGAACACTTCACAGGTACAGGTGTCCTAAACCTCCACTCACTGAGCTTCAGTCTGCAGAAAAAGTCATTAATATGGATTATGACTAAATTAGTAAATTTGAAGGATTTATATTCAGAGCCATAAAAACTGGAAAGAATAGTGACCAAAAGGATTGCTGTTGCAAAATGACCAAAAAAAAAAAAAATACGTCTTTGTGTGATAGAATTAAGAGGAACAGATACGGAATACTTAGTTGAAAAGGCCCTGAAATAGCAGTTGGAATGGATTGGAAAAAGTACAGCTTGGATGAAAATGTCACTTTGTCAGTTGTGAATTTTTACCTGCTTTGCAGGTGCTGTTTGTGGCTATAAATTGCTGGTGGAACCAGGGGAAATGCAGGAAGCAGAAGCATTTCTTTTATTTTCCTGTGATACACTTATACCATCGGAGGTAAGATTGCATATGTATGGTCTGGGTTTTTTATTGCTGTTTTGGGGAACAGAGATATCATTTAAAATGCTGCATTTTGAAAATGTTACATTTATGGCTGTAGTAAATAGCTGTAGAGGAGGAGATTCTGGGTGAAGCTCATTCTGTGTGCTACTCAGGTGCAAGGTAGGGCTATAAATGCCAGTTAAATGACATGCTGGGCAATTCTTCATCCTTAAGGAAAATTTGTTTTGCCTGTGCATCTTCTAAAAGTTCTGCCTCCAATGAAACGTAAAGAATTCAGAGTTATATATTAATTTCAGTTGTCTGCTTGCTCTGTAGATGGATTATATCAACTGGTCCTAATTAGTTGCAGCAATAACGAATGTACCTAAGGGTTGTTGAAGTTAATGGAATTTAAGTGCATATTTAAATGGCACTATGTACTGAAGACCTTCTTCTAAATTTGAACTTTGCACTCACTTTTTTATGCTCCAGATGTTGAGATATCATTGTATAAAATTTTACGTAATCTCATTTTTATTTTTTAGTATTTTTATGTATTATCCTTTTTTTTCTCTTTGTGTGAAGCAGAAGGTAAGGAAGCACACTTTCTAATGCTATGTACAGTAGTTTATCCCTTACATTGTACTTTGGCACTCTAGTCTTGACGTGCAGCTCTCTTTCATTACAGAGGCTGATTATGTTTGGGGAGGGGATTTATATATTGAGGAGGAACAGTCCTGGTTTTTGTTAGCTGAACTTGGAATAGACACAGGTGACACTGACATAACTCAAACTGTAATACAATCCCACTTGGATGTACATTGACTTAAACTTACTTGATCTTGAAATTACAACACAATAGATGGATACACTTGGGTATTATCAGTAACTTAAAACAGAGTTGCAACAAGATGAGGTGTAAATCCATACTGATACTTCATAAAAACCTCAAAGGGCAATGTACCCCTCGTGCCTGAGCTATTAAACCTTGAATGTGGTGTCCTGGGCATGTGACATAGAGAAGCACTGTGTGTTGCTGTGAGGAAAAGGTTTATAATAAACCAGGGTAGGATGTTAGAATAACCTAGTGGGCTCTAGAAGAATTTCAGAGAACCTGAACAGAGCTATCTCAGTGTGAGTTTGGTATTTTCCAACGTGTCTGTAGAAACTATATGACCTATATTAAAAATGCATCACATTAAATTCTTCAGTGGAAATGGACTGATTCTTCATGCTTTTTGTGTTTGATTTCATTTTGGACAGTGATGCTTTGTCCAACCTAATGGTAGTAAATCAGATGCAGGATGTCAGGGCGATACGGGGAACCTCTGGAAATCATAGCTGCAAGATTCAGCCCACCTTGTGTTTTAGCACTGCTAATGTGGAGTGAGCTGTTTTATCAGGTGGCTGGGGGGGGAAACTAGATTTGCTGAGTCTGTTCATCAGCAGTGGGACTGGATTTGTCCTTGCTTTACTGATTGCTTCCCATAAAAGTCTGTGTAAAAATACTGCACCTTTCCAGGTTTATACTGTTTGAGATACTGAAAAATCAAGTGAAAATAGTGATATTTTTCAGATCTGTATTTTTAAGTCACATGTATGTAAGTCACATTTATTGGTCATGTGGATCAAGGGGAAAGATATGTATATGATTATATAATTTATACCCACATTTCACCGACTTTAACGGGACTCAGAAGTGGTCTCCATCCCTGTGTCCTCACCCACACACTGCCCCTTCCCACAGACAGTGCCTCAGTGGCTGGGATTCCTGTGCTGGGATTCCCTCTGGTATCTCCACTCCCCATCAGTCACAGGAGCCGCTGGTAAAACACGGAGAGCAATTCCCTAGAGGCTGAGCATGCTGTCTGGGTAACTCCTATCTGCCACCCCCAGGAGGGACTCCCTGTTGTTAATTTAAGTCTTAATGCTCTATTATTTTTTTTGGTACTAGTTTTGGACCAATTGAATACAAAGGCCCTATGAGTGCTGTTTATATTGAAAAGTTTGTTCGCCGGGTGATGACACCACTACTCTACATCTCGTCTCGATCAAAATTACTAGATTTCCTCTCAAATTATGAGGTACTTGTCTCTCTTCTCTAGCTTTACCACTGTGGTTCAGAAAGAGTTTGACTTGTTTAAGGATTAAATTTGATCTGCTCCAAAGTACTAGTTGATTTTCAGGATCCTGAAATCAGTGCCCTGTTAATTTGTTAAAATCATGAAAATATGAAATGACAAATTCATAATGTTGGTTCCCTGTATAGTTACGCTTATGATTTAGTGATGCTCGTAATTTACAGTACTTTAGAGATAACAATCAAAGTTGTTACCTCACCAGAACATCACATATGAACAAGAAAGGAGGAAGAACTCTTTTCACAAAAATCTTAAGTCTAAGCTGGGACAGCATTTGAAAAATATAGAACCATTACTTTAGTTTTTAAAAGAATGTTAAACCTTTCTAGTAGGATAAGTCTTAAATAAAAACAAGTGTGAAATCAGTTGAAATAAGAGCTCCTAACCACCTTGTATGGGGTAATGTGTCATGATTTTAATCCACTGGAACATGGTATTTTATTAATTTTCAGTGTGGTGTTTTCAGGGGTGCCAAGATTGGTAGCAATGCTAGTGGGTTAATAACTTCCAAATAGATAACATGTGCTTACAACATAGCTGTTTATAGTCCCTTTATAACTGTTCATTTCTGTAGTGCACAGTGGAGAAATACTGTAATCCTGTAAACCCCAAGCTAGCCTAGAAAAACCAGGTCAACAAGTTGATGCTGCAGCAGTGGCTACAACATGTGAGGGACCCTCCAGGTGTCTCAGAAGGAAGCAGATCCTCTGGGAACTGTTCCAGTGACTGGTTCTGCTGCAGGATGGAGCAGGACCTGTGTATTCAAAGACAGCTGTCACAGCGAGAGGAGGGGACACACACTGGTGTTACCACGGGCGGGTGCTGTGCCAGGAGCTGTTAATGGGTTTGGTTTTCAGGTGTTTTAAGCATGAACTGTGAGTCAGGAGTAGTGAGTGGTGTGCCTGTCCCTGGTGCTGGTGCTTTTTGTGATCACAAGCAATTCTGTTTGCCTCTCACTCCTTCAGTTTTGCCATTCTAAAACATTTTTTCTAAAACATTTTTTTGCCTCTTAAAGTGATTTGGAAATGGCCATGCTTGGGTTTTGGTCTGTGTTACATGAATTATTTCTTGGTAGTCTGCAAAAGATAACTAATAAGCATATTTTCATTGTGTTTGCTTTACAATAAGCAGTTCACTTCCACTGGAAAAAGACTAAGATAAAAGGCAAATTTAGGGGAGAACAGAAAATGTTTTTTAAATACTGCTTAGCAGTTGAACAGATTTTTGTTTCTGGTTTCAGACTTCCCCCATTCCTGTGCTTGAAATTCTGTGGTTCCAATTGCCAAATCTCTTGTTTATGTTCTGCATTTGTTGTTTCTTTTTTTTTCCTAAATGGCCCAAGAATAGAGTCTGATCTGTCACGGTGCCCTGCAGTCATTTAACGCATTGGTGCTCAGTATCCTGCCTCTGTAAAGTTAAGCAGAAAGGAGAAAAGGGGATAAAAAATGACAGAGAAGATGGAAGAAACAGAATTGTTTATGAAGGGAGATGGAGAGGGAAACATGGTCAAGCCCAAGGGAAAAAGTTAGTTTTAAACCAGAAATAAACAGGTTGGTTCATAATTTTATTAAACAGTTAGAAATGTGAACAGTTCTAACGTCTTCAATCCAAGCTGAGAAACTTTATATCATTTGCAGGAGAAGATACAGTCCAGGAGTGACTCCTGTGTTTAAGAAGTGAGAAAGTTTGGGGAATAGAATAGATTGCAAAAAAGTATGACACAAACTAATTGCAGTTTGAGACCCTTGGCTAGGGTCTTCCTTTGAATTTTGATCTTCTGTATATAAAACCTACTAATTTTCAGCATAAGGAAAAAGACAGAAGACTGTCAAGGATTGCTGCTTGGGCGCTTTAACCACTGCCTGCTGCTGGATCATGTTTTTGTGGTGTCTTCATTGCAAAGCTGATAATTTAGAAGCTCAGAATAATTTCTGAAAGATTTGTCATGGTCAGGATCTGATTTTCAGCCCTGTGTTCTGCCAGCGAATGGGTTTTGCAAACAAAAAGAAATACTGGTGAACAGAATCCAGCTAAATGTAAAGACAAGTGGTGTTTGTTCCTCTAGTGTTTTGTCCCTCGACCCCGATCACGACTATCGTGACATGCTGTGTTGCTCTCACAAGAGGGCGCTCAAGCCCCTTGAAAACAGTTCAGGTTGACGACGCCGAAGTTAAGATATGCCTTTTCTCATACTATTTAAGCTTTCTTTTTTTGTGGTTGTGAAATGATACTAGTGCAAAATTAGAACTGGATAAAATTTAGAATTTAATTTTTGAGGGCAAGGAAAAATCCCATTTGGAAAGCAGTTAAAATCTTGGAATATATAGGAGGATCTAAGAGGAGAAATACACGATTCCTGCCATAACTCAAGGTACCGCTAAGTACCTGTAATCAGACCTTGTTTGTTTTCTCAACTGCAGAGATGGAATAGTTTCACTTTAATCCAAACTGGCCCATCTCATTCCTCATCTGCCTAACCCAGCTGCTGGAATTCCCTCATCCTCCTGAGGCACAGGGGAGGAAACATGAAGCCCCTGTAGTTAGACAAAAGGCTTCACTCATTTATGAAAATTAAATATGCCCAGGAAGCACATCATTTTATGGCTTCAGGAGCATTAGTCCCTCTGGGATTTAGCTGGTGTGTGTCTCACCATGATGTCAGCTTGCTGCTTCACTCCTTTTGTGTGGAAATGCTTCCTGAGCATTAGCCAGCTGTGTAGGGTCTGGGACAGCAGGGGATTCACCGCGCTCTTGTGTGGGGTGCTGTGGTGCCAGTGTTAAATGATGGTGTGAGAGTTTGCTTTCAATTCTGGATACACAACATTTTCAACCTCCTTGGAAAATGAGCAGACTCTCACTTGTAAATTTAATTAATATCAATCAACACTTTCTTTGCAGTTCTGCAGTATAGATCTAGTGGTATGTAATATTGCTGTTTCTGTTCCCCAGAGAAAACACATTCCTTTCCTCTTGCTGTTTTCCTTCCTGTGTTCACAGACAAAGTGAGGCAGGAATTGCCTGCCTGCACAAGTCTGAGATTCTTTAAAAAATCATCTCCCATACTTGCAGTATAGCCAAAACATTTTTAAAAAAGTACAAATTGGGATAGAAATAACTTGATTGAGTATTAAAAACATTTACCTAATTGTAAAAGCTAATCAGTAATCAGTAACTGTGTTTTTTCCTATTCTCTGCTCCCAGTATTCCACATTTCTTGGCCTTTAAATTTCAGAGCTCTGTCATTTCAGAGTCCTTTAGTACTGTCTTTCTGCAGCTCTTCCAGCCAGCTGTAGTTTCAGTCATTCTACATAAACTTTGCAAATTTTTTTCCTCACCCTTCTCTCCCTTTTCTGAAGTGCTTGTAGGAATGTTGAACTCCATGAGTGTGTGTACACAGCCTGGCTGACTCTCTCTGGCTGCTGAAAAACATTAACTTCTACCTCTAGTTTTTTGTCTTTTCTGCTAATCTAGAAAAGGACCTTCCATGTTATTTCTTACCGCCTTAGTTTCTTCTAAGGTGCTTAGGAACTTCTTGTAGACTTTGTGGAGTTACAGCATTCTGCATGGAGTAGGTCATCTTCATGCTTGCTCATCCCTTCAAAGAACTGTGGTGCCTTTGAGGCATGGTTCAGGAGTAAAACCATGCTGGTGGTTCTCCAATAAAAATTACTCATATGAAGTTCTCTGATAATTCTAAAAGTTTCCATGAAGTTGCTGTTTTGTAATTGTTGAGATTCTTGTCAAGTCTGTTACTTGATTTAATTGCACCACACAACACTTTCTATTCCTGTGGTGTAGACACCAAGGTAGAAATAGGCTCCACTATAGTTAATGATTTTGTATTTCCATATATGAGTGTCATTAGGAGATGGTACTGATAACTCTTCACTGTTGACATCCTCAGGTTTGTTCCAAAGCCTTTCCTACAGGCACTTGGTTCATCTTTCTGAACAAGGGTTCTTGTGTTTAGCATTGATTCCTGAAAGAGAATTCCTGCCTTAAAAGAGCAGGTCATGAGCTGGAATGGGCAATGTTGTTATTGGTGAACATCCTGAGATCATTGATTCATACTGAATTAGGTTAATTTGTATGGCTGATAGGAATACCTGCATTCATATTAATAATAACAGGTAAAATGTATGCTCACGTTTTAAAAAGAAATTAAAATTTTTACATGTAAAACTCAACAGCAAAAAAAAAGGCAGCCTCTGAAATACCAAACGAAGATATTTATGTGAGAATATATATTTGCCACACAAATGGGTGCTTGGTGAGTCTGGAATCTTTTGTTCCACAGCAATCCCTCAGGTGCTCTTGCTCTGTGTACCAAGTGCTTTCTGTGTGCACTGGTGGAACTGGGAAACAAATTAAATAACCAAATTCCATCACTTACCTTGTCCTGAAAGTTTATTAAGCCAATTTGAGTGATGCATTAAAAACATAATTTAATAGTCATTTTTAATGGATTATATGTTGCAAAATTTAAACACAAAACTTAACTGAAACATTGGAACAAGAGAAGTCTAGACTATGCACCTCTCTGTTCCAAGTCAGCTTCTCCCAGATTCTCTTCCTGAATTTAATGTTTATATTCTGAAAAATCACATTTAACATTCCAAGTCTAAAAGAAATCTTTATGATGCTCATGTTTCTTACGTTGGTGCTGGAACTGACTCAAAAAATAGTTGCAAAGCAAATACTGTTTTGGGTGAACTTTAATAGCTAACATGGGAAATATGCCATTAGAAACTTAGCATCCATAAACCCCTCTCTCATACATGGCTTTTGAATGACAACTTTAGAACTGTTTTCTATTCAATATTTAAATATTAAATTTTTTCCTGCAGCATAAAGTGACTATTCTTCAGTAATTTGTCTTTTAAGAATCTGTTGTGTTTTACTGTAGGTGAATAAATGCTGTGTCCTGTATATTTTGCTTGAAAATAGCTTAAATATCTCTAATTCTTATTATTTCAGCCTGGAGTTCTGGGATATTTTGAGTTCAATGCTTCACCTCAACCACCTGGTTATTTAACATTCTTCACATCAGCATTACATTCACTAAAGAAAGGTAAAATCTTCGTTTTTGTAATTTAAGGCATCTGTGAATGAGCTGTGTGTAGGGGCTTCAGTAGTTTTTTGCAATGTTTTGTAACTTCAGAATTAATCCCTTCTACATGTTTTTGATGTTGGTCTAATTATGAGACTGTCTGGTTCCAGTGCGAGGATTGCTTACATAAAAAGCTTATTATGTGATCAGCCGTCATGGAAAAAAGTGTATGACAGGCTGCTATTCCAAGATACTCTGGGATACAGTTTCCTCAAAAACCCACATGGTGTGCTGTGACCCATACAGAGCCACAATCACATTAGCACTTCATTTACGTGGAATCCAAGAGTCTTTGGTCTTATGCAACATGTGCAATGTCAGAGGCATTGGCACGAATTCGGCTGTGTCAGTGCTTGGTGACTGCATCCAACAAAGTGCTTTGCTGGGTGGAGTTACAGAGCTGGTACAAGGCAACATGATGGGAGGGGCTTTCTCCCCCTCTTATTTTGCATTACTAATCTAAAAGAAAACCTTTTGTGTTTAAACATGCAAACTTTGTATATGATTAATACCTCATTTTTGGATCGTAAATTCTGGATTGGACTTTCATAACGTTAGGATTAGCACATTTTATGCATATTCCTTCCTGTCAGCAAATAAAGGAAATAGATACCAATATTAGTCTTACTTTTTACTGTGCCACTGATGTGATATAGAGCCTGTTCTGTTCTTTTCTATGATTTCATTTATATGTTGGGACAGTTCTTTGCAACCTAAAGATGAGAGGCAATCTATCTTTGTGTGTGCATATTTATAAATATAGGGTATATAGTTATAAATAATACATATTTAAATAATACATATTTACTGTAAATGTACATAATTTAAACAGCGTTCATACAGAGGTATCATTGTGGCTTTTGAGAGGCCATGAAACACACCAAGGTGCATCTGTGATACTGTATATTTAATAAGCAAACCAAGCAGTGGGATAATTCCGGTTCTGCAGGGGGTGTCCTGAGGCTTTCAGTGTGTGTAATTGTAGTTCAAACGTGGCAATCTGCCCTTTCAGATTACCTTGGAACCATTCGCTTTGGCGTGATCACGGATAAACGCGTGGCAGAGGCGATCTCCCTGCGGCACTCCGGCAGCGTGTATCTGCACAGGCATGCCAACACATCCCTTGTGAGTGTTGCATTTGGGATGTAGTGACTCTGGGGCAGCACGTGGAGGTTGATGCTCTGTCATCCTAGACCGTGAGGAAATGCTTCACAGAGCTTTAGGACAGAGGATGTTTCAGGAGAATGATTTTGTACAGTAATGCACATTTTCATTCTACCTGTCAGCAGCTGTTTTAAGCAGTAGCTGAGACCCCAGCTGATCATATCAAAACTTAAAAACCCAAGCACTTCAGAAGTCACCATACAAAGACCTTTTCCTGAAGCTTCTGCCTCTTTCAGTGGATCAGAATTAGAAGGCTGCTTGACTGAGGATATGGACAAAGGGATTTTGTGGAGGGATGGTAGGAACAGTGAAAACTTGCATTATGGTTTAAAGATATGACATGACACTGATTATAAAAATCACACAAATTAAATCAGCTGAGTTTATAATAACTCTTAATCCATGTGCCTTGTTTTTTGGAAAGCTAAGGCTGAAAATACTGACTTTCAGATTAGCTATTTGGCATAGAGACCTTACCTACCTGTAGTGCTATCATGAGTGGCAACTCTGTGAAGATAGTATTGTGATGTGTATTTCATTTGAGACTAGGAAAAACATGGATTTTTCTGATGAAATAACAAAGTACATAAAACAACTATTATCTGTGCAAATTATTTATTAAGATAAACTTGCCTTAATTTATTAAAATTGATCCTAGAAGCTGTGAGCACTTTTTATTATGCGTTTCAGTAATTCAGTAATTTTATGATGCATTCAGCAATAAGAAGTACCAGTTTTAAATGCAGTCTTGATGTTTGGGTCTTAAAAGGTTAATTTAAAATGAGTTAATACAGTGAGGTAGTAGTGGGAAAAAGTGTTATGTGTTCTAATATGTGATGATACCAACTTAGGGCTCTTTCAATTACAAAGAACATTTCTACTATTGAGTAAAAGTCAAGATTATAAAGATCTAGTAAAAGACAGAGGAGCTTCCCTAGTAGATTCCTTTTTGCTTGTACGTGTTACTGTAATCTGATGAGCATTTGGAAGGATTTTCCAAAGGGAAAGGGTATATGGAATGCTGAGCTATGAAATGCCTATGAAATGTCTAATATTACATTTAGAAAGAGAGTTCTAGTCAATCCAGTAACAAAGTATGCCATACTGGAGAACTGCATTCATTACTAAACCAGGTGAGGACACACAACTATGCTTTTCCCCCTTCAAGATCTATCCAAAAGACATCATGAACTTCACTGCTGAGAACATCTGCAAGTGGGCTCTGGAAAATCGAGAGATGCTCATACGCTGGCTGAGACCTCATGGTGGGAAAAGCCTTCTTCTAAACAACGAGCTGAAGAAAGGACCAGCACTTCTCATATTTATACCTTACAATCCCTTAGCAGAAATTCATCCTCTTTTAGATGAAGTAAGTGAAATAATTTTGGGGTTTTTTACTTGAAAAATACTAGAACTTGAGAGCTCTAGTCAGGGTTCTGAGCTTAATTGTGATAGATACTTTATTTCACTGTTCAAAGTATCCAGTTTTGTTCAAAAGCACTTTCTCAAGCCATATTGTCACAACTCCCCTACACTGGTTTGCATCCCACACAACATGGCTTTGTCTCATTCAACAGTTGTTTAAGCTCCTCCTTGACCTCCTCCTTTTCGAGGTGAGTGCTGTGTAAGAGATGCAGATCTTTGCCAGCTGGAACAGAAGGCTTGTCTGTTTTGTCCACCCCATTCTATTTCTCCACTCCCGCTGTCTTTCCAGAGGTGCCTCTGCAAGGAAGAACAGTAAAAGCAGTGTTATTTGAAATATAGCCTTATCAAAAAACTACTCAGAACCACTCTGATTTTTATACCCTGTGGATTCCATAGTCACCTTCCAATTTTCTCTTCCTCTGCCATTATTTCCAGTCTGAACTGCCTAGGACAGGAGAATACAAACATTGCTTTAACACTCATATTGATTGTTACAAAATCTCTGCACCACCTATACCAGAAGAAATCTCTGTTCCCTGGGAACACTTTTCTTTTCTTCTTATATTGGAAAATAAGGGAAATTCAGGCACTTGTACTCATTATTGCTTCATGTAGTGGGATTTGAAATAAAATGTAGTGTTACTGCACTGCAATAAGAGGAGCTTGAGATCAGTGGTGGACTGAATATTTTAAAGTGACTTTTTGTTTTTCTGTGTATTTAATGCTTATATGCTAAAATATCTGAAAATTTAACTTTGTTACCAAGTCAGATATGCATTTTTTGAAGGAACACAGAACATCAGTCAGCTTCTGAAATTCTGTCTGTAATTGCATTTAATTGTTGAACTTGCAAGAGAGAACTGCATTTGAGTGAACTATGTACAGTTAATCTTGATTTATTTCTTTTCTTTCTTTCTTTCTTTTGTCCCCCCCACCCCACCCCATAGATTACCAAAGTGGCCTTGGAATACCACAAGTGTAACAAAAGCCAGGCACCTGAGCCAGACCTTCAGCACTTAGGAGACACTGATTCACCAGCTTTTGATTCCTCTGTAACAGATGCACATCTGAAATTGCCAGAGACCTTTTCCATCACCAAGTACCCCTGCTGTAACACGGTGGTGCTTCCGCAGTGGCATTCCATTTCCAGAACTCACAATGTCTGTGAGCTCTGTGTTAACCAGACTCTTGGGGTCAAACCAAATAAAGTCCATGTGCCACACTGTAACTTTTTAGAGATAGAAGCAGCTTTGGACTCTTTCTACCTCCAGGAACATACCTTTTTTCAAGTGATATCAAATACCATAGAGTGCAGCAATTTCTTAAGTTTCTATAGTCCCTTTAGCTATTACACTGCATGTTGCAGGACAGTAAACAGGCATTTTTTAAGTTTCATTAGTTCTGAGAAGACCATCTTTCAGACCCCCAAAGTAGCATTTTCTTCCCATGGGAAGAAAGATAACACCCAATTTTCTATTCCTCACATTGAGGATAGGAATTGTTTTATTCCTGACCTTAATATTAGTAGTATGAACATAACTGGTCTGAGCTGCAGGACCAACAAAACCTTGAATCTCTATCTACTGGATTCAAATCTGTTTTGGATATATGCAGAGAGACTAGGAGCACCAAGATCTACTCATCTTAAGGAATTTGCTGCCATTGTTGACATGAAAGAAGAAGTGCACTATGTCCTGGATCAAAATCAGTCCCTTGTTGGACCTACCCTGGGTATGGTATCCACTATCCAAATGCTTGAATTTAGAAAATATGTTTCCAAGTACGCCATTTTGAAAAGTGAAACTGTAGTCAACACTGTGGATTGTAGTTATGAATGATTGCATTGGCTAGAACAGAATCATGTTCTGGGTCACAAAAACTATGTTCACTATACCAAAAGTAACTTGCTTTCTAAGAAGTGAACTTCAAAATGTGTGATTCTTGACTGCCTGATGCATTGAAGGAATTGGGAAAATCTAAATTAATTTGCTTGTGGGGAAAAAATAACTATGCATGATGTATTTGATATTATAGAAGACATTTGTGTATTAATAGTGGTGTTGATGTTTACTCAGCTGTTCTGTGTACTAAAATGTCCCAGAACTTTGTGAGATACTGTCCACTTAGCAGAGACCTCTTCATTCTCTTGTCCTCTGAAACCAGCTTAAATTGTTGTAAATTGGTTTTGAAAAGTGTATCTGTTTCCAAGGTAGAGCTCTGAGGTGGTTGTGCCCAAATCTGTCAATGCTCTTATTTCCTGTTTGAATTGGAGGAGAAAACAAAAACAAGCAGAGCAAAGCTAACAAACAAAAACTCAGGAAAAAAACCCCGGGGTGGGGGTGAGGGCTGGAAAGAATAAACAAGAAAAAACCAGCCAACTGAAGGACTGCAGTCCTCATTGACTTAAGACAAAATATAGGCATTTGCCTATTGTGCTGATGTGCAAAACTGAGGCTGCCTTTGGGAAATACTGGTGTTTTTAATGTTATCTCTCTGAGTAAACATGGAAGGAAAGGAAATTCAGGTGAACGTAGTATTAAAATAAATAGTTCAAGAAGGTGTATCAGTGTAATTCTTACGGCAATGACATTTCCTTTTTGCCATTAATCTAAGTTACAAAAGGATGCATGACAGAGCAAATAGTCATGTTCTTATTAAGGATCACATCCAGCCCTGTATCTTGTCTCCATCCCAGCCCTCCAGGAAAAGAGTCTGGAAAAACAAACAGAAGCCTCAGTGACCATAAAAGGATGCTTAGGAAATATTAAGATCAAAATGAGAAGATACAAATTTCCTTCCCCTTTCTGTCCTGAACATTTTTCAGGTCACAGGATTTCCTGAGCATGGTGAGGGTTTCTTTGCTGAGTAAGACTCAGAATATTTCTACTCTGCCATTTGAACTTCAGAAAACTTTTGCTTCTACATATTTTGTCAGGGAGTCATTGTGATATACGCTTGGGTTGTGCGGGTTTTTTAGTTTTGTTTTACTTCCTTAAGCTACTTAACTTTTAAACTGTATAGTAACAAAACAGATCAGCAGTTAATACTTTTAACAGATGCTAGTCTTCACAGATGGTTTCTAAAAATTCAGGAATGTGTCCTTTAAGTTACTACTTAATCATGCATCGATAGTACAAATCTGGAGATCTAGAAAGAAAAAAATCCTCTTTTGGCCTAGTGTAAGAATTTAATGAATTGCTGAGTAGTAAATATAAAATTAAATGTGCTGCTGTTTGCATTTCAGAGGTAAACTTGATGATCTGGTATTTTTTATGTCTGTTCAAAAATGCACGTTTTACTTGGACCTAGGTTTTGTACTGGAAATACAAGTTGTTTCTATTTGGTCAAGCAATTATTTTTACTGGTTTTCATATTATACCATTTGCCTTGAATTTTTGTTCTTATTGAATACTCTTGTTTTTTAGTGCATAGAATAATATTTCTCTATCCAAATTGAAAAGAAGGATATTGTCAATGTCTGGCAGCAATTTAGAGAACATGGTGTAGGCTCAATGTAGCTGAAGGTAGTTGAGAGCTTATTTTATATTTTTACCAGTGATCAGCTACTTGTTAAACATCGTAAAACTAAGGAGGAGGCTGAACGAAGAGGAAGGTGGTTCCTGCTATACAAAACGGGGCTGGTCAGATTGGCATGGGAAGAGCAGGGTATTTAAAGGTCAAAAAGAAAAGGACAATTGCAGAAAAAGTAGTTAAAAATGGAATAATAAATGCAAATAATTGTGGACCTAAGTGGAGCCTTCAAGATAATGTAGAAGGTAAAAAATGGCGAGGGAATATTGTTTGTGAATTAACAGGTACGTGGTTAGATTAGAAGCACAGAGAAATATTATTATAGTACATTGAATAGGGATAGAAACAAGATTAGAGATTAGTGTGGCAAGTGAAAAGATTGTAATGAGAAAAAAAAAACAAAACCAGTGAAACTTTATCTTGTTTTCCCATCAGTTGTGGTTACTCAAGAGTTGATACCAAACTGTCAGAAATTATTGGCATGAAACCAGGTTTGAATTTGTATTTTCTCTTTTAAGTTCTTCTGAATTCCGAAGTAAAAACTGCCAAAATCACCTCTATGGAACTGAAATAACTTTGTTATGTATCCATTTCATTTCAGAGAACTTCATTAAAAATTTCAGTGTTCTCTACAGTCCCTTGAAAAGGCATCTTGTTGATGACCCTTCAGTCCATTTTCAAGAACAGCATGTGATCACAGAAGTGACCACTCACACCTTCCACAAGACTGTGTTTGTGAGTGAAAAGGTACAGCCACATTCCTCAAAAGGTTTAGTGCATATCATCGCACAGATTTTAATGACAGAGTCTCAGTCTTATTTAATAAGAATTCAAAAGTTTTCCAATTGCACACCATGAAATTGCTTTACATAAGATGTCATCCTGAACCGGAGTTAAATTACTTTGGTTTTTGAAGTATGTGATAGTAATGTTTAATAGCCATTGTTGTTCAAGTCTGCAGTGAATGTTTGCAGCTCCAGTTGGTTTCCAGCAGCCCTAACTCCCACTTTGCTAGTTAGAGGCAAAAAGCAGAAGTTTAAACATCACCTTTTTTCTTTATTTTTACTTCCATGAGAAGTAGACAGTCACTGTTAGATAGATGAGAATTTAAGATTGCAAAAGAGTCTGGGAAAGTGTAGTAAAGTTTGGTTCATTTTCACTTAAAGGGAATAATCCTAAACTAAAAAATCTTCTCTATTTTGTCTTTATAGAAAGAGAATTCCCCAGGAATTTGTGTGTGTTAACTCAGTAGCCAGAGGACATCAGTAAATAGCTTATAATAAAGTTTATTAATATTAGGATGTAGTTTACTTTCACATTTTAAGGGTTCTCAGTTTCAGATGTTGTGAAAACTAATTCTTTCTGCAGATTAACTGCAGCAATAGATAATCAAACTTCTCCATTTCATTTTCCAGAATGTCTTGCTGCTCTATTATTCACAGTGGTGTGGATTCTGTGCTTCTCTTAATCACATCTTCATTCAACTTGCTCGGCTTTTGCCTCCAGATAATTTCACTGTGGCAAGGTAAAAAAGATTCTCATTTCATCTCTCCAGAATAATGTGAGATCATTGGGGTTGGGGTCATCAGCCTAGAAAATAATTTCTTTTTTTCTCTCTACAGTCTTGCAGTAGTAGATGTGAATGTCATCTGCTTCATTTCTCTTTGAACACAGTATTTTGTTTTCCTCTCTATAAATGTGGTGGCTTTCAGTCTCACTGCAGTAGTTACCCAGTTTAATTAAAATGAAATTTTAAACTGTGCCATTAACCTTGAAGCTTCCTAACTTCAAGAAGTGAATCAAGAGGAAGGAAGAATAAATCCAAGAAAACTTGGAGGTCCAGTCCTGTGTAACCCAAACATTCTTGTTTGTGTATTTGATAATACATCAATACATACAACACCTGATTGAATTTATTCCAGGAGGCAGCATGAGATGTATAGAAAAAAATAAGTCAGTTAAAAATCTGCAGTCTCATCACCTGTTTTATCACTGCAGCTTTTTTCCCACAGATGAAATGGTGTTCTCAAGTCTACACCCCTTTTCTTTCCCAACTTTGCAGTTCCCTCATTTGCTCCAGTATTTCTACTGCAGTGTTAATGATGTGATCATCTGGTTTTTTTCTATAATAAATACTTTGTAATTAATAAAAACTTTATTTGTGATCGAAGAAACCCTAAAATGCAGATTAAATGGTAACAAGCAGTTGACCAAGAGTTTAATTCACAAAATCTTGTGTTGCTTTCTATTCAGAGCTTTAGAAAAAAAATGTGCCATTAAGAATCTGCTTGTTCTTGGAAGAAGCAAAAATAATTTACTCCCCAAACTACTCGAGGAGACAATATTAGTAGAGTTGTACTTGAAGAACAAATTAATGAATAGAAATAACTTCAGTCTCCTGTTGAAACTGTTTGGCAGGTCTGTCTCAGAGAAGGAAGGTGTGTACACAGTGAAGGTGTGTACATAGTGAGCAACTGCCATTTAACTGTTGGGTGAGAGCACTTGGAATACTGATCATATTTTTCTAGGAAAAAAACCCCCACAGATATTTGTCAAACTTAGATTCATCATCTGAAGCTTGGTAATTAATTCTGCTGACTCATATATACAACATATTTTTGACATAACACGTTTAGACTTCTTTCACAGATACTTGTATTTCCTTCTTCCCAGTCCCTAAAATGGTGTTTTAGAAGAAAATACCTGTTCTCTTCATCAGTGTGTCTTTTCTTAACAGAATTGATGTAACTCGAAATGACCTGCCATGGGAATTTATGACAGACCGTCTCCCAACCATTTTATTTTTTCCTCATCAGAGGTAATGTAATTCTTTTCCCTGAGGATTTTTAAACTCCATTGCAGTAATTATCTGGTTACATATCTTAGTAGAGAAAAAAGCCAAACAGTAGTTAATTTCCACATATGCATCCTTACTTTATGCATATTCTAGTTTTAAAAAACAAAAAACCTGATTCTGATAGTATTTGTAGTACCCATAGCACTCCTAGAGTAGTCATATACTCATTTTGGATATAAAGGTACCTCGTATTAAGGCTTTCTGTGCAGCTTCTTACCGATTTGCCTTACAAGACAATTTTTGCAAACTCACTCTGTCCTCAATTTCTTTCCGTCACATGCTGTTTATGTTTTGTTTTGCTATTTGTTTTAAATAGCCTTATAGCTTCTTTGATACACACGGTGGTTCTGATCAGTGAGAAAGGACAATGATGTAGTAAAACTCAGCACAGTATAATGAGGCAGTTTTGATTTAGTGTAGACTAGTTATTGCCTAAATCACGCCATGATTCATGGGTGTGAGCTGATTGTCAGCTGAGAAACTGCTGATGGTAATTACTAGAGTAACTCGGTCCATCACCAGAAGTGTGCAGGGGAGGAAAAATCATGTTGCTTACTCTTTCAGAAGTAGCTTTATTTTGATGAACAGGAGCCTCACCTGGCAACAGTTCTTGAATTATTGATAAAATATGGTGTCTGTGTTCTACCTGAAATGCAGTAAGTAGTTTTCACTAAATAAAGTGAACATATTATGTCTCATATGCTAAGGAGCTGGATTTCACAGAAGCCATTTTTGAGGGAACTGTAATTGGTAACTGAGTAACTCCCCTGCTCCAGATGCAAGGTGTAAGCAATTCAGAGACATAATGTCACACATGTAGGACACAAGCGTTGTCCATGGTGTGTGTTGTACAGGAGCAGCAGCAGTAAACTTGGAGGCATTAGGCATTATACTTGAGTCTGGCTTTCTTACTTTGCAATAACTTTTGTTTGGGCTTATCCTGTGTGATTAGCCCATGTCTGAATGTATGCTACGTGCCATTAATCTGGTGATGAATTTGACAGCCAAAGGGAATTAAACTAAGCTTTTCTTCTGTTTTGATGGCTGCCTAATGAAAGGAAGAATATGCTGCTGACTGGCAAAGCCTAGAGATGATACAAAGAGCTAAGCTATTAGCTGGCTTCCCAGCTACACAGACTGAGGTGGAAGTGGCTCTACTACAGTAGTCAGGAGGCAGTAAACTTGTGTCATATTGGAACATGCAGAGTGAAAGGCTGAAGATGTAACTGATCAGAAAGAGATGGACAAGAGCTAGTTCCAGTCTAGTCCTCAGAGGATAGTTTAGACTCATATGTATGCTCAGGGCCCACAGAGGGCAGTAATTTTAACATTTGACACAGCTGGAGGTTGTGGGTGGTGTCTTTCACTGGTTAATAGTCTTGAGGAAGAAATTTGGTACTTGCTGCTCTTGGACTCTGTGCCAGGTTAAGAGTACCAGGTTGTGCTGTTGCAGAAAGCAGTGGGCTTACCTTCTCCATATGCTGGGTTTAGCATTCACAGCTTCAGGGAGAAAAAAACACTCACAAAAACCTTGTTTGGTTTGCTTCCTTCATCACCTCAGTGACATAAAGACAAAGCAGGAATAGGAACAAGTAAAGAAAGGTACCTTTTGACAGCAAAAGGCAAACTGCTCCTTGCAATGCCCTTCAGATGCTGGAACATGTTAAGCTACTGCTTCCAGGATAACATATATAGGTTCAAAATACTCATTTCCCATCAGGCAGCTTGAGACCTCTGGACTTAAATACATGTAGAATTAGGAACACTTAAATGTTGTCCTTCAACTTACAAATATTAATGTCAGGATGCTCCAATCACACCTACCCCACAGAAATGCTACCACATGTACTTCAGGCTCATAACCCATGATCAGGGTGCTTACTGTTTTAAGAGAAAAATTTGTTTTCTGAAATTTGACAGAAATTTTTTCTCAAATACCAATCCCAAGCAGAGATGCTTACAGCACCCAGACTGGACTACAGGTAGAAGAGTTCATCAGAAGAAAATCTGTGATCTGTCTTTATTGCATGAGTTTAGGATTCTCTTAGCTGCTGTACTAACTATGCTTGATAAAAAAACCAAGATACCAAGTTGGAGTTGAACAGCAGATGCCAAGATAAAATTATTGCTTACCTGTCTGAATGTTTTACTAATGACTCATTAATGTCTTTCTAGGAAGGAGCAAAGTGTGAAGTTCCCTGAAGACTTTTCCGTTAACCTTCCTAATCTCCTTAAATTTATTTTGCATCACTCAAGTCTTTCTTCATCAGAGCCCTGTACCAAAGAATGCCGACATAAAGAGTCAGTTCTCCAGCAAGGACACATCTCACACTTAGAGAGAGAAATTCAGAAGTTAAGGTCAGAAATCAGTGCCCTTCACCAGGCCCATGGCCAGCTGGAAGCACAGCTTTCTGAAGCTCGGAGAGAGGAACAGAAACTGCAGCAGCAAAAACACACACTGGAAAAGCAGCACAAGACTCTGCAGCTCCACAGCGAGCAGTTACAGGCCACGTACGACCAGAAGAATCAAGAATTGCTAGAAATGGCTGAAAAGCTTCAAGAATTAGCTGATGCATCAGAAAACCTCCTTAAAGAGAATGCTTTATTGAGAATTCTGGTGGCATCAAGGGAAGGAAAGCTACAGAGCAGAGATGAAATTAAAGAACCCCTTCAGTCCGAGCAAACACTTCCTGAAGATAATGACATGTCCCCTTCAACAGCTACTGCCCCAGCAGAGGAAGAAAGGATTGATAATATTGGTACCATAGAGACAGAGCACAGTAGTGGAAACAGGACACAATGATTGCTTACATAAAGTCAAATGTTTGGGTAGGTATTTATGCAAATTTTATTGACTTTTTTGTAAATAAAGACTTTTCCCCCCCACATGATCTAGAAAAAGAAAAATCAAATGGAATATTTTTGTATACTTGAACAACTTATTAGATACCCCCACGTTAAGAGAAGAGGAGAATGGAAAACACTTTCTGCACTTTACTATTGCACTAACTTGCAAACACCTATCCATTTAATTGAAAGATACTGATTTTTAGGGGCAACAGTATGAAGCACCTGATTAAGGACCAGTTATTTTTCACTGGCCATCTCCTACAGCTGCTAAAAGAGAAATTAGACGATTGATTTATACTTTTCCATAATTTCTGACGTTTGCCCTTTACACTCTGCTGAATTAAAATAGAGATACTTCATGTGTGTAATCAGTAAACTTGAATGGACAAAGTCATCTTGCTACAACTGTTCTGTTCTAGAACTTCAGCACTTTGTATCACTTTTGTATCCTGGTATTCTGACTGTCCTGAAACCCACAAGAGCCATGTGTGAACTGTTCTCTACTGAAAACTAAAGAAAGTCTTACTGAATTAACCCTTTTCTCTTTGATTTACAAGAGGTCTGGAATGCAGCAATTCAAGCATACAGATCTGGCTATACATGCAAGTCTCGTGAGACTAGTATCCTAAAAGAGCACGTGTCAGGGTAAGAACATCTCTCAGCTGTACCCCCCATATGTTGTACTCAAGAGGCAATAGCAGGAGCTTTTTGCTACTGACAGCATTCATTCTGCTTCAAATTACAGCCTTCAATTTAAAAAAAAAAAAGCAAATGTAGCACTAAAAATGCCATTCAACATCTTAAGTGTAGAAGGAGATGAGACTTTTTTTTCTAGGCCATTACTGTGTTGCATATAGTTAAAACTCTGAAGCAAGCCTTGCTAGACCTTAGTTCTCCATTATGTAGAGGTATAAGAAGCAAGTTTAATGCTTCCTCTAGAGCTGAATTAAGGCTAGACAATTAAGTGTTTAAAAATACCAGTACGCAAAGAAGGCCATGTACAAAGTAATATAAAACAGGCAGTGGCCTCAAAGCATGATGTGCCTACACTAAGAATTTAGAATATGTAAGCTGCCATTGGTTGCTCAGTGTTGTCCCCCCTCCTCTCCCCAAACCTTTGAGGTCCAAAACTTCCCCTTTAACACATTTTTACAGTTCCTACAGCTGAACCCTAGCACAGAGCAGGAAATGTATGTTCTTATGTGGAGGGACGGGGCCCTTGGTACCTAAAAACTTCTACAAACTGACCATCAATCTCCCTTGCCCCTATTACTAAGGGTGGGAAAGACTGAAGCTTCTCTTGTTGAAGTACAGTTAAATCCAGGGAGTTATCTACAAGATACATTAACTGAATTCTATAGTTGACTGTTTGTCAGTGGACTAAAATGCCTTTTTATAACAGGCTGTTAACATACACCCTACACCCTATCTGCTAAGTACACAAACCAGGGTTCTAGAAAAAATTCATACTAGTTGCACTGAAGCCCATTTTGATAAGTAACCACTTCTGCAGTTTCAGCATGCAGACCTACAAAAGAGAAGAGTCTGCTCTACTGCCGTTTCCAACTCCTGGAAACCTTCAGGACCATCCCTGAGGGTTCAGTATCCATCATTAGTCCCCAGGTTTGAATCCATCAAAGTGGCAGCTTCCTTGCAGTAGTTACATAGAGAACTCAGTTCTAGCAGCCAAAAGCTTAACCTACATAGCTGCAACTAAAGGAAATCACTTCCTTTCTTGTAGCTCCTGTGTTTCCTCCCCCAGCATATTACTGAAGCCTTATCCCTTCTTTCCAAATAAAGTACTCTGCATCAGTCCAATAAACTTAAAAATAGGACTTCTGACATCACAGCTGTGCACTCAATCTAGTAGCAGAAGCAAGCTTTAACTGCAGATTTGGTTTTGAAGGTCTGGAATCCCATCCATGGTTGTGGTTCAGGAGACCTCGTGTGTATTATGTACAGTTGCATCATATTATTCCCATGTGCTACAGAACACAAAGCAAAAGTTTCTGGTAGCCTATTTACAGTTCACAGTTGTAAAGTGGTTCACAATACAGTAGTAGCTCTATCAAAATAGGCTCAGCTAAACATTCAAGTAACAAAAACTGCTAGTAGTCTCTTCACACCAGTATATCCCTGTGCCCATTGCCGGCAATGGACACTATGCCAGGCGCATCAGCTCTGGTCATAGAGGAATTAGGATACACAGCTGATGCAAAGTGCAACTTCTCAGTGCATGCAGTTGCAAACAAAGCTTATTTAGTTCTCATCAGGGTGTTTTCTGATGAGTAGTGTGCATGTGACCAGGTCCTTCACAGTATAGAGATTCTCCTGCTGGTTACACACATCCATAGTCCACTGACACCTGTTGCTCCAGGTTAGCTGTGAACCTCTGTGCCATTGGGAGTTAGCTTGGCTTTCCTCTCCACACAGGGTCCTTTAGCAGAGTACTGCACCAGCAGGAAGGGCTCTTTGGTTTCTCCTTCGCCCACAATGCTTTCCTCATCCTCAGACTGGCTGATCTTCTGCAGCCGCAGGTAGCACCAGCAGCCCAGGATCAGGGCCCCCAGCGCCGCGATGGCGATCAGGATCACGATCACAGTCACCACGCCCGTGGTGGGGCTGTGATCCGTAATGGACATGGCCGGGATCTCAGACTCTGCACTTCTTTGGGGAGACTCTTCTGTCCTCAGCATCAGTCGTGCTGCATCTTCAAACTCCTGCAGTGGAAAAAATAAACGATGAAGTTGTGCAGTTTTACAGTAAGCAGCATTACATTCAATACTGGTACCCTTCACAACAGCATGTGACCCTCTTGTATTCACTGCTTTGTGCTGCTCACAGTCACAGAATCATGGAATCTTGTTTCAGCTGTTTTTATGCTTGTCAAGATAACACATGGTCAACCTACTAAGGGGTAATTTTTACTTGGACATATGAGACAAGACAGAAGGCTGTATGATATTTATGCAGTTTAGTATAGGGAAATTTAAAACTGTTTGATACAAATGCTGTATCACAGATAAGATCTCAAATCCATGACAAGGTAGCAATTCAGCTACCTTTAGTTTTCCTCAAGGAATTCTACAGAAACAGAAAATTTGAGAGTCTGGCTCTTTTTAAAATTTAAGTAATGAACCCCAAACTGACTACACCACACCCCCTCAGCAGAGCTGTGTGCCCACTGCAGCCAGAGAGGTGTATGATTTGTCATCATCACCTTGGTTCCGCAATGCTTATTCAACACAGGGTGATCAGCTGAGGGTGATTAAGAGTGACTTTCATGTAGTTCATTTTCCTCAGGGCATGTCTAAACAGCAGCACTGCTTGTTTGATCCAGCCAAACCAGTTACAGCAACAGCAGAAAAGAGAGTTTACTTTGCTTCTCATGCAGGCACTGCATGGTCACATTAAGAGGCCTCTTCTGCAGCTTCCACCTCTGCTGACAACCTACTATTTCTCTACAGCAGTTTGGTGCAGCACATAACCTTACATTACACAGTTCCTGTCACCTAGAAAATAGCTTTTAAAAGTGGAAACCAGCATTGCAAACATTACCCCTCTGCCAGTCTTTGAGTAGACAGCATTAGCTGTATAAACTGTGAAACTGCGTATCACCATCCTCTGTACCACCAGGATCTTTTGGCAGTCTCAGTTAAGGATGCATTAGACTGACTCATACTTACTGAACAATGTTTAGTCCAAATTTGAATGCAACACAGCAACTTACAGATTTCTCTTAAAGATCTTTCTTGGCCAAATCCATAAGCTTTTATCCTTTGAAATTCCAAATGTTTTTTATTTGATTAAAAAGAATTTCATTTCTCAATGAGATAAAGTATAGATGCCATTCCTTCTGCAGGCATATCCTTCTCTTTGGGTTCTGTGTTGTTTTCTAGACACACAGCTCCAACCTTGCCACTCTTTCCACCAGCAACTGATTGAAACCCAGATTAAGTTGTCTCCATAGTCCCCTTCTTGATAGGAGAAACACTGCATTCTGCAGATCCCCTTAAACAGTTTTCAGACTTCCTTTCCCCTTAAGCCTACCTGAGCTAAATGCCATGAGCATAGCAGGAGGAGCACTGACTTCATTTATCACTTTTACTGTAAGATATTATGAGCTGTAAATTCCCGATCCTCAAAGGGATTGCAAACACCATCCATGTACATTCAGTGGCACTTCTAGTGCTGTCCCTTCCCACCACACTTGCTATCAAAGCAAGCATCTAAGCATATTTACTCATTTGTGAGATTAGTCAGATTCACTGCTGTGAACTCCAAATAGCCTATTTCAGTCCTTACAGAAATCAAGCAGTGAAAACATCAGCTAGAAACCATTTTTCCATAAATAACTGATTCTTTTCTCTTTTTGCCTAATACCAGCTTCTACTCAGAAATTTCATTTGTAAAGTTTTATTATCCAATTCAGAAGCTGTAATAAAGGACAAACAGGCAGTTTAAATTGCAGAAGGCTGTTAGGGGACAAATGCAATGGAAGGCTGACATTAGTTTCTAAACCAAGTTTTTCATTATTACAGGCATTCTGTGTAAGTTCACTACTGTTAATGTCTGCAGGCATGTTTCCCACAAGAAATACTGCTACTGTCCAAGGCAAAGCTATAGGAAGAGGCTCCAAAAGCAAATTACTACAGTTCACCCAAATACACCAAAGTCCTCCCCAAGAAGTTACGTTCAAGGTACAAATATTAAGGCTTTGGGCTTTAATTTTTTTTTTTTGGGGGGGGGGAAGGGAGTTGAGAGCTATTCTGTTATAGTATTCCACCTCAAGTAAGTTGAATGGGGCAGGGAAAAGGAAATTGACAATAAAGCTACCAGAGTGACCTTCAGCTTAAAAAATTTGAAAAAAGATTAATGAAGGCTGCTTAGTTAAAAAGCCTCCATTTTAAGAGACAAACAACAGCTTGTAGTCAACACGCTTCTAATTGTGAAAAATGTTTTCTCCTGTATGTGCCAGTAAGATTACTTGTGAGGAATACTGCATACTCATCACAACAACATCCTTATTGCCAAGGGAAGACAAGGGGAAAACCCACTGGGGAAATTTGAGCTCTACTTCTACCACACACAAGTATGTACAGCACCAACACTACCAGCCACAGAGAGCAATGCCTTTACAATACAGGAGTGCTCTGACTTCACCACTTCTAAATAAAAAAAGTGGAATCACTGTTATTCTTCATTAATTTCAGTTAATACCACCTCTTTCTGATAATGCCAAATTACCTTGCACAAGCTGGGACTTCACCAGAGGTTATTTTAGAAGCCCGGAGCTGTTTAGTAGATGCCTTCAATGCAAATTTTTTCCGAACCCTTATTATACTTCTGATGAGGAATAAAAAAGCAAGGAAGGCAGATAAAAGTCTTTTCTGTGGCTAATTAGTCATGGACAATATTCCAAGAACTAAGCATTCAAGCAACTGTTAGTAAAGATACCTAACAGTATTGACAGAACAGCAGTTTCTGTCTGAGGTGTAGTAGTAGCTTAGACTTAATAAAGACTCACTTTTAAAGCTTTACACCAAGCTAAACCACACAGAAGTTAGCATTTTACAGAGGACAGTAAGATGGAGAGATGAGAGAGCAGCAGTCTTAAGATGTTTCTCACACACAATGACAGTTTTAAGAACAGACATCAGAGGCACAGCAAGTGGTTTATGCTGTAACTGCCTGTCAGACCAAGTCAGCCAGTTAATGCATAACTAGAAACGGGCTTCTAGTGTTAAGACCATGTTTGCTTCGGAGGCAACTGCATGGCTGGGAAAACATCTGTCAGACTGCAGATGTGTATCTGTCAGTGTCCCATCCACACAGAGCTCTAATGAAAGGTCTGTCCTGACATGATAAGAGTCACTTCCGACATTCCATTACCAGCAGTGACATGCTGTACACATCCTGTGGCACAGCTTAATTCTTAGAAAAAATTAGAAAAATTCTTAGAAAAATTGCTGAGATGCCAACATTAAGTTTGCCAATTAAAGAAAAAAAAAATCATTTTTCCACTTACATTCAAGGTAGTTCTCCAAACGTGTGTTTTGGTTTTTTCCTAATGGCTCTAACAGCAGCTAGACAGCAACTGTACGTTTCTGACAGTCAGTCAGGTTTCCTGCTCAGTTCAAATCTTCAGACAGCAAGTATCCCAAAAGTCAATCACATACCTGCACCAAGCAGCTCAGGAGCTCAGGTTAAGAGTCCTCTACACAGTTTCACAATCACCTTGTTAGAAAAGCAAAGGTCACACTGGTTTTGGATCTTGTCTGGCAAGTCTTCCTCCTCGCTCCTCCCCTGTGGAGAGGGATCACACTGGTCTCCAGCTGCTCTGCATCCCAAATCCCTTTCGCTCTTGACTTTCCAGTTACATAATTGTGCCTAACCATAAGCTTTTGCTACAGGCAGACCGGAAAAAAACCCCTTACTGTTTCACCTACCTGCTAGTCAAGGCAAGAGTCTCACAAGTGGCTTAGAGTTCTTTAGGTCTATTCAAAAGCAACATCTACTGGCAGATGGAGATGCCTACACCCCCATCTGTGTCAGGAAAAGGAGGAGCACGAGACAGCGCCGTACGCTGCAGACGCTCAGGGCGCGGGACGCGATGCGGTCCGAGCCGCCCGCGCCGCGCTGAACTCCGCGATCCCCCGTGGCGGGGTCGGCGCGGGCCGGCCCTGCAGCACCACCGAGCCATCATCGCCGTGGGACTGCGGCGCGGACACCCCCGGGACACCGCGCCGGGCCTGCGGGGCCGGGCGGGGACCCTCCCGCGGACACAAAGAGCGGCCAGGGGCGGGGGGGGCGATCGCGGGCGGCCCCGGCTCCAGCCCCGGCCAGCCCGAGCCCCGCACGGCGCCCAGCCCAGCCCACCCCTGCGCAGCCCAGCATCGCTCGCCCCGCAAACCCCCGTCCCGCACGGCCCCCGCACACCCACCGGGCTCGCCGCGGCCGCCGCAGCTCCTTCCCCGGCCGCGCCGCCGCCTTATAGCGGGGCCCGGGCGGTGCCGAGCGGCGCCAATCGCGGCCCGGGCAGCGGCGGCGGGCGGGACCAGCCCGGTACGGCCCGCCCGGCACGGCATGGCCCGTGACAGCCGCGCCGGGCCCGCCCCGCCGGGGAGTGGCGTGGAATCGGGGCGGTTATGGAGTAATAGATTCGTGGAATCACGGAATAGTGGAATCGTCAAGGCTGGAGGAGACCTTTAGGATCACCCAGTCTCACCATCAGCGCGGCCACTGCAGCCCCTCAAACACCTCATCCCTTGGCAGATCCAGGCGCCTCCTCAGCACCCCCAGGGATGGTGCCTGCACCGCCTCCCTGGGCAACCTAATCCCATGCCTCACCACCCGAGGCGTGAAATCCTTTCTCTAATACCTAATCTGAATCTTCCCCCGTCTCAGCCTGAGGCCACTTCCTCTGGTCCTCTCCCTGACAAAAGAGAGCGGCCACCACCTCATTTCAGCCTCCTTTCAGGGAGCTGTGGAGAGCGATGATGAGCCCCCTGAGCCTCCTCTCCTCAAGACTGAACAAACCCAGCTCCCTCAGCCTCTGACAAGACATATTTTCTAGACACGTTTGCTGGTGAGTTGGGGCAGGCCAGGCTGTGGTAAAGGGCTCCCATGAAGGGCCGCATTCTGTCCTCTCAGCCCTGTGTGGGGGCGAGGTGAGGCCGTGAGGGAACAGCCACCCTGCATGGGGACCGAGGGTGCCGAACCTCGCTGACCCACCCCGGCCTCGGCCAGGTGAAACCCCTCAGCACCTCTGACACCCCACAAGAGGCCCCTTTGCGGGTCCCCAGGCCGCAGCAGGGCAAGGGTGCCATTACAGGCCATCGCAGAGCCACCCTGGTGTTTGGTAACGCACCCAGAGCCACTGTGGTGTTTGGGAACACACCAAGAGCCACCCTGGTGTTTGGCCACACTGATGGCCACCAGCCAGCCACCCTTCCCCAGGCTCTGAGCAGAGAGCAAGACCAGCCTGCCTGACTCAGGGAGGGTGTCTGTCTCAAACATGAGATCTCGTTCCCAGTATGCCCATTATGTTGTTTAGTAATTCACACCATGTTGGGGCAGTAACTACATAAATGCAGTAGGAAATTGCCCAATATAGGGTTTTGTCACCCTTCCGCTGAAGCTGGTCCGTAGCGGAGCAAAGGAGGAGTATTGCAACCTCTCTGATGTGGTATAGCTACTGGTAAAAGATCCCAACTTGTTTGAGGTTCCTCTAAAGGCTTAAGAGGTTTCTGGCAAAATGAGTTTTAAGGGAATGGACTGTGACAGAAGATCAAGTTCAGAAGTTGCCATGACTTATACAAAAACCTGTTTTACAATATAGTTGCTAGTTTATCTTATTGTGGTTTATCTCCCAGTCAGCAAACAAGCAGATGTTCAACCATCCCAGGAAAACAGGGCTCCATCACACCTAGCACTTACTTGGGAAGACAAATGCCATCACTGAACATCCCTCCTTCCTTCTCCTTCCCCAGCTTTATGCACTGAACATGAGGCCATATGGTCTGGAATACCCCTGGGATCGCTTGGGGTCAGCTGTCCTGGCTGTGACCCCTTCCTGTGCCCCCCCAGCCTCCTCACTGGTGGGGTGGGGTGAGAACCAGCAAAGGCCTGGTCCCTATGTAAGCCCTGCTCAGCAATAACAAAATCATCTCTGTATTACCAACCCTTCTTTCAGAGCAGATCCAAAATGTAGCCCCACACTAACTCCTGTGAAAAAACCTTCCTCTATTCTATCCAAAACTAGCATAATCCCACAATTTTCTATGACGTAAAATTACTTTTTGCTTCCATTAATGCAGTGTCCACCATAAGCATGTAACAAGGTGCATGGTCTCTTTCCATGCTCACTCAGTGAAAAGCTAAATACAGCCCAGTACACAGATGGGTGCCTCACCTCCTCTGCTTGCTCTCAGATCCATCCAGACATCAAACCTGGAAGCTGTACAGCCCCTTTCACACATTGGTGTGTCAGAAGACCTTGCTAAGATGACAGGTAACTCTGGATGCTCCTGAATTCTATCCAGCCAGTTTGCAGCATTAGCAGAGCAGCTGTTTCATTGTACACACTGCCCTAAGCACACCATCTTATGGTTTCATTTAATCAACAATTCCTGGTGTCATGGAATACCTGAGAGTCAAAAACATTTTAGAAAAGTCATTGTTTAATGTAAAATTAATGGTTTATTTAAGCTTTGGAACTAATAAGTGTAGTGCAACATCAGTTTCTATTGTCTTTATGCATCAACTGCCATAGAAGAGATGGCAAAGTACTACTAAACATATCCTTAACAATTCAGAATCTTTTCTGAAAGAAGTGGAAGAGCAAAGCACAGACATTAGGTTACTTTCACTGTTATAACTAATGGTCTGGATTGTCTGGCAAAGCAATATTGGCCATGGCAGCAACCTTCTGTCAAGTGACCAGATGCAGAGGTAGCCTTTGGGCCAGAACTTTACTATGATGTCTAAGCCCCATTGAGATACTTGAATCTCTACAGAGATGCCTGTTTTACTTACATAACCATGGGTGTAGTCTCCACTGTATGTAAGTGTCTCAATCCACTTCAGTGGGAAGGGTCGTGGCCTTTTGTACAAAAATCATGAATGCAATTACAACAGAGCTGACTGGTAAAAGCCATCCAGAATAGCACAGGCGTGAAGAGAAGACCAGCAATCTCTTTTGTCGTAATTTGAAAACTTTTTGCCTTTGAGAAAGTTTTAATAGTGATTTTGTAGCTCATATTTAGTAAATGGCACAGAGAACAAAGCAGGTTCATTCACATCAGTTTTTTATCTTTGTAAACGGGCTGCTTGCTCTGTGCATGTTCGTACGGAAAATTTCCAGTCTGCTGTGAAGAAAGTAGAAGGCTGTTAATCCTTCAAAATTGCTCAAAACTTCTCTTGCTTTGCTACCTTCATCTGTTCCCAGCTAGTGCTTAACAGGGGCAAGGCTCTAGTGACCTCAGATCCTCACAGCTGGGGAGCAGAAAGAACCCACTTTGCACTTTGGCAGGAGCTGGTGAGGAGCACTGGCATGTTCAGTTAAAGCAGACAAGTAATATGCTCTTCAGCTGGACTAGGGATGAAAAATTGAGTGT
Organism: Acropternis orthonyx; assembly: GCA_035583155.1. Lineage (NCBI taxonomy): Eukaryota > Metazoa > Chordata > Aves > Passeriformes > Rhinocryptidae > Acropternis > Acropternis orthonyx. Next base: position 6,581,558 of record JAWWEU010000034.1, on the reverse strand, counting down.
TTTATCTCATTTGTTTACTGTTGCTCCTTAGCCGTGCACAGGTAATGTACAACTGTGAACATGCAACGTGCTAGAACAGGAGATAGTTTTCTCTTCCTTGAAAAAGAATGACAAGTTTATCAATAAGATTCTTCCTCAATATTCATAAATATTAAATAAACACATTCGACAATTTTCTGAATTTATACTATCATTTAAAGCATACCCTTTTGCTTTGATGTTTTCATATCACAAGCACTCAACATTTCAAACCATTGCATGTGCTTCTGGACTTCACTGGGAATTATCTGCAGAAGAATTCTGGGGTCAGTTGTAGCCATTGTCATGGTCATCTGGCTCTGCTGGAAGCACTCTGATCCTAACAGAGTTTCCAGCAATGTTGATTTTGTTACTAATTATAGAGATTCTTTTGTTTCTCTTCAGGGACTATACCACTGCCAGAGAAATTCATTATCAGATTAGGATTTGCCTGTAATTTGTTTTATTAGAAATAAATTGTTTTCATTGTTGCAAGTCCACATCACACTCTCTTCTTGTCTGCTAATGTAGCTATTTTAAATGTACCTTATTTTGGAGTTTCCTTCTGTCAGTTACACCCTGTGTCCTCTAAGTACATTCTTTGTACATCCATTACCTTTAAATTTTGAACAGTTACTGCCAATATTTGTTCCTTTAATTAGGGGCATCCGTTGTGTGACTTCCGAAATGGTGGCTAGTGAAATAAAACATGTGCTTCCTCCATTCCCACCTGGAAAGACAATGACTATGCAACAGATGTATATTACACATATAATATCTGTTCAGTTTTCTGTTGTTTTGTAGCACTCCTTGGTGCAAAATGTGTTCAGTAACCATCTTTGCACTCTAGAAAGTTTAGCAGGGAAAGAGACTGGTCCTCACAGAATATTTTTCTGGAGGGTGTTTTAACTGTTCCTTAGAAATAGCTGTTCTGCAGGTCTGTAGGGGGATTGTTAAAGAGGACAAAATGCTGCTGTGTCTGCTCGAGGAGGTGTAAGTGACCAACTTCACCTTTACTTACAGGTTCCACTGGAGAGCACGTATACAGATCAGAGGGGACCAAGCTGAAACTCTCCAGCACCTTGAGCAGGTTTTGTCTTTTTTTTATTTCACCTGAAAGAAAGGAATGAGAAGAAATTATTCATCCAGCTCTGTGCATGAAGAGGAATGAAAGTATATGATGAGTTTGTACAGGTAAAAGTTTAATTTTTAAAAGTTTTGTAAAACCCACAGGGTAGTACTAAAACAAGAGTTGCTTCCTCTACCAGGACATGCTGTACATGCCCCAGAAGCTTTGCTTGCATTCTTCTGCTGTAGAACCCCACCAGTTTCCCACAGCCTTCTGCTTAAGAAAGCATCTGTTGGGTTTTGTATTTGTAATTATGAATATGACTCTATGCATAAAAAGCACTTTTAAGATTGGTGTTAGAAGGGACTCACTGTATATCTGAATAGTAGAATCAATTCACTTCAGCATTAATGCTAAAAATACCCACCATATCTATTTAAAAGAAATTCCTCCAAAGATAGTTTTTATGTGACAGCAAAATTGAATGATGAATTCTCTAATTCTGATTAGTGCTGTAAGTGGTACTTCATGATGACAGACTGTGAATCCAGGACAGGGAAAATGGATTGTTCAAAACTCATTTGAGCATAAGCTTAAATTTAGGCTTCTGAAGGCTGTAGCCCTTTTTGGCATAGAACCTAACTGGGGACAAGAGGTATTTCTGCTGGCATGCTTTGCCTTCTGTCCTGAAGGAGCAGCTTTTATATGTAACTCCACAGATGATAATTAGGTGAAAACAGTGCTATACATCATATTGACATAGAAAAGCATAATCTTTCTTTTGCTACAACACTAGGACATAGCTGCAGCTATCTCCTGTTCACTTCTACTGCTTCAAAATAGGCAAAAAGATATATTAAATGTCTTTTGCTGTGTTAAAACATCTTTGTCCCATGCTTTGGAGTCTCATTTTTTACCTGAAGGCTGATGAACAATGTACAAAGCATTTCCTTTCTGCAGCAGTTATTTTCAAAGCTCTGTGCCAGAGTTATGAAGCCTACTGAGAAAAGACATCTGATGAGAGTGCCACCATCTCAGGCTCACTCTGTGCATCTGAGTACATACAGTTTCCCATCCTTCCAGGTTATTACTTAGAATCCAACAGTTATTTTAAAATATGTCGTTTTAAACTTGACATCATACAGGTTTTAGCAACATCAGATGCTTTGTAATTATGCTGCAGGCACAGTCTGTAGCAGACATGAGAGGTGATGGTTTCCTGGATGAAAGATCTGGCAGTGGGATAAACTTTCCTTTGCAGGAACAGCCTTTGCTTGGCACTACAGGTAACTTTGTTATGCTGAAAAATAGATTCCTTGATATACCTTTGGAAAGCACATATGGTAGAATTGTTCAGCATTTCCTTCAATTTAACTTTACCACAAAGAAATATACAATAAAGCTGTTCCCTATTCCAAGACTGGAAGCAGAGCCAAAAAGTTTTTATTTTAGTTCTTCCTCTCATCCATGGAAAAAAATGCATATTTTATGTTCCTGTCTGTAGCAGCCCTTCCCTACTCTTGCTGAACCTAGCAAGCTCCTGTTTCCTTCTGCCATCGGTGGTGTAGCCCTTTTACTTTGTCCAAGCAGTCTCTTTTTCTTTTAGTTCTTTTTTTTTTTTTTAAGGACAGTCTGCAATCAGCTCCTGACTGATTTCTGAGTATGAAACTGAAGGACTGCAAAAATGGAAGATCAGATAAGCAAGAGCTTAGTGTCCTTCATAGCCTGCAGACAGTCCAGAGAATGATGTTACACCTCTTCCAGTTTTCCAGACACCATAGGCTCCACGAGGAAAATTTTATAAGTAGTATCAGAATGTATTATTAAAAAAAAAAAAAAAGAAAAATTCCTTGTCTACTTGTATTTTAAAAATAAGCAAACAACCAACAAACCTAAGCTGCCATTGCCTTTTTCCACCTTTTCACTTACATATTATAAAGAAGGCTCCAAGTTTTCTCTGATTTTTATAAATTAAAACAGGAATGAGAAAGGGAACAACAGATTCACATTCGTAAGTGAATCCAGAAGAGGGGGGCAGTACAGGGAGACCAGTGCTGAGGAGACATTTGCCTCTAAGAGTCCACAGACTCTAGACTATAGACCCCTAAATTTTATTAAGTAACTTCTTTTTCCCAGGTCTTAAAACGTCCAATTGTAAAGAAGTCCTAGTGTTTATGTATGGCTCTTGGTAGACTTTGGCCCATTTGGAGGCATGGATGGGTAAATGCCCAACCTGTACACTGGAACTGGAGCTTTCTCTCTCAAGTTTACCATTATAAGTGCATTTGATCAAATAAGCAAAAAGCGGCTTTGAACATCTACCAGATTTTTAGTCCTCTCCTTCTTTACTGCTCCTCCTAATTGAGCCATATTTCTTGTCTGGTCTTCAAGACACATATTAAATGTGTCAGCTGGGGAAACCCAAACGAAATCTCTTTATATTGCTAATTTGAATGTTCAAAACACTTTTTTTTTTTTACCTTTTCAGCACACAGAGTACAATAAGCTGTTTGATCCATATGCTTCAGGATGTACCTGAGCTACACTCACATAGAATTAGACATTCAAACTGGAGCAGTATGGTTTTGAGACTGAGTAGTCAATAGTTTAGCAACTTCTTGACAGTCTTATTAGACTTTATCACCATATAGTTCTGCTTTTTACAGCAAATGCTTCCTGAAGCAGTGTAAGAGCAGTGACACAAATCATAGTGTACCCCAGTGCATTGCATTTATCGTGACAGATTGTGTTGCAGTGAAACATCTCTCCAGATGAAGCCTGGTAGCCAAGAGAAAAAGAAATCCCTTGTCACCTCAACAGCTGTGCCAATTAGCCTGATTTGCTTTGAATTTGAGGAGCACTCATGAAAATGAATCACAGCAAACAGTTCAAGCTGGAAGTGTCAGCCACTGTGGAAAACAGAGAACATTGTATGGCTGACACCTCTAAGGAGGAGAAGTCTAATGGAAACATTTGCTAACAGCACCTCATGATTAACTGCCTGGTGTTAGCAGAGAAGCTGAGGGAGATTTAGAGACAAAATGGTTTTTTGAGTGATGTACGCAGGGAAGGCAGAAATAATCTGGGAATTTAAACCCAAACTGACAAATCAATTCAAACAGCTCCATCTAGTCTCTTGATAACTCTGGTCATTGGTTTTTTTCTGCAAAGTAAGTTTCTTCCTGGTAAGTTTTTCCTGGACATTGTTGTTTACTCCTCTGGGAGTAAACACAACTTCTCAAACCCACGACAGGAATATTGCATCAGAACTTTTAACATATTGAACTCATTAAGTAGCTATTTTATCTACTAGTTGGAAAGACTATTATATATAGTAGTCTGATTATGAGTGATCGTTTGAGTTGCAATTAAGATCTTCAGGTTAATTTCCTGAGTAGCAGCAATTACTCATTATACTAGAAGCTGAGTCATAAGATGTTCTGATGAGGTTTTTCAAAGGCCTTCATTCTCCTTTAGATTCCTGCAATTTAATCTACCTGTAACTCTCCCCTCTTCCTTTTACTTCCATTGATTCAAGTGTCAAGTAAAGACATCTTTATCTCATCTGGATTAGGTGTACTCTCCCTCTGCAAATCTGCAGATTTTATCTGAGATAACTTAGACAGATTCTGCTCTGCAGTAACTGCATTATGCTGTGTTAAAACCCTGCATTTCAGAGTATGTGCCCTTTGCTACATTTTAACTGTTGGTAATATTCTGTGATGAGTTTAGGCAGGGGTAGCAGAGAAGTTTGTGGTGGTAGATGGTGCAATGGTCACTGTGTGAGGATCACATCTCCTGAAGAAGACCACAAAGCTGCAAGGACAACTAAGTTCAGGGTGTGAATCTAGGGAGTACTACGGCCACCAACATATGCAAATCCTTAGGGAAGAGAGAGCTTAAAGACAAAGGAATTGGAGGTATTAACTTTGCATGGTGAGCAGTGCTCGCAAAGTGTGCATTGGTGCTTGACTATTTTGCAAGTAAAATTTCACATCCTTATTTCATCAGCTAAGATGCTTATTTGAGCAGTGCCAACTCCTCCCAAAGTTCAGGGAGGGCAGAGCTATGAGTGCTGTGATCCAGGCCTGTAAACCCAGGATCAGAGCACCCTCTCCCTAGTGACATAGCTGTTCTGTTTTCTCGGCTTTTCAAGAACTCTGGTGTTACAATTTTTTCTTTTGAGAAATGTGGGTTGTATATGCCAAAATTCAGTGTAAACGTGACTTGTGTGATGTTTCTGCTTGGAATAGCTCTAGTTTAGAAAGCCCTTGAGTGCAGCAGAGTTTCTGCAGTGCAGTTTACAGGGGCTGTCAGCATCAGGGGGTTTGTGGGCTCTTCGTTGGCTGCCTGACAACCGCGGCAGGGTACTGTGCTCAGAGCCACCATGTGTGCAGCCCTGTCAGATAAGGGGACTCTGCTGCAGGATTACCCACCAGGCATTAGTCACTAATGACAAGATATCTTTCTTGCAACAAAAAGGGCCCTGCAGATTCCCCAGGGTGAATGCACAAGGCTTCACAACAGCACTGTGTTTTTCTGTAAAATAAAACTTTATCCACTGCTCCTTATGGTGAGGCCCCCAGTCAGCAGTTATTCTGGAAACAGTCTTCTGGCATGAGGTACACATTTTTTAAACAGAAAAATCAATAAAATATGTAGGTGTTCAAACATGAAAGGTATTACTAAGGTGCAATTCAGAACTGTGAACAGTTATAACTATGAGCAGTTTAGTTTTATATAGTGTATGGTTTCCCTTGGAGCTTATTTCTTATCAGATGTCTGGGTAGGGATGTGACCAGAGTGATTATTTGTGTCTCGTATCTCTATTTTATGTAGTAATAGGTTATTTCTGTTTGCTGGAGTATCAGTGTGTAGCCAGAGTTTCTTTACTTGGCATTAATTCCCATCTCTGCAGACCTGTATGTTCCTGGCAGAAACTACTTTTGATCCAGTGTAGGCTGGTTGTGTTCCCTCAAATAAGTTAACTTCTTTCCTTGCAGACAATTTTGCATGTATCAGAAGGGTAAGAAAAGTGGAAACCTTGCCTGCACTATTTTAAAATCAGTGATTGTCACACTTTCAGAAGACTAACACCAAGACTGCAAAAGGTCTTTATGTGTTCTGGTAGCATACCTTTTCCTATTGTATTAGATTACTATGATCACATATGTAGTTTTAAGGATTAGAATTTTTTCTTCTTCTTTCCTCCAAATCTGTGCTTTCACTTAAGCAAAACCAAATCTACATTTGTATTCTGACTACATAATGTACAGTCTAATAAAAATAAACACCACCACCTGTCACTGTCTACATAGCAGCAGCCAGTGACAGAAACTGAAGCCCACACTCAGATGTGAACTGAATTACTGTACTGAGCAGGAAAATCCATGACGGGAAGTCATGAGAGGGTCTTCCAGTGAAAACCACATTGAAGGTTAACCAGTACAGACCTGTTTTTTCTCCTTTTTTTTTCCCCCTTCTTTTTCCCTTTCCTTAGCGAGAATCTTTACTATGACTTTATGAGGCTCGTGATGGTGCTCATACAAACAGTAGAAACGTTTCAAAGCTTGTTTGATTGAACAGTAGTAGGTTTTTTACTCAGTTTTGCATCTTCTAGGTCACTGCTTGTAGCCTGGTTTTGTTCAGGTAAAGATAATGTGACATGATGCTTCTTCAGCTGGCATGTGCAGTGCTCTGCAAATCCAAACTGCAAACAAACCTTGGAGATATATTTGAGTAAAGGTACAGCAAAGAGATTCCTTAGAAGCATGGAAGTGTCAACTTTAAACACAGCCATTCTGGACTGGTGTACATACAAACTTCTGAGCAATTCACCTGTTTAAAGATTTCAAGACATGAGAAGTAAAGAAGGCAGACACAGTTGCATCACAGTTAGTTGCTCCCCTAAGTGCTGTCACTTCTGTTTCATAGTCTAAGGCAGGAGGGAAGCAAAATGAGTATCATAGATTGTATGATTATACACGATTACAGCTTACAAAGATATAAAATAGATGCCACACAGTTCCAGTGATAATTATCACTTCTTTATATTTCTTTATAGCACCTTCATCAAATGGTGCAGTTGAGGGGGGTTTGTTAAAAATAAGCTCTTTTGGACAAGAAGGCTTGATCCTATTCTGTTGCACTCTTTTCAGGGCAGATTAAACATACTCATGTTCTAAATGGGGAATTTTTTCGCCCTCTTTAATTTCCAAGTAAGTTCTGAAGCGACTTAGTCATGCCAATGAACCTTAGCCATTTTCATTCTTTGTTGATGTCACATCTTCCCCTCCTCCCAGTATTTGCTTCACCCTTTCCTTTCAATATACAGAGAAGAGCCTATTTAAAAAGAAGGGAAAGAGCTGTAATTAGGACACCAAATTACTAGATAGACTTAATAGCAGAATTAGAGATCAAGAACTTGGCACCTTAAATCCATCTTGGCTCAGCTTTTTTGGCTGTTGTTGAATCAACTGAGGGCACAATTTTAAAATTGAATCAGCAACCCTGTTATTATAAATGGGAACTTTTGTTAGGCTCTTCAATTGATGTTCCCTCACAGAGACCCCCATTTCTTCTGGAAAATACCATATAATACCTGCATTTTCTGCTGTTGATGTGTTCCTTATGAGCAGTCAGTGTGTGAGATGGAGGAGTCACACAAACTTTACCAATGGCTGGAACCACAACTTTCCAAAGCACTGCTGGCAAAACTCTTCAAATGTTCTTCAAATGCTATTTTCTCCTCACAGCATGAAAGACTGTGCATGGCGTGACCATGTAAATATAGATGATAACCAGGCTTTTTACATAAAATAACTTAAGAGTGATTTCCAACTGCCACCTCCCATAACAGTGAGCCTGCCTCTACTGTGTGCCAAGTGTTAGAGGTGTCCAAGCTTCCATGTGAAAAACTTTAGCACTTTGCTGCTACAGGAACTTGGAATAACTCAGCTATTTGCAGCTACATTTCACCAGTGTTTGGAGTGGTGACACATCCAGGAATGAAGTGGTTTGGGAGAAGAACATATCACACACAGGACTAAATGCAATGACTGGAGTTCCCTTTGGGATCCATGAGTACTGTGGCTGGGAACTGTAAGAGTTCCCTCACTTAGCAGGTGTGTGAGCTGTGTAAATCTGTTTTCAGAACAAACCAAGTCATGTCTGCAACAGCAACGAGCTCTTGGTCATATTCATCAGGTGGAATTAAGCTACAGGATATGTGAGCAGTCTTTATGACCCTTCCCATACATTTTAAGTCTCCTATAATCTGGTGCAGTGACTGTAACAGCAAGCACTTTGTTCTGATTTCCATAGAAGAAGCCTCCAGTATCCATATTAGGGGTTCTGGGTTGATTCCTGCTGACCTCTCCATAGGCAGGCTGCATTATATATGGAATGATTCACAGTATTTCAGCTTTACTGAATGTTCTAGGTCTTAAATTTCTACCTAAAAATAGACTGCAGCAGCACAATTTGTGGGGATACATCAAAATCACTTGTAGACACAGATTAGCAGAACACTCCCCCTGTCTTTTTTTAAAGTGTGCTAAACTTAGAGCAGTTTTAGCTAATTGACAACTTGGCTTTTCAACAAGAGTTCAAGAAAATGTTAATCCCACTATCTTGTTCTAATGGATTGTTAATCTGTGTAGCCTAGACAGAGGAGATTATTACAGGATCTCTAAAGTGATTTTTCTGGGAAATGGGGCTGTAACTCCATGATATTATTTGCTATAGAAAGTGTTTAAATGCATAATGAGTAGCTCTTCATATTTATATACCATGTGGTAGTTTTTCCAGACTTCCACTTTGCTAAATTAAGCAAATTAGATAAGACTTCTACCCCTGATTAAACATGAAGAGGTTCAAAAGCAGTAACTTAAACAATGATAAATACATGCATTTTTTGTTCAGAATAAGAATGAGACTGATTCCATTGTTGTTAATCTGATGTATGAAGAGTGGATTATTACTATGTGGGAAGGAAGTCAGACTTTTCTACCCTTACAAATTAGACTTCCCAATTGCATAAATAATTCTTTGTGTGTATGTTATTAATAAATAGATAAACACTATTTTCTAGTGCTTCCATTAGATAGGTCACACACCAGCCAGGTTTCAGTTTACTAGCTTCATTAAAAAGCCCTCATTCCAACAGAGGCTTCAAAGATGGATTTACTGACTCGAGACTCAGAGTCAGGTGATGGTATACAACACTCAGTAAAGTAATATTGCACACATGCATGGGAATGAAATGGTCATCTATATGATCCTACAGAACAAACCCTCATCATTTTTGGAGCTGCTGAGCTCTCTCAGCTCCCCAGGCAGCCCCTGAGATCTCTGGGTGCTCAAATCTTCTAGAAATCCACCCCACTGCAATATAACTCTAAACCACAACACACCCCTGTTCTGCATGACATCAGACACAAGATTCCAGTTGACTTCACTTAGAAGAATACACATAAAGTTGTCCCAGCCCCTTTTTACCTCTTGAAAACAAGCTATTTTTCTTTTTTTCTGACACAGAGCATACAAGTAACACTGAAGTCTCTCATATGCTCCTAAGAGTGAAAGAGAAGATTAAATTTATGGAAAGTAATTGGCTCTGTAGGAAATGCATGCCTTGATTCCTGCAACATGACAGGCCTGAGTGCTTGCAGAATTAGGAAAGCAAACACTAACATACACAGGAAGGAAATTCAAAATTAAGATCAGTATTTTGTGGGGGGGAGGGAAATATTATTATTTTCTTTTTGCCACAGTCGCTCAAAAAAAATGGAAACACAAATTTGTTATTTCTAAAATATGCAATAGGACTCAAAGTGAATAGTGTCAGATTATTGTCACAGCGAATTAACTTGTGTGCTGCTGTGCCAAGAGATATGGTGGATTGCTGACATCAGATGAAGAAACATGGTAAAAACATAGCACTTATGTGCTGGATGAAAAATTATTAATTTACAACTCTGCAGCTTTGAAGGTCTTGACTCTCTTTGAACTGTCAGCTTTCAAAACGCTTTCCAAGCGCCTCTTTTATTCAGGCTTCCCTCTCTGCACTGAGCAGAGTGTAGAAGTGCTTTGACTTTTCTCTGAAACACGCACCTGATGGAATGTGGGAGGACAAAAGAGAAGTAGAACTGTTCTAAAGGGTCTGTTCCACCTAGAAAATGCCAAAAGGTCACTTCAGACAGCTCTGCAACTTTTTCATCCTGACAAGCCCAAGAAGAAAAGCCAAATCAGGAGCCTTAAATTGAAACTTTTCTCTTTATCCTTCTCTTCATGTAAATAATTCTTTCTTTTCACTAGTCTGAAGTTGCCTGCATGGCTAGTCCAAATTAAGTGTATATTTCTTAAACACCTTATTTTAAAATAACCTATTCCAGGTAGTGGAACAATGCAGAGAGACTCTCTTTCATGTGATGACAAGCAAAATTATTTTTTCTCACCATTTCATTCTACTACATAACAAAAGGACAGAGTTTAGAAGATTTGTAATGTTTGGACTTGGTTTTAGGCTGAATGTATTTTCAGATGAAAGCAGCAGAACAATCGGGCAGTTTCTAATGTCAGTTCAAATGCTCTTTATTTCTGTGCAGTTTCCCAGGCAGCGAAGCAGCAGGGACAGCACTGCTCAGCCTGTGGTGCCCCAGGGACAGGAGCTGTGCAGTCAGCTGGCTTGCAGGAGGCACAGCGATAGCCCAGAGCCCCACACCTCCAGCAGAATACATGTACCTGGCATCACAGCAGGATAATGGAAATCCAAAAAACAGTTTATGTTAATTCTGGTGACATGTCAGAGAGACGGATTTTCATTCATTTACAGATTCGGTGCTCCAGGTATCAAAATTCCTGCCTGTTTGATTCCAGGATTAAAAAAAAATCATTGCAACAAATATTTTAAACCTTGTACTATAAAGGTAGAGAAAGGAACATTGGGTGAGAAGTTTGAAATGGGAAGTATAAAGTGAGGCTTTCATTTTAGCAACATCCTTCTCAATGATTTCACGATATCCCATTTTAAAAATGTGTTCTTTTAGCTAGGAAAAAAAAAAGCTTTATAGGTTTTTAGAAAACATTTGCTAGATTTTCCCTTTCCACTTGTTTTTTATGTCTGTTCCATTCTAATTTGATATTACTTTCATTCCTCTTTTCCATGGCTTGTTTTTGGCTCTCTGTATAAGCGATACTGTTTCAATGCCATCTTGAAGACTTCTGCTTTTCTAACTCACCTGTGAACTAATGTGGAATTGGGTTAAAATAACATTTGTGCTATATTCATAAGTAATACCAAGAAAAGGAGACTGTAATTCCTGGGTCTGACGTATATTTTTATAGGTAGGTGAGTTATAAAAGTTCCAAAATAGGAGGCTATTAGAATAGAAATGCTGACACAGATGTTACTGGAATGACCTGACTGTGAGGAACTGAACTTAAAGTTCTTCAAAAATAATGAGGAGTTTAAGTATTGCTACAGTAACCCAATATCGGTATTTCATTTCAAATGTTAGAAGTCGAGCAGCTGGATTTACTTGATTTTCTGTGTAGTGAGTTCTGCTCAGTCTCTTAACCCCAATGACCCAGGGCTGCCCTGGGCAGCAGAGGGGCACCAGGAGGAGACTACATAGCATTTAATTCAGTACATAAGCTACTGCTTCTTCAATTAAAAGAAGCAGTTATATTATCTATGAACTGAAGAAATACACATGCAAGAATGGAAAAATTGCTATCTGCCATCTTCTCTAAAGAGAGAAGGCACCCACCAACCTATTCCTGCATATTTCTACAGCTGGTACTCTTTGAGGATGGCATGGCAGCCCTAACCATTCATCTCTGTATTTTGGCACTAATCAAACTGATATCTTTTTATCCCAAGGTTGTGCAGAAGCTGGTTGTACAGCTTCATAATTTCAAATTAGAATTACATGCAAATAGGCTACTTATTTTGAGGAAATACCAAGATCTTCATCTTATACTCTTATTACCTGCACTGGTAACTGCATAGAGTAGTGGATGGTACTAGGTTAAAAGTAGTAGTTGTCTCATGATGTTTCCAGAAACCTTTAAGGTGTTTTTTCTGTGCTGGATCAACAGTGTGCAGTGAGCCAGATGATCTCATCCCCCAGCAGCTGTAGTCCAGTGTCTGATTCTGGGCTTGCAAGAAACTGCCCAAATTCAGTTAATATCAAAGAAATTGAGAGCAGCAGGAGGATTTTCATACTCAGGGCACCCTTTTTGAAGAAGGGCCTAAAATATTGCTGCTGGGAGAAAGGGAGATACACTGACAATTCCTAAGGAAGGATTAGCATTCCCTTTCCTCTATCTGTGAGGCAGCTTCAGCTGACTTGCCCTTTTATTCTTTAGTATTTGCTTTTGCATTTTCATTGATGTTGAGCCCTCAGTGGGCAGAGACAGCAATTAAATTCTTCCCAAGGCTCTGAAGTGGGATATGGCAGTTGAAGGAGGATAATTCGGTGAATGACTGTGCAATTCAACCAGACAGGGGGCTGTGTGGATGTACTGTGGCAGCACTGTATGATACCCCAGAGTATCTCCACAATAAACAGAGCTGGCTCTTGCAGCCCTTTACTGGTGATGCAGATGTCCTGGTGGTTTTGATGGCTGTCCAATTTTAATTAGTATTCACAGAAAAATTAACTATGCCAAAATTATTAAGCTCACTAATGTAATGTAAGCTGCAAGAGTTTCAAATATCTAGGCTGACAATCAACAGAAGGATTGTTCAATGAGAGGCATTTGCATCCTTCATAGATTTTAATACTATGTTGAAACCTTTTTTCCTTTTCTTAAAAAAAGCTAGTTGTTATGGAAAAATGAGTACTTGCTAGCACAGGATGTGAAAACTAACCATTTTTAAAAGAGAAGACCAAACCTCTTAATGTTTAAATTCAACTGACTGTGACTGTGTTTATTAACCAGGATGATATACATTTTTCCCTGCAGGCTGCTGACAAGCAATCCTGCTGACCCCTCTGGGTGGGCTATACGTGCTTTGTGGGAGATGCCCATTGCACTGCTGCCTTCCTTTTTGGCCAGTGTGAGCTTTGGAACCTCACCACTGTTTCTAGTGATGGTTAAACCTCCTGTCTCACTTGAGGCTGATTTCTAGTGCACTCCACTGTGCAGGAGCTCTCCACCAGCAGCAGTGTGCAGGGGAAACAGCCTAAGGAGAGCTTTGTGAGGTGAAATCTCGGTGGGTTTGTGTTGTGTGCTGGAATTCTGAATAATGTGACAGCACTTCATACAGATGGGCAAGAATGGGGCATTTCAACTCCTGCTTCTTCAGTGCAAAGGTTACAGTTGAAAAATGGAACCTGTGTCCAAAAGGAAATAGTTGGGATAAAGCTGGGTCATGTTCATTGTTTCCAAGTGCTAATGAGAACTAACAGTGTCATCTCTGTAGGCAGAGAAAGTGCTTTTCTCACTCCTTCCTCTAACTCCTGCTCTGCTTTGCCCAAACCCTTCCCTTCCACATCTTCCTGCTTTGATCTCTAATACCCCTCTAAGAACCTATTAATGAGAAAATTTCTTTATATTCTTGTTGCCCTGCCACACAAATATCTGCAATTGCCACCTTCTAATAATTTTGTGGTACTCAGGCATTCTGTTTGTGAAAGGCAAGAAATATTTCCTTGAAAATCACTGGCTGATCTGTGTGGTATGTTCTTGAGTTTTGAATATCTTCCAGGCTGGAGATTGCACAGCCTCAGTTTGCAATATGTTCCAGTGTTTTCCCCTTGCTGTGAAGAAATTTTCCTTGCTGCAACTTGCGACTGTTGATTCTTGTACATCTGTTGTTTTCAGCTGCTCTCACAGTTGCATGAAATGTTTTACCTCAGTAGCATGTTGGAGCTCCATACATAGCTCTGTGCAAGCAAGCAACCTATCTCCAGTTACTATATCCACTGAAAACCCTTAAAATTTGATTAATCTTACTTACTATGATCCTTCAGTAGAATGCAAAACAGCAGGGAATAATGGACTCGATAAGGTTTCCAGAAGTCTGATAATTCATTCAAAGAGTGGGTATTGCAGTTATTATTTTGACAGATGTTTCCTTGTTTTGTCCTAGACTAACCATTTGATTGCTGATTCTCAAGTTAATAGTGGGCTGACAACCTCAAGGGAGAAAGAGAGAATCATACTTTCTTTTCCTTTGACAGGAAATAAGTCAAGGTTGAAATACTGGCAGTTCAGTATAGCACATGTTCTGGCTAAGTATTGCTGCTTATTACTGCTTCTCCTCTGCATGCATCTGTAAAAGGGCCCAGCAGCCACGTGTGTACAAACACTGTTCTCAATAACCCTGCAGTGATTACTAAGCATTTTACTGTTTTGGCTCCCTCTTTGGAAGTGAAATACACATTTATGTGATAATTTTCAGGTTCGAACAAGAGTTTGAACCTTCAGCTGTCTCTAGACTCAGTTGTAAAGGCAGAAGGAGAAATTGGTTTGAGATTCTGTTCAAAAGCAGGTCTTGTCTAATCTAATATTAACTTCTTCTGTAAGAAGAGGAAATAACAGGGTTATTCTGTCCTGCTAAATAGTGTATGAAAAATGGCACATATGGCTGTATTCATTATACTCTTTCCCAATAGTTTGAGGTTTACTATTTTTCTTACCTTAGGGAAAGATCCTACAAATGGGAAAAGTAATGAGAAAACAGTCATAGTGTTATGAAGGCTGCAGAAGCTCTAAGTGGCATGAAGTGGATTTTATTCTTCTGTTTGCACTTGACAATCACTTCAGATGGTCTTATTACAGTGCAAATTTTTGCTTCATAGTTATCACTAGATTATGTCCTTAAAGCTTTAATTTTATATATGAGTGTTGGAACTGGTTGAATTGTTTCATCAAAGAAACAATGTTGAGAAAAAATATTGAGTTCTGAATTAAGAAAGCAGATGTTGTTTAGATGGGAAAAAAAGATTATTTGTAAAAACAGATAATGTCTATCAGGAAACTGTGTCTGAAAATGAACAAGTCTTTGTTTTGAGGAGAAAAAGAATATGAGTGTTCCCAGCTGGTACACACTCCCCAGCCAATAGTACCAGTGCCTTGATTTGCCACTGGCTTCAGAAGGTTTGGCACATGAATCTTGGGTGCTGTACAGAAAAATTCCTGGCTGCCCCCAGCTTCTTCTTGAAGGCAGGACACAGCAGAGGATGATGAGAAAAGAATGATCAACATAAAAGACAGTGACCTTTATGCAACAGCAGCAACTATAGAGATCGATTGCCTGTTTTTTAAAGACACATTGTAGAATTTTAAGTAAATGTTTGACAATATTCCATTGCAGAATTTTGTATGGATCCTTCCTGTTCGTGATAAACAAAAGGAAGGAAAAACCAGGCTGCAGAGGTGAACACTGAAACTTGCTGAACAACTCAATATGAACAATAGATCAGTGGTAGAAGCATATTGAGTATATGACTTGAAAAGAAGGTAGGGCTAGATTAGGAAAGGTTTTGGGCAATGAAGATCCAGTGGAGGTAGGAGAATCACAGAAGGATCTTTCAAGCAGGTTTTGACTGAATAGTTTAAAAACTACCAGAGTAAAAAGTGTTGTTGAGGGAAGTCAGTAGCATGATGAGGCTGAAGTGGCAGTTTTAATTATACCCCTAAAATATTAAGGGAAAAACAAAAGTAAAGAAAAATTCAGTAAATAAACTAGAAAAAGTCCAGAATGTATTAAGACCACTGTGCATGGGAGGTTTTTACAGTGCTAGTGCAAAGGTCAGGCAAAGAAAGTGGGAGAAATGAAAACATACAGACCAAGGTGGTTTCAGTGTCCTGGGTTTATCAGGAGGAACTGAACAGTGAGATAACTGCACATCAGTATCACTTAGAGAAACCATGGAAGGTCCTACAGCAACAAAATAACTGCAATGTAAAGTGAAATTGATTGCTCAGAAAAAAATCAATGTGCAGAAGAAGCACTGAGTTGTGAGAGTGAAAAATCTACCCATTCCTCTGGACCTCATTAATCAACTTCATTCTTTTACTGATACCATAAAATATTGGTCTGTTTCCTCTGGGGCTGTAACAGTGCTTGCTGGAGGGAATAAAGGCGGCACCTGGGCTGGAATGTACAAGCACTTGTGGTGCTGTATAAGGGACTACTGAGGAAAACTTGTTTACCAGCATTTCATCTACCTTTCCATTATGTTTTTTTTGCCCCAGGAGGTAAGTCCATTGAAGTCTGACCTTTCTTCTCAGTGGCTAGTTACAGCCAGTTCCACTGCAGGACTGGGAATGCCCTGGTGATTTTCTGCTGAATAATACCTGGAGATCTGATTAACAGGTACCAAAATTAGCTACTTTTAACAACAAACAAATAGTGACCAATACTAAAGCATTCACTGCCAACAACTGCAATATTCTCTTTGAAGACAGAAGAATTTCCTCAGGATTTGATATTTATTAATATGACATTTCTTTTTGCCGAGCCAACTGGATTCAGTTTGTTGTGATCAAAACTCTCTGGGTAAAAAGAGAATGAAAAATGAAGAAAAGCAAGCAAACACTTTTCCAGAAAACTGCTCTGTGTATCTCATTTGTTTAATGTATCCTTCAAAAATGCTTATATGCTTTTTTGATTCCCCTCTGTAGAGGGTCTTTATTTCCTTCCATAAGGCTTTGGCTTTGGTCTCCTCCTGAAAGGCTTTGATCTCTGCATCAAAATCCTTCTTGGCTTTGCAGAAGGCTTTCAGGTCCTTCTTGACGTCCCTTTCTCTTCTTCCAAAGTCCTGGAAAGCTGCTGCTTCTGGAACTTAGACGTGTTTGCCTGAAAGTTCTCACACTGTATCTTTGAGTAGTTCAAACCAGGTATTTCACTGCTTTTATTTTAATTATTATTATTTGCTCCATTCTTTGATTAGATTTTTGCTTTCTTTAATTTGGATTATAACTGTCACTCTATAAACTGGATGCATGGATGTGACAGGGTGAAGCAATGAAGTCTCACATCCGAGTGCCAGGATGCTGACTGCTTGTCCCAGTGACCCAGGGAAGGCACTGCCAGGATCTCTAACACACACACAGAGAACACAAAAGCTTGCAGCATTAGCTCTGCATTCCACGCAGGGGAACAAAGCTGTGCCCTGTTAAATTCTCAGATCAGGCTGCTCGGGTCACTCCCTGCCTGCGGCACGAATCAGGTTTTGAAACACCAGGAGTCCAACATCAGGCAGGAGTCAGGTTTTGAAAAATTTACAGCAGATGATTTTCCAAAATGACCAATGATTTGAGTACCTCCGTTTTCAGAATTGAATGTGACTTACTTGAAAGGAGCTCATCTTACAGCGTGGCATTCCTAGTCCCTGGTCACAAGCATTTGGGGATTATAGTTAAGAATATCTTGAAACTCATATGCTGACTTCATAGGTAGCATGAGGGGACATGCTTTTATGACCACATAATGTAAAATGTGAATAATCTATATTATTGTAACCTTCAAAACACTCTTACTTCTTAATGACTAGCAGATCTGAGTAAATGCTTTATATTGATCAGCTCTTTGTTATTACATTTGTTATTAAAACCCAGGGTGATTAGAGGAAAAATGGCATCCAAACAGTAGTTCAGTCCTGAGTGCAGTGGAATTATATTTGTAAAATATTCTCCCTTATAATGCATAATTTTATTTGTTTTTAAGCCAATTGCATTTCAGTTTTGTTAGACTATTTGGTGCAAGAAGGGAACTGGATTGGACTTGAAATCCAATAAATATTGAGCTGAGTTGCTCTAATGTGCTTTCTGGTTGAATTCCATCTACCCTGCACAGAGAGGGCAGGTCAAACCATACTGGCTCTACCAGTCTAGATGCTGTGTTCGATAGACCTTCATGCACTCAGTGGAGATGTTTTTAATTAAAACATTCTATAATGATTCACTGGCATCTGGAAATCAGTGCATAATCAAAGATAAACTAGTAAAATAAAATCCAAATTTCAAATGTAGTTCTGTAGTTCTACTAGTTCTTTCATCAAGAATGTATTTTAATTCCATCTTTTACATGATATAATAATGACTTTGCCTTTTTGAACAACATATCTCAAAGAATAACTATTTCCCCCTTTCCTCTCTTTTCTATATAATGTTTAATTCCAAATGTTGATATTGTATAAAGAAGTCCAGATCAATAAGAACTTGTATGAGACCTACAATTCTGTAATCTCCAGAAAAGGAGCTACTTGGTTCCTGATGCTTGGATTTACTTCTGCAGTCATATTATCCTTCAGTTGTAAAGATTTATTTTGCCTGGACCAGTTCCAAACTAAACCTTAATTTTGCAGTCTTAACAGATGCTGATATTTTCAAATAAAAAATTATTTATTTGTATTTTTAGAGGTCATCTATACCTAGGTTTAATATCTAATTTTATACATTTGGAAGGAAGACCATCTCTTGATGATAAATATCTAAAATACTGTTCTAGATCTGACAATTTATTTGCAAAGTAGAGCTCTCAGTCATTCAGGTCAGATGAGAACTGTAAATCCAATTTGAATTAATATGGTGAAAAAGCAGATCTGAAATGTTATTAAGCAGTCTTTGACTGAAACAGGCATCACTACCCTGAAACTTGATAGAGGGGAGAGGAGGGTGGGAGAAAGGAGAGGAAGGAACACCATGGAATCTGCTGCAGACATGTTATCCACGTGATACATGAAAAAGTCTGACTTTTCCATGTGATTCTTGCAAAATTTGGACTCAGCCAGTGTAAAAGAATTAGCTTTCCTGTGAAAGGCATTGCTTCCCAGATTAACCTTAAATACGCAGCAAACCCAAAAGAAATCACAATATAGGTGTGGAAGAATAAAAGATTTCATTTTCTTCATTTATCTACAGAACATTTTTAAGCCTGCTGTGTGTCACTTTTGCCTTTCAAGGACTACAATAATAAAGCTATTTTTATTCTCTTCCCTCTCCTCATCTGCTGCCTAAAATATCCCAGCCAGAGGAATGGATTTGCATTTTCTGCTCCACAGAACTTGATAAGAAAGTGTTCAGTCTGCAGAAGGTGCCCAGAACTTGCCTGGCCCTGCTTCACACAGGAGTCAGAAGTTTAGCACCAGAGGATCACACAGTAGAATCAATATATTTGTTCTATTTTTGCCATGCTACAAAGAAGTCCAGAGTCTTTTAAACCAAGGAGAAAGTTTGCACTGTATTTTTGGTGCTATCACTGTGTAGTTTCCTTTCTGTGGAGAGTAACATCAGCCCTGCTCTTCGCTTTCAGTCAGTGCCTAAAGGGACAGTATCTTCATCTGTTCCTTTCTATTTGTGGCATGACCAAGGATAGCACTTAAAAACAACTTGCCAGATTGTTTCTAAAGGTCAAAAAAGACCTGTTCAGCTTGTTGAAGTTTCATTTATGAGGTCTAACTTCTTGAGATGTGGAAGGAAAATTAAAGTCAAGTCCACTGAATTATATCTAGGACAAAGGCACCTTTTTTGGTACATTTTCAGGACTTTTTTTCCTTAACAAAGTACCTTTTCATTTAAATGAGGTCTTCATTTTTAAATGGTGTGCATTGACCCATCATCATATGTATTGCTTTTAAGAAGTTAACTTCACAGACCATGACACGTGTGATGGTGCTTCTGGTGCAAATGCTGCCCAGATGGACTTTGGGATATGCAGGACGGGCCTCTGCTTTGAATGCCTATGCAAAACTGTATGAAGTGTTTGGAGGCTCTCTGGGGACATGGCGTTATTCAGTGTGCCTGAAGCACAGATAAATGCACATTGAGTTTGAAGAGCCTTATCTCCAATCTAACTGTCCAAGATCAGTGTGAAGTCATGCTGGACTTCAGAAAAAACTTTTATAATTGATGAGTAGATGTCAAAAGTGCTGATGCACTATGGTATCAATGGTACGCACATTTGACATTTGAAACACTTTTGCATCCAAACCCTCATAGCCAGGATATTGTTCACAAGGTATAAATATGAACCATCTTGAAACAGCTGTATTGATATAGATTTACTCCTCAGCTAATATGAAGAACCACAGCTCATTTAATGCAAGAGAGAAAAAGTAATTGTTAGCTCTTTATGGCTCCCAAGTGGCAGCTCGTTTCAGCTGATACAAAGCAGATAGTGATATCCAACAAACGATGGGCAAAGGATATGAAAGTATGTTCCCCTTTTGAAGAGGATAGCATTCCCACTAACAGCCTTAAATAACTAACTCTTTGGCATTGCTTTGCTGCAGTGCGTGAACCTTGGCAGGAATGCAGCAGATCAAATCCTGTTGAACGACTCTGTGTTAGACTTTCCACTACAACACTGAGTATGTAATTACAAGTAATAGCTCTGCTGCTGAGTGTTTGAATCTTCTTCATATAAAGTGCATGTGCGCACATTCTCTTGGGATAATTGCATATAACATTGTAAAAGTCCAGCTGCTTGAAGGATATTCTTCCATTTTCTGGGTCTGTCCTCCATCTCCACCAAAAACTGAGCTTAACTCTGGTACAACCATGTTATGCAGCATCTTTATACAGCCAGTGCCAATTTGGCCATCTTGCACTGTGGAGAATATATTTCACTTGCTTATTTTCATCCACTACTCTGTGCTGAAAAATGTAAAACCAGAAAAAAGAACCCATTAGCATTTGCTTTTAAATAAAATTCTTATGCTTCCTTTGTGTATTGAAACCTGTGTTTCAGACTCGGTAAAATGATTGTCTTTCTTCCTAAATATCCTGAACTGATTGCAACAGTTCTTAATTTAAACTGTAATTGCTTTTCCCTGTCCCTTTTTAATGTTCTTGTTCCACCTGTAGAGAGATTTCCTGTACTCAATGAGTCATAAAACAACTATTGCCAAAATCTGATTGTTAAAGACACCCAGTGAAAAGCACTGTGTCCATCTCCAGTGTGTGAGTATCCCCAGTGCCCCATTAACTCAGGCTGCTGTGCATGTGCTGCACTCTCACTGACTGCCTGAGGCAGTGGCAGAATTCTTTATTTGACCAGAAGACTGCTTATTTTTCATTCTCTGCCCTGCATTTTTTTGCTGTCTGGCACTAGCCCCAATGGCACAAGCAGCATATCATCACAATTTCTGAAACCCAAGTTCTCATGTTAGTTCTTTGCACTTTTAAAATATTCTGCCTCCTGAGTTTGTCACCTCTTCCTGTATTTGCATCAACATTCTGGAGTTACTGCACAGACTATAGGGCCCATAGGTAACTTCATGCTTTATGCAGGACAAAGCTGCATCTTGTGTTGGCAAGTCTGATGCTGGCTGTAGCTGTTTGGGTTGATTCTCAAGAGAAGGAATCCTGAGTAGTTTTGTGGCAATGAAGTAATTTCTAAAGCATGAGAAACTATCAACAGGTGTAGTGTAATAATATCTGTCCTCACAAGATTTTGTTAATCTCTTTAAGGTTGCATTAGCATTCTGTTCTACGTATTTTGGTAGTTTTCACTGTGTGAGGACTTTCACCTGCCAGTTACTGAAAGTACTTTGTCAGAGTAAAAGTGAATTAAAGAGGAGGGAGAGAAAGCTCTGTCAACTTCCCCTGTACTTAAGAAGCTTCTAAATGCCAAGAAATTTAAAAAAAACCAACTGCACAAACATAAAGGTAGGATAATATCTATGTCAAACAGCAAAGTGCAGGGAATATAAGTTCTTCATTAGTTTTCTGGAAGCATTTTGATGAAATTCTGAGGCAGGCTGTCTCTAATACCAGCTCTCTGCTAATACTCTTGCCATTACAGCATCATGCTGAAGACCTGAGCAGTCATGCAGGAGCTTATCAGGCAGAGCCAGCCAGGAGCTGCAAGACCCGATTTCCCAGCCTTTCTCTTCAATAGGTAGCAAAGACTGCGGCCTAATTTAGGGCACATTGCCATTGAACTAAACTGCTGGTTTAGTATTGATTTCAGTGGAGCAAAACAAGGCCCTTGCGGTTCTAACTGTAGCTACAATATATGGAAGCTGAATAGATACAGCTGAGGCGAAAATTAATTCCAGTATTTGGAGAGAGGGAGAAAGTTGTACATTTGCAATTATGAGGAACCAAAAATATTTTGAATTAGTCACAGGACTTAATAGCACAATTTAAGACTGTAGCATAAATAAACTCTGTTCAGAAATTTGTGTGCAAGACAGCATCAAATAGACTGAGCTAACAATCCTCTGGAAATATTAACATTCTCACTGGTTTCAAAGGATTGGTCACGTGCAATTATGTGTTTGTGATAAACCACTACTGAAGGTTGAACTGGAAAACATAAGGTAGAAGATTATTTTATTGCTAACATAGGACTAATTTTATAGCCAAAGCTGAACATAGATTTTCTGTAAGTGCCTTGAGTATCACCAGTTCAGTAAGAAAGGTATAAAGAAATTTTGCCTTTTGAGTAAACCCTCAGCAGCATTTCATGACTGATTTCTGCTTTTGTCCTACATTTTAAAGCACAAGGTGTAAGAAATACTTCTGAGTTTAAATATACTCTTACGAGAAGAGAGCTGTGTTTGTTCTATTCGCAATTCATGTGTAAGGTGAAAACTTGTGCTACAGTTTTGTGGAGTTCCAAACAAATGATTTGAAAAAACTATTTCCAACATCGTGACTTTTTGCACAGAACTGATGTTTATTTATTTACTTTTATGAATTTGTACATATTCAAAACTTCTGAAATACTGAAATAACCCCAAGCTATTTCTCCAGTTTTTCAATCACAATCTCTACGTTTAGGCACTAGTGCTAAATTGAGCATCCTGTGGTGGTACTTCAGTCGTTTAAATGGTTGCACACAGATGGTCAGCGTGCTGCAATTGCTTTGAAATTCACTTCCCATAAACGTTTTTGCCACTAAATCGTGTTCTTGGTCTTGCATCAGTATTCACAGGGCATCCAACCTCCCTATAGCCTGTGAGATAGAACTCCAGCTGAATAGTCACAAAATGATTTAAAAATAATTATTTAAGCAGACCATTGTATGACGGAGCACAAAGTAGGATCAGATCAAGAACTGAATGTGCAGTTCCCCAGTGTCCTGAAAGCCCTTACCAGCAGCAATTAGAAACTCTGGCAGCAGCAAATGGCAAATGTGATTAACCTTAAATGGAAACAATTTTATTAAACTGAAGATCTGATTAGCAGCTGAACTGCGCAATGCAGATTTTCCAGCAGGAGCTACAATACTACCACAGCCTGTAATTTAATGCTGATATGAGTTAATTTGTTTCTCTCTGTAAATGATGTGGTAAAGAAAATTTTTCTAAACCAAAGATGTCCATCTTCAAAATAATTCCTAGTGTATTTACTGTTGCTAGTCAGTAGGCTGTGTTAGAAATTACTTAAGAGCATTAGGAAAAAAGGAAAGTGGCAGCTCATTCACACCAATGGGCTTCTCTTGATTTAGGAATTTCTGGGGTAGGTATAGCAATAGGTATTTCTGCCTCCTTTCCACAATCTGTAGTGATATTACACAATGTCCACAGTTTATTTCCAGTATTTTTCCTTCCAAATTGCCCAGCAGAATTAAAGAACAGTCCCTGTTTGAAAGCTGTACGAAATTCTGAGAACATGTGCAAAACTATTCCATAAATTCCTTGCTTGTTTGTTTTTAAGCTGTTTGTACATTCTGAATTATCCCGCCAAGGGGTGACAAACAGAGGGAGACAAAATATCTTAGCCAAGGTCTAGTACAGTCATTGCCTTTATCAGCTCAGCCTGCATATTAGTGTCCTCCAGAGAATGTGGTATCACTGAACTCATGACATGCCTGGGATCAAGCTCTTTTGTAGGAAACCCCATGGATCTAGAACCACCATGCTCCGTTTTCTGGAAGCAGTGAATGCAGGCACAGCTCACAGACATGGCAAGACCTTGGTCTATGTATAAAAACCAGTAAGACAAGATACCTCCTTCATTGGTAATTTCTAGGGATGTTATTCCTCAACTGCTCTTTCTAGGGCCGTACTTTATATAGTTGAAGGCGAGCTCTACAAAGAAGAGATTTTACCATAAAAGTGGGAGTTCAGCTAGCACAGCATACCAGTCTCTGTGTCTGTTTGTGGGTGGGTGGAAACAAAGTCCTGCTCACCATTTTATACAGGAAGTGAAATGTTTCTGCAATCCATCAACAAAATAAAAGGTGTATGCCTTTTGATACTTGAAGGCTTGTTATCACAGTGCAGTGATGCAGACCTTGACATACCCTGCACTTTTCTCGTAGGGAACCCAATTTTTGTTTTGTGTTTGGGTGACAGTTCATTTGAATGGAATTTGAGAGGGATGAATGGAGTATTGTGCCTGTGGTGTGGGGATGTCTAATCCTCACTCGTGAGTCTCTGCCATTAGAACTGCCTCTTTTGTGAGGGGAACAGTGTTCCTCTTCCACTGCCCTCCCAATTCCCTGGCCAGCAATGCAGTTCATGCAGTCCTTCTGCCGCTCCTGCCTTGTGTCTGCTGCCTCTCCACTCCCCAGCATTTTCTATGGGAAAAGAATCTCCTTCCTCATTCAGAAAGCTGGGAATGAAGCTCATTAGGATCTTGGCAGCAAGAATGAAGCCTGTCATTTAACATCAAATTTCCTTGCAGCCTAAGAGAAGATACAAATTGTCAGATGAGGAACAAAACTAGTACACTATATATGTAGTCATCTTCCCCCCCCCCAGTTTTAGCATGCTTTTTGGACATAAAGTAGAAGAGTTTAAAGCTCTCACTGATGTGTTTTTGAAAGTAATCCCATTTCTTCTAGGTCTTCACCTTTACTGTGCTGCCCTCTTTCTGCCAGAGAATTCAAAGGTGCTTAAGGAAGTTGAGTGCTACAGATAAAATGCAAGAGTTGATGAATGGCAAGTCCCTTAACAAGGGAAATAACTTATATGTATGTATTTCCCTTCAATTCCCAGTGTCTCCAGGTATTTTGGACACCACATAAAGGATGTCACCCTTCCTGCTGATTCTGGGATGAAATTCTTTGAGCCTTAAGAAATGTGCACAGCGCTCCTATCAAAATCCTGTGCACATTGTGGAGAAAGACACAATTTGCTCACTCCCCAAGTTATAATCCTGTCTTGTATGTTACTGTTGAATTCCTTTGACCTTGAATTATTCCATGTTACAGTTTTAGGCCTGTTTTACACCTCTGTGTGATATCAGCCCTACCTACTTACTCCCACTCCTTTGGTCAGACCTGCTACTATACTTCTTCGCCATCTTCTATAAAAGCACAAATTCTCTGTATATATACATACATACATACATACATACATACATATATATATATATATATATATATATCAGTTGCAGTTGGGGAAAATGCTTTGTTGGCTCCTCTGCAGTACTTTTTTTTTTTGATGAATGCTAAGAAGACTGCGATTGGGTAAGTTATTTAAGCCTTTGCTAGTGGTAGAAAGTTCTTATGATACAAGCATGCATTCCTTCCCTCAGTTGATGCAGAGCTCTGGGATGCTCTGGTTCTCGTTCTCTCACAATTCCTGCCTGTGGTGGGGGACAGGCAGCTGCTGCCCTGCATGAGCCCTGTCAGCCCAACCACACAAGGAAGGAAAATGGAAGCAAGTCTTTAAGGCATTACTTTGGTCTTGAAAGCCTTGCTGATATAAATCTGCAGTAATACCAGCAGCACTGGCACAGTTGTCAATTTACATTGATTTCATCAATTTACGTCAATTTAATCAATTTATGTCAATTTAATCAATTTACATTGATGTGATCAGCCAGAATCTGCCTCTTCATTCCCAGAATGGAGGAATGAGGAGAGAAAAGAATCCTGACACAATCTTCTGTGACCATTGCAAAGGCACTGGTACAAGGAAGGATGTACTCACTGCTCCTTTAGCCTCTGCTGCATCCTGTTCACTGAGTCTGAAATTAATAAAAAGAAAAAAAACAGAACCAAGTAAGAACCAAGAAACATGGTGAAAACTAGCAAGCTGAAGTTATATTACTGAGAAAAAGTAATAAAACTGTGGAGAAAATTGCAGAAAGCTGGCAATATACTGATGGAACTGCAAAGGAGAGGTGGTTGGCTGTGCAACACCACTACTGCAGTCAGTGGAGTCTGGAGGGGGTTGTAAATTCTCACACAGAAGCCTTTGGAGGCTTTGCTTCTTCAGAAGAATGAGTCTGTGTGGATTGGAGGTCTAATGCTTTGCATTCCTGTGTGGCAGAACCAGGATAGATGGATAGATAGATAGATAGATAGATAAAGCTTTATCCCTGCTCTTCAAGCTGCAGGTACCTCTATGTCATCTATATGTAGATTTTAATTTCCTATTAACTGCATCCATTTCTGTGATACTTTTTATCACATTCCCCTATTTTAACAGGTATCCTTCTGTCAGTTCTGTTGTACATAGGTCCCTGCACTCATGTCATCCATACTTCCAGGTCCAAAGTTTCCCTTTCACAGTAAATGGAAATACTGAATCTCTGTAAGTCAAGTGAGACAGACTCACTAGACGTGTTTAAACCAGTGTTGTAAGACAACTGGAAGATCTTTTAATGAAAAACCACTAGTAGTGATTTTACTTATTACAAGGAACAAGGTGTTTACACGTGCTCAGTTTGTAATTTTTAAGCATTTAGAATACAAGAAGGTATATGGACATCTTTAGCTTAAAAAAAATAGAATTTTGAAATAAATCACCCTGAAATTCATTTTTAAAAGTGTTTGAAGCAGCTTTTAATGTTTAGTCATGAGTATCTGTAATAGCTGAGTTGCAATGAGACAATCTGTAGTAATGAAATTAGTACCCTTGAAATGATTTCCACTGATTTAATTAGATTGGATATGACTCATTTTATTTAAACTGCAGTTTAAACTCTGTATTTTTCCTGTGTGAGCAAGGCCTCAGAATCTAAAGTACACCAGGAATGCAGTCTCACTCGGCCCAGCACATTCAACATCACTTGTTTGCAAATTGCATCTTTTTTTCTCCTAGTATGAGAAGATGCTAAATAAGAGCCAAGTCACAAGACAAGACCTGTGGCTAAGCCATCTCCATAGTTGGCAAGAATGAAAAAGGAATGTGTTCTGTGGGAGAATCAATGCACAAGTCCTCTGTCTGGCTTTGTTTCTTTGCAGACACGCTTGGGTTTTCCTCTGAAGTTTCTTAGCAGACTGTGCTCTGAGCTTAAGGCCTGGGTGTGCTCTCTTTAGGCCACTTTGCTGGAGCACAGGCTTCAAGTTGTTTCCAAACATGCCAGTTCCATTGATGCAGTAAGTTCCAACTGCAAATAGTACAACTGCTGTAGAAAAGTGCAGCTTCCATCCTTTATTGAACAAAACATGGAAATACAGAGTGTGTTAAAAGAAATCATAAATTAAAAAGCTGAGCACTTACTAAAGAATGCTTGAGTTAAGCCTGTCTTTGGGCACCTCTTTTGTGCAATTCGAGGGCCTGTATTAACAGTTCAGATGCCTTAGATGCCTGAAACTGAGTGGGATGAATAGAGGTCTAAAACAGTTTCAGCTGATTACCTGATTTGCTCTGGCTTCTGCAGCTAGTAGTGCAGAAAAAAGAACTGTAGCAAATAGTCTCCAACAAATAAGCCAATGTTTAAGGCTTATGCCAAGAAGAAGAGTCACTACCATTTTCCCTGCATGCTGGATGATTGCCTGAGGTCCAAGGGCTGGTGCTGTGTGAGCACTGCAGCAAGTTCTGCACTGTCAGGGCTGATTTCTGTGGAAGGAGAACAGAGCAGTCAGCTCTGACTGAGCAGGTGCTTGTACTGACTGGGAAGGGCAAGCTGAGATGTGCCGACCCCACTGGATTTCTGTGAGCAGAAAAATAAGTATTAGGGCTCTGTACAAGTGCCTGCACTTATCCATGAACTTTATACAAGGGAGATTGTTGTGTGAATGGGGAATGACGCTAAAAAGGCTTCAGCCCAGTTTATGAAAAGCTTGAGAAATTTCTCTAATCTAAAAAATATATTCAGCCCATAATGCAACCTCATGATTTTCTCATATGCTATGCCGCCTTGATATTTTGGGTGGAAAATGGTTTCAGGTCATAACTAAGAAGTGTACTTATACAAATAACATGATTTCTTTTTTCTTAATAATTCCTGTAAGGTTTATATTGATTTAGCTCATCTATGGTCTGGGCTATAGTGCTATCATCTGCTTTTGCTAGGGCATCACTGAAAAAGCCATGCTATTAATTTCCTACAGTCACCAAGCACTTAAAGTGGTAGCTTATTTGAAAAGGTTACTTTAGCTATTTAGGTTTGGAT
Source organism: Acropternis orthonyx (assembly GCA_035583155.1). NCBI lineage: Eukaryota > Metazoa > Chordata > Aves > Passeriformes > Rhinocryptidae > Acropternis > Acropternis orthonyx. The sequence goes on along the minus strand of JAWWEU010000034.1, from coordinate 6,553,204 downwards.
ACTGGGTTTGGAAGTGCTGCTCTTCCTTTTGCCTTCAAAAGTTTTGTTGGACTGTTTCATGGAGTACTATTATTCTCCAACTCCTGTGTTCACCAACTACCTATGAAAGCTTTCATTTTATGATTAAACATGTGGAAATGGTGAAGTATTTCCCTGTATGCAATCAGTCTATGTATGGAACATAACGGAGAGTCATAGGAGATGTATCTGCAGTGTTTTGGTTTCATATTTGAAAGTGCCAGCTGAATGCTCTGGGCATGAGAAGAGACAATTCTTCAGGGCTTTGAAGCTCTTTTAAAAAACTTTTGCCAGGTTTTCCTGGTACCAAGACAACCTATGTACCAGATGTTGCTTTTCTAGTCTAATTTATGTCCAGAACACACTTTTACCACTACTGATGCCAAGAGAGATTCCTCATGCTGTGTTGCTCTCAGTGAGGCAGGCAAAAAGGACAGCACACAATAGCTCTGCTCTAGGCTGGACTCAGCCACTCACCTTTGGATCCTGGTGCTGTCCTGGGACTTCCTAGCAGAGTTCCCTCAATCCAGTGTTCTCCCTTCTGGAAGAAAACAGTGGAGGGCCTGAAATTTAATGTACCTACTATAAGGTATTCAGAGGAAAGGTCTTTGCAACTGTTTTGCTAAATTTAAAAGACATTGTGGCTCACTAGAATTTCAAAGTCTAAAAAGGCTTTTAATACATAAAGTCTAGTTTTCACATTATTGAGGGGGTTTAAATGTTATATAAAACATTGCTAAGCAATTATGTCCTAGATACAAACTACCCTGTTCTCTGCTTACATGAACTGCAAAGCTCAGTACGTGTCTTCGTGCTGCTGGCTGCAAGGTATTATCTGGGCATGTTTGATGGGGAATTACACGCTCTAGAAAGAAAATTAATAAAGACATCCGCTTTCAACTCCTAAATTTTTCTCCTGTTTCTTTCTGTGATTAAAATTCCAATCCTAACACCTAAAATTACACAGGCCTTCAATAACTCAAGCAACTCAAGAGGGAACCTTTGTATTATCTCTTCTGTTCCTGATGAGCTGGACCAAAGTAAATAGGCTGTATAGAGCTCTGAAAAACCAGCTTGTTTCAAAGGGACCCTTTCAGCTGCAAGCCATTATGTCATCCCTTCTGAAGAGCTGCCCAGGCCTGCAGCTCTGTAAGAGCTCGGAGTGTTTGTCTGGGGTGGTTGGACAGGCTCCAGTGTTTGTCTATAGCTTGGGATGCAGGGTGAGTGCTACATGCACAGAGGAGCTGGAGGTGAGAACCAGGGATGTGTGTTCTACTTACGAAAGAATCCCAGCTGGAAGGACTCATCAGGAACACTGAAAAGGTGGCAGGGTGCTATGAAAAAAGTATTGATATCCCATCCTTTCAGAATCTAAGGTGTTTCCATGCAGCCATCCGTTGTGGAATTACAACCAAATTCTCACAGGATGGTGTGTTCTCATGACTCACAATATGTCTCCTGCAGTCATTTGTTTGAGGGCTCACCACTGGAGTGTAAAGTCCCCTATAATAAGATCTGTGATGAAAAGTTACTTCCATTACTTTTGATACATGGGCCTCATCCACTTTGTTCAATGTGGCGTGGCTTTGATAAACATCCATCTGTGTGTGAGACACAAATTTTTTCCTAAACTGCAAAATCTGCAGAGGCAAAGTTAAGTATTTTTGACCTTTAAGTTTCTTTACCCCTTCCTTATCTCTCTGAGTTAAACTTGCCTTTTTGATGAACCTCTTTGATCATCTTCGTTTTAACTAATGAATTCTCATTCATCTACTATTGTTACTTGGTATCATCCATAATAATTTTAAGGTTCAAAATACTGGCAGAATTTCTTTTTTCTTTTGGACAAAAAGCATAGTTTATGATAATGTGTATTTTTAGTATCCCTTTACAATAAAGTTTCTCCAAACTGCTCTATCTATGGATGCAGTGTCCAGGTTACCCTGTGGAATTTCTAAAGGGAAAGAAGCAGGCAGGGTTTTATACATGATTTTAGGAGAATCTGAGTAAGAGCTTAATAAACTCGGGCTGAATGTCATTAGTCAATGACTGCATGCTACCATGTGCAAACCCACTTGTGACTCTGCTATATCCCACTTCAAACTACTTATTTTATATCACTGGAGATTAATCACTGAGTTAATATTCAATTATATGTTATTCAAGAGGAAAGCAAGACTTCAAATTAGCACTGAGATTAGACGTGGTCAAGTGGCATTTTGAATTACTTAGAGGCAACTGATATTCTGTTCTATTGGTGTTCTTAAAATGCCTTCCTGTTTTACTTTTTGTTTTAAGTATTATTCCATGGTCTTAAAGCAGGTCTTGAACTTTGATGTATTTTGTGTTACTTTGTGAGAGGATTGAGGAACTGTCAGAGTAATTACTGTGCAGGAGCTGCACGGTAATGTTCTGCAAATAGGTTCTTTAACTCACAACCTGTGAAAATCCTGTGGACAGCAGGGATCCTTGGAAGAGTAAACTCCCTTCTGAACACACATTTAATGGTTTGAAGGAACAACAGCACCTTGTGGAGCTTCAGGCAGGCCCTGCCTAATGGAAATAAATGAGTGGTGCTGGGAGATGAAGCGGAACAAGGGTGTAGGGCCAGAGTGTCTCTCCCTTGGCCCCCATGGCTTTCCTGCAGCCAGCTGGGCTGTGTCCTGTGGGATGGAGCTCAGAGAAGAGCTGCTGTGGTTCCAGAGGTGGGATGGCAAAGGAGCATAAGGTGGAGGAGCAAAGATGACTGAAGGATCCGGAGCTGATGAAAGGCCTTGTCAGGGGTAGGAATAATATCTCACGGATGGTGGAAACAATGAAGTGGAAGACTTGTGTCTAATTAATAAAGGAGCTAAAGGGAAAGAAGGGTGATGGTAGTTCTGCCATCCTGATGCAGATAGAAGGAAGAAAAAGGTAACAGTTCACATAAGGGGAATAGGTTGTATCATCTGCAAGTAATCTATTTGTAAATGTTTAAAAATAAAGCAAATAAAAAGCAGCACAGGTGATACGGAAGATAAAACTGTTTTGCAACCTTGCACAGAGTTATCAATATTTATTGCCATATAGGCAAGGACTGCACACTGGCTCCTCTGTGCTGTGTGACCTTCCAGCCAGAGTAGCAAAACCTCACTGATCCTGTGTAGCTGGCAGTCAGGGACAATGCATGTTTGTGTACTGGCACTCAGGTTCCAGCCTGAGGAGGGGACAGGGGAGCCAGCATTCCAGCCACTGGAGCTGAGCAGAGTTCGCTTTTCATTGTGGAACAAGCAGGAGCAGCTTCCCAGCTGCTGAGCTTCTGGCGGCAGTGTGGTCACTTGGCTTTTGTACAGACATGGCTCCTTCTGCGACTCATCCCCTGGTCTGGCACCCCTGTAATTAAACGTTCAGCACCAGCATGTTGCAGCAGAAACATGCTCTGACACATGCCATGGAAGGTAACAAATGGTGCACTGCCTGTGTAGGAGAAATGAGCAGAATCACAGCAAACACCTCAGAAGGTGTTTCTGAGTCTGTCCTTAATAGACGGTGGCAGTTCTGTTTCATGAGAACTCAGAAGGAATATAGAGGGACTGGAGAGTAGAGGGTGCTATTTCACTTCACATAATCGTCAACCAGAATGTGTTAACATGTATCTTAACATCCTTTGTACAGCCTCTCTTTCTCTGGGAGATTTCCAACCCCTCCATTTCCCTTGTAGAGAAGACAGACATATTGTGAGAAAAGAGACCACAGATGCCTGGCTGAGTTGAGCAAGAGGGATTTACATGGGTGAAAAGTGTGCCTTTGCCATTTCTAGTGCTGTCTAAGGCTTGCCAAAGGCTACTGCAGGTCAGGTGTTCAATCTCTTTCCTGCCTCTCCAACTGTATGCAAGTTGCCTGTGGGTAAATTCTTTAAACCCGGGACAATCCTGCCTCGGATGGTGCTGTTACATTCTTGTGAAGCCTGGAGCTACCCGGAGGTCTTCCAGGAGGTTCTTTCATGCGGGGCAGCAGGGTAATCCTGCCATGGGGAGTCTCCTACACTTCCCAATTTCGCAGCACTGTAAGGATGAGAAGGTACACTGGTGCTTATGGAAATGCAGCTCTGCAGGATAAGGAAAGCAGAGAGGTTGCCCTTCTGCCTCAAGTGGCATGGTTTCTCATGCCTTCTCAAGGATCTTTCAACCCACTTCTTTTAGTGCTGGTCTCTTAATTCTCTTGTGAGCTTCAGTCATCTTCTGGGGGCTTAGCTCCTCACAGCACTCTGGCCTTTCACTTAAAAGGACAACATCTAATGCTGTCTTGCAAATAAATGCATGAAAGAGAACCTAGAAGCTGATGCTCAAGTCCTTTGGGGGATGAAGTGCTGCAGCTCTATCTTTTTGCACTATCATATCATTATCTAATTCAAATGATAAAACATGGTGTTATGATTTCAAATTGTTACCTGGGAAGCCTATTTGCATTATCCTGAAAACTCAGAGCAACTTAAAGCAGTATATCCTGCAGTTCCCAAGGAATCACTTGTATTTCCCAGTTTGCTTTTGCACAGCTGCTGAAAAAACAGAATTGCAACTGCCATGTTGTCAGTTACAGTCCTGGCAGGGTTGTTATCACCCATCCAGCTTTCCCTGGATAATTGGGAATTCAGTGCAGCTCTTGCTGAAGAAAGAGAGAGTTTTTTGAGTTGCACTGAGATTTCATAAGTACTTCTGATAACCACAGCTAAAAGCATCCAATGTGCTTGTACTGAAGCAAAGACAAGAGTTTCATTCTTTTTTTTTCCAGGTCAGTGGTCCCCAGAATAATAATGTATGGTTGAGCACACCGCCTCAATTCCAGGAGGATGATATTGCAGTTTAAATGCCTAACACTCCAGCACTACAAATTCTAGCCTCCACATGAGGCTGTTATTACCCAGTTAAAAAGGTCCAGCAGTAGCAGGTTAACATGACAGTGTGTTTATTAGTAAGTAAATTCAGTCCCTCCTACTAACACAAAACTGATCAGTGCTTCCTAAAAAAAAAGAGAAATGTTTGAAACTGTGTAATATTTCATATCTGCATCCATTTTCTACCCATAGTGTGGGGGGAAGTAAATGATACCAGGTGGATAGATTCTTCATGATCTGTGGCCAGCTGCCTCCTGCTCTATGATGTCGCTCCGTTCTGACACACTAATCCTATAGAACCCTGAAGGTAGTGGAACTCAGCTGGGTGGGCATCTCAATCTCAGTAGCCTGAATCTGGGAAATAAGTAGGAGTCTTTGCAGTAAACTGATGTCTGTTATTAAATCAGGGAAAGTTTATACTATTTTTCCCTGTGATTTTTAAACTGAGACTTGCAGCACTGCAAGCTGACTGCTCCCTTTGACTGTTTCAGTATGATGTCAGGGCTTCTAAAATAAAATCTGGTGTGGAGAGGAAAGTAATATTTCATAATATCTCTCCTGAATTTTCCTTTTTGTCTTCTATTCTTGACTCGGGCCACATCAGAGGGGTGTTGCACCAGCAGCTGCTGTCGCATGTTGTTTCCAAGAACACTGGAATCAGCCTGTCCCTTTGAGCATTTCTAGAGAGCTCAATCTGAAACCTCCTGAACTCTTGTCACTTTCAGGGATGTCTGTGAGCTGTATGTGTACAAAGTGTTTGGAGATTCTTTATGATAATCCCAAAGAATAAATCTTGTGCAATTTCTGAAATAATAATTCCAAATTATATTGAGTTCTTGGACTCAGTCTGTCAAATTAGAAAAAAATCCCAAAGTCTGAATCTGGAGCAACAATAAGACCTGGCAGACCTGCTACAGGTAGCAACAAATTTCTGATCCCAGTCTGGTGTAGAGCTCTTTCTTTGGGGAAGGCACAAAGCATAGTGGTAAGGAAACAATTCCCACTGATTCAGTTTAAAAGACACTTCATTGATTTTCATTTTTCTCCACAATAGCGAATTCATTCACATTAAATGGGACCCATTCCATTACCTCCAAGAACAACAAACAATTCAATCTGTAACAAAGGGTGAGCTAAACCCTCACTTTTTTCTATACCACTGCAAAAGATGTTCTGTGGGAACAGGCTTGAACTGGAATAAATGGAATATTTGCTTGATGCCTTGCATGCAGAATCTGTAAGTTGATTCATTACTATAATAAAAAGATATGCTGCTGTAATTTCTTAGAATGCTCATGGTAAGGCACTGAGAATAAAAATTAAATGTGCCAGCAGGAATTTAACCAATTTATCTACTTTAATTCCATTTTCTTGGGTCTATTTCACATTTGTAACCAATCTGAAAAGTATCGACAAACTGACAATTAATTACAAAATATGTTGCATTGCCATTATTCCATTACATGGGGCAATGAGATGCTGATTTCACACTGATTTATCATTGCTCTTGTAACTGACATTTCTGCCTTTCCTCTGGGTATCCAAACCCAGTGTCTGAACTAATCAGGAATGGCTGGACATTGAATGGTTTGGGCATTCTGAAACAGAGTAGGCATATTCCAACTCAGAAACAAATGAACAGGGAATGCAGTAACAGTATCATATACAGTTATAGGTCCACACATACTGATTTATAGAAGATGAAATAAAATGCCTGGTTTTCTAGACCAAATTTTCATCTAATTTTTTAAGTTCTTAGATAGGCACCACATTGATATTGTGCTGTTATGAGTAACTTCATGAAGCAGTATAACTTAAAAAGAGATGGAATAACAGATAGTTATGTGTGCCTGAGTAAAAGATTTTTCTGATAGGAGTTTCCATTGCACACTGTGGAAATCTGCCTGTGCCTGAAATGGAGTGGAGACATTACACGGACATGTAGCTCGCACTTTAGAGCTGGAATAACTAATGCAGATTGTATTTTCTAATATATGTATGTGTGATATAAGGTGTTTAGGAGGCTTGGGGGCAGGGTGAGTTTTTGGGGTTTTATTATTTTTAATGAACAATTGTGATGGGTTTGATAAACTCCAAAAAACTCAGATTAAGGCCTTAGTTTAGTTAGGCCCAAAGCCAAGTTTAGCAGGCCTCAGTCCTGTAGGCCATGAGGCTCTACGTAGATTTAGAGGGACAAGTACCACCTGACTTAAGCAACCAAAGAGGTATTCCATATCATCTGGCATCAAGTCGAGTATAAATCCAGTGCGGGAGGTGCTCCCGCCGCTCCTCTCCTTGTGGTGGCAGTGTGGGAAGGCACCCTGTCGCAGCTCCAGGAGCGATGGGCCTCGCCGCTCCCTTGCAAAGATATCCACAGCAGTTTCGGTCTCTGGGAAGTAAATACTTTTTTTGTTTGGTGTTGCTCTCTCCTTCTTTTCCTTGCTGGGTGTTCTTCCTGGGAAACGTCTTTGGGGTTTTTTTCCCTGTGGGTTTGGGTGGTGGAATCTGTGTGTTATTGAGAGGGCAACTTGGGGTGAAGTTATTGTTGGGTTTTTTTTATATTTGTACATATATGTGTTGTAACTTTCATGTAAATATATATATATATATATATATATCTCAGGTTTTTTCCAGTTTCAGGGTTTGTTTCTTCACTCCTTTTGCTGGGACCATGTGGGTTTGGGAGGGGCTTGGCATTTTGCCAAGGTCAAACCCACAACAACAATCTGTATAACTTCTACCTCCACACCTGGGTGATGTTTAAATTCATCTTTTCCCCCTCTGATTTTTCTTGAAACACTAATAAATAACAGATTGCCCCATTACATTTGCTCAGAATACAATTCCATAGTAATCATCTGCAACAGAAGAAATTCCATGTTGTGTTCTTATTGATTCACCTCATCTTGCAACTGTGGACTTGGCTTCCCCATGTAATTTGCTGGAGGTCACCTTTGTGGGCTCTGAGTAACAGCAATTAATCTTATTTTGTCAGTGGAATTACTTGCTCTGTTACAGAGCAATTCAGTAAAGGAAGTAGGAAGCTAAGATTGGATATTCTGACTACCAGTGTTTAATTCCATCAGCTGACCCCTCACAGAGCTTTCTTATTTTCAAGTACTTGGGGGGTCTCAGCTGTTCTCCCCAAGCCTGTAAGCAGACCTGATGTGTGCTTGTGAGGACTTACTAGCTGGGGTGCAAAGTAGGAGCTGGGGGAGTGATGGTTGTAAGCAATTATATTGCTTTACTCTCAGAAAGAGCCCTAACCTTGTGTCCAATGAAATTTAGCCCCACTTTTCTACAGTACCTTTAAAAAAGTGCCTTTAGTGCATATCTGTTTCTCTTATAGCACTGCTGAGCACTTTCAGAATTTCTGTAGAGCTGTTAGCCTTAAAATAAATTTCTTCTAGGTGTCATTTCTGCTTCACACCCACTACAAGCCAGTTCACAGCTCAGACCAGCCTCTTCACTGGTCCGTTGTAACTTCTGAGTGTCTGTGCTGAGGTGAGAGAAGCTCTTGTGGGCATTACTTGAAACCTTTTCCTCTCACTCTCAACAGTCATTTCTTCTCAAAGCTTCAGCTGCTGCAGGTGGAGGAGGCAGCACTGACACAGAACAACCCTCACCACAGGGGGAATTCTTTGCTCTTCTCTGTGAAATGGTCAAGAGTGGACAGCATTGTGATGGCAGCATTAGAAAGGGACCTTGTCTTGTGGGAGCAGTGCTGAACTTACCACACCTGTTGTATTTGCTGCACTTAAAATTCGGTGGGGTTCAGCCACTTCACACACATCACTGGAAATATCTCATGAGAGATGCCTCCAATCCCTTGCTCACCTCTGAGACTTCTAATAGGATTGCCTATTGTAGCAGGAATTTCTCACTCCCTTGGAAGTTTGTCTATAGCACAGAAACCAAATACATTTCAGTTTTCTGAAGAACCACCAATGACAATTAATTAGGGCAGCTTTCTTCTCACTGCTTGGAAGCAGCTGGGTAGGAAAACCTGTCCAGTGGTCTTGGTTTAGGCTAATTCCAGTTTGTAACTACAACAGTGTCTATCAGAAGGAGGGAAAAATTAATATTGTGAGACTTTATTTTTAATCTGAACAGACCTGTGAGGGCTCTAAGAATTGCATGCTTTTTTGGTTATCAGGTGTGGAGAGAGAAATTCTTCTAGACCGTTACAAATTTCATCCTCCTGTCATCTTCATTCTGAGATTTTTGGGGTTTGGTCAGTCCTTTCAGAACCCTTGTAACTTGGTTACAGCCACCTGAAATCTCAAAGAGAAAAACTGTTTCCCCTGGATGACAGACATTTTTTGTTCTCCATATGAACTGAAGCCTTTGCTTACCTCTGAGACAAGCAAATTTTTAGATCAAGAAAATAATTACAGACAGGTTTTCTACTGTACTTGCCTAGAAGGATAAGGAAATTAAAAGGACAATTACAATAAAGGGTTTTTGTCCCACAGATGTTACAAAGCACTTTGCTGTGTCAGTCCCTTCTGGACACAGTGCATGCCATCTTGTGGGCAAGTCACATTCTGTCTGAATCCTTGAGACAAACATTTAAAGACCATGGTGTGTTCTGTGCGTGATAAAATTGCTTAGTTATTTATTACTCAATGAAACAATCCTTTTTCTTGACTGTTTAGTTTTCAATTGAAGTGACTTGAGTTTGCATAGTTCCCTTACTTCTGAGGATGCTTGGTTTCTTTTGCTAGGATATGGATCACTTGCTGTAAAACTACCAAATGTAAAGTTCTTTGCAGTTTTCTTCTTAATTAAGTTTAAATCAATGATCTAGAATTATGTTCAACTGGGAACAAATCAAAAGTAATTCTGAGAAACATCCATCACTGCAGCATAATTGCTACATGCCAGCAATGAGAAGAAAATAATTTTAGCAATTCTCTTGTTTCAAGAATGAAATAAAAAATATTTTTCTTACTACAGACAGCAGCAACTTGAACAAATATTTTTACTTGACATTAAGACATCTAGACTCTCTAATGACCTATACTAGCTTGATTCTTTCTTGGTACAATGCAAGTGACAATCCTTAGGGCATTCTTTAGTGATGAAGAGTCCTTTCCAAATGCAATAAGGATTCATTTTACAAGGAAGGTTCTAAAATCCCAAATATTTGTCAAAATATGCTTGCTGAACACGATAATTTCCCTTTTGTAAAAGTCTTTTAGAGATAGCCCACTAGCTGTTCTTCTAAAATTTAAAATAAAGCAATCTTATAGTAAATGTTTCTGAATCGAAGTATGTAAAAAGTAAAGCAAATTGTTACAAAGGTGGAGTTTTGGTTGAAAATACTAACATGAAAAAGCTTCAAAGAAGTTGATTTGACTTAAAATCTAATTTGAACTCGATTTTCTGTTTAAAAAGAGACTGTAAGTTAAATCTTATTTAATTAATAAAAATTAATTGACAAGTATTGTCACTCACATGCTGATTAAAGGAACATGAAGGTTCATTGTGCCTAAAGCTCTGTCTGGCCTACAGCTTCAGGGTAGTTGTTCCTAATTGCTCCTGTGGAGACACTGGAAACGGAGCTCATTATCCAGCTTTTCCACCGTCCATGCACAGCAGAATTAGTGCCAGAAGTGGAAGCAGCTTTTGGTAATAGATTTGTCAGGCAACTCTGACGTACTGAAAGCTATCAAGGCAATAGCAAAGCTGGGTCAGATACACAAACGTGGGCAACATAAGCCAGTAAGAGAACTCATGACTCGCTAAACAAACACCTGGGGCCAAACCCAAGTGTTGCAAGTATTTGAAGATACTAAAATAGCCCAATCTAATGACAATTAATGAGGCCGTGCACAATGTGAGAATCATAAGGAACTGCGTTTGCTGAAAAGTTACTTCCGAGCTGGACTAAACTGAGCCACGAATTTGCAGAGAAGCAGTTTATTTTTAGTTACTGTAGATTCTGTTGTGGTTGTGTCACAGAACACATGATTTTGCTGCAGGGCAAAGTCGGGAGGAGCTGTGCATAAATCAAGACTTGCAGAATCTATGCATACAGCAGACCAGCCAGCTCTCACAATCGCACCTAAGGCTTTTCAGTTCTCTTATCTATGTTACTAGTCTTTGTAAGCATACCCATTTGTTTACTGATTGCTTTGCTTATCATAGAGGATTAGTCTGAACAGACAAAAGTTTCATTTCAGCTGAGGAGTGTCCTAAACAGTTGGCACCCAGTGTAACAAGCCACTCAAGGCTGCAAGCAGCTTTGGAGAAGTGCTTTCTTAATGTGTAGCAATGGATGATGAGATTGCATTTCCCCATGATTAGTCATTTGGTAAGTGGGTATTAATCCCCACATTGCTGTTGCAGTTTTAGCTCTGTAGCTATGACACTCATGCTGATTTTGTCCCCAGAAGATAAGCTTCCTGGCTTGCTGCTTCCTACAGACAACCAATATCAAGTGACAAGATACAACATGTAACATCTGAGTTTCTGAAACAGGAACTGGGCCTTCAGAGCTGAGACTGTTGACATTTAATTTGTATGTGAACTTGAGAGATTCACTGAAGTGTCTTCAATGAAGGCAGTCCTGCCAGAGACAGGGAACTGAAATGCTGAACACTATGTCAGAGTTATTCTTAAATCATTATTTAAACTAAAAGAACTAGATATTATAAACCAATACAGAATTCAATATAAAAAACTTTGCAATTACCATAACTGCTGCAAACATTACTGCTGCTAAGTTCAAATGTTTGTTGCACAAAGTGAGAGGAGCATAAGAATATAAATGCTTATTGGCATCCGGCTTTGCATATAATGTGTATGAGTGATGCTAGAAACAGACTTCAGAGAAGTGGATGTTTGAGCCCTTAACAAAAGCCTCACTGGATAACTATGAATTCTTAGTAATATGGTCTTAATCTCTATACATATTTCTGTATTTCTTGCCTATATCCCAGTTACATTGCAATAAATCCAGATGAGAGCTGTGTGAATATTATATCAGAATTATGCACAAGAGAGTACTGTATCATTCCTTACTCACTTCAGATCCACACAGTTGGATCAAAGCAGCTCATTAAAATATGTCCGGTGCTGCCTTAAGCAAAAGAACAGGAACTTTGAATGTAAGATTTAGATCAGTGATTTCAGTGCTCAGATACAAGCAGATCTGGCAGGGCTGATTGAGAGCCAAGACTGTATCACGGCTTGGCCAAGCAGCAAGCCAGGCATTAGTCTGGAGGAGGGGCAATAAGACAGGATCTTTGCACCACTTCATGCAGCAATGGCATCAGAGCAGTGGAACTTATGCTTCAGTTCTGTCTACAGAAAAAATAATCTGGCAGCTTTATTTTTAAAATCACATCCTTCCTGTACCCTGTCAAGGGAGTAAGAAGATGAATTTGAAGGGTAAGTGGCTGGAGAACCATAATTTTTCCTCTCTGTTTTCTCATAGCATTAATGGAAAAGCCATCAAATAATGGATGACTTAATCAGGACAGATCTGCTGTTATTAAATGTGGAGCTTTTCTATCATAACCATTTCTTTTTTGGTTGTTCATGCTAGAAGAACCATTGCTGACAGTGAATGGTTATTCTCCTTGTAATTCTTCACATGAAGTACCAAGTGTTCTGGGAACTGAAACATAAGTCCCTGGGAAGGGGAGAGTCTGTGACCCTTCTGCATGGAAGCAGGGAGGGACACCTCGAGGGGAAGGAGTTCCCTACCTGCCAAGGCAGTAAACAGGCAGCTGCAGCTCACCAGAGAGAAGTGCAGCAGCCAGGAAACCTCAGCTTCACCAGAGTGCCAGGCACAAGTGTCTGAGGGGCTGTTGTGAAGGGGTGGGGTGAAGACAGTGGAAGAAAATGGGAACTGAGAAAGAAGATGGTTTTATGTAAGATAACGTGTCTGAGAGCTGGCTTGAAGTCATCATTTCTCTATCATGAGAGGCTTCGGGGTTTTTCCCTATCAGTTCCATATTGGTGTGAAGCAATAGCTTTGTTTTAATATGTAATCCTAGGTGCTGAAGTTACTATAGAGCGGGTCTGGAAGCTGATGAAATGCTTAAACCCTGAGCACAACAAAGCCTTGAGGCTCAAGTGGTTCCTTTAGCTATTGCTCCTCTGCCCAACAAGCTTGGAGAAGACTATGTGGAATTTGAAATGCATTATCCTGCACCAGTAGCAGCAGCGCTTCGAGGACACCTCAGCCCTGTGAACGTGCACTTTACACTGAAGTGTGGGATCTTGTTCTCATCTTTGAGGTTTGTGGTGTGAACCTCAATGCTCGTGTCATTGCACTAACTGTTCAAATTGTGTTGAACGTCTTGTTCTGTTTGCTTAGCAACTTGAATCAGCCATTGCAACAGCGGAGAAAAAAACAAACATTCTTTCAGATTATTTGACCAAATGTATCTACCTTACTTTCTCTGTAAATCTACATGAATATGTTGATTACTGGTCTGAAACTGCATTCTGGCACAACTCTCTGTAAATATCTAATATTGCTAAAATGATCAAACTGCAGAGAAATTATTTTCTAGCTTCAACAAATCAGTATATTCAAAAAAAGACTGATTTGTATGTCTGTAAATGCTATGATTTCCAGGCAGAACAAAAATAAGGTGACATTAAGATTTACTTATTTTACACATTAAGGGCATATTACAGTAAGTAAAATATGGCTAAAGGTTGCTAACTGTACATCAACCTCTGAACTTCATTTAGTTTCTTTGGTGGAAAGTTACTGCTGTAGGATCAAAAGCTAATAAAGGCAGCATTCATTTTTGGGGCTAAACTGACATCTGCTGGTGTTCTGTAATACAATATGTGCAATTAGCGTGAAGACAAAACATACACTGTATCCTGTGTGCATTGCCATTTCCATGGTGCTGTTGGCAGCCCTGGTGAAGACTCAGGAGAGCGTAACAGTGACTCTGGCAGGTGGGGCTGCCCAGCACCTTGTGCCACCAGACTGCTGATGGAGCAGAGCTCTCGTGGTTACCTCATACTGCTTCTGAAATTGCCATGTGGCCTGTTTTTCTTGCGATTTTTTTTTTAAAAACAAGTTATGTTTATAATCTTGAGGTCATCGGGACAGGGGGAGAGATAAAAAAGATGTATCATTGTCTAGCTAGGTTTCCTCATGAATGCTTTGAGCTGGTGCTGACCGTGTCCCCACCTGGTCACCTGGCCTGCTGCAAGAACAGAACTGCTGTGGGCTCCAGTGCACAGGCAGCAGCTCAAGGGAGCTGTGCTGGGTGGGCTGGGGCAGCACCCTGTCTAAGCCAGGCAGGCCAGTGGGCTATGGCTCTGTTCCACCAGAGTCTGAAATTTGGCAGAAAATAACCCCCCTTGCATTGCAGATCAGAGGGGCTGGATGCAGCTGGGCTTGATTTCTGATTATTACCAATTTCGCACTGTAAGACTGGTTGTGTTTAATAAGAACATCCACAGTCACAGATTCACAAATAGTGCTGCTTTATTGAAGCAACAGAGATACAGATTTAGAATGGCTGTTGATAAATGCATTAGTGCTAGCCAATGGTTAATTAAGCTAAATTAGCAATTCAAGCTAAATTAACAAATTCAGCCTTTCACTATGCTAAACTTCACAGTTAATTAAGCTTAGTTTCAGCCAGGTATGCTCTGACACAGTCAGATGCACAAATCTTACCACAGTGGCACCTCTGCTTTTGGGAAGAGAGAGGAGCAAACCCACTGATTCATCTGTGAAGTGAGGTCGTGTTCTCATCCTCTGCATGGAGGATTCCAAATATCAATTCTATATTTATAGATATATGGAGGTGGGACTGTGGTCAAATATAATTATTTACCTGTTGCTGCCATCATAGATAGTGGGGGGAAGCCACTTTTTCATTTTCATATTTGTAGGAATACTTTTTTATATACGAGGGACAATGCGGGTTTCAGTTGCTTTGGTCAGGCTGAGTTGTAGGATTTGCAGTTGAATCAAAAGCAGAACAGAACTGTGACACTTCAGTATCACTTCCTCCTCCACCCAGCTGAGGCAGCACTTGATCATCACTTGACCTTCACTTGATCATCTTTGTGGCCATCAACATGCTACAACTGCCCCTCATTGTCGCAGAATCATATAATGGTGTGGGCTGGAAGGGACCCACTAGAAGGGTCTGAAGGTCATCTAGTCCAAACCCCCCTGAAACAAGCAGAGACATCTTCCACTAGACCAGCTTGCTCAGAGCCTTGATTTTTTCCGGGGATGGGACATCCACCACCTCTCTGGTCAAACTGTGACAATGTTTTACCACCCTCATTGTAAAAGCCTTCTTTTTTATATCTAGTCTAAATCAATCCTCCTTCAGTTTAAAACCATCATAACTCCTCGTGTTGCAACAGGTGCTCCTAAAAACTTTGTCTCCATCTTTCTTATACGTCTCCCTCAAGGACTAAAGGCTGCAATAAGGTCACCCCAGAGCCTTCTCTTCTTCAGGCTGAACAGTCCCAACTCTCCCAGTCTGCCTCCAGCCCTTGGAGCACCTTCATGGTCTCCTCTGGATTCACTCCAGCAGCTCCATGTCCCTCTTATATTGGGGACCACAGAGCCCTGCAGGTGGGGTCTCAGTGGAGCAGAGAGAGAGAATCTCCTCGGCCTGCACACCACACATCTCCAAGGACCACGTTTATACTTCTAATAAGGCCTATTATGTGTGGCTAAGGGGGAGTGAGGCTGAGGTCTCCACACAGAGGTGTGGGTGCTCTCTGTACTTCACTGAAACACAGGCTGTGAGCCCTGCCCTTCACCCCAGACACCATGCAGTGTTTAAGCCTCACTTAAGTCAGCTGTAAGACAAGCAAGTGGCTCAACTCAGCCTCATTGATTCTCCATAGCAAACCTGCCAATTCTCCACAAACTTGTCTCTGAAAATTGGGAATAAAACTCCTTAATACCAATGCAGTATTAAGAAGCAGGCATTACTTTATAACAGCAGCCAAAGCACAAAGGGAAACTGCCTGAGGCACACGCTTGGCTCAAGATGCTACATGTATTTCTTAGGAATATACATACCCTTCAGAAAAGCCTTACAACTTGTTACTTTAGGTGGCCACAGAGCCCCGACAATGGAATGGGCTGACTTGGGCTGTTCCCGACCTGTCAGTTCCACAGACCATTCCATAGCATTCTGTTAACTGTGATCTCTGAGGGATGTGCAGCTCACAGGTCCTGTGGTGACCCGGCCAGATGAAGACTCCCTAAATGTGGTTCCTCCTTCGCCCAGTGCCATCCCGCAAAATGACTGGGATGGCAGGAGCTGGCGAATGATGAGCTGGGTGGGAAGGAGGGTGGTTAGTGAGAGGATATACACTGTGCTGGGAAATGGGTGCCCACTGCATGCTGTATTTGGACAGTGGTAGGGCAAAAAGGACAAATATTGCTGGGGACCCCAAGGAGGAGCAGGAGCCAGCCTCTGACTAGATGCAAGAAAAAACATGTTTAGAGAGCATGGCAATTGGAGTAAGAAGGCTTTCAGTTGAAGATCATGTCTTATCTCACCCTGGGAGATGTGTTCAGTCATCGCCTCTCTCTCCTGTGCCTTCTAAGTTGCTCATGGCCACCCAGGGAAGGGGATTTTGTTACTTAGACAACAATTATTCCAATTTTAGTTAATCCAGGGCACCAAAGCCAAAATTACTCATGTTCTGCTCCTGAGAAAAATAACATATAATGTGATTTCTTGATAATGATGTAAATTCACCTCTGTATGTCTAGTTCTAGTATCACTGAATGCTGCCAAATCACACTCCGCACCACTATCCCTCTTCCCCCCAAATCGGGGAACTGGGAGCATTCATGGCCTCAGTACTCCAACATCTGATGACATCCCCAAGCACTGAAACTTGCAGGCGATTCAGTAATTACTGTGACCACAGAGTTTGATGTTGGGCTTACTGTCACCAGCGTAAGAGCCCCTTTTGTCCTATAAAACCTGACTCCTTCCTCCAGGATGGGTTTGAATTGAAGCTTTATGCAGGTTACTTAGGGCGAGGACCAAGAAAGGTTTTAAATACAAAAGTAGGACTTTAATGGATTTTAGATGCTTTCAGCCAAAAGGTCTAAGGGCACAGTCCCTGCTGAGCCCACGGGGGTTATCAACTTCCTTCGGTCTGAAGCAGATTGATCCAAAGTACAGCATGTGAAGCAATCCCTGCCGAGTCCCTTTCAGGAATCTGCCCAGTAATTGACTTCTTGTGTTATCTTGGAGCTGGATAGAGGAAGGTGTGACATACTCTGTCTTTTCCAAAGTTAGAATCCAACTTAAGAGCTTGTAAAGTCACCAGCTAAAATCACTGACTCTGCTGAAGGCTTTGTTGATCGTTTTACGTGTTCTCGCATGTGGTCTGAAATAACTGATTTGGTAAGGGGCACTGTAGAATTAGGGGAGGGTTTTTTCCTCAGTGCTACAGAACATGGAGCCCGGTTGCGCCGGTGACAGGAAAGTTGAAGATCCCGGCTTTGTCAACCTGTGAGCGAGGTTTCGCCAAGAGCCGCGGAGTTCCCGGCACCGCCAAGTGCGTCAGGAGTGTTTCTGCTCGCACACAGCTTCCTCCGTGCCTTTCCAGCCACTGAGTCCAGCGCAGAGGGAAGGGCAGGAGGAAGCGCGGGTGGGGACGGGACACGGGACGGGAGGGGACCAGGGCTGCTGACGGTGCATGCACCCGGGCGAGCGGAGCGGAGCGGAGAAAAGGGCGGGCACGGCTGAGAGCGGTAAGAGCCGTGTGTGCCCCGGGCCGGGGGCTGGTGGGCACGGCAGGGCAGGGCTGGGGGGCTTGACTTCGCCCCTCCGCGGGGTCCGAGGGGCAGCCCGGGCTCAGCGGGCTGGTCCCGCCCCGCAGCAGCCCCCGGGGCACCGCGGGCAGGTCGGGGGGGCGGCGGGCGCAGCGCAGACCCGGTCGTGGCCCCAGTCCCAGCCCCGGCCCGGTCCGCACCCCGCAGCGAGCCCGTGGGTGGCGGCTCCGGCCGGGAGCGGGTCGGGGCCGGCGCGGCAGGAGTTTCGCTTCCCTGAGTGCCTCGGGCGGCCGCCCGAATATCCCGGTTCCTCAGGGAATGCGCTCGGGAGCGGCTCGTTCGGGACGGGCCGTGCCCTGCCCCACCGGCACCCGGGCGGGGGCCACTCGCGGGGCTGTTCCGTGGCTGTGGATTCCTTGGTGAAAACACACAAAACCTCTCCTGTCGGGGACTGTGCAGCGCACGGTACTATGGCTACTTTACCAGTATAAAATTCAGTGTGACCTCAGTGCCGTGGTTGTCTTACTAAAAAAATAACACGTCCAAGTCTTTCTTTTTCGTAATTATTACTGAATTTTACTCTCCCGCAAACGCCTGAGAAATTTAAGCAACTTTAAGGTCGTATTTCTCAGCAGGTTGGTAAAATAGGAAGTAAAATAGACTTCATATAAGCAAGGGGGTGGCCTAAGTGAGTGCTGTGTTAGGGCTTGTTGTTGTGCACTGCAGAAGTCCCAAGTATTCCCAATAAACCTGTATATTCTGCTGGATTGTTAAAAAAAATTGGCTTCAACCTGTGTTTCATTCCAGGTGCTGATCAGTAGTTGTCTTAAATTCTGCTGTGCCACTCTAATTACCTGTGGTGTTGGAGGGCAGCTTGGGGTTTCCAGTGAAGAGGACTGCATAGGAATTGTTTAATTGAAGGATTAAATCGTGTCAGATTTCAGCAAGAGATTACGGGAAGGCCAACAACAGCTTTGTGTGGCCAGGCTGGGTTAGGAAAGCTGTGTTTATAAGCAGTTCTTTATTGGGTGGGTTTTTGGTTGGTTGGTTTTTTGTATACCAAGCAGAGGTGAGTTATTACCTTCTTTTTCTTTTGTCCCCAGCCTAATATCCAAGTAGTGACTAGGATTGTGAGACACATGTTTGCACTGGCTGTATGAAATGATAATTCAAATATCTCTTCTAAGCTGGCATTTAAAGCAGAAAGGAGATAGAAAAACGAAGTTGAAAAGCTGAAGTTGTGGTTACTTCCACAATAGTATTTTAATGAGATTTTTTTTTTGTAGTCCTGATGTCATCTTGATCTTTATTAAGATTTTTTTGTTTTGATAGATAACTTAAAAGGATTCATATATGATTTTAGTTTTATATCATTCAGTGTAGTACTTTGTAAATGTTAGATGTGCCACAGATTTGAAATTTCAACTTTAAAACAAGAAAAGACAGGCATAGAAGAGGTGGTTCTCATGCCAGGGATGCCGCAAAGTGAAGACCTGAGACCTGTTTGCATCTATCTTCAGAAAAGGGAGCGGGGGGAAGTGAAAGTGCAGAAAAAGCCTAGTGGTCATTTTTAATGCTCAAAAACAGTCAGTGGTAAGAAATGAACATGCAATATCATTTAAAAATAAGTATTGACTGTTAAATATCAAGATGAGAAGTGTTCATGCTGGAAGGTGTGATCATGATAATTTTGAAGTCTATGAAAGGGTGTTATGTCTTAGAACTCGCCCTTCAGTGAAGCAGAGCTGAGGATGGTCTTTGGTTGTGCAGTGTCTGCACAGCACAAGTTGCTGTGTTGTGGTTTAACCCCAGCTGGCACCTGAGCACCAGCAGCTGCTCACTCACTGCACCCTCAGTGGGACAGGTTGAAGAGAACTGGAAGGGTAAAAGTGAGAAACCTCACGGGTTGAGTTAAGAACTGTTTCATAGTTGGAATAAAATAATAATTAAGAAGTTGTAATGAAAGGAAAATAAAACCCAGCAAGTGATGCAAATGAGAACAACTGCTCACCACCCACCAACCTATGCCCAGCCAGTCCCTGAGCAGCATTTCCCTCCCAGCCACCCTCTTCCTAGTTTTATTTTGGAGTGTGATGCTATGTGGTCTGGAATAGCCCTGTTGGGGTCATTGGGGTCAGCTGTTGCAGCAGTGTGCCCTCCCGGCTTCTTGTGCACCCCCACCCAAAGCCAGCACACTGTGGCTGGAGGCAGTAGATCCTGATTCAGCTCTGTAGTTTAGTCACAAGGGGAAACTTTTCTAAAGAAAACAGAAGGTCAGTGGGTTTCAAAAGTGTAGCTGCGGAATACCTGATAATACAAAAATTGTCACAAAAACTTACTCAGTTTAGACATCTTTGACTGCTGTCTTGTTTCCTTGTCAGTGTGCCAGAGCTGCAGTGTGAGAACGGTGGGAAGGAGCAGTGGCTGTCCTCAGGGTTACCAAATGACTGTCCCTGTGTACACACTGCACCCATCGCCACGTCTGTCCTTCTGCACCGGCTCCTGTGTTTGTCCTGGTTACGTGGCTACTGCAAAACCCACACGGGACTGAGTACACAGTTCCCTTCGTAACAAACCTTTTCACATTTCTGCTTAGTCTACTGGGAAGACTGTTGGACTACTGAAATGTATAAACATTGGTGTTTGCTGATGTATCAGCACGCCTCCAGTGCAGCAGATTAGCCCTGTGTAACCCAGAAAAGGGAACTAGTGACAAGTTCTTTATAGAAATGTTTGTAGGCTTCAGAGAAGTCCTGATGAAAACTGTGTTGTGTAAAGAAAGCAATCACCAATATTCCAGAGACTTTTCCATGCTCTGGGAAAGCAGAAGGGCTTCTGTCATTGTTGGGTACCTTGTGCACTGGATGGAGTGATTCCAGCCCTAATCAGTTACTTAAGGCTGAAATTTTTTTGCGTGTTGTCATTTGTACTTGCAAAGTTCTCTGTAGGTGTCTTTCAGGTGTTGAAAGGACTTTTGGACTTGAGAGACAGTCAGAAAAAGTGTCAAATCAAAAGGTGCTCCCTTGAGCCTGTTTTGAAAACTTTGAAGAATGACCATGGGAATGGACTTAGCTGGAGAAGAGCCAATGGATTGCAAATAGATTTGGTTTTGTTACTTAGAAATAACACTGGATTTTTTTTTTATTTGTTTGGTTTTTTGGGGGTTTTTTGAGGTTTGCAGTCTGGAGTTGTACATCCACAGAGCCTTGTTCTTGTATTTGAACGTCTGAGGGAGATTTTTGGATGGTGAATGAGGAAAGGCTGAATAAATAACTTACCAGAGCAGGAACCACCAGGAATTTTAGATTACTTTTTTTTTCCTTTTGGTATGTGGGCAGGTGGTAGGTACGATAAGGAGGATAGGTACTGGCTCCTGATTCAGCAGAGGAATTGGTTCACAGGCTGCAGATGCACTGAGAGTGATTGGCTGCATAAGTGAACTCTGCTTACACTCAGCTGGTGCGGTAATAGTTGATTATTCTCAGGTGAAGTGAGGAAAGGAAAAGACAGCTGATCCTGGAGGGCAGCAGTGTCCACATGAACGGGTACAGGCATGAGTGGCGAGGAGGCAGCGTGGACATTGTCAGTCTGGCAAAGGTTATGAGTGAAAGCTAAAACTTACTACAAAGTTTGGGGCTGTGATAGATGGGAGTTTCTAGAGTATCTCACAGAAATGCAAGAAAGTCAAGCTTGTCTTGAAATGGTCAGAAATTTGTATGTTCTCAAATAGATATATTTGTTATATCTTGTGAAGTAAGGAAAAAAAATCAGGTGCATTATTAAAACTCAGCTTCCTTGTGGTATCAAGATACTGATCCAGAATCTGCACTGCACTAGTGTACAACAGTACTTGGGGCAGAGGGAGTATTGAACAGTCACACACTTCCTATTGTTGCTGCCAGTCTGGACTTGAGATGAATTAGTGCTTCTGTGACCTGAACCAAGCTGGCAGCAGTGGAGGCAGTACAGCAGCTGGCAGTTTGCTGGAGAATTGACCTCAGTGAAGAATTCATTAAAGCAAATCAGTTTGTTTTGTTTCCATTGTGACTGGTACCTTTTGCATCAGTTTTGTCATAACTTAGTATTTAGTCTTTAGTGCTTGGATAAAATGAGAACTGGACCTTTATAATCTTTTTCTAGAAGAATAAACTAACTCCTGTTTTCTGCGTTATTGCAGAGTAGTTTAGGTTGGAAAAGGGTCATTTGGATCAGCCAGCTGCTTAGGACCTACTTAGCTGAGGTTGTTCA
Organism: Acropternis orthonyx; assembly: GCA_035583155.1. Lineage (NCBI taxonomy): Eukaryota > Metazoa > Chordata > Aves > Passeriformes > Rhinocryptidae > Acropternis > Acropternis orthonyx. Next base: position 6,531,308 of record JAWWEU010000034.1, on the reverse strand, counting down.
AGGCCCTTGGACTTTGTATTCTGTTCTACTTTTTCATTCCAAAGCGTGTTACCTACTTCTGTTCTTGTTATGGAATTATTTAGTGCCAGCTGTGGTCTTGATGGGAAAGTTCAGCATTATTATCTGGCTTGTTTACCATTCCTTTTGTTTGCTTCTAGTAAAAACTCGCTAGTTGTAGTTTCTGTTTCCTTCAAGTTAATCTGTTCTTTGGCGTTGTGTGTGTTGCCAACAGATTCTGTTGGTATTCCCAGTGAGTTTCTTCTTGGACTTAAAAGGTTAGATACCAGAGTCATCTGTGGGCAGCAACTTTCTGCCCTGTGTAACACAAGTGCAACAATCCAAGTAAATTTTCTTGCCTGCAACTTTTTTCCCCCTGTATTTCTCTCCTGCCAAGTGCAGGCTGTGCTCTGTACCACCTTGAGGCCTGCTAAGGTAATGTCCTCCAAATTGAGGGGTATAGCTTCTTGGAATAAGCTTGGACATGGAAGTAGGTGAAGGATGCTATATGCAGGAGAAGGTGGTTGGGCTGGAAATAGAGCAGAGGGAGTAGAGATCCTGGCAGGAGTTTCTGAGACGAGCTGCAGGCTCCTAGGGTTGGATGGCAGCAGTAGGGAGAAGTGGCTTGTCTCTTGTGCTCCTGGCAGCCACCTGCATCTTCTGGTTTTGTTCTCCGTGGTGTGTGCTCCCTTGCTCAGCTGAAGCCCCTCACACGTTGTGCTGTTTGACAGCCTTCCTCCGGCTCCATTTCTCCTGCCAGCCCCTCTGCTGTGCTCCCAACGGGAGGTGCCAGCACTGTCTTCATCTTGGGCAGAAGCCAATATGTCCTTGCTTGAGATCTGCTCTCTTGTACCCAACCACGAATAACCAAATTTACATATGTCTTGTTTCTTTTCATCCAGTGAATACACCATTCAATAAAAGTTCCCTAAAAACGAAAAGCTGCTCAGAAATCTAGAAAAATTATCCCTTGTTATGCTCTTATAAAAAGTATGATTTCTTGATGATATTACCACCTTGTTCATCACTTGGATAGCCAGATATAGGGTTGCTTTGTTTTCTTGTCCTTGCCTTATGTTGTGGTTTAACCCCATCCAGCAGCTAAATACCACAACACTGCTCACTACCCTCCTGGTGGGAAGGAGAATCAGAAGCAGAGTTTTGTTTGTTGGTCTCTGATCTCTCTGCTCTCTCCAGCCAGCAGAAGTAACTAACCTGCTTTCCTTTCAGTAGAATGGTTTGTGAATGTTGCAGCTTTTACCAGTCTTTTCCCTCCCTTTAGGCCAACTTTGTTCTGTATGTAGAGCAATGGAACTCTGCAGGAAGGAACGAACCGGAGGGGTGCTTTGTCCCATATCAGTGTTTTTCCAAAGTGTCCATATATTCCAAATACAGGTTGACCTTCTCAGATAGTACTGAGTGAAAAGATTTGCTTGAATACAGAGCGATTGTATGTGCAACAACAGAGTGGAATGCGGCTCTGGGACAGCTGTCTGATGGTCCTTAGGAGGAAGAGGAGGGAGGGAGATGACTAAGTAAGCATTGATGTCCCACACAGAAAATGGTGGGCAGAATATAGGAAGTGGGTAGGTGGGGAGGAGGAGAGGAAGTCTGCATGGAAACCACAATTGTTTCTTTCCACGCTGGGGGAAAAGCAATGGTCAGCATTCATATACTCTGGAATGAAATAACAATTGGTAGAGGAAAATTGCATTGCAAACTCACTGAAACCTGGCTAAGCAGCAAAAATGGCAATCTTAGCTGTATTTGAGAGTCATAGAAGCTTTGAGTTGAGTTGGACGTACTCAATTGTTTGAGGTTCTTTTTTCCTTTAGTGTAAATATTTTTATTTCAAATCACAGCAGAGATAAATACTCTTTTTTAAAAATTTGAGCTTCACCACAAACCAGGCTCATGTTGGTTAGCAACTACCATGCCACCTATCATACTGCTTGATTTTTCAGGTGAACAAGAGGGATCAGAAGGACTGTTCTTGGAGCATTAAGGAGACTGCCAAATAGCTTAGTATGCTAATAAAGATACTCCATGCCCCTGTTGTAGCGTTTTTAACATAGAAAGGAAGAACTGGTATTGGGAAATAGTGTAAAAACTGCCCCATATAAAGGAAACGGGAAACAGGGAACAACAACAATGAAATCAAGATAAACATTTAATACTATAAGAAACAAATATCAGTCAAAAATTTTTATACTGGTAAAAGTTCATTTTAATCTAGTTATCTTCTTGCTTCTGAACTGAGCCTAATTATTTGTCACTAACCCTTAAAAAATAATGTTTTGTTACAATTCTCTCTCTGTTACATTTTAGATACCATGTCTGCCCCAGGTGGCAACCCTGTCCCATCTGCACCACCTTCCTATGAAGAAGCTGTAGGAATCAATGTGAACTACCCTCACCCCTATCCTGTGCCTGGCTCTGGACAGAAGCCAGATGGGAAGGGAGTGAATCCTCCTCCATACATGGGACAATCTGCACCAGCAAATAACCCCAGTAAGCCTCAAAAACTCTTCTGTACCTCCTGTTAAGGAGGTGTCAAGTGGCTGTGTAACAGGTGCTGTCAGAAGATGAAAGATCTGGTTCACAGGTGTTCACCACCTTCCAAAAAATACTTTTAAAGCGAATAATGTGAATCAGTTTTCCTGAATGTGTGCACTAATATAAATAACATCATTTGGTTTTCTGCAGTTTTTAGTGCAGCCTTAAGACAGAGTATTTCTGCATTAGTAAATGCCATAGTGATTCCTCTTTGTCATTGTGTATTTTGTTGCTCTGAGTCCCTAATATTTCAAAGTTACAGCTGGTTCTAGCTCAGACGAAGTGGATTACTATTCTTTTTTTCCTTATTTTTGTTTAAACAGCACATTTCTCTGCTCAGTTACAGTTCAGACGGTGTATGTGCAGCAACCAGTGATATTCTATGACCGTCCCATTCAGATGTGCTGCCCTTCCTGTAACCAGATGATAGTGACACGCGTCACCTTCGAGCCAGGAGCTTTGACTTGGCTGTCATGTGGTGGCCTCTGCCTGCTGGGGTAGGTCAATGACAATTTGCCCTTTTTTTTACTTATTACCTGACCTTTTGTAGCTCTAAAAAGTAACAGAGCTCTCAGCTTTGCTTTCTCTTTCTGTCTGGGGCCTGAGCCTTTGTGGTTCAAAGAGTCTACATCTTCATTTGTGTTCTATAGGACCTTAAAGCAGCTCTGGAACACTAGAGTAATGGACTCCAGAGCCACATGTGTTCTTCTAAAGCTTCATGGCACCAGATTTATTGATGGATTTCACAGTAGAAATATTTTACCTTCTTGTGTGTATAACAAGTGGTAAAAGAATGTTTTTCTCTTTTTCTTTGCAGGTGTTTAGGGGGCTGCTGCTTATTTCCCTTCTGCATTGATGCCCTAAAGGATGTGGATCACAGCTGTCCGAACTGCAATACCCATCTTGGTTCTTACAAACGTTTGTAGGCAGTGTTCAAACATTGAGTCATGAAGTTGGTTAGCACCTCTATGAGCTCTCTCTGAAGCTTCATGGAGACTTCTCATTTCTGTGCATCTTGTCACTGGAAACCAATAAAAAGTAATGTTTGATGCTAGGTTGTTTGAAATACAAATTTGCCTGAGGGGTTTTTCACTTAGACCTATAAAAAGGCTACACAAGCTGCAGGAGCCACTCAGTCCAGCAGCAACTGAGAGCAGTGAGTGGAATGTTTCCCTTTTTGCTTTATGCAAAACAGGTTGGTGATGTTCTGCAGTTAATCTTATGTCAGTCATGTAGCACCTTGTCCTTGCTACAGTCTCAGCACAGACCCAGAGGAGGATGTCTATGGAGAGCTGTACAAGCTCATGCTTGGTGTCAATGCTTTGGCAACAGCAGTGTTTACACACTGCCAGGGAGTTGCCTCAGAGAGAGGTGCCCCTCTTTGACAAAAGAAATTATTTGTTGCCATCTTTTCATGAGCACTGGAATTCACTTTAAAGCTTGGAAGAGAACCAAACCTAAAGGCTTCTTCTTTCTTGGTTGTTCCTTTACCAAATGAACAACTCGGGTTATTGTGGTGGTTGAATCTAATATCTGAGTTTTCTTGACAGTTTCAAGTCTCTAATCTGCAGTAAAGATGTTTACACAGGAATTTGTAATAGATATTTGTTCAGTGGTTTTTGTTTGGCTGGAGTTGTTTTTACTGCCGATTGCAAGTCTGTGAAGTGTTTTCTCCATCCTGGAGAGCCTTTGTTATAGCATTGGAAAATTTCCTTGTACATTTACATAAGTCAGCTGATAGATCATAAAGAAACCTCAGCCTTATCTTTAGGCTTGAATTCCCCCTGAAAAACACATATAAAAGACCCGGGTTTTTGATTATTGATCTGCTTGTTAATGACCATTTCTTTATCAAGAAGGTAAAATGTCTGTTAAGGAGATCCTCTGATGATTATTTGGATCTCTACTCCAATTTAAATGAAAGATAAGTTCTGTTTTCAGAAACTTAAGCTAGATACACTTATTTAAGATGATGATCCCCAAAAATTAGGGAATGAGGCTCTGAAAGGTGAAGTAATTTCCATGTCATAAGCAGCAGACTTGATCAAACAACATCTTGATGCATTTGAATGATACCTGTCTGGAAAAGGCAGACAGGTATTTAAACAAGGCTATGATGGTAACACTCTATTAACCTCTGTAAAAGTAAAAAGCTAAAATAACTACAAATTAAAAAATACTGCATTTACTGTTCTTGCCAAATGTGCCTGCTGTAAATATTTTGCATAAGTTAGTTTTTTTCAAAAGTCTTTCAACACTTCATGTTTGAAATCCAGTAATTTTGCAGATCACATACAACCTCCAGGCCTTGTGTTAATTAGTTTTGGTAAACTACTGCTGCTTGTGAGTCAGTCTGCAAGTAGTTTAAGAGCTTTCTTGTGCATTTGGAGAAGTTTTCTGGTCTCCCCATACCATAAGAATTTACATCAGTATCTACAAACTGTCAAGAGACTGAAGGAGATAAAAAGCTGGTAGTTCTGTAGCTTTCTGCTTTGATGTTGCAGTACCAGCATGTGCTTTTGTGTGCTGGTGCCCCACGATAGTGCTCTCTGTGTTCTTGAAGGGCCTGGGTGATGCTGCTGCATTGAATTTTCTGTTCTGGTGACATAAGCAAGACATAAGTGTGTTACTGGAAGGCAGCACAGCCCTGCTGGGTGTCACAGAAAATGTGCTGCTGTTTGTTGTCACAGCAAGACAGGAGAAGTGATGGAGATTGCAGTGTTTCCAGACTTGGTGTTTGCTTGCATGGTGGGGAGGATTTTTACTTCTTCTAATACCCCATCAGTCCATTGGTCTGGATAATCCTCCCATATATTCATTTGATAAGTTTTCCAGTTGTTATTCTCTTAGCTCCCCTTTTCTCTCCAGAGTGATGTTTGGAAAAGCTGAAGTGGTGGCACCAGAATATAGAACACTGACCAAAACAAAAGTGTTTTCTTTGTGTTGATTTATGTGCACAGTCTATTTCTTCTCTGTAAGTTCCTTGTGTGGATTGAGAATAGGACATACAATGTTGGCAGCTCTTCAGTCTAGTTCAGCATTCTGCAAAACTTTCTGCTGCCCCTTTTATATTTAAATGTCCTTAAACACAAAGCCTGTGTTTGTCCTCTTATGTATGGAATTATCCACAGAATGCGCCAAAGTAACTTGCTTTGTTAAACTTATCTTAGAAAAACAAATGCAGGATATAACTTGCTTTGTGTGAAAGCACTTTGTGTTTGATTATGTTGAAATTACTGTTTGTTTTGAAAACTGATTCTTTTTGAAATAAAAATGTTGTCTTTCTTATCTAGTGGTTGTAATTGGAAAATGATAACACTTGGAATGTTTCCAATTGCTGAAATGTTATTACAGGGAGAAATTTGTCATAATGTCACCTGGGCCAAGTCTCTGATGGATGGCATTCTCTGCCCTGCAGACCAAGTGTCACACACAGAGCCACATCGAAAATGTGTTGTTTTCCTGCAGCTCGGGCACACTGAACTGTGTTTCGATTAAAGCACTTTGGGGTAAAACTTTCACCTGCAATGCAACTAAAGAAACACATAGAAATACGACCCCACATTCACATGCCAATAACTAGTGGAGAGAAAATAGGTATCAAATATCAGTATATTCAGTTGGAAAGAATTCCTGTTAATCATGTAAGAATACCCTGGGGGGGTTTTCAATGTCTGAAGCACCTTTTTTTTTTTCTTTCCTTTTTTTTTTCTTTTTGTAAGTGCGGAAAATATACAAAGGTGATGTTAATAATGCAAACAATTTTGTTCTAATGCATTGATATTTTATTTTATTAAGCAACTTTATGGTTATTTTGGTAATAAGCAAATGGCAAATGAATAGTTTTTCTTCTGTTGGTAGATACAGAAGTGACTTGCTGACTTTATGGGCTCATCCTATTTTCACAAATAAGTAAGGAAGGGGCATAGGCCGTGTGAAATCCTCCAGGCTTGCATGACAAATTCAGGTGAAGCCTTTTTCTAATCCCACTTTCATTAGTTTCCCAGGATGGCAGTGTTTCTGTTACACTCTGATGGTGTTATTTCCATTAGATTTCTATTTTTAGTAGACAGAGCCTTGCACAAATATTCAAATTCTGATGAGGCTTGAGCCAGAAGCAAATAAAATTTATCATCCAAAATAAAGGCTGGTTTAACAAGTAAAAAGCAGTTGATAGCCTTACAAAAGGGAGCTGTTAGCAAGTTCATTGTGGTTTCCAAAAGCTGCTATTTATTGCAGTGTTTGTGAAAATACTGGCAGTGTAACCACAAGTTCTTTCCTGAAGAAATGAATTGTGATTTGTCTACTCCAACCCGTTCTTCATAAGTGATCAGGAAGAGCTGAGTACTGTCCTCCTAGGAGTGAAAACTACGAAGAGACAAAGGTGTGACGTGTTCAGGTGAATTGTATTTTATACAATGTAGGATGACTCAGTGTATTTTGTGAGATGAATAGCCTCGTGTGTGAGATGCTGGGTATGAATTCAGTGCAGACATAAATTTGCCGAGGAGCATCTTATTATTTTTTCAAACCGGGACACCCAAAGATACATGTGAAACCTACTGATTTCAAAGAAAGTGCTTCTTACCACCTACAACTGATTGTGTTTAATTTTTGTTGAACAGTCTGAAAATGTCTGTTTGAACAGGCGGCTGTGTGGTCTGGAAGTGCTAAAAGTAGCTGTACCCATGTCGAGAATAAATTACGAATAAGTAGGCAGGTTTTTTTAAATCCTTTTTGTTGGCTGCTTGATCGTTATAACAGAAAAAATCCCCTAAAAAAGCAGCTTCAGCGACCTCCAGAGGACTGTCGCATTAATGGGGTATGTGACAGACACCGCTCTGGAACCTAAAGCCCCGGTGCATTTGAATGTGACTTTGGTTATGTTGAAATTACTGTTTGTTTTTAAAACTGATTCTTTCTAAAACAAAAACATTGTCTTTCCTGTCTAGTGGTTGTAACTGGAAAATGATTGGCTTCACAAAAGCTTTGGGGAGGGGAAAAAAAGGCAAAGGAATTTCCATCTCTGGCTCCGCACAGCCTGTGAAGCGCCTTCCCCTGGCCAGTGGTCTGTCTTGGCAACTAGTTATACAAAAGTAAAATGCTCGTAAAAATGCCTCGCAAAATGCTTTTGTTGTTCACAAAGTAGTGCTGAACATTTTTTCTTTTTTCACTGTAGGATACTAGATGATCTCTAGATAATAGAGATCACGAACTCCAAGCACTGCTGCCGGCTCCAACACTCTGCCACGTCCCCAAGCGCCACAGCTGCATGTTTTTTGAATGGTTCCAGGGACGGCGATTCCACCCCTTCCCTGGCCAGCCTGTTGCAATGCCTGCCCCCCCTCTCAGGCAGCTGTGGAGAGAGAGGAAGGAGGTCTCCCCTGAGCCTCCTTTCCCCAGGCTGAGCACCCGCAGCTGCTCCTCATCACGCTAATGAGGAGCTCCTTTACTTCAGTCGGGACACGCTGCAGAGCTCAGTGTGTCTGTGAGGGGCCCAGAACCGGCCCCAGGGCTGGGGGTGCGGACACATCGCCCGGGAGCTGCCGCTGTCCCTTTCTGGAGAGATGTCCCGGGGCGTTCAGGTGACTCTTCCACCGCTTAATTCCGCTGGGAAATCGGCCTGGGAAGCGCCGGCGTCTCCCGAGGGGCTCCGGGGGTCTCTCCGCGATCGCTTCGGGTCCGTCCCGCAAGTGGGTCTCGTTTGGAGCCGTGTCCAGGGGCGCTTCCCTCATGCTTTGGGCTGTCGGCCTTCACGTCGGTGTCATAATAATATCAGTCTAAAACTGTTTGTTGGGCCTTTACAGCACAGACTTTTCCAGTTTATTAGAGCTCAGATTTTGTTGGCAATGCCGGTGTGCAGTTTTCAGGTGTCCCCCGACGGGCTCACCCTGCTGAGTGCCAGATGGTAATTTGTAGTAAATTCATCTTCCAAGCTTGAGGACAGCGTCTATTAAAATGGGTGAGTGCTTTTCTGAGACTTAGAGCCAGCGTGGGTCTCCTGTGTGACACTAAACAAGTGTGTTCAGTATTTTCTTCAGTATTTTAAGATTATCCAGGGCAGCAACATGGTGGGAATTTCTCTTTCTGCCTCTTTTGGGAGTGGTGGTTGATTTTTTTAGAAAAACATCATTTGGGAGGGAGGTAGAAAAATTACTCAAAAAATGTTGTTTAAGTCTTGGGCTGGATCTTTCACTTACCAATCCCTTTGTGAGGGAAGTTAGTCAAGTGCACAGGACACTGATGCCAGATTTTACCTTAGAGGTTTGGATTCAGTGGGCATTTAAAAGTCCACTGCAATTCAGGCCTTAATTCCTAATTTAGAAGTTTCAATACAAAGGGCCCTAAATCAGTGCTATACTGAAAACAGCTGAAATGCCTTCAGCAAAAAAGCCCTGGAGTTTTGTTTGTAATTTTCTTTGCTCTTGGGTGTATGAAATTGTCAAGATTCAAGCAAGCTCAGATTTATAAGTTCTCCAGTGTGCTCTTATACCTACAATAAGATGTTTTTCTTCTTTTTTATTAATATAGTTTCTTCCCTAAGAAACAGGAAGCCAGAAAATTAAAACTTGAAATTAAAATGTGAATTTGATTATTTTAGAAAGTGTGACTTAGAGCTGTAACTGAAAAATCAGAGCAAGGCAGTTTGAACAAAATAGAAAATTAGATGCAGCTACCATGTGACATTGCATTTTATTTTCTTTCTCGAAGCCAAAGCCCAAATCCTCCAGCTGTCCTTTCCAATGAGTAACACACCTTGGAGTCACAGCCTGAATCTGAGGTTGAACGTGAGGCACACCTGTGAGTCTCTCAATATGCCCACGTTGTAACCCATGTTGTAATTAATATTTTTACAGAGGATTTCACTGTATCTGTTACTTTACATGGCTTTCTATGTCAATATTCAGTCTGTGGCATAAGGTGTTACTGCTGGCTGCTAATCCTCAGTTTGGTATCAGGGAGTAACTGAGTTACACCCTGGTGCACTGAACTGCATTAATGTCCAGTGCTTACAAATGAAAACTATTGCTGCCTCTTGAATCTTTTGAGAAAGTTTGTTTGCTAGTCTTGAAGAGAACCCTTCTTTTATGACATATAGGCTATTTTTTTAAAATGTGAAAACCTACCCACTCCAAGGAAAGTCTGTGCTCTAAGGAAAATCTGGCTATTTAGAGGCAAAAAGGTTTCTGAAACATTTTCTGGTGTTTGAGTAGGGGGTGAAATGACTCATAAAACAACGTAGTTCCCAGAAAGCATTTAGATCTGAGCAGATACTTAATTTTTGGGGTGTGCTTGTGCTTAAAATTAAGCACCTGTTTATGTACTCTGCTGTCTCTGGACATCAGTGCCATACGTGAGGTTAACAGAAACTAAGTGGAAAACTTAATATAAAGGGTCACGTTCCTTAGGGGGTAGGGCTGCAAATTCTCAGCACACAAACACTGCTTGTTGCTGTTGGGCTGTGTGGTTCTTAGGAATGTTATGGTAAGGCAGAAATTCCCTGTAATTCCAATGTCGATGTTCCAAATTACTCCAGTGTGAGTTTTATGAAGGTTTTTTTTTAAATAGCTGTGTGAAATGTGTTGAAAAATCTTTCTATACAAACAATTGAAAGTAAGAGTGCTGTGGAGACTGGGCAATAGTAGTGATTCAAGAAAAGAATTGTCACAATAGAGCAATTTTCTGGTAATTTCATCAGGTTTTTATATTCAGGCCCAATTATTAACGTGCCTACTTCTATATATATTGCCAATAGTAGGCCAAGAGCTGCGTGACTGCACACCCAGAGCACACACTATGCCCCAGATGAGCTGTAGTCTTAAATGAAAAGCTAGAATGAGTACCACACTGAGTAACTCAGTAAAAATGGCAAACTCAGCAAGTCACAGCACTTCCACAATGAAATCTCTGAAGCAGTTTCAAAATTGCAATATTCTGAAAAATCACTGTGAAGGCAGAAGAAAGCTTTCTCGGTTACTGCCTTGGGCTGACTGTATGAAATGTGAGTCACTGTATGAAACCTGTAAGATTTTTTTTTTTTTTAATTCAGTTTCAGACCTGAACTGACTCTGATTTTGGCATTTGGTAGATCAGGGTTTTGATTGAGGGGACCAGCTTTCATCATGGAATATTTTATTAACTCTTTAGACTGGAATTGCTCTTTCTCACAGTCTTTAGTCATTGCTGTTTGCAAAGCACACGTGAGAAGTTGCTTTCCCTCTAATATTTGTAAGCATTTTGTGAGCAAATGTTACCTTTTGGAGAAAGTAAGTTCTGGAAAGAGTCTGTAACAGCATAAGCTTAGTGGGGAAGAGTAGTATGGGATTGTTGTCTATGATTTCTACTTGTGAAGCTGGTTTGAAATAAACTGGAGAGGCTTGCAGCAGGGTAGGAAGTTTGTCACAAGTTCAATGCACCCTGGAAGACCCATATCTGATGTGTTGTACAGACCTGACCAGAAGGATGGTTTAATGGTTTTGTGTGTTACTTACACACAATTTCATCCATTTTAGGTTTGGGACTTTGGTTGAAGGGATGAGCTGCCTCCCATGAACTTGCTTTCTCCCAGTGGAAACACTTCACTTTGGTTCCCAAGCTTTTGCTTTCATCCTGTGCACTTTTTGATTGATTAATCACCAGGGAACAATTACTAGGGTGATTTTTAGAAATTAATTTATTTTAAAATCGTGGCATTGGGAGCGTTTTGTGCATTTGCTCTTAATTTCTTTTCCTTGAGGTTTTGTGGAATTTCTAATATGTCAGCTTTTCTCTCTTCTTTTGCAAAAGGGCTGAAATGCTGTTGGAGACAGGATCGTTTGTGTGTGTGTGTGTGTGTGTGTGTGTCTCTCCCCCTCACTACACATGTGCCCCCTCCCCTCTGCTAGAGCCCCTCCTCTGGCTGGAAGAGGGGAGTTGAAATTGTGAGATCCTGCTTTGTGAAGGAAATTTTCTTCACTGCCTTGCTCAGAGGTGCCTTTCAGAGGAGAACTGATGTGTTTTTGTTAACTTCTGGTCAGAGGAGGTGATTTCAATGGCCATTGGATTGCACACCATCATCTTACTCTGTGCTGTTGTGGCAGGAGCTTCAGGGAGTAAGTAGAAGAAACTTTTCCCTCTGCTCTCAGTGCAGAATACTTCAGCTAAGGAATGATCTCACTAGTACTACTTCTGAGATGTTGTGAATTGTGTTACAACTTGTATGTTTGCAGTAATTCTTGTAGCAGCTTTGTCTTGGTTTTCAGTGTAGTGTAGCAGTTGGTTTTACTGAGCAATGGGGGTGGTACTGGGCAGGTGGGAGAGCTCTCTACCTGGAAGGGAGGCATTTAAACAGTGCATCTTCCTTCAGCGTTCTAGGGAAAGCAACAGAAACAGTGGGGTTGTGCCAGTCAATCCATCACTGTCACCTGAAAATAGTATGTTAGTATCATGTTCTAAAATTGTGCTCACTTTGGTATTTGGCAGATGGATTCTGAGCAGTGTGAATATATTGTGACCTGGCAGTAGGGTGGTCCTTTGTTACTCTTGTCAGCTGAAGAGAGATAAGTGCATGCTGTTTCCAGAGCCAAAATAAATGAAAGAAGGCAATTTAAAAAGAACAAAGCAAAGAGCAGAAACTCTGAATTTGGGCACCCTAACAACGTTAACCAAGTGCCTGGTACCAACCATCAGTGTGCGTTGGGCATGTTAGCAGTTCTGAGCTCAGCATTCCCGTGTCCACACGTGCCTCCCTGTGCTGCAGAACAGTTGAATTTTTCAAGTTTGTCTTACCATGTTTGTTTTAAGGTTCTTTATTAAGTTGTACTGGTTTCTTTGTTAAAAGTCGTTAACTTAACACTGCCTTTTTCCACTGTTTAAAAGAAAGGGGGCGGCTAGATTGCCCTTTTCTTTCCTGATCCACTACCTAGGATGATCCAGGGACAACTTTTTCCTTCCAAGGAAACTGAGAAGTGTGTTTCTTTCTCTCCAAATGTGATGTCTTTGGAATGTTAAACTTAATGCACATGCTTTATGTATAGATAGGTGTATCTATGAAAATTAATAGATGAGCAATAATTCTCATATGTTGCATGACCTGGTCTCTCTGTTCTCAAAAGGTTTATCATTCTCCAGGTATTTGTAGCGCTAGATCAAGTTTGCTTGAAAATAACTTTATTCATACTTTTGAAAGGTAAAATCTGAGGTTCCACACAGAGAATTAATTCGGCAAAGTAAAAGAGGAGCATTTGTTGGGAGGAAATATAAATGTGGGGTAAGATCTTTTCAAGAAAAACATAATTCTGCTGTTTAGAAACTTAAATTTTAATTTGGAAATAAAAATGTATCTAAGTTTGAAGGGGGACTGAAGAAACAAACACTTTCTTATTTTTGTTCTAAATCCAATGAATTCCCTTCCTTCCTCCTGCCACTAATTTTGACTTTTAAAAAAGGGATTAAGAGAAGGGAAAGTACGTTTCAAATAAATAATATAAACATGGATTTGTAAATGTAGTTTGACAAGAGCATTTCCTTCCTGTGTATTTTAAACACCGAAAAGTACAGAACCAGAATAAAGAGGCTCTTTTAGCTTCTGTCTCCAGGGGGAGACACCGGTGAGCAGTACAGGGGTGTTAATTATTGCTTCACAGGGAGGGTCATTAGCATATCATATAGCACAGAGTTTGAGGTGATTGTACTTACTATGGAATTGCTTGTGGGATCTACTCCTTAGAAAGATTTATCAGTAATAGCAAGTAAGGGCTGAATACTTTTAATACTAATTAAATAATGTAATACACGATTTATTACTTGGGTAACGTTTTCTTTCACTGTGGCACACACAAGTGCCGTGTGTTGCAGTGCAGCAGAGCTGTGTATTTGGTTTTGGCTGTTCCTAGCATTCCCTTTGGTGTGCCCAGTCGCACCTGCAGAGGCAGTCACGGTGATGCATTCGCCCTCAAAAACTCCTCTGCGAAAAGAGACTTTTTCTTCCAGTTCCGCACGGACTTCTGTGTTGTGTAGCAGTGCTCTCTGTAACTGCTGCCTGCCGTTCTGCCAGGCTTGTGTAAGGTCATTCAGCGTCAGAGCAGTAGAATGAAGCTCTTACTAGCTCAGCCTGAAGGTGTGTGACAGAACCAAGAGAAGGAATGGGGGCTCCGTGTGAGCAGTCCCAGCTGTTGCCCCTGTTAATGCCAATGTGAATCTAAAGCAATTCCATCTGTGTTGTGTGTGTTCTGCATCCCTGTGAATTCGCTGCCCTCCCAGTCAAAGTCTGAATGAAAGTCATGTTGGGGAACAGGCTCTCCAGTGTTAAAGAACATCTTAACCAGCTGCCACCATCAGGCTGTGATATTTGTGTTCCTTTCTGTGCTGCTGCTGGAAAAGCTTTTCTTGGGCAGTAAAGCTTGCTCTTGTTCTGTTTTAAATTATGCTTAGGATTTCTTGAATGACCATGTGAGATAGAAGTCATAGCTATGTAGAAATTTTCCTGAACTGCAGTAAAATTAAAAGCCCATCAATATGAAGAACTGTGGTGTATAAAATACATATTTCTTTCTTGCATAAAGAACATGGGGGTTTTTTAATTTGCTTGGTAGCCATTGTGTTGTTGCATTTCCATGCCTACCTCAATAAATACAGTAAGTCAGGTAATTCCTTTATGTGCCTGTGAGGTATAGATGTGTGGAAAGGGGCAAGAACAAAGACTTGTCCCCGTGTACTTGGTAGAAGAACTCCCATGGATTTATTTATTTGTTTTGAGGACCATACTTTTATTTCATTTATTATATTATTATATTTCATTTAATGATAATAATTACTTATATTTCATTAACATGTAAAAGCAGTGAGCTGCAAAGAGCTGCACACACATTTTCAGTGCTTTTCTGTTCTCTTACCTGTCATTACAGGATCGTCAGAGAGTTTAAATTATGGAGCTTCCTGTTTTGGGGAGTGTGTAGGTGAGTAAAAGAAGCCTGTGTTCAGGCTCTTGATGTGATAGGGAAGGTGGGATTTGAAAATTTCCTTCCTTTCTGCAGGAATGTTGTGTTCTGAGAATGATACTCGTGTAGTGGTCAGTATTCATGGAGGTAGAGAAGCTTTACCAGACCTGCCTGAGAGAGCATTCTGGGCACTCAGAGAGCTCTGAGACATTATAGCTGAGCAAAGGACTAAACCCAGCCATGGGCATGATGAGCACTGTGAATGCATCAGCAGATCTGTTTCATCTGGCCCTTGCAAAGGTCCTGCTTCACTGCTCTCAGGGAAGGTGTCTAAAGAGCATCATGCCATGAATGCATTCCATCCCTTTTCTGCCCTTGGAAATTCCTGCCTCGAAGAGATGGAGAGGTTATGTGCATAGGAGAGAGGGGAAGGCTTTTCACTTCCATGCAAGAGCCATGGCCAGTGTGCAGGGTGCTTTCAGAAATCCAGTTCTTTCACTTGTAAGTCCAAGTGGGAAGGGAACATTCTGAATATCCAGCCCTCTGCATAGCTGATTTCAGAGGCCTGAAGATTAAAAGGTAGAAAAGAAATAGGGGAAGGGGGAAGCCTAACAGACTAAAGAAAACCCATTATTTTTGTTTCCTAGGACACAGTGCATGGTACTTCCCCAAGAGAGCTAGATACAGCTACAGGTACTCAGCAGTCACCAGCACATTCCTGCAGGGAAGTGCTGCCAAAAGCAGTGGCATCTCTCTGGAAAGCACAGTGATCATTGAGGTATTGGGAAATTGCCAGATGGTTTTGAAAGTAAGTATTGTCAAAATCACCAGAGGGATTGGGAGGAACTGACATGGAACCTTACCCTTCTTTGGGATTACTTATACATTTCAGAGGCGTTTGTTTTCCTTGTCATTAAAAGCCAGTCCAGTTCTGGGTCTCAGAGTTGCAATATTGCTTTGATGTGAAACAATTGCAAATTAAGTATTTGCTAGTTTTAAAAGGCAGATTAACCAAATAGTTGTTTTCTAAATGGTGTGATAATTGCACTTTTTTTGGTCATATGAACTCAGAACTGGAGATGAAACTAATCCCTTGAAAGGAATGTGATTTATTTCAAATAATTTTCACATGTGTAGCAGTGGTTTTAAAACAGCAAGTGTTTTAAAGAGAACTTGCATGTGCTATTTTGGTGCCATTCTTTTTCCACTGTAAAATTCAGTCTTGTAACACTGTGCTGATGGACAGGAGCTCTGTCTGTCAGGGACAAGAGGGACAGACAAGTTTCAAACTGCAGACCTTCTCCTGGGATGAGCCCTGGGGTGGGCCATGTTGAGAACTACAGTGCTTTTACAGGGGGCGCAGGGAAAATAAACTTCTTGTCTGCCTTGGTTTTCCTTCAGGTTAACAGAGGGGATAATTCATTAGTTCTGCTGGGAGGGCTGACATGTATGTGCTACATATACATGAGGCCAACAAAGAATAGGGTGGTTATCCCTGCCCTAACATATGGCTAAAAATTAACTGGTCAGTGGTGCCATGATTTTACATGAAAAATAGTAATTTAGGTAATGTCTTCAGAGAGTAATTGAAACACTTTCTCCTGCCTTGGTATATCAGTGACTTCATTCCCCAACTTCTAGCTCTTTATCTTAATTTGAGACCTAAGATACACAAAACAATATGTAGTCGAATGCTAGTCTTTATAATAAACAGTAAAAGATGCTAATAAAAAAACTAACAGTTGCAGTCTTTTCTGTACTTCAGATGGGACAGATCTGCCATCTGAGAACAGTTCTCACTTACCAGAACCAGCCAAGTGGGAAGTACCTTAGGAAATTCCAAAATGAACTGAAGTATGCATTTTGTCCTCTGAATTCTGTACAAGTAAACTGCCAAATGGCTACAGAATTCTGAGAACTTTACCAGGTATAGAAAGGACTTATGTTTATCCAGGCTCCTGCCTTACTCCAGAGTAGCTGATTACTTGACAATTAAAAGGGTATAATAGTGCACTATAAAATGTGTTTAGTAGTTAATGAAGCTTCTTTGTAGAAGAATTTTCTGGAAACTGCCTCAAATATGTGACCTGAAGGTGTGGGTGTTGCACTGTGCTACAACACTGAGCCTCTGTTCATAGTCTGACAATCTGTGTAGATGTCCTGATGTGATGAAGCCCACAAGTTCCTTTTGACAATGAAATACATTGCCTATAATCTTTGCTCCTAGGTGCAAGATGTACAGATTAAGAAAAGTTTTGAATCCAGAGAGGAGTCTCTGAAGGAAATGGACAGCCTAAGGTAGAAAGCCTAATCTGGTCTGATTCTGGGGTTTTTTTGGAAACTATATGGCTTAGCAGCAACTGGACATTGTTCGCTCTCTTTCATGCTATTTTTAGATTTAGGGATTCCTTTGATTTTTTTCTTCTAATTTTTTTTTTTTTTAAAGCAAGGATCAAGATATGCACACCATCAGCAAAGTGAAAGGTATTTAGCCCAAACAGGTTTTTTAAACATAGTTTTCATCCTCTTGTGTGTAAAAACAATGGGAGAGTAGCCAATTAAAATTATTCTGGGCACAATTACCAGCCCTCTAGCTGGCTAGCAGATGTGTGGATCACAGCTCTCTGAGTTGTAGCTGTTACTTGTACAGACTCTTGAGTTTGAAGTACATTTCAGAAGTTCTTGGTTTGAAAGATTCTCACGATGCAAAGCACAGGTTGGGTTTTTTTTTCCTTCCAGGATATTTAAACTGCATTTATTTATCTAATGTGATTTTCTTCATGTTTTTGGTTTTAGTAGCTCATTCATAACACATGTCAGTGTGTTTCTCATTGACTTGCCAAGGTATAGTCTCCAGTGTAGATGTCTATACAAAAAGATCTCTTCAAACTGTGGGGGTCTGGCATTTTCCCAGAGAGCTGACGCTTCTTGTGTCGTCAAAAGAAAAGCAGTTCTGTTGTCTGATTAAACTCAGCCTTGTAATCTTCCTCTTTGTCCTGCCACTTGGATTCTCAGCCTTTAACAACACTGAAAACTGAGGTAATTGACTCAATTCAAGGGGTCAAAAAGAGCAAGCTTAGAGTAAATGCATTGCTTTTTATATTCATCAGGAAGAACTTTGTGTTCCCCAGTATGAGCAGTGGTGTCAGAGTTCAAATATGTGTGCAGGCACATGCTCTGTGAAGTTCTTTGCAGGATTTTCATAGCTGTAAGAGCAGTTGTGTCTTGTTCTTTGCAGAGAAGCCAAAAAATAGAGGTAGCAAAGAAAGCATTCAGTGAAGCTTGGCTATTGAAAATAATTATTCAGATGAGTAAACCTTATTAGCATTTGCCTCAGCCTATTGTGACCATACAGTAGTCTGGCTTGTCCTCTGAACATGCATGTAATTTCCACAGATAGCAGCCAAAGCAGCCACAGTTGCCTAGGAGTTCAGAAACCCTTATCCCATGTGCCCAGTCTGTTCCTCTGGAAAGACTCTTATCCAGATGTTGGTGCGTTAAAAGTTTCTCTCTTACTTTGTGAGCTGGTCGATTAGATGAACAGTCAGTTCCACAGTTCATAGGCAGGAGAACTCTATCTCCCTGTGTGGAAGCTGAGCACTGGGCTACTGTAGAGTTCTTCATTTGGGTGGCTTATTTTTCCCCGTTTAGAGGGGAAATATATGTCTAAAGTACATTATATTAGAAGTGACAATTAGTATTAAAAAAGTGATCTGCAAATGTAGAAAATGCTGTGTACTCAATCTGGGATGGCAAAAGCAGTTAGGGATGTACTGACAGCAGAGATGGGGGAATGAGTCTGGGACAGAGCCCAGGTATGAACACCTGGAATAGCAGAAAGAGGTGGGTTCATTGGAAAGCAGTTTTCCTTCTGTATCACACCTGAAGAGACATGATGCAGTTACTTTGCAATTCAGACATGCCTACCAATGCTAAAGGTACCCTGAATCATAAAATGGAATTTCTCTCTTATATTAAGCAGTAATCATTGCCATTAAATAGATTTACTTGTAAAGAATTTACCAGTAGCTGCTTTTATTAAATGTTACAGTGATGTCAAGTATGCTGTGATTATCTGGGGCAGATTTGTTTTGAGGGTTTTATGAGGGGTTTTATAAGGACTCCTAGGGTCAGGGCAAATTTATGAAGAATAGAGGCTCGCTATAAAGAATGGAGATATACAGAATGAGAGAGATCCCTTGTGGAGGAACAGCTCTGATGAGAAAATCTGAGTCTAATGTCATAAACTGACTTGCACTGTTTGAAGCAAGAAACAATAAACTATTTTATTGCAGGGAAATACTAGAAGAGCATCCTCTTCATTTTTCTTTCCATGATGGGAAAGTTCTGAAGCTCTGTCCTGTGAGGAGTGAGCAGACCTGGGCCCTGAACATAAAGCGAGGCATCCTCAGTGTCCTGCAGACAGCACGAGCACCCGTGGCTGCTGCTGTCCTTGAGGAGGTGAGATGGTTGGTGCAGTCATGCTCTGAGGTGACTCTTGGCCCTTGTACGTGTTGAGTCTCCTCTGTCTGTGACAAAATAAAGGTTTCTTTCACTTGGTTCAGCAGACAGTGGCAGTCATCTAGTTGCTGTTTAGTGTGAATGTTATAAAATTATAGATAATTTGCGTTCCTGTTGAGGGTTGGAACCCACTACTTGGTTGTAACACCAGGGCTTTACCTGTTCTCTGGGGAAAATACATTATTCATTCTCCATGATTATTCATAATTTCTTTTTTTCATTAGTTTCAGAGGCTTTAAGATCTGACTTTTCAGAATTCTTTGCAATTATTTTAATACCTAAGCTCAAGTTCCGCTGTGTTGGACTGAAGCAGTAGTCCAGCCTACCCTGCTGTCACCTGTGTGTTTGCAGGAGTGCAGCTGGGATGGCTCAAGGGCCGTGGCTCTGTTGTGAAGAGCCATCTCTGGGCTGACCTTCGGCATGATGTGCACTGCCTCATTCTCCTGCTATTGCTGCATGTCCATGCTTAAAGAGAGGTTCTGCTGTAAGGCTTGGGACACCCCTATATAATTAAACTTCCTCTGACTAGTAATGCTCTTCTGAATTAATGCTTCCCTGCACACCCACAAAATCTTGAGTGGAAAAGCGTGCATCTGTAAATGATCTGATTCAGAATAACACAGTGAAGTTAAACAAACCAACAGATCCTGGCTACTATGAAGTTTGACCAAGGTCTTTAAAATTATTTGCCTTTTCATGGCTTTTGTGGCAAAGCCAGTGTTCTGCAAGGGACGATTTAGGTCTCTGTTGTTACTCCAAATAGGTAATTATTACAATTAATTGTAATAAACCAGAATACTTCCTTGTATTGTGTGTGTGCATGTGATTCAATTGTGTGTTTGTTCCTAGGTGGATGTTCTGGGAATATGCCCAACCAGGTATCAGCAAAAAGGTCCCCTTCTTGTAAAGACAAAGGACTTAAACCTCTGCTCCCGTCGATATTCTGGTTTTACTTCTGTGCAGTCTGTTGTTCTTCCTCGTGTGTTGGTAAGTTTGGGGGAATCACACTGATTATTCCACAGGGCCTTTCAACTTGTTTGAAGAGTTTGTCTGCCTAAACTTGAGTCCTGAGCAAAGAAGTGAGGAATATTACTCTCCCTGTAATGCCTGTTATACACAGAATTTGTTTTAGTGCAAATTTGCCTTGTAGTTGTTGAATGTTATAGTGCAAATGCAAGAAGTTCTTAAGCACCTGGATTAACTCTCATTAAATTATATTATAGTGGTAAACTGAAAGCAGAGCATGGAAGAGGGGAATAGAGAGATGTGAATAAAAAGAAAAGCACATTATGAAAAGAAAGTTATTATTTTCAGAAATCTTTGGAAATATAGAAGCTTTTCTAAAAAACAGACTTAGTTTTCCACTCTTGGCAGCAAATATAGTCAATGTATTTATCCTGTGCCGTTTTTATTAGGTGAATATTATGTGTTTCTTCTGCTGTACTAGCTAGTCATAATTTACCAGCCTTTTGCTTTCTTCAACTCTGCTGGCCAAAAAGACCTGCTTAACACTGAGGCTTTGTGAACTGACGTGAATTGAGACCATTTGATGCTGAAAATTGGTAGTAACTGATTTTCAGTGATGAAAAATTAGACTGTATATAAAGACCTCATTATCCTCCCCAAGCTGGGCACTGTGAGGGGTCTAGACAAGGGACTGCACACTATCCCAGGACTGGAATCCTCTGTGAAGCTGGGAGAGAAAGGATTGGGCAGGATGACTTCAGTCATCAAGACTCTTCCTGAAGTATCTGTTCTTCTCAGCCTGAGCAGCAGGTCCTGTCCTCCAGGCTGGAATGTGTTCAGAGCATTAGGGATGGAGTCCTGGCAGAGGCCAAATGTACCGAGTCCGACCGAGTGACGCTGCTGCCTCAGAAGGGCACAGAGACACAGACACAGTCTGCGCTCAGACTCCTTCAGGTGGAAACAGACACACTGCACAGAAAAGGTAACGGTGCTTCTGCTCAAATAAATTTAGTTCCTAGAAAAATCTTGGGACTCTTTGCACCCAGTGTTTCCTTTAAGGTATTAAATGAGTTGGAAGTGAGTGTCTTTACAGGCTGGGTTGAGCTGTCCCTTCTTTGAGAGCTGGGGCCTCCCATAACAAAGCTGCGTGGGTCTCCAAAAGTGGCTTTCCCTACTGGCCAGCTCCTTTTTACCTACTTTACATACCGAGTGCATCACCCTGTAGACATTCCTAATGCTCATACAAATGGAGCCTAGTTAATTGTAAATCCTAATGGAACTAAGGACATGCCATGTCTGAGGACTGTTTTAATTTTTGCTCCTTTTTGCTCTGTGTGTGTCTCCTTAGAAGAATGATTTTACAGTGGGCGGCTTGCCTAAGCAAAGATTTTCAAGTTGAGCTCTAAATATTGAGAAACATTTTGTAGTGGTTTTTTTTTTTTTTGTCTGCTAAATAGTTGGGTTTTTTTCTTTAAAAGGAAACCCCAAATTTCCAGGATGCCTTTTGTTTATAGTCATGCCAACATGACAAGATTCTTCCTCAGGAAGAGGTTAAGGGCCAAACCATTTATTTTTCTTGGCACCTAGGTCTCCTGTTGATTTTTCGGGGAAGTTGAAGTGTGGAATGTGTGATTAGATGACATTGTAAAAGGGGATGAATGTAGAGTAGGAGGCCCATTCTAAGAGCTATAGTGATGGAAAGTAGGACTTACTTGATGTGTATCTTTGTCTTGTTCCTGTGACACTTTCAGGTCAGACTCATCTTTAGATCTTTATGCTATTTTGTCCTTAAATTCAAGCTTATTGCAGGCATTCATATCCATCCCTTGGCTTTACTGAGACTAGAGAGACTCGTAGAGGTAGAAAGAAAAGCTCAGAGAGGAACTTTTCCCTTGCAGAAAAGGTTGACCATAGCAAATGGCCAGCAACCACCAGATATCTGATTTTTCCTTATGTCTTTCCAGTGGACTCTGAGGATCTGTACGTGACCAGCATTCTCTATGAAGAGGAAGAGACTGAGAGGGAGGTCACTGGAAGGGAAGTGACTGAGCTGGTGTGGAAGCTTTGCTTGGCACACAGTGCGAGTTACAAGGTGAGATTTCATACACAACCTCTGTTTCCCTCTGAGGCTCTGCCTGCCTCCTTAGCTCACTCAGGTCTTGTATTTTTGGTTGCTACTGGCAGCAGCTGAATCAGTTAGTAATTGCCAGTGTCTGAAATGAAGATCTCTGTGTCTGTGAAATTCAGAGGTGATCAAGAACACCTGTTACACACAACATACAAGAATCAGCAGATGATGGTGCTTAATCATGCTCACCTGAGGTGAACTGAGGGCAATGACCTGAAAGAGGGGTCACTTCATATCCCATTACCCTTCAGATAGAATAGTTCTTGCTAGTAGTGAAGTTCCTACTTAGAACAATGTGAAAAAAACCCCATAAATTTGAAAATGGAAGAGAACGCTACAATAATGCTTAATTCTAGGTGGCTGTCAGTGTTACAGCAGGATGTAATGGTGTTTGGCACAGACTATAGAGGGCTACATGCTGCCTGCAAAATGCTGAAAAAAGACATTACTGCAGTGGACCTGAGAAACTTTCTCTAAATTCTGCCTTCTGCTGAACACCCGGAATTTGAGTGTCTTTGAAAGAATGGTAGACAATTTTTCCCAGCAACAGTGGGATGTCACTTGTGCTTCCAAAGAGACCTACTGGCTTCATGTGTGGGAAATCTGTTTTGTAAATCACTGGGATTAGCACAAGTGGCTGCTGTCTGTGCCACTGCCTGAAAGAGAGGTGAATTATTCATCATATGCCCCGCACAGCACAGGGTTCCATTGGTTGTGAACCATTTTCACTGTTTCGGGGTGTTCCTTCTCTGTGAGAAGACATTTCAAAGAGAATCTTTATTATCCCTCATTTCAACCAATAAAATGTCCTTTGGGCCAGGAAAGAAGTTATGGGAATGCCCACAGCGTTGCTTGGGAGACAGCTGCGTTGTTATGCATGTATAGGTTGTTTGTCCCCTTATTGTTTGACTTTGAATGAGGTGAGATTATGCATTTCTTTCAGATACAAAACCAAGAATAAATGGAAGGGAAAAATCCCCAACTCCAGGGAAAACAGTGAAGGGATGAGAAAATGGAGGTGGAGACTGTGTCATTTCCAAGGAAGCAAAGTTGTTGTTTAATTTTTAATGCTATTATGAAACAAGATTGGATTTCAATGGGGATGTAGATCAGCTAATGGACCATTAAGTTAACAAGCTGCATACTGACAAAGAAAGGAAAAAGGAATGGGGCGAAGGAACCCTCACTTGAGAGAGGATTGACAGAAGCCTGTCACACCAGTTCTGCTGGAGGCTGAATTTCCATTTGGCTGTCGGGGTTTTGATTCTTGATCTGCAGCTCTGGTGAATGTGGTTGTGTGTGCATTAAGCAGGGTGGGCAAGAGCATGTCAGATTTGCTCGTCCTTACTCCTGTACCCCAGTCTGACCCAAAGAAGTTTACCTTCAGGGCATGGTCTTACCTTTTTTCTTTGCCCCCCCACCCCGATACGGCATTCTAATTGCTAACTACTGCCTAATTGGGTGTAAACAATACCGTGTTTATGCTTTCAGAGGAATTTTTTACCTTTTTTTTTTTTTTTAAGTAAAGCTATGACAAATCTGCAGATAGAAGAAAAAGCAAGCTTCTCTGTACAATAATAGACAGACTTTCTTATGTTTCATTTAGGGGTAGGAATGGTAGTCCAGTTTGAATGTAGTTTGTTATTATGATACTAGAAATAGAAGAATTTGCAATGACAGCTCAATTTCAGTGCAATCTGCCTCAAAAAAATGAAAACAGCCCACCTGATCAGACAGTTCATTCTAACAGTATATTATTAGGAAGTAAAAATAGCTGTTTTTCTGTGAAATTTTTCACTGAGTTATTAGATGGGAGCTTATCTAGTCAGCAGGTGTGAAGCAGAATGAAGCCAGTCTGCAATCTAAAATTATATCACCTGAAAATACAGCAGTGTGGAAATTTCCTCTTGCACTGTGCTGCAGGGTCCAGCTGATGGGCCACCTGAGCTCAGCAGCAGCCACACTGCCCCGAGTGCATCTGCATGTGGAAAAAGGCACATAAAGCCCATGTTTTTAGAAATGCTTTTGAAGAACTGTATGAAACACAATTCTCTGAATATTTTATAGACCATGAAATGTAATGTTTCACTTAGCCAGGGAGAGCAGCCCTGCTCCTGCTATAATCCTGAGCTGCCTGCAGAGGTAAGGGCAGCTGCTCTGGGCTTTTCTGCAGCAAGGTGGATGTTTTCACACAGCACCAGGCTTCTTGAGAGAAATTTCCAAGTGTTTCCCAGACCTCAGCTAAGTGATCTTTCACACAATACAAAGTTAGCTTGCCTATTGTTTCATTTAGTGCTAAGGCTATGTCACCAGTTCTGGTCATAAATCAGGATCTTGCTGTACAGACTCAGAGAAAATGATGCCCTTCACTTCTCGGTTATAACCACAGCATTGTGTTTAGGTTTATTATTCATTTGTGTGCCAGTGGAGTGCATGGTGGGCACTGAGGGACTGACTGACACCCAAAGTAAAAGCCTTCTCTGTATGTGTTTGCAGTCTGGACAGGGAAAGGAATGTAGGAACACGGGGGAAAAAAGGAGGGTTTACTCTCAGGTTATGTTGTAAATCAGTGGCAATGCAGGTGTAACTTGTCTCTTGTTGTGCTCTGTTCTCTAAAGCTGGTTTCTGCCCAGAAGACATATTACATCTGGTTTTGTGCACTTACAGACCGCGGACCTCTTCATGGCTCTCGTGTTTGAGCTTCGACACCTTTCTCTTGAGGCCCTGAGAGCACTATGGCAAAGATCTTCGTTTAAGTGCAGAGACAACTGGTAAGGCTCCTTTGGTAATTGCACTCAGCAATACATAGGAAAGAAACGTTTTGTGACTATCTAAAATAGTTTAATGTTTTAAATCTATGCCTAAATGTTGGATTTAAATTTGGAGCATTTTAAAGGAAGAATTGGTATTGCACATCTTGTTTATGTAGCAGAGGGATGATATTCTGTCCCTGCTGAATGACTGTTGTGTACAAAATAGACTTTCCTGTCCCGTGTCTATTCCCACAGACAGACTTCCTGTTTCAGAAGAAAAGTGAACAGGAATCCTGAGTCGTGGCTTAGAGGGAAATTAGTGCTGCTGCATTTGAGCACATACTGCTATTTGTTATGGAAAAGCTTGCCTGGATCTGTGCCTTCAGTGCCCTTAGTACTCATGGGGGAGAGGGGACAAACATTAGCCTGGGATCTGGATGTGGCGGAGCCCCATCTTTCAGTCCCAGTCAGATCTCAGGATGGTTTATACCAATCATACAACTGCAGCTTTAAGGATCAAGGCCCCTGCTCCTCTGCAGGCAGTCCTGACCCAATGGTTTGAGACTTTCAGAAATACTAATCCAGTATGATTAAATTAAGTACTAACTTTTTCTCCCTCCAAAATGAATATTCTCAAAAGTGAAAACAATGAAACAATTTTTTTACTTGGTTTCAGTACAGAACGTCATCAGCCTGCTTGAAATTAATCCAGTGCCAGGTTTTATGTTTGCAACAATAACTTGACTTCATGCAAAAGGGACAAATTTTGATTAGGTTTATTCTCATCCTTTGACAAATAGTCATGCTGTTATTCTTCAGTATTAAAAAAGAAACTACTCTGCCTCTTTCTGTATTAACTTTGGACTAACTTTGCTCAGGATGTGGTTATTAAGTTTAGGAGTGAAAAAAACCCCATGCAGTCTACTGTGTGATGCAAGTGGCTTTATCACATTTAGCTTAGCTGCTTCCTAGTCAATGCAAAAGTGTCCATCCACCAGTATAGGAGGCAGGTACAGAGTATTCACAGAGGAACTCTTATGAACTGAAATGTCTATTGTCTGTCTTCTGCTGTAACCTTTCCCCTTAGATAAGGTCTAAGAAAGCACAGGAAGTAAAAGCTGGTCAATTCAGTTTTAATACTTTAATTTATTACTGGGGCTGTAGGTGAAGTGAAAGAAAAAAAAATCCACCTTAGTAAAAAACCAGTGCTTTAAGGTATCTCAGTCTTTAGAAGTCAGACTGGGGATATGGTTTGGCTTTCTTTTCAGAGAATGCAGCTGAATATTTTCTTGAAAGCCTGGTTAAGTAAAGCTCTTGAAACACCAGTGCACTTGCATCACATCCTGGCTGAGGCATATTTCCAGAAGGTCACTAAATGTTGATTCCTGTGGAATCTGGCATTTGCTAAGCTGGTGGACTTTTTTTTAATTTGGAAGAAGCCCAGCCTCAATGTGTTTGAGTCTTGAATGTTTTGGTCATTTTAGATTTGCTGTGTTTTCCTTGTGTTACAGGCAACCATTATTAGATGCTCTCCCACCCTGTACTACAGAGGCGTGTGTTGTCCTAATGAAAGAACTCGTGGCTTCTGGAGAAGTCGAGGAAGACAAAGTAGAACATTTCTTCTGGTCATTTGCCTTCATTCCTAAGCCCACCTCGGGCATGATTGAATCTCTTGCTGTAAGTGGGTGTTGCTTTTTCTGTTTTAATTTGTCATTGATCTTGGTGGTTCATAGCTTTTGTGTTTTACTGTAATAGTCTTTTTCACAGATTTATACAAAACTCTGTCCAGGTGGTTTTGGAGGTGAAACTCCTGGCTATTTTGACCTGGTTTCCAAACAAGGATGCATCTTTATTAGCATCTGTGGCCTAGATACCTCAGAAAAGTTTGGCGTTCACTAACATTGGTTGAAGTGGTGAAATTTCAACAGTAATAGGCTTTCTCCACAGAGGACACATAAATTTAGAATTAACAGGTTAATGGGACAGGAAAATTAATTTTCATCTAAAAATGGGTAAAATACCTGGGACTTACTGAGCTGTCAATGGTTTTATTAAGTATTGATGTGGAACTCAGAGAAACTGTGTTCTGGTGAGGGCTTTACTATTTGGAGGGTCCCGAAAAATAGTTTAATTTGTTTTCATGCCCCTTCCTAAGTGCACGGGCATGATTTCTTGTGGAAAGAACTGAAGTCTGTCCCATGTTGACACTAATTTAGCCCACATGTGGAATAGTTTTCCACTACACCTCTTCAGGGTTGTCCTCTCTTTGTTGTTTGTTTGTGTACTTCCTTTACAGACTGTTTGAAAACATGTATTGTTCAGCCTGAGTTTAAGTGTGTAAATATCTCGACACATTTATTTTCTGTGGTATGTTACAACAGTCATTCTCATGACTTTTCTGAAACACCCTGTTCTTTCTGTGCTCGTTTGCAGCCTTTGCTGAAATCCCCCAGGGCAAGCCAGAGCTGCTTCTTGGGAGTAACAGCCCTCTTACACCGGTTTTGTTTGGCTCACAGCTCCTGTGAGGGTGTACCTGCTGTGCAGAGTGTGCTGAGGACTCTGGGGGAATTTCTGGGAGGAAACTGCACTGTGCAGGATTCAGAACATCTCAGCGAGGTATTGGTCATACAGAGGCATGTGATGCAGTGCTTTACTTTTCTGTACCCTTCATGATCTAGAACTTGTTTGGTGAAAATGGCATTTGTTGGAGTACCAGAAAGCCATGAATACAAGCTTTATAGATTAATATTCATTGTAAGGGTAGGCTGATAAAATGTTGTAATCCAACAAATACAAGCTTATCAGCATGGGTGTTCCTGTGTGTGGACATAAGGAAAAGTCTTTGGCCTTATGATGAAGTAAACTTCATACTGTTGATCAGTGTAAAGTACACTCATCTGTTGAAAAAATTATTGTCTGAATTTAGTTATTGTGTCCAGAACTCCATGATGAATCCCTAAAAGGTCAAAATATCTGTGATCAAAAGAGACAAAATATCAAAGTACTCAAGAAACTTTTACATCGAATGTGTGACTTCTACTTTTCCGTTGCAGGCTTTTAATGTTTCTGTATTCCACCAGATCTAAGCCAGGTGGTACTTACAAGTGCTGCATGGCAATAGATTAGAATGGTGGTCCTTATTGTGTCCTGTCCTCCCAATAAAGCCACAGCATAGCTGGTACAAGAGGGGTTGCAGTAAACTCCCCAAATGATCAATAATCAATTTAAACCAAAGTTTTGCACAGGAAATGTTAATGCAATAGAATTTAATGTACAGCTGACAACACATGAGGGATTTTTTTGTTCTCCCTTGCTCTGTATTTACAGATGCAGCTGGTGTTAAAAGCCATTGGAAATGCAGGACTGGCAGCGGCTCCGCTGGCTCCTGTTCTGAGCTCCTGTGCTTCCCTGAGAAGTAATCCCATGGAAATCCGCCTCGCTGCTCTCCAGGCCTTCAGGCGCATTCCCTGCTCTGTCAGGGTAGGTGATTTATTGCCGGCAGGTGACTGGTGGCTTCCTGGCACTGTCCCAGAATTTTGGTTTTTTGGAATAGCTCTGAAACACACAAACAGATAAGGAATGAGTGTGGACATGTTGCAGCAGAGGCCCCTTGCTGCTGGAGGAGTGGGCAGGACCCCCTGCAGGAGCAGGCCTATATTGTGCTTTGCAGTAGCTGAGGTAACACATCCAGTGCCTGACTCAGTATTTGTGACTTCTCAAATAATTACTTCACTTAGGGGGCTATATCTGTGTGGGTTATGGCTGAGAACCCACAGCACTTAGTTCGTCCCATAGTCTGTTCCACTGTGTCATTCTCTGAAATATAAAGTGTTTATGTGAGAAGCTTGTAGGGATTTGCAAGACACTGTCATAATTAGAATGTTAAATGATTTAATGGAAGAAAACACAAAACTTGTTTATTTCAAATAACTTGGTGCTAAAAGGAATGGCAAAGCCAGCAGTGCTACCCTGGGCAAAGCTGGCAGTCCTGCTGCAGAAGAACAAGGGTTCCACATGGACTTGCACTTTTCTAAGCAATTTTCTATGGCTTTTTAAAATTTAATTGCAGCATGCATTGGAGTAATTCACTTGTTCTGTAGTTATGAAGCTTGGTGCTGCTCCTTAGACCTGTTCAAAGTCTGAAGTCTTTATGTTGTCATACACCCCACCAAATGAGCTCACTGACACCCTGTGTGTGGGCTTGGGGTGTTAAATACTAATAAAAATGTTCCTTGTATCACTCATCAATGTCTTAATTCCTGACAGTTCACAAAAAAATTCATATTTGTCGATACTGGGGAAACATTAAACAGAGCAAATTTGTTGCAGTCCTGGTCTTTGATGGAGATTTGATCTATGAACACAAGTGTTGCCGTCTGTGTGTGAACTGTGGCACAGGTGAGAAATACAACACACAGGTCTCCCATCTTCAACAGCTGTACTAGCAAGGGAGACTCTGTGTTGCAGAGTCCTGCATAAATTAGTCTGTATGGGATTCAGGATTCAGATCACAATGACAGTTTGTTCAGGAAATTTGTGGATAAGGTAGTGTAGAGAATATGCACAAACATTTGTATACATCTTGCTGTATAAAGCAATACCTGTCTCAAAGACTCACCTGGACCTGAAAGTGCCAAGGGAGTGAATTGTAATGTCTTTATTTTTTCATCTTTTTCTCTTAGAGTGATATATTAGTTCAGTTGTATCAAGCAACCAGTGAAGATGTGGAAATAAGAATTGCTGCTTATTATATAGCAATGAAATGTCCACATGAAGAGTTATTTAAACAAGTACAAAAAACTTTGCTGAAAGAAACATCCAGCCAAGGTGAGCCAAGCAACTACTGAAATCTAACATGTTCCTAAATGATACTTCATCTAACATTTGTTTTACAAGTGTAAATACAATCTGTATCAATTTTTATTTAATTTCAATGCTTTGTGGATTGTTTTTAAGACTGTATGATTGTGACATTTTCTAATGAAATTGTGATAGTGTTAGTTTAGCATTACTGAGTAAGGACTGATTTTTCACAGAATGAATTCCTTCTACTGGCAACATTTCATTAGCTGAAGGCTCTTGATAAAGGTGGAACATCTTCGTTGCTCAGTGCATTAGAAATACAAAAGGATAACTGCAAATTGCATTTTGTTAAGTTGAGAAAGAAGCAAGTGGCAGAAAAAAAGATTGCAATATTCTCAAATGGCTTCACCATGTTCAACAAAGAATGCTTGGAGACTAATCCTTTGCATTTAAATCTGTCAAGAAGAAGCAACCATGAAAAGGGTATCTGTAGGCTTGTTTGCAGGCAGATGAAAGCAGGCTCTGTCTGCACTCCGGTCTGTCTGGATCCTGGCCAGCTTCCCATCTGAGGCTGTGTGTCCATGTCACTCTGTCCTTACCAGTATATCCTGCAGCAATTACGAGTTCAGGCTCAGCATTGTGTTCACCTGATGATGTGGCTTGTGGTTTGCCGGGGACTTGTTCCCCCTGCTTCGTGTTCAGACAGAAAGAAACTGCATCCACCTGCAAAATCCTGTCAGGGTGTACCCCCAGTGACTCTCCTCCTCCTTGTGGCTCCATGCAGAAAATTTCATCTGTCTGATTAATGAAGGAGCTCTACAAGTCAAAATGTTGTATCTTTTAAACAATTCAATGCAGTACTCGTGAATGTTTGCTAATTTCCTTCCTTTGTCTTTTGTGAATGTGACACCTAAATAATTTATATAGTAAACTTTTGAATAAGAAGTGCTTTTGAAGGCATAGAACATGTTAAATTTTTACTTGCTACCTTCAGAAGAAGGAACTTGAAAAGAAGCTGTGTTGTGAAAAATGCAGTCAGATCAGTATTCAGCGTCTGTGCATTGAAGTAGTGCTGGAGCATATCTTTTGTCTTCAGGAGACAAAAAAGCCTCTGTTGAAGAGCCAGGCTCCAGAACATAGGGGATTATTGGCCCCCCACAACACAGCAGTACCTGGCCAAGTCATGAATCCACACATTGTCATGCAGAAATGCTAATTCTCAATCATGACTGTTGAACTGTGTGTGTGGTTTTGTTGGTTTTTTTTTTTTTTTTGGAAGGGCTTTTGGACATGCTGTACATTGCACAGTATAGAAAGATTCTTTGTATTGGAATGATCTCTTTGCTGCATGTAAAGGAGCCCCATCAACAGTTTTCTCTTATAAGTCCAGCAGTGTTGTTGCCAGTGTTCAGGTAGGGTATCTGATTAACAGACCTCCCTGTATTTGAAGTTGCTTAATGCTTGCCTTTAAAAGGCCATTTTTCTTCCTGCTCATAGTTTTTAGTTGTTACTTTAAGATTTTCATGTGCTTGCTGTCTATCCCAGACTTAAATTTTATTTTTAATATTTCAGTACGCTGGGTCAGTGATTTTTTTTCAAGAACAAAATGGGTGATGCTGCCAAAGTTAAAAACCATTTTTTAAATAATTCTGTTGTATTCTTTTAAATTCAGCCTAGCAGATCCTCTGCAAGCAGTAAATAAGTAGATTATCCTTACCTCCTTGCCTGCCTAGACTAGCTGAGAGGCATAGGTGGAACTAGGGAGTGAGTGGTCCCTCACATATCACATTGGAAAGAATAAGCCAGTATTTCAATAAGATGACTGTGGTCAAGATAGGGGAATCAGAGTGATTGTAATGGGGCTGAAAATGAATGAATTCAATTGTGCTCAGGGGAATGGCTTGGCATTAGTGCTGGTATAAGTAAATGAAAATATTTCCTGCATCTCTTTTAAAAACTGTTTTAATTTTTCTCTAATTTCAAAATGCTTTTCTTTGTTTACTTGAAGTGGGCTCCTTTGTTTGGAGTCATCTCTCTCAGATCCTGGAGACAGATGACCCACTGAAGCAGCACCTTCGAGATTCTATTCCCGATGAAATCCTGAGCAGAGATTTTGACCGGGAGACATGGAAATACTCCTCATATTCTGATGTCACATTTCACTCAGGTATGTGGAGTTTTGGAACTTAATACTTTGTAGCTTATGGACTGTTAAAATCCCATATGGCTTTTCTGGCCCTTTACATGTTGCCCCAGAGGCCTTTAATTTTTATGACTTGACAGCACCTGGATATGCAAATGTAAGCTTGATTTTTCTCTGACCTTAATTGGAGTATATGAAAGGAGAGGAGACTAAGAACCAAGGAATTTTTAAGATCATTTTTGTGAACATCAACTTTTGATTCCTTTCTTAGTGAGCTTTCGTGGCAGCAACAGGGAATTGGGAATTTCAGTAAATGGAAATTACTTCCAGTAATGTCTTTGCTGTGCTAAAAAGTTAGGTAGTTTCATCTACTGACCATGTTTTATTCATCTTCTTAATGAGCAGAGTTACAGTTTCCCAAAAAATTATGAGCTTTGCAAAGTATGTGAGAACAGCTGCTCTCCAACTGACAGACATCTGGTATTTTCCATTGCAGCTGGTGCAGGTGCAAATATGGAAGCATCAGTGGTGTTTTCTCCTGCATCTTTTCTACCACGATCAGTCATGACAAATTTGACTGTTCACCTTATGGGACAGGCTGTAAATTTCCTGGAGGCAAGTTTCTGGATTTTCTTAATTGATTTTTTTTTTTTTCACCTTCCTCCTCAAGGGACAGTTGGTGTATTGAAATAAAAATAAGTTTTCCCATTGCAGTTCCTTTAGCAAGGTGTGCTTGTCACTGCTGAAGCACAATCACCTCAGACTGTGACTCCTCTGTGTGATGGACTGAGTCATAATAAAAGCTCTGTCCCTCTGCTGGTATCATGCACTAGCCAGGAGAGTCATACTCACCTCTTGTTGATTCAAATGAAAGATTAAAGTCAGAGCTTTCTGAGATGTTGGTCTAGCTCCTCTTCAGGACAGTAAGATTCCTTCACTTGACTTACAGTGGAAAATCAACTGGCTTGGGCACCCCCTGTTCCTTTAACGCAGGAGACAGGCTCAGTGACACTGAGCTGAAGTCACTGTTCTGGTGCCACTGAGCACCCCATGCTTGGGACATTTCAGTGACCTGCCTGCAGCCTCATCTTCAGTGGTGCCTCTGCTGTGCCAGGTAATGATGTGCACATGGAAGAAAGAATTTAATTTAGCCTTCAGGTCTCAAGTTGAAGCTTGCAAGGGAACAAAATACTTGTTTCAGTGTCATATAGCCTGGATTGCTGTGTGTTATTAATGCTATTTTAAGCAAACTTCCAAAGAGAATCTTACTTCAGAAGCATGAAAAGTGTGTGTTATTGTTTTCCAACCAAAGTACTGTTTCTACCATGCTAAAATAGCAGAAGCTCAAACTGTCCCATCATGGTGTAAGTGAACCAGTACTTGAATAAAAAAGGATTTTTAGTTTGAACTGAGCTTTACATAACCAATTAACTAATTTTTGTGGAAAGATTTCATACTGAAATTTCCAGTATTGGAGGCTGCATGAGGCAGAATGCTAAACTTTGTAGACTGCTGTGATCTTGTTTGGCAAATCTTTCCTTTTTTATTGCATCTGGTTGTATTTTTTTAATTTCTGCTATAGAACTTACGCACATCACTGTCAGGCTTTTCAAGGCTGTATGCTCTTCCCTAGGTTGGTGTACGATTGGAGAATGCTGAAACACTCATACAGAAGGTTTTTGAGCAGAAGTCTGCTTCCTTCAGTGACTATGTTTTTAGAAACAGTAATGAAAGAAACCACAAGTCAGAAAACCCAGTGGAAAAAGCAGGCAAAGTGAAGCAGAGGAAGCTGAGTGTGAAGCGCTACAGCCCTGCCAATCATCCTGTGGCCAAGAGTGGCAAGCCAAAGCTGAGAAAAGCAAACCAGAATTGTCTTGGTAGAAAGTACAGTAAGATGAGTGAGTTGGTCAAAAAGGTAACTGACTCTGTAGGTCTTTGAAAAATGAATGACATTCCCCAGGTAAACTTGAGGCCCCATCTCACACAGCAACTGCTCTGTGTTGCTGTGACTCCCTGGCATGAAGCACGTGTAACTTGTTCTGCTCACTTGCAGAGAACTTCATAGCTGCTTCAAATACAAAGCAGCAAAGAGCTAGATCCTCAGTTCTGCAGGTTGTTTTATTCTCTCAAAACAATGACTCTCAGCCAGAGTATGTTGCCTGTGTTTTGGGTTTCCTCTCATTATTTGGAGCTCTGATCCTCTTTACACTGATGTCCTGTTGTTTGTTGAGTGCTTTGGCACTGTGAACAGCTGCTTGATGTTAAATTCCAGAGTCCTGTTGTTTGTGATCTGACTTCCCAGGTTGATGTATGTTATATTGACCCTTTGTGAATTTATATGCATTTGAAAAGAGCTATATACATTGAACGTATACAACAGGAAAACTCTGAGAATTGACTTCAGTTGTTGATGTGTTAGCTGGAAAACTTGGGGACTGTGATTTATTTAGTCTGTCTTAGATCATCTCTCTTCTTGGGACTCATCTTCTTGAGATTTCTTCTTACAGTGCAAGCTCATGATCACGTGTGCTGCTGTTGTATCGGTTCATAAAGGGAGAAAATGTAAAATTTTTACTTCTCAGCAGTTTATTTAGCAATCATGGCATCCCTGATGTTGTATTGAGATTGTATTTTTCAAAGCTTCACCTGTTTGTGGGTGTGTATTACAATACTTGGCCTTTGCCAGTCATCCTGTGACTGGCCATGACCTGTGTTGATAGTGACAGCTTGTGTAGTAGGGAGCTGAAGTTTAGCTGGAAAGAACAGGTACTAACCCAGGGTCTCTTAAGTGATCTCAAAGTATTTGTGACAGGGAGCCTGATGTCTGTTTACTAATAGCAGCCTGTATTGAAGTATTTGTACAATGTGTTTGAAAGGAAATAATAACATCTTTGGCTTCTTTCTTTCACACATGTCAGTTCACTGAGAGAACGGTGAGAAAGGAGGCCCTGAAATGTGAGCTAAGCATTAAAATCTTTGGAAATGAACTCAGCTTCTTAGATTGTGAAGATTTAAGAAAACAAATGAAACATTATTCCTTAAATCTGGCTGAGTTGGCTGTCAAACTTCTGAAGGTAAAAGGAACCTTTTTTTCTATTTGAAAATCAATATCTTGAGAAACTACTTTCTGACTCACATGTAAAAGATACAAAATATTACTTGTTTCTCTGTATTGAACTCTAAAAGGTGCCAGTGTATATTTGGTTTAAACAGCATTCAGTACATTAGGACTTGTTCAGAACAAGGACTTGTTCTGCCATCTAATGGTTCCTATCTCTTGCTTCTCTCATTCAAATCCACCCATGCTTAAGTGAAAAATAATTCATTCTCTAACTGCGGTCAGACTAGTGTCTGACTCCTGCCATGGCCAGGTGCAGGCTTTGGGCTGCTTTCCTCCTTATGTCCCCAATCAGCTCAGTTAAAAGCATTTTCACAGCAGACAGATGCAGTTGATAGCTTTATCTGGAAAAAATTCTAGAATGCTGACTTTATTGTGCAAAATAAAATTCTGGTTCTTGTTTGTGGTTTTTTTTCACCACAGGGTCAGGAGGTCCAGGTTAATAAGAGGATGAGTTTGGCCACTGAAGAATTGCAGTTTGCAGCAATTTCAGGCTTTCCTGTTCAGCTGGCAGTCAATGCCTCAGCAGCAATCAACATCAAAATCAAAGGGAATGCGGATTTCAAACAACAGTCAAATTTCTTTCTAAACGGGTACATCAAGCCAAGGTAATACCTGGTGCAATGTGTCACTTCCATGTGTTCCCGATGTCAAGTAGCAATTCCTGCTGTGAAAGTTTTCTGTGAATGTCCCTTGCAGTCAATGAGGAGATTCCTGAAGAACAAAAGCAGACATCAGCCTGGTGCTGCTGAAGGGTTGCCCGGGTGTTGCCTCTCTGATTCCGAACTTTATTGCTGTGCTGTTCCAGCACTGGTTTAAGCTGACTGTTCCTCTCTGTCTCTAAATCAAACTCCTAAATGCTTGCATGGAGATGACCTTGCTTCACCTGTTACAGGGGTGGCATTTTGGATTTTTCTCAGGGTCAGGCATGCAGTTACAGGTTACGGATCTACAAACCAATGGATGAGTTACCCTGTGTTTTCTTACCTGGCTATTTTAGCTTTTTTTACATATGAATGCATTGCTAAACTTCCCTAAGTGCTGTATAGACAGAGATGAACTTGCACTCTGATACTCAGTCCTGATTGCTTTCATTT
This sequence comes from Acropternis orthonyx, assembly GCA_035583155.1. Classification (NCBI taxonomy): domain Eukaryota; kingdom Metazoa; phylum Chordata; class Aves; order Passeriformes; family Rhinocryptidae; genus Acropternis; species Acropternis orthonyx. The sequence goes on along the minus strand of JAWWEU010000034.1, from coordinate 6,495,308 downwards.
TCCTAATATTTCATGCTAAAGTCTGGCTTTAAGTCCCTTACTTAGGAGATACAGTAAAACAATAATTCATGTTAGAATATATGTCTGTACATACAATTTTTTCAGTTATTTCTGAAATAAAATAGTTCATTATTTTAATCACAGAATACACTGTGGTACAGCATCAAATGCCGTGTACTTACTGAAGAGGTTTAAATTAAGGGCTTTAAAAAGTGCTTTTCATGAAAGAATATGTGCCTTAATCTTTCGACAGTGCATTTGTCCATCTCTCTGTGCACATGGGAACTGTGGGGACTGTGGGAGAAGCTGGCCTAGGCTGGTTAACAGGAATAAGAACATCTACCAGTCTTGATGGGGGAATCCAAGTAAAAAAAGGGCAAGAGCTCAAAGTTTTCCTGAACACTCCGGAAGAATCTATGGAGATAATTAATTTCAGGTAAGATTAAGCAAGGATATCTCCTAAAATAGTAACTGTGTTAGCTTTCTTGAATCAGAACTTAACTGACAGGCTCATTAAAGAGAGCAGAAATACATTTTGTCAGAAAACAAACTGTTTCGTTCTGACTCATAGTCCAAATCTGTCATTCAGAAGAAAAAGGAAGGGGAATTATTTGGTGCATTTTGCTTTACTTTACCATAAAAGCATACTTTCAAATCAAAGCCTTATGATAAAAGATGTAAATGAATTTTTCATACTCACTGTTTCTTCCTTCTGAATGTTAGTGCTGTTTCTGGAATTTTAGTGCCCAGAGAATCTAGTTCAAGGTATTAAAGTGGTGGAGGAAAAGTTTAGCATTGCTTCTACAGATGGTATTTAGCAAAACACTGGAGAAATTTGGAATATAGTAATAACAAGGTGTGCTCAAACCCTTCTGGTTCTTTAATGTTAGGTAAAGGTCATATTGTTACATACCACCTCAACAGCTGTCAGATGTTAAGCAAATTAATTGCTTGTGTTAATAAAATCTAGGCTTTTTACTTGCTGTTTTTTACTGGATTTCTCTTTTCTTTGGACTTCTAGTGATTTTAGTGACAGATTAAACATGGAAACTGTGGATAAAAATCAGTGCTAATTAGTAGAGATCTAGACTGACCTTAGCAGAACTGTCTTGTTTTTCACATCTGGAAGAAGGTGGCATATAACTGAGAATTTTGTTTAAAGATTATTGGAACTCTAGCGTAATTGTTTTTAAGTGACTGCTCACAATTCTTGGTTGTAGCTCTAAACTCTACTTCAGAGTGGTGGGTGAGACAGAAGATAAAGATGTTTTCCAAGACCACACAGAAACCAGATCTTGCACTAGGGAGGAAGGTGAGCCCAGCTGTTATGCTTGTCTTAGAAAGCCTGACCATTCTGAAAGATCCATATCAGCTCATTTTATCCACTAGAGTTCCTTTTTAGTTCTAAATGATCTTCAGTGCAATGTTCACTTGCGGCTTTCCTTTGTTTGTTGTTCTAACTGGAGTTCAACTGTTGTCTTCCCCCAGTGTCTGAGATTCTTGGCTGGCAGCTCTGTTCTGAAATGTCCTATCCTGACCCAGCCACTGGTTGGGTTTCCCCCCTCGCTGGACCTTTGAGAGTGGCTGTCTCCTTAACCAAGCAGGACAGAGGCCTGCAGCAGTATGTTGTGGAGGCTGCATATAACCATATTCCTCAGGTACCACTGGGGCATGTTGTATCTTGGCTTTAGTTTCAGTTTATGCTTCTGAGGATGGAGTGGGATATCTCAGCATTGCATATTCAACTAACTGGATTTCAAGGTCTACATTATTATTAATTGGTTCCCATTACAGTGGGATAATAGGTTGAAAGCTAATTACTGATGCTGAGAGTAGTTATATACTATTTTCATGTATAAAACAGTGCACACAAACACTCTGTTGGCTCAGTGTCATAGGTTGTTTTGTAATTGCTGTGCCAATGACTAATGTGGTTATCCTTTCTTTCATCCAGGAGAATTCATGGATCCCAAATGAAGCTGTCTTGCACTTCTTTATTGGGACTCCAAAGTCAGACTTGAAAAGGGACATTGGTGTTGACCTAAATTTTAGCATCCCACAGAAGAAATTCAGAATCCAATTTATACAACCTAAGAAAAAAATTGAGATTGATGGTAGGTTTTTCAACTAAGAACCTGATCATCAGTTAACATCAGTTAGGATAACTTAATTAGAATTAACTGAGAAATATCAATGTATTTCAGTCAATAATCTAGTGCTGAAGCTGCATTATTGTGTGTTAGTCATTCAGTTTACTGCTTTAAGTAACATCCATTCCCAGTGGTTTTCTATCTTCTTTACACTATTTTGCACAGTCAGAGGTTCAGTATGTGGTTCATAAACTCATGTTACACAGGAAAGCTGTTAGCAGAACAGATGAAACGAAGGCTGAGGAACACGAGGCCTTGCTCTGTAATGTTTGACATGTGCTGAACTGGCCTTAGCATTTTGATTTGCTGCATTCTCTTAACTATGATATGAAATTACTTGTTTCCAAATCAGTGAAGTACTGACCAGGATATTGCTGTGCATTCTAATAAAAAGTAACATTTCAATCACAGTGTAACACGGAACACAAAATGAACAAACACAGTGATGAAATACAAATTGATAAATACATGATAAATAATGTAGACAATATATTTCAACTTCTTTGACGTAGTGGTCAAATGATGTTTTGTGTTGATGTATTCTACCAAATCACATATTTAGAATTTGCCCTTCCGTGTTTTTAAAATTTTTTTTTCCTGATTATTTTCAAATGAATGTATTGTAAGGAAGATTTACCTACACTATGCAAATCTTTGTATGCAGAGTATTCTGAGCTCTTGAAATGCACAACACACCTTATAAATTTTAGCACAAACCTAAAGGAAGTGTCTAAATCACTTCCAGAACTCAGCTGGTGTTTTTGGAGGCAGCTTTGTTGCCTCTTCTCAGTATCCTCAGAATGTTCTTTCAAAATGACAAGTGTATTCTGAGGACACTTTGGAAAATGCCTTTGCAAACTCTGATCCTAATTTTTTTCCCTTTGAGCTAATATTTATTATGTTTTAACTCTGTATGTATATTGTTCATAGCAGCAACAACTATCATTTTGGGTACAGTTTTATGAAGCATTACTGAACAGTATGTTCCCAGAAGAAGTAAATGGTTTTATTTTTCTCCAAGGGAGGATTGAGTTTTCTAAAAATTCACGAATTGGACACCTGGAGCTGATAGTGGATGACCGGGATGTGTATTACTTTAAGGTATGTTTTCAGTTCATGCGCTCTCATAGTAGGACGAACACTTACAAAAAAGCACACAAAAGAAAGGCAGTGAAAACACACATATTGAAAAATAGTTGTGTGAGCAATCCATCAGAGAAATACCAATTTTCCTTTTTTACAAGTTTTTCAGATAGACTCAGTGCTAAACTGCTGTGTTTTAAAAGCTTTTAAAGCATGACTTCTGCAAGTAATCTGAAGCCATTTTTTCACATTCAGATGTACCCAAAACCTTTGGGTTCCTTCCAGAATTAATTCAGTAGAGAAGATCACGTTGGCTCCTGTGGCCTTTGGCTCGTTATGTACATCAGTGGTCACACAGTTTTCACACCTGTATTCTGACCATGCATGAGACTCTGTGTAAGGCCAGGCTAATTTCCTCACTTCTGTGGGCTCTGTAGATGTAAGAATCTCTAAGATACTGTTATTTATTACAGAAACTGTGTGTGTGTGGGTTAAGCCCTGTGGAATAAGCAAGAGAATGCCAATGTTTGAACACTGAAATGAAAAACCAAACAAAAATGCAGGTGGGAGTTTATCACTGAAACTCCGCTGACATTTTTGTTCAAATTCCAAGAGATGAGCAATTTTTTCATGATGCAGTTGATGCCCATAGCAGGATGCCATGTCTTGTGTGGGCCTCCAGAGCCCCTTGGTTTCAAACACTCTGTATTTTCATACAGTAAGCATGTTATTAAAGAGATTATTTTTTCCTAGAGTAATATGTCAACAAAGACTTTTTGGATGTTTCTCATGAACCCTGACACTAATTAGCATGGCAGACTATTGCATTTGCATCTATTTCAGCCCAAATCTCTGGGAGGCTGCCAGTATTTTCAGTAAAACCATAGTATCTTTTGGCCCAGTTTTGCAACACTGTTAGTGATTTCAGTCACTACTAAAACCAGCAGCAGCTGAAGGAAATAGCACCCCACTACTGTGATTTTTATGTAACTGGAAAAACAAATCCATCCTTCCTCCCCATTCTGTACTAATGGCAAGTTTTATGGTTTGAGGAGGGGTGGGAGGTCGGTTGTGAGTGTATAGAAAAAAGTCTGTTCTTCCTCTTCTCTCCTAATTTCTGAAATGCCCAGGTTCACCCTATTGCTTTCTCAAAGCTTAATCAATTTGTGCTGCTGAGTGGCTTGGGGTTTGGTTTCTTATTTGTTTGTTTATTCTAGGGAATGACAGATTTGCAGATGCTGAGTGGAGAGCAGAGATACGTGACCCAGCTGGAGGTAAAGCTGATAAAGCAAAGCAGTCCTGTCATTCTGTCAGGAAACATCACTAAACAGCTTGGCAAGAAGATTGCCTTTTCAGTATCCCTGAGTAATTTACTGAAGGATGCTGCATTTCTTTCAGGTTAGAGGACAGTAAGTATTTGCCATATAAATGCAAGTTTTGGAGCCCTTGTATGTTGGGTTATGTGGTTTTGGACACCTGTTCCTAAAATTCCTTTCAAAACAGTAAAGACTGCTTTTAAAAAGTATTATATTTTGATAAATTAGTACAAACATGTATTTCAGAATAATAGGAATTAAAAAGTAAATTTTTAAGTCTGCTTTGAATTACTGTTGAAGAGGGTGGAGGAAATAAGATATAAAGAATCACTTAACAAAAACATGCCATAACAATAACAGCTGTTAGGACACTTTCTGCTCTCACTTTTATTAGTACCAAACAGTGCAGAGACATGTATTTGTAGCTAAATGTTTCTTAAGATCTTTTCAAAAATATTGAAGTTTTTTTTTTTCCCCTCACAAATACACTAAAAGGAAAATGTAAGAGAAGGTATCAGAAAGAATAACATCAGTCCATTAAAAAGTAAATTAATACAGTGGAATAAATCAGTAATTTAAATCTAAGGCTCTTGCTTTTCCCTTAGTATTCCTTACTGTGGTCTCCAGGTGGTAAAGATACTGAAATGTCATACACAGTGTTTTCAAATAAAACTAAGGAATGAAAAATGCCAGTTTGACTTTGGGGAGATCGTCTCTGGGTGTGAAATGTTTATCCTTTCACACGGATTGCCAGTGCCTGCATCCAAAGCAGTGCTGATGTGAATTCAGGCTCACCCCTGACCACTGGGGCTGCGCCAGAAACGCTGCTGCAAAGCCACAGCCTTGCTCTGACTTTGTGTAGAGGTAAATATCCCCATGTCACATGGTAGGTCTCAGGTAAGGAAGAGATCAGTGTGTTGGAAGCAATGTCTGACAAGTGTGTTGTGCAGGCTCTCTGTGTGGTGGAGGAGGAGGCTGAACATCCAGCTCTGTCTTCTTTTTCACCTGTTCGCTACACAAGGAGTTCCTCGTGGTGGGGGAGCCTGAATGAGTGCATTTGTGTCACCCCCCCACCTCAGAGTGTTCCTTTCACTAGCTAAACTAACTTCAGGCTCTACCGCTGCATAATCACTTGTACTATTTTTGTAGCATTTCTGGAGAAAAAGGTTGATGACAAGCTGCGACAATACTCATTGGAAGGGGAGACTTACCTGCCAGGCGTTCTTGGAGGTCACGTCAGTGCTCTTCTCCAGCAACATGAGGGCTTGTGGTCTCATGGTTTGAGGATAAAATATGGACTACTAGGTACAGTGGAAAAGAGGGAAAGTGAAAGCATTCTGTATTTCTCATTTTTTCCTGCCAGTTACTTGCCGTGTGTTTAGAGCACAACAGAAAGATTTCAGTTGATTTTTAAGCTCTGATCTGAGACCTGGGGGTCTTTCACTTGGATGAACTTTACTCTTTGAGTCTGCATATAAAAACAATTAATTTTTAAAATCGATTTTCCCAAGCATGTCCAAAAATAATTTTTTTCAATGGGAATTACTGCTAATTAATGTGTGGTTTCAGATGTTCTTATAAAAGGAATGGTTGCATATATACACTTAAAAATATGAGGGACTGTTTCTAGCAAATAGCTGGCGGTGCTTCCCTAGCTACAATGTATAAACTGTGTTAATTTTGTTGGACAAAGCAAATGAGCATCAGTATAAAGATATCAGGGTATTGAAACCTTGTAGCAGGAAGTCGTGATAAATGTTACAGGTTGATTGTATGTGTAAAGTATGTTGTATGTTCAGAGAGAGTAAGTAGCATTTGAGTAATACAATTTTCTTAAACCTACACAGGTTTAAGGCTGCAGAATATACTGCCAGGGCTTTTACATGAATTAAATATCTACTTGTCTTTTACTTTTTACTGTGCTGGTGATTTCATTTTCATAGGTATAAATCACTTGTCTAGCAAATAGAAACTCACTGCTCTGAAATGCAGGTTTGTTTAATGTGTGCTTTCTTTTGGATTTGTAGGATAAACCCACAAGTAAAGCTGTAAAAATAGACAAATCTCACTTTAATGTTTTTGAAAAATGGAAGCCTCGAAGCCAGTACCAGATTTATAGTATTAACATTTTGAAAGTTTACTTCTGATTTATTTGTTTAGGTAACTTTGTGATTTAACTTGAACAGGAGAGGCAAAAAGTCCTTGTCATGAATGCAGCATGAGGCAAAGGATTAGAGCGGAGACAGGTGCACATGGAGTGTACAAGCTGGATATTGGGCACGAATTTCACTGTGCGCAGACTCCAAGCTACAATCACAGGGTAGGTGCTGGCCCAGGCACCTGTGTGTGAGTGCCCTCGTGTCACTCGTGTGCTGAGGGGCTCAGGACATGTGAGCAAAGGCTCAGTTCCCAGGGAAAAGGCAGTCCTCTGTTCTTTAGGCTCACCTGAAACACGAAGCGAGTGCATCTTGGCTTTCCTCGCAAGTGGAAGTGAACTATGGGAAACACTGGAATGAAACAGACAACAAGAGGAAACTGCTGATCAGCCAAGCGCTCAAGAACAGTTCCAGTCCATCTGTAGTCAACTATTTCATGGAGGTAATCATGGCTGTTGTAGAGTAAGGCCTTCACTTCAAATATCTAACAGACAACATAAAAATCAATCTATTTATTAAGACCTTTTTTTTTTTTTTTTTTTGTAAGTATGGTATGTGTTAATAAGTCAAGTACCCAGATCTATTAATTTTGAATCAGGCAAGGTCTTAACCCAGGCACAGTGAGATCTCTGACATTTCAAATGAAAGTGGCAGCCAGTAGATAAGTCTTTCAAATACTGGAAAAGTTTGGGTGTGATTTGGTCCGAGTTTTTTGCAGAGTTAACACATACAAAATGATTGCAGAGATTCTCAAAAGTTGCTTTGCTGACATGATGTGGAAGGAGGGTGCAGGTTATAACAACTCAGAATATTACAGCATTTGGCTGGAAGTTGGCATGAAATGCAGTAGCTGACTAGAGATCAGATCTAGGCATTTTTGGCTGGTTGGGTTTTGGTGTGGTTTTTGTTATAAACTGATTTCTACCCTGGATCAGTAAAAGTTTTCCCTTATTTTTGAAATATAATTAGAATCCTCAGAGTGGGGTTATGCCTTCCTTTGAAATGTATCCTATGGGCTACAGAAAGAAAGAAAATATTTATTTCTGTTGGAACACACTGCTATCTTTTGCTTTGTTTGTAGAAAGTTCTTAAAGAAACTACAGAGACTATTCATGTAAATTTCTGTGTTATTTCTCAGAAGTTGCAGGTCTTCTCTGTTACTATCTTAGGATAGGTAACAGTTTTTCTGAAGTGGGTGTTACTATTTTTATTATGTTATTACATTATTATTCTATTTTCATAGGGAATACCTGTAAGCATAGAATTTACTTGTGATCCTGACAAAGACTGACCTAAAATTATGGTCATTTTTTAATCTCCAACAAAGTATATGGTCTGAAAATTGGTGGAAATTTTCCTTTCTGAATCTCCAGTTGTTGTAACAAATGCATATTAAAGAAATCCCAGTCTATAATTGATCAGCATGCATAAAAATCGATAGAGTGAATGGCAAATGGGCAGAGCAGAGGCAAAAGCTGTGACCTTCCTGCTGCTGTGTGTGTTAAATTAGACAGTCCTGAAGGTGGGATCCTGTTTTTAATTCGATTTCCTCACTTGTTTTCCAGTTTGCCCTACAAGTCGTGGAAAAGCAGGTGAATTTCCGAGCCCAGCTGCAGCACTTGCACACCTCGCAGGTGTATCTGCAGAGCAGCACCACCTTTGAGGTGCAGTGCAATGGCCACGTGCCCTTTGGGGCGGGGCTGCAGTGGAAGGACGCATCCAGAAACGGCCTGAAGAAGTGGGAAGGTGAAGTACCACCAACCACTGCCAGTCTGTGGTTAGAAAAACAGGCACTGGAAGCTGCTGCTGGGCTTTCCTGAGCTAGTTTTGCCCGGTTGTAACAGAGTGATAGAGGCAGTGGTTGGAAGAGAGACCATGAGATTATCCAGCCTAGCCTCCTGCTCCCATCAGGACTGTTTCTGTGGCTTTGTCTAACCTACCTGGCTGGCCTCTTCCAGTAAATCCATTTATTAGCAAACTTGCCTATGTGTTACAGTGTTACAGTAGTGAAAGATAATAATTTCACAGCATTGTAGCTTCATTCCAAAACCTCTTGTCAGCCTTGTTGTGGAGTTAGAGTTCAGGTAGCTTGAAATCTCATGTTTCTGTCAGCTTTAATATATGTTCTTTCCAGGTGGATTAAATCTAGACACCCCATGGCTGTATCTGTATGCAGCTCACAAACTGCACCAGCCTCAGCATTCTGCTTATTCAGTGACCACGGAGCTGACAACTGGAAAAGCTCTCTCCATTAAGAATCTTGTACTGGAACTATTCTATAAAGATCAAGGCAATGAAAAGGAAGGGAAAGTTCACATTTACACACCAGCTACCACATACCTGCAGGTTGGTAACGTGGTGCTTCATCTAGTGCATGGCTTTGATGAGAGGGCTCTGGGACTGGCAGCTCCCCACAGGAGTGGGACTGGAGCTCCCTGCAAGAACACTTGCTCGGTGTGCTCTGTGAGGTACTTGTTTGAGAAACTCATGCACTTGTGTGCCAGTTTGTAAAAGAGGATCTCAAAGTGCCTGTGTTCATCTGTTTTCTGTGCTTGACTGATGAGCTTTAAAAAGTAGGAACAATAGCCAAACTTCTAAATTAGTGGCTACCTAAACTCACTAATTTTGATGCACTAGTTTTAAAGGAATCCTCTGCCTGAGAAGAATGTAACTCTCCTCTTCCTGGAGAGTGTCCTGCTCACTAGGCTGTTGCGTAGTTCATGGCACTTGCTGCTTCTTGGTGCGCCATGGTTTGTAAAAATTCTCCATGAGTATCTGGAGCTCCATTAATCTTGGACTTCTGGACTTGCAGAACACCTTTGCTCTGCGGTGTTTTTGCTGTTACTGTTAATCCCACTTGTATTTCTACAAAATAAGTGGCTCTACAGGTTATTCTGCAATATGAACAGATTCAAGTAGGACAAATGGTAGTTGCAGGCTAGACTGCTGGATAGTTCAGTGGTTGGAATAATCCTGAGTAATAGAAGGATTTGGGTTTGGTTTGGTTTGGTTTTTTTAATTATGATGTAAAGGATTATTCATGTCCCACCAGTCTGTGAGAAAACCATTGTAGTCTTCTGTCTTTTCTATTGGAATTGTTTCACTTTCATAAGGTGGTTAAATACACACACTGGGTGGAATCAGGTGCTCCAAGTCTATGGTTTCTAAGATTTCTCCTAATTTTAGACTGTGCTATGCAGTAGAGGTTTAAAACCAATTTAATCACAGTTGCTGTGCATTAACCAGTATGATAAACCTCTGTCACTATCCAGTTGTGTAAATTTTTAACTTATGTTTATGATTAAGATGTTCTTTATTCTGAACTGCAGCTTTCCCTGCTTAGGTCACTGCTGCTTCAGGCACTGTGTGGAGGGATGTGAGAAACATTCTTGCATGAGAAAAAATTGTTCATCAACTGTTCTTTTCAACTATTTAGCTTTTTCTCTCTCTGTTGCTTAGAGAGGATGGAATAAACTTGGAGATCTTTATGACAGTTCAGAATATTTTCATAATGGAAAAGCTGGCACTCGTTTCTGATAGTTCTTGTAACGATCCTTCTTTCACCTCTGCTGTGCTGCTGACACAGTGGAATGCTGTCTGTCCCAGCTCAGCCAGACTAATGCCTTTGTTTTTCAGGCATCCACATTTAATCATCTTGGGAAGAATGTCCTGCACAGCTACAGTGAAATGATCTCCCTGTGGAATCAGCTTGTGAAGAATGAGATTCATTTGGAGAATAATGAACGGGCCAAACTACTCTGCTTTAAGATAAAGAGTACAAATCAGGAATTTAACTTCACAGCCAGCTATCAGAATCTGCCAATGGTAAGAAAGGAAAACAAATGCCATTTTTTTGACTCAGCTCCGTGTTTTTCAGGTCTGCCACCTTTCTCATAGATGTTATTGTTAGTGTTGAAACTTTAATGCATCTAGTGCTGCATCTATTTCTGCGTGCTCTGACAGACTGCAGTGTAAAACCAGGTTCAAAAAGAAAGCAAAAACTTGTGTTTTGTAATTTGGAGTACTTTTCACCTATTTGGGAGGCCCAACTACAGGCAGAAAGTCAAGGAGGAGGGACAAAGAGAGACTGTGTGACTAGAAATACAGCTGTAGATGTGGATTGCTTACAGTTTAGTGCAGATGTATGACAGGCGTGGAAGATTCTACTGTCTTGGAGAATCAGAATCTCTTGCCTGCTAGTGAGCATGGTGAACTTGCGTTTATATTCTATTTTAGCCTCTGCATCCCTTCCAATCTTAAAATAATTTTTGCTTTGCTTGTTGTCTACAGCACAGGAAGGGTAATCAGCAGTTTCTCCTCAAAGGGGATACTTTGATCAGTTACTTTGGTCCATTCATTCCTTGCAGGAAACCTTAAAACAAGGAGTGTTTTTCTTGACATCCCATTATATGCTTTGAAAATCCAATTAGTTTTTGTATGAAAATATACCAGAGTCTTGCTTGTGTTGCAAACAGGTGACACTCAAGTGATACTTTAGGGGCATTTGTCTTCTGCTGAAGTCAGTTTTCTACTAATGTCACTTTTAATCCTGTGTAAATGGAGATATGGATTTAAACTGCAGCACAAAGGGGTTGGTCTGTGAAATGACAACCTTGCTGCAGTCTGTTGAATTGTTTTCTATATTGATGTTCCTGAATATGAATGCAGTAAATTCAGTGTAATTGTCCTTAATTCTCCTGGTTTCGTGATTTGAATGCAGCCCAAGAAGACAAACTTTTCTGTGAAGATTTTATGGAGAGATTATAAAAGTCTGCCTGTCACACTGCAACTGGAAGGTCAGATAGAGGAGCTGAAGAAGGAGAAGATGCTCTATCAAAAACGTGGAACCCTCCATTTCAGGTTCAGTAGTCTTATTATTTCTCTCTCTGAAGAATATTTTGGCCTAAATTTAACACGCACCTTGATGCTCTTGGGAAATGTTCGGGGCTGTGCAAAGTGACAGTGCCACACACACAAAGCCTGTGCTTTGTCCCATCTGGGTGTCTGGACGTGCTCAAGCACACCAGTTTTGTTGGCTGGCTATTTGCATCCATTAATTTCTGCCCTCTTTACTGAAATGACAGTGAACAAAGTTGTCAGAGGCAACAGGCCATGTGTGCTGGGACATGTCTGTTGGCAACTCAGTCACGTGTGTTGGCTCCTTTCATGAAAACAGCAGGATTTTTGGTATGTCCAAACTTAGAAGTGGCAAGAAGTTCCAAAATCCAGATCTGATCCTCTGTGCCATCCAGATGCTTTTTTTCCTAGTCTTCAGGAATAATACAGCCATTCTAAAGCCAAAGATCCTCTTAAGACACATAACAAATGGTCTTGTTTAGATTTTGGAATGGTTCCATTTTCTGATGGGAATGAGTGCTCTGCTTCTAGACATTGGCTGTCCCTGACATTTCTCTCTTCATTACCCATAATCAAAACACAGCTTGAAGGCCTTGGTGAAAATGTATACTCAGACTTGAGACATCTGGATCGTCTCTGGGGACACCTCAGCTTTCTTAAGGCGTAGTAGGATCAACAGGAGCGCTCAGGCTGCCTTGGGAGCCACTGTGCAGCTGAGAGGGAGCTAAAAACCTGCGAGGCGACTTTTCAGTAGAACAAAGAGCTGTACCAGATATCCTGACACTTATAAAGGCAGCCCAATGTTTGCTTATACAAGTTTGTTCATGTTTCCAAGGTATCTGACTAAGTAAATATGCAGAAATACTTAATACAGTCCATAAAACATTACACTGGAGCAGTAAACTCCTCCAAGAGCTGTGTAGTGGCTGAACATCTGTTGCACAGGATTCTTGGCGTACAAATATTGTTCCTGCAGAAAGCAGAAGTGCATAGGTGGGATTTTCAAAACTGCCATAAGCTTTTGGACACTGTCCCTGTCTGAAATGAAGTCTTGGCCATGCAGGTGTGTGAAGTGCATGTGCTGGTTATGCATGGCAGAATTTTAGAGCATCACCCTCTCCCATGCCATTCCAAGCCTTTCCCAAATCCAGGATGGAAACTCTACACGCACTTACCAGAATTTCTGAAATCTGTATGAAGCTGCAATTCTGCTCTGTAATTTCGTAGAGGTCCTGGTCCTGTGTGTTTTGCTTCTGTACCTAACACCCTGCTGATATCTGAAACTGAATTTTGGGGTTCAGGTTGAGATCTGCATGATTTCTTTTTGTAGTTTTTAATTAATATCTTTTACACTTTGTTTCTTCCCTGCTGGTTTTTTTTTTCCCAGGCATCCTTTTAAAGTGCCCTTTCTGCAGAGCTTCCTTCTGCAGGAGACATTTACTGTTGACAAAAAGCAAAAGCACTACTTCATGGAAACAAAAGTTTTGATAAATGGGGCGGAGGAAACAGTTCAAACTCTTATACTTGGTTACCAACCTGAAAACCCCTATGTGAGTTACTCAAGCATTTCCTTTAATCTGACATATCAAAATGTCAACAAATGATTTACTGCAGATATCTTATGTTCCCTGCAATTCCTCTCAACCTTTCTTTTTAGATTTGTGCTGGCCTAACTCATCCTTATAACTACAGGTTGTTCCCCAAAGATGTTGAAATATGCATTTTAACTCTAAGTCATCAAAATGTGAGTAAATTTCCCATTAAATTCAGTTAGAAGGAGAGATTGTCTGTTTGTTTAAACTTTTTTGTCTTTTCACACCTAACTTGCTATAGATCTTTAGTTCCTCACCCTGTAACTTCTGCATCCAAAATGTTCAGAAGGTGGTTGTGTTTGGTACCTCCTTAATTTTTCATAATAATATGTTGCATAGTAATATATAGTAAGAATATTATATTAGTTGTAGAATATTGTTATGCATTAATTTTATTAATAATAGCATGTTATGGGATAGAATGGATTCAGGATTCTCACCCTTATCCAGCTGTGTCTGTTCACCTTTATTACCAAATACAGTCATTCTTTTCTCGTTTTTCATTCTGAGCCACAATGTAATAGCTCACAACTCTCATTTCTCATGACATGTAGGGATGACTTCTCTCATCTTTCATAACAAAAAGGACTAATGCTCAGTGCAGTTTGCTTATTCCTATTCTTAACACGCAGATGAAGCGTGAGCTTGAGACTATCTTGAAGGTGAATAAGGAAGATGTTCTCAGCTTTCTAGGGAGGTATCAGAACAAATCCAGTGAAGCTGATTTTAGACATCTTTTACACATGGATGTGACACATTCATTCCAGGTATTTGTGGTTTTTGGTTTTGGCATTTTATTTTTTATGTCTTGGTGACTGTTTTACTGTGCTGTCTTTAAAATTATAATTGTTTGATGGTGGTAAACATCCTAGTTTGATCAAGTGCTGGCCCTGACAAGAACCCTAAGCACCCCAGCAGATTAAATTACAATCTGTATCAATAATGTCTTGTAAGAAACACACTGACCTTTTAGTTTTATACTTTTCTTTTACTCATCTGCTTTATTTTTCAGTATCTTTGAATAAAAATGGTAGCATTTTATACACACATTTGCTTATAAGCATGAATGCTAGAAGTTCAGGCATTAAATCACAAGAGGCAGCTGGTGGGAATGCAGTGTTCTGTTCTGATATTTCACTCTGTCCAATAGCTTGGGTTTCCACAAGCAGTGGGCCTCAGTGGGGAGCTGTTTTCCAGGCAGAGCAAAGTGGAATCCTTTGACTGTGGTGTGAGTGTAAAAGCCATCATCAACAAGAACGTGTCTTCGCAGGTCAGTCCCCTTGCCACTACAGGCTTGTTGCTTGAACTTGTAGCTTTTGCAGTCCATGCAGAGCTGTGTTGAGTCTCTTGTCACATGCAGTGGGAATACGTGGCAGGCTGGGAGCTGTTAAACTTCTTGCTATCAGTTGCTTTGCAGCTGCTTCCCAGTGTTGGAACACAAACCTGTGTGTGCACTACAAAACTGGTCAACTCGTGGAACTCAGTGAGTACAGTGGAGAGGTGTAAACTGCTAGGAAAACAACCTGAGTTTGTTCTGGCTAGATGGCAGCATGTGGCTGGATTAGGTGGCTTGTGTTTTGGCTGAAATTTAGAAAACTCTCAAAGTCAAGTTAAATTGTACTTAAAATTCAATGTAGCTCACAATTGTTGTGTTGAAAGCACTAGCATAGTGACAGGATTGAGATAAAGACAGGGAGATTGCTTACCCATTACTGCCATAGACAAAACTCAACTTGGGCAATATTAATTTAATTTATTGCCACATAAAATTAGAGTTAGATGGTGAGTGACAAAGATGAAAACTAAAACTGCTTTCCCCTTCTGCTCCCCTTCCCTGTTGTTGCCCAGCCCCAACCTGTTGCCTGCAGTCTCATTGCTCAAACTGATGTTTCAGTATTCTGTGTTACAATTTGAGATCCTTAATGTGCTGCTCTTCTTTTGCTGTGTGTGCAGGCCCAGGCAGCCCTGAGGAGTTACGGTGAGAGCAATTTCAATGGCTCTCTTCTCCTTCACTCCAGTGGAAGGGACATGCTGGCGCTGGAGGTCGACGTGAACAATGAAAACAGGAAGAATGGCAGAGCTGTTGAACTGAGGGCTTTTCTCCATCAGGCCATCCTGACAAACCCACAATCAATACAGTTGCAGCTCATGGGCAAAGTGTTTCCATCAAGGTAGAGGAATCAGATTCTTGGTTAAGTGAGGACCTGAAGAGTGTTCACTCTGGAACAAGTGCTCAGAAAGTCTGTGGAGTCTCCATACCTGGAGATGCTCCAAACCTGGCCACACACTCTCCTGGGCACCCTGCTCTCACTGATCCTGCTTCGAGTGAGTTGAGGGGTGCCTTGACAATCATGAATTAAGCATAATAATATCTTACTTGCAATTTTTGTCTCTGTCTTTTTAGATTTCTGATATCTTCTGAGTTGAAGCTTAATGAAAATAGGCTTCTTGTGGATTTCATGGGAGCCAGGGAGCAGAGAGCTGGTTTTGTTTTGTCCCTCAATGGAAGAGTCCAACACACATTTGCTGGATTAAAGGCCATACCTCATCTTCTTTCTCTGAATGGATTACTGAAGTGTAAAAACAACATTCATGATGGTACACTCTCACTTTGTGTTTTGTTGCTGTTCTGCAGCTACCCAAGGAAGCTTCTTAATTTTAATGTGTTCCTGACTGAACTGCATAATGCATCCAGCTCTGGGGCAAAACAAGGGTGGCTTCTTTCCTGTGCAGGTCTTCTGAAATAGGAGGGGCTGACTTGAGGCTCGCACTCCTCTGAATGGCTCTGTGGGTGCAACAGGTCACTGCAGAGCTTTAGAGGGGTTGTTTAGCCTGGAGTTAACACAAGCAGTAGGTCACAGCCCCTCTGTAAGTGTTCCTTCAGAAGGCAGTCAGTGTAGCCCATGCCCTAAAGGCACAAGAATTTTTGTCAATAAAGAGAAACAGCTGCCAGAAATATTATTATGTAATTTGTTTTAAACACAGGCACTTCTACTAGTAGAGAAACTCTCAACAATAAACTGATTTGCTCTCTAAATTAGGCAAAATTGTCTTTTATAACAAATGGAAGTTCATCTGCTTCCTCCTGGTATTAAATTAACAGTTATTTTTTATGTTGTTTCTATAACTGTGGTTATTTCTGTCCAAAAAGGCTCTCCCCACAGTAATAATTTCTGCCTGTTACAGGTAACATCGGTGTGATGGTCAACAAAACACTGTATGGGCTCCATGTCAGGACCAGGAACGTGTTTGGGAACAGCACCGTACACAACATCACTGTTGCCGTGTTCCAGAACGGCAGTCGGGCAGTCCCAGGGGAGGCAAGGCTGAGAGGACACCTGGAGCTGAGCAAAGAGATGCAAAGGGGGTTAGCCAGCTTCCAGCTGGATGAGAAGGCTCTTTCCATGGATATTTTCAATATCATGAACCGTGGACACAGCAGAGTCAGTGGGACTTTCACACATAATATTGACTTCCTGAAAAATGCAGGTAGGACTTGAGTGTGTGGTGTGACAAGGTGTCAGGGTGAATTTATCTGCATGACAGGAGACCAGTGGAAATAGATGAGCTGCTTTTGCTCACAATAGAACAAAATGTGATCCTGTCTTAGCAGCATTCTGGTTAATATTGTTGAGAAAATACAGTAAAAGGGACACATAACTAGGTCAAAGGGTTTTAAACTACTTCAGAGTAAATTATTCCTCTCTCGTACATCTGTATTCCTACAAGCTGATCAGTTCCTCTGAACATAGCTTTATGCCAAGTGTTGCTTCCCAAGCAAAGCCATAGGTTTTCACGCACTGGAGTTACCACTAATTTTGAAAGGGCAAATTGACATTGTCCCTTTGGACTAAAGAAATCTGCTCTGAAACTTTTTAACAGCTGACTACTGGAGTTGGACACAATTGGTAAAATCCCTTATTAATAAAAGAAAAATCCTTGACTTCCAAAATGCATGCCACATTTTAACTTAGCAACCCCTTTTCAATATGATTTTCACATTGTAGGCAATGTCTTTCTATAAATATCAGTAAGTGCAGCTAAGTGGGTGATCCCACTTTGTATAAAGGTGTGTCTTTTCTAATGAAAAACTAAAGAAGGCTTCTTTTGTTCTGTAATACATCTTCTCTGTATTTTATAATGTTGTGTTGATTTTACTTCCTTCCCTGTCAATAGGAGTGCCACTGGATGGCATTCTTACTGCCATGTGTGAGCGTGGCACAGGAAATCACACCATTGCTGTAGCCCTGCAGAGTGGCAGGGAAGGGATTAGTGCTGTGTTTGGAGGGCACAGACTGGCCACGGAGCCTCCTAAATCCCAGCTATCTCTGAGCTTAAAGCACAACATCTCAAAGATAAAGGAACATGGCATCCCTTTTATTGTAGAAGCTGCTGGCTATTATGAGGTAAGAAAAGTTCTGCCTGTGATTATTTAATTTCTGGCAGGACAATTTCTAATAACTGGAGGCTTTGCCTTTGCACTATGTATATTTATTTTTAAAGCTGATGTGTTTTTGAGAGGTACTACTGTACTGTGTGAAAGAAAGGTGTTATCTGGCTTCTTGTCATACTGTGTACCTGCCATCTCCAGTCTTGGAGCTGAATCTAGACTGAATGAGATGCTGCATTCAGTTCTCATTTAAGTGAAGTGCTTTGCTACATATGAACAGATGTCTTGTCCAATTTTGGTTTTCTCTTGCAAATGGGAGGTGAACCAGCAGGCCTAAGGTGTGTGACCGTCAGGTGCCAGTGAGCCAAGGTACTGCATTGCATCTGGGACTGGATTTAACTAGTCCTAGTGCCATCCTTTGGATGTCTGCTGAAGAGCAGGAGAGTGTTTAGCACGGCTTTCCATTTTGGGAATTTCACCCCACAGACACATCATGGACCATGACTTCTGGTACAGCATTCCTTGGCCACTGTTCTCTGTATCTGCATTTCTACTGTAGGTTTCTGAACAACATATAGCTCTTTTGCATCCCAAATTCTCTTTCCATAAAAGGAGGGTTCAGATTTGTTGCTGGCTCTAACATATGCTGCAAGTCTCAGGTCACCTACATGCTAATATTTGAGTGGGTTCAACCCCTGCAGTGTGGTGAGACACAAAGGTGTGTGGAGAAAGAATTCTGAACAGTTCCTTTGCCCTGCTTTTTAGTAATTTCACTGCTTTAATTGTACATGCCTGAGGACTCAAATCCTTCCAGGATTCCATGCTCTCAACACGTTTTGGCACCAGAAGGAATTATTGGTACACTGCAATCAGGAGGTCTTGCACAACAGTACAATCTCTATTTGAAATGAAGCCACTTAGATGAATTTGCACTTTTATTTCTCCAGCACTGCTGTCATGACACAGACTGTTATGTTTAAGAATGCTGAACCAGACTCTGCCTTTGCCAGTTGTTGCTGGGATGTTTGTTTCTTTCCATAATTTGGTTTATTTTGTGTCTAGAATCTCACCACAAAGCTTGCTGCAGGGATAACAACCACAGTGGAGATGGAGCAGCTCAAAGTTGAAATAGAGAAAACTACTGGCAGTGCTACAGAAATTTCTCTTTCACTTCACCATGATGTGGGAGGACTAATGGGCATTGTTCCACGTGTACTAGAGGTTTGCAGAAATCCTGTCATATATTAGGATGTATTTGATGTGATGCTTCACATCTCAGCTGTTCAGATGTACCCTGGAGACCAAGCTTGTAGCTCAGGGGGAAGAGAAATTTTTGTCAAGCAGGGCCAGTAGCCAGTACACAAAGCCTAAGAATTGTTTGCTTAGCAATAAAGAGCAGGTTTTCAGGATGTGGTGGGTAAGAAAACATTTATATAATGAAACTGGAGTAGGTGTTTGCCCAGGCACAATAACTTGCAGTCCCAGCTTTTCCATCTTACTGTTTGCTTTCTATCCTACTATTTGAAGATATTGTTCTGTCTTTACCTATGCTGATAATATTTGGGCATGATAGTGCAGAATTAGAGACATGATATAGCCTCAGGTCTACTAAACTGTTTATGTTGTTGAAACTGAACTCTAACCTTTAATCTTAAAGCTCTGTTTTGGTATCTTCATCAGTTTTATCCTTTAGCCTTGTAGCTTTCTTCTTTGAATTTTAGCCCTCTCTACTTTTCTTCATGCTCTGAATGTGCTTTGTTGATAATGCCAACAGGTTGCTTGCAGTGGAGGATCTGCTAACAAACAACTTTCTGGCCTCTGCAATGGTGCAATTACATTTCATCATTTTGAGGTACTGGCTTAATTTATAAACTCTGCTGTCAACAACATGCTGTCCTAACTACCACGAAGGGAATCCAAGTACTGAAAGCTGGCTGGAAGCTTTGCATGTTTTAGCTGAATATTCCAACCTATATCTTCTGCCAGTCAGAGCTGAACTGGGTATAAACAGTGTTGCCCTGTTATTGAGCAGCCAACCTGATACAGGAACTGGGCAAGGGAGCAAGGAGGCCTAAGCTGAGAATTTCAGTTTACTCCTTCTGACTCTATTTTCTGCTCTGTCTAGCTAACCATTTGTTTGTGAAAGTCCCTGTGGCTCTTGGACTGTTAAATAAAGATGCAGCTTGTAAGGGGATGTATTCTTAAGAATGTGTTAAAAATATGTTCTGTGAGTGACACTACGGCAGGTTGCGTTTGTCTCCATAAGACAGTAATCACAGAGACTCTGATTCCTCTGTGTGTGGTCTAATGCCAAAAGAAAGACAAATGCACTTCAGTTCTTCCCTCATGCACAGGGCTACAATAAGCATAACACTCATTGCTCCTGTTGAGGTCTGACGGGAATTTAACAAAATACCACAGTGCTAGGGCTCAATTTACTTACTGTAAAAGCCAGAAGGGATGCTTGTAAAAGCAATAGCAGTTGATTTTTCTGGTATTAGTAACTGTTTTAACAGATCCGTGGATTTGGGGTTTTTTCCCCTATTATTTCTATTTATGGAACTCTAAAATAAATGTTTTAGGCCATTGCTCCATCTGTTCAGGCAATTATAAACATGTAGGATGGATACAAAATGGTGTAGGAAAATCGTTCTCTTTCAATAACACAAACATTTAAAAACACTATGTGGCCTGACAGGAAAGCAAACTTGACAGCAGTTTTCTGTAATTTTTCAGACTCCAGCAAGAGTTTCACTGAATGGGACAATGTTTACCAGCAACCTTACTGTCACCTTCTTGGGACACGTTTCCTTTCATGACACATTTGCCTGCCTGCAGCTCCATGCCAGCACCAGCACCCAGCCTCAGCTAGAAATTGAATTCCAGCATTCTTTGCCTTCCCTTCATTCCCTGGGGATTGCCAGAGATAACCAAGTGAAGGTGTCAGCCGTGAGAAGTGACAAGTACAAGGGCATCCTTGGTATTGTCCTCGGGCCTTGCAGTGTGAAGGCTGATGGAGAAGTGAGCCTGGCAAGCAATGAAACAGAGTGGGTACTTACTTTGGGAAACAAGTGTGCCAGTCTAGAGGTAAGCCCGGATTGTTTTCTGCGTGGCCTTGTAGTCTGTGTGTTCCAGATCATTATGAGTCACAGAGAACTGTCTCCTGACATTGTTATTTATGGACAGGACAATTTTGGTCATTAAAGTTGTTTTGGCAGAGAAATGAGTCAGAGCACTTGTGGGGGAAGTGTATTTGAAGATGTGAATTTGGAGTAATGCAATGGTAGATATTACTGCTGTTGCCATAAAATAGTTGTTTAATAACAGCTTTTTAATTAAACTTATGTCCTAGAGTCTAGTGAAAAGCATGCCCTTTCTGTTGGAAATTTGGGAGGTGCTTTAGGGGTTAAGATTTTTCTCTTCTACATTACTTATGGAAAGGTGGTTGTAGGATTTTTTCCTTCCCCCGCCTCAATTTATTTTTTTTTCCTGTTGTTTCACAGAGAAATCAGAAATTTCTCTGAAACAAGCTGTCTTGGGTGGTCCTTTCCAAAAGCAGATTGTCTCAGAAAGAAGAAATGCTTTCTCATGAATCAGGAACAAATTAGGAAGGCAGTTGCTTTACCTTGTGCGTTTTCAATAGTACAATCTTTTCTGTTGCAGGGGATGGGATTGCCTCGTGCTGTAGTCTTTGGGGGCTCATTTCAACACAACATCTGCAACGTGGGCTTGCTAATGAACCTCCAGTGTGATGGCAGAGCAGTGGATGTGCAAATAGACACTTCCTGCCAACAGGAATATACACTCCAGGGGATGCTCAGGCATTCCCTTCCCTGGCTCAGGCAGCTTGGGCTCCCTTTTGAAAACTCTGCCTTGTTCTCTGCAGCCACAGGCTCCACCACAGAGGGCATTTTGTTGCTGCAGGCTGGCACATGCAGACTTAAGGCCAGAGGAGATCTCTGTGCCCAGAATAAAGCTGAATGGACACTGGAAACAGAATCAGAGTGTCAGCTTCTGCAGGTGGGTCTGGGAGGCTTTTAAGGAGCGTTTGGGGATCAGGTGCAGGCCGTGTAAGGTTTTAGCTAAAATAACAGTGTTGGAGTGTTGGAGAGGCACGGCTGTCTCACACATTAGGCAAAGAAAGTGTCTCATACATCCTGCCCACGGGTGTTCTCTGCAGACCGGGATCAATTCATTTGCTGTGTGTTGCCTTCACAGACCGAGGCTGCCCCCTAAGGCTGTACAGCAGGATTAGTTTGAACTCTGCCGAAAATACATTCCCTGGTCTGTCTGTTTTTATCAGAGTAAGAGTTGTGAAATTTCCTTGGCTTTTCCATGTAGCCTGACTGACCCCATTAGAAAGAATGACCATTGCAACATCAGGGTTTTTCTAGATATTCGTAGACATTTTTGTTTGGCTTTCAAATTCCCAAATTGAGTAACTTCCTCAGCTACAAAACAGTAATGTAAAATCAAAAGTGTGTTTCATCCATAGTGCAGAGGGAATGACAACCTCTGAAAGTATTAAGGAGAGTAGAATTTTCTGTGTTTTTCCAAATCTTTTGCAAGAATGACCAGAAACATTTCATTGAGGATGTTGCACAAGACAAGACTGAAGTTTTTGTATTAAAAGAAAAAAAATCCTTGTGCAACCAGATGCAAGAATGTCTGTTAGGCCTATTTTGTGGGTTAATTTGAAAACTGAGATTATTCTGGTCTGAATGAAGCAGAGGATGTTCAGTAAACTTTGCCACCCTGGAAAAACAGGCATTTTGTACTTCTGTAAACGGAAAACTTTGTAAAGATACAGAAGTTGTAAAACAGCCCTAAAATCTTCCTCATTCAGGCAAAATCACAATCTTTCTTGTTGAGAGGGAGAAAAATGGCAGCATGGAGAGTGTAGGTTTTGTCTCGTACTGTAACATAAAATCTCCATTTTTGTGTGCTGAAGGGAGACGAAAACAGACGTAATACCTGCATTAAATTGTGTATATATTCTGAAGGAGGATTTAGTTTTTTGGGTTTTTTTTTAAATCTCAATAGGATCTCAGTTTCCCGACTCAGGCACGGCTCAGGGGATCCATTCAGAAAGACAAGTGCCAAGCAGAGCTTCTCTCTGTGCTGGAAACTGAAGGCAAAACTGCCCAGCTTGAAGTAAGAGCAGAGTGCACGCCAAAGCTTACACTGGAGATCCAATTCAGGCATGACCTCCCCCAGCTGAAGGAAATCCCAAGGGAAAATGAGCTGTCCATCACTGCGCGGAAACAGCTGAAATACCTCATTGGAATAGGGATGAAAGTGGGTGCTTGTGAGCTCCAAATCAATGGGGACTTGGACCCTGGAAAGAGGCTTCAGTGGAAAATGCTTTTAGAAAATAAATGCCAAACATTTCAGGTATTGAAAAACATTTATTGACTTACCATTGAATTTGTACATCTGAAGCAGGTTCTTTGTATCTACCCAAGTCAAAAGACAACAGTCTAAGGATTTCAGTGGTAGCAGATAAAAAAGAAAAACATTGTCTTTTAATGCTACATCTTCCTTTTGGAGCCAGTCATTTACTGTATTTTCATATGATATAAGCCAAATTTTCTATAAATAAGTGCCTACAGTTAATGGACTTGCTTGTACGCTAGCTCTGATGTGTTTTTTTAAAAGTGTGGTTGATCTTCAGAAATAGAGTATTCAAAGTTGTCTTTGGATAAGATGTAATAAGAAGCTTCAAGATTTCTGAAACATCCTCTGGCTTTGCTGCTTGACATCCTTGATTTTACAACTAGGTGCTATTGAAGCTACTATTAGGAATTAAGGGTTTCAGGTGTATAGTGTATATGTAGGAAGTGTAAAAGTGGTGAATTCTTTTATTTTTTTTTCCTTTTACAGGATCTTGGAGCACCAGTGAAAATTGATGCTTCAGGCTACATCTTGATGGATAAAATGAACCTGGATTCACAGACATTGGTCACTGTTGATGAAAGTAAACTCCAAGGACTCCTTATACTAAAAGTCACCAATGTGAGTATCCTGCAGGCTGTTAGACTGCACCTACCAAGTACTGACTAACATACTCTAGACTATTTTATTGGGAACAAATAGTCAACTTTAAACAATAAATGCCAGAATAAAAATAATAAAATCTTTGAAAGTCTGGCACCTGTAATGTGCAGTAACAAATGTACAGTGTAATAGGACACAAGCTCTGGCACTTCCTGAATAACTTCCTTGCTATGCTCTTTGTAAATTTTTCCTGTTTGTATTGTACTATTTAATGTTCCCTGTGTCACTGTGATTTACATTGCAAAATAATAGGCATTATTTGATTAACTGAGACACTGCTGTTTGTTTGTTAAGTAAGACACTAACACAAGACAGGCTGTGAATCTCCTGCTTTCCTGTTGACAGTTGCAAGTTTGGCTTTTCTTGTCATCAGTGCAGTGTAGAGAAAACACACACAAGTATTATTCTTTGTGAATCTTATTATTTGTGGTCATTCACTTTCTTGTCGAACTGGTAATTTCTGTATGTTTCTGCCCTAAAGGAACAAGATAGCCAGTGGGAGTTCTTTGCCACCAGAAACATTTACACTATTTTTCCTCTCAGCAGGAATATATATATATATATATATATATCCCAATGTAACTTCCCTAAGTTCAACACAATTTCTTTCATTTAATATTAAATGTAGGACAGACAGATTTGTTACATTTCTGGTTTGAGCTCTATGTTGCAGCAAGCTTTGGGTTCTACACATGCTTTGCTATCTATTCTGTGAAATATTAACAGGAAAGGCAAGAGCTGGATGCAGTGCTAACCCATAACATTCAAGGAGCTGCTGACATTGGCATTCCTATGAAGATGTTAATTGATGTGATATCAGAAAAAAACAGCGACTTCTATAAAAGATTTATTCATTTCTGTGTGAACAACAAGCAAGTAAGTGTCTCCTCCATATCAGCAAGATGTGAAGTAGAGGCTGAAGTGAGCTAATTGACAATTAGCTAATCAGACAATTCTTCACCATAAAGTTTCATAATTTCCATAATTTTACTCTAATATGTAATTAGTACAATAATTACAATTAATCAAAGGAATCTCAGTATCAGTGATGTGCCATAATTAACTTTTGTCATATTTGCTTGGACTGAACAGATTACAGAAGAACTGAACTTTGTCCGTAAGTTGGATGTTGTGTCTCTCAACTACAAACTCGCTCATAACATAGAGGCACTGAAGACTTTGCAAATAAAAGACAGGATTGAGTTGCAGGTAAGGTAGGAGGCAATGGCAGGGGAGACAAGAATCCAGGCTGGAATCATGCCAGGGTGGAAGCAGTAGCTGTAGGAGGGAGAGGATGGCCAAGGACAGTGGGTGTAGATGGGATTGTACCCATTTGCTGTTCAGGTGAAGAGGGGAGTCAGTCTGCCCACCGTGTCCTTGAGGGGAGCTGAGCAGCTCCGGCTCTTCCCGAGGGGTTGGCAGGGCAGCTCTCTAGAGCAGAATGTCCCACGGCACTGAGGGCTTGGAGGCTGGCTCCGGGTGTGTGAGCCCTCTGGGCTGGCAGCCTGCCCTGCCCCCTGCACACCCTGGGCACGGGTGGCTTCTGATGGCATTGCACTGTTTACATTCCAAGTGGTGTTTTCCTCCCACACTCTGATTACTGGGCATACCTTTTTATCTGAGAAACACAAGCTTACAACACAACACTTACTCTTTATTGATTGTGCAACTGCGTGAATAGCACTAAGGCATGGCCGTACTGGAGAATTCATGTTAAAATGTTGAATTTAAAAATAAAAGGGACATCTGTAACTATGTTGTGTTATGAAATTATACAAGATTAATTTTTTGACACACATTTAAGATGATGCTGCCTCAACCAAAGAACCCTGACCAACAGGAGCTTTAACTTTCACTAAACTGTCTTTTCACAATTTGCTTTTGTTGCACACAGGCCGTCTTAAACCTGGAAGTGACCAAGAGCTTTAGTATGAGAGTGCTTTACAGTGCTCACCTGATAGTTCTTGAAGGACAAATCCAGGAGTTTGAAACAAGTACCAACATAACAGGGAATTTCCATCACACTTTGCCATGGCTGCTACAAGCCAGAGTCCCCTCATCTTCACAGGTAGTTTTGGTTTGGCTTTTTTTTTTTTTTTTACAGTTATTGTCCTAGGTTATGATGTAATAGCTCGTGGCTTGAATGAAAACTACCATTTTGTGAGGGTACAGGATGGAAGCTGAGATTTTCTGATATTTAAAAACTATGGAGAGCTAAAACCTGAACTACTGAAAGAGAAAATTTCTTATTGATTACTTTCTGAACAAGAGTGTTCCATTCTGATCAGTGTTAGTACAGTGAATATTGTTGATATTTTAAGTCTACAGGAGAGCAGCTTCATCACATTGCACTAGGGGCTGCAATATTGCTCCTATGCTCTTTAATGGGAATTTTATACTTAAAGAAGTACTTCCTTGGGTGCTCTTTTCAGGGAAGTATTGGAGCACCTCTTATCTGGTAAATATTGTCAGTAGGCATGGATCAATTGTCCTTGATATAAAGGGAGTCGTGTTTGTGGGATAAAAGAGAACCTACTGAGAATTTGACATAGATCAATGAGGCTGGCATGGTTTGAAATTCAGCTGAATGGACTTTGTACTGGAGAGTCATAGGTGATTAACGAAAGGCTGAGATATGTTTTGTTAATGGATAGATTGTTAACCCAAGTATAGACTAGAGAGAACTTTCTTTCACTTCCATTTGTCTCCTGTTTTAAAATTAAGCAGTATTTAAATGTTGTTTGGAGAACTTATGTCTACATGTCATTTTTTAGATAGATGTGGCTTTTCAAGGGAGAAACACTACGCAAGAAAGATATGTGCATATTGCAGCTGGAGAAACATCAGTCACATACATAATAAACTCCTATCATGTTGGTGACCAAGTGGGTATCTTCTGCCAAAGTGCACATAGTAGTGAGATACTGCAGGCATTTGGTTATCCTAAGGCAATCACCTTGATTCTCAGTTTACAGAAATCAGGTAAGTACCTGCCATCCCTGGCAGGTTTTTGTTCTTTAATAGCCCTCTGAGGATGTTTTGACTGTTCCTTCAACAGCTACAAACTAAGACCTAAAAAGAGGCTGCTTCTTGTTTGTAAGTAAAACTGTCATTCTGAAACTGCACTTGTGATTAGTTACATTACATCTGGTTTTTTAGTTCTGGGAAAGATCTCGTGTGGTACAACACCTGGTAAAACAGGTTATCCCCAAGACACTTACCTGCATAAAATAAGACTCCAATATCACCCAAAAAACCCCCTTAGTACAGAGCACAAAAATTGTGAATTCCAGTGCAGTCTAAATTAGTGTTTTAAATAATTCTAAATGTTTTTTGTTGTCTGAACTGGGGAGAGGAGGCACGGCCATCCTGATGAAGCCAGTCTGCCCTCAAAGCTTGGCCTGGCATAAATGCTCTCTGCATATCCCTCAACTGCAGATTTGCATTGTGGTCTGTGATTTTGTCTTCCCCAAAAAGAGTTTGGGGGTTTCACATCTCTCATCTCACTTCTATCTTTTAGCAGTCTATTTTTGTTTTTCAAAAATGAAAAGCTTGGAGGAAAGTGGGGAAAGGGTCTTCAGGTCGTGTTGTTTGAGCAGCGTTGGGCTGCTGCAGCTGGAACCAGAGGAGTCACTAGAGGTCAGAAGAGCTTCTCTGGAAGTGGCTGCTGCTTGCTGCTGCAAAAACACATGACTGATGGGAACTGACTTGACACTTAACACTTGCACCTGGGTACACGAGCTCTGTTACCTCAAGATTTTGTACAGTCAAAGCTGAAGGACGTCCAGAAAAACTCTACACTCCTCAAACCACAAGCTCTTGTAACCCTGAATGATGACCCAAAAGCTGGGTGGACTGTCTTTATGCAGACAGTGCTGAAATTCCTCAAAAATGAGCCACTCAAATTGGCACTGTTCTGTTCTTTCTCTATAGAAAATAAAGCCAAGACTATCTGTGAAATCCACTATGATGAGAAAGATATAACTGTGGCTATGGATGTTGGCACAAACTTTGAACTCTTTGGTGTATTTGCATTCATGGCAGAGGTGAAGCATTCAATATCACTTCTCCATCATCTCGGACTTCCCTTCTTTCTTAAGGTAATACACCAGAGATCTTTTGCTGTGCTTTGATTAGAGCTGCCATTTGAGTTACTTGCATGAATCCAGAGCGCTTCCAGTGGCCTCAGTGAAATTACTCCAGGTTTATATAAGTGCAGATGAGAGGTGACTTAAGTACACAGCTAGTGGTCTGTTTCCAAGGACACTGGTCAGATGCCTGAAACTCCCAATGTCAGGGTTCATAATTTCAGGAAGGCACATATTTACTGTCACTTCCTAGCTGGTAGAGCTCACTAAAGTAGAAAGGACTCTCGGTAGAAAACAGCTGTCCTTCATACCCACAGAACTCCTTTGCTTCCATAGACCACTTCTAGCACAAACACCTAAAACGCTTCATTGTTGAATAAACAGAAGTAGATTGATATTCCAAACTACTTGATAGGGAGCAACAGCTGTGCCTGTTTATCCCTTGGGAGAAAGGAGTATTAGCTGAAATGTCTCCTTCCCTTTTGAAGGATAGTACACAGGACAGCACAGCTAAGTCATCCGTCACCTTCTCTTCAAAGAACAGGATATGTAGCTAAGGATGCAGGACTAAAGGTCAACTTTCCTGAAGATAAACCTTAGATCAATATTAAACCTGCATATTAAGTGTTAGTGTTTCAAGTGAATATTTAATGCCAACATTTTATTGAAAGGTATTAGATATATCCCCTGATATTTAATATTTAGTGAAACGTCTTTGATCCTCTGAATGTTTGAGTGAAAAAAAGAAAAGCAGGGATTGTAATTCTTGAGGTGCGTTATTGATGTATGAGGTATGCGTGTATTCACAGGACTTCAGAAATTACTGTTCCCACAGACTTTGGCAAACACAACATGAGTTGATATTGAAGTGCCCTCATCTTCCCCAGAGGTGTTCTTTAGCATTTTCAGGATAAAGTAGTAGATGATCCAGGAGCTGTGGGAAGAAGAAAATACCCTGGAGTAAGATTTGAGAAGCCCAATCTGCTTAAAAAAAAAAAAAATCTCTATAGTATTTGAAAAAGGAGGGTGGGGGAGATGTAAACAAGAACCAGTGGCTCTAGACTTAAACCAAGTAAGGGTACGCTGAAAGTAAGGCTGATATTTATCAATGATGCAAGTGAGTAGCTGCGGAAACATAGAGGGGGAAAAAAAGGAAGGCACCTCTTGAGGTTTTTGGTTTATTCCCAGAAAGCATCTAGAAATCCTGTCTGGAAGATAAACTTCAGTCCAGGTGATGGTTTTAAGTGAGTCAAGAGGTCGTACTCAATGGAGGTGAAATGCTGGGTAGAAATTATGGCATATGATTTGTTTATTTTCCCCTCCACAGATGACAATTCAGAAAGTCCTGACTGAAAATGAAACCAAAGGGGCTCTGAGGCTGACCTATGAACAAAACACAAACTTCTCCTTTATCATCAGTAGGAAAAAAGACCAGCAAGGGTAAAAGAGTCATTCTGAGCACTGTAAAAATGTCATTAAGCCACTGTGATTCCATGGAAAAAAGTTACTGTTTTAATCACCAAATCACTGGTGAAAGGGATAGCAAATCTTGGAGGATGTGAGTAGTCACACCAAACAGTGTGTTTGCCTCAGGAAGGTAACAAAGACCTGCAGAAATTCCTCTCCTCCCAGCTGGGGGCATGCATGTCTCTTTGCCTGCCCCACAACGCTGAAGTAGCAGACAGTGAAATAATCCATGAAACTCTAGGTCTGAGCCAGACAAGTACTTAAAAATACACCTTAACTTGACATCACTGCTTAAATCTTACTAAATCGTTTTGGCAGGGTTGAAACTTGTAAAATTATGGAGACCTGGTTTTCTAAGCTGGTATCAGTATGGCTGTACCTGCACAGAACTGTAGGCTTGGAGGGTGTTTAAGAGGTGTGATATTTTCAGCCTTGGGGTATTTCAGATATTTCTGAAGTTTCTAGCAAAAGACCTTTGCAGTGAAAAGTCTTTTAAGTTCTGTTAAACTCTCTTAAAATTGTAAATTCTAAGTTTGTAAACTATGACAGTGCTTGCAAAGTCAGATGCCAAAATACCTATACAATTTTTAAAAAGCTGATGCATTTGCTATGGCAAAGTGATCCCTGGTCCAGAGGGCTACGCTGTGTCCCTGGGATGCACACACAGGTATTTCACTGAGGTCAAAGCTGGCACTGCTCTTTGGTCTCCTCTGCCTGGGTGTGAATGCATCGAAAACTGGGAGCTGGGTAAGTGTTCAGTGGAAGGCACTGCCATTTGTAACTCTGAAAGCTGTGGCAGACTCGGCGGTAACTCAGATTAACTTGTGCTGCCAGTGAGAGTGTACTTTCTGAAATACTGTTGAACAAAAGTACATTTCTTCCCTTTAGCGAAGAGTTGAATGTAAAAGCACTCCAGACTCATCCCTTCTTTCTACAGTACTTCCCCAGTGCAGCAGGACTGTCTTCTAAGGTAACTATCTGCAAATTCTCTATCACATTCATCTCTGCAAATTAGACTTGTCTAATATTTTAAGAGTCAAGCTGCATTATGTCTGGTACTAGTATCTCTGACATGTTTATGTTTGTTGAGGATGTTCATGTTTTCAAAGATGCTAACAACACCAGTCTTTTTTTTTTTCTTTTTTTTTTTAATTTAATGGGAACTTGAAAAGGTAAATTATGATATGAGTGAAGCAAAAGGCAAACTCTACCTCAGGATGGAAAAAAGAGATTTCAATGTTACAGCAAAGTTAACTTTCACTGGAACCAGCTACACTAATGCCATTGAAATAATACAGACCATGTCCCAGGTTGGTATCACCGACTCTGATGGCAAAGACAGGCTGTGACTGTTTTAGAGGAGGGTGCTCAGGGTTGTGGTGCCAAACAGTGAGGGTTAAATACAGTCCTGCTCTATGAGGTGTTTTGCCCTTGATTTCTCCAGTAGTATGAGCAAGTATTTTGACTGTAGATTAGTCCTGTGTCCATGGTATAAACTGCTCTGTGATATTTGTTTGCTCCTATAGATGGAGCACATATACAGGATCTACAGGAAATCAGAAAAATAATATATTACAAACTGACCAATTGCCAATTTTTATTATGCAGCTACCACACATTTCCTTTTCTAAATAAGGAACAAAAGATGTCACAAATAGATACTGTTGTTTGTGTTATCTTCTGGATTTATTCTGTAAGAGTGGGACTCTTGATGTTGTGAGAATTATACTGTGAGATAAAAGAGAGAAAATCAAACTGTATGTTAAACAAAGACTATTGTAAAGAGGACAGTCAGTTGTTTATGTATGTTCCATTGTGGGAAAAGATGATTTACTGTAGAAATGAAGACAAGAAGAAATGAGTAGCTGCTTATACAAGAGCAGTGGGCTTAGAGTGCCATTGTACTAAACCTCCTAAAAACACAATCCTAAAACTAGACCCTACAGGACTTTATAGGACTGAAATTACACTTTAATTTTTTAACTTCTCAGAGAACTTGGGATTTAATGTTTCCTCTCTTTCATTTTTAGTTAAAAATTCTTCCAAGGCAGCTCATGTTTCTGACTGTTTACCAAAAAGGCAACAGAACGTGTATGCTGAGGCACATTGCTCTGTGGGATGGCAAAGAGATAAAGGTAACAGGCACTTACACTGGACTCCTCCCAAAGTTGCCTGGAGGTCATGACATTCAAGGTAGGTTTCTCAAGTCTTCTGTCAGTGTTGATAACAAACTGTAAAATAAAATAAACTACATAAATTGGATTTCAAAATGCATATTCAAAAATGCAAGTCCGAATGGTTTCAATCCTGGTTCCAGTCTAGGCCTTCTGAGATTTTATTTTCTTTAAACTAATTTTAAGTCTGCTGTTGAAAAAATTCACATCAGAATAGTATTTCTGCTGTGGATATGGAGCATCAACTTTTTAAAACTGTAGTAAATTCTGTTACCATACTGCACTATGTCCTGCAGGGAGTGTTGATCACACTGGCCACTACTTTGAGGTGTTAATCCTTTATGTTGACGCTTTGTTGTCTGAAAATAGAGGCAATAACTGCACTTACTCGTTTGAGAGTTGTAAACTGCTCCTCTTCCAGTGTAAGGTGATCTCAGCTTCATACAGATTATTTTCCTGGCTGTTCTTGCTGGAGTTTCTTTGAGTGTAGCTATCAATCTGTTGGTTATTGCAGGTAACTGCTGTTTAGCTGGTACATCGAGGGCTCCTGTTTTCACTTGATTTCTTCCCACTGAGCAGAAATCAGTGCACCAAAGTCACTGTGGCTGTTGGGAAGGTGCATGTGTGTGTATGAGCAGACACTGCTTCTCTGGGAGCCAAGTGTTGCCCTGCTGCCAGCGGGAGAACATCCTATGCCGCCTTCTTTGTCAGAAAACGAACAGTCATGATTTGTGGTGGGCAAATCTTGTTTGTTTTTTTTTTTTTTTTTCCCCTTGTAGTGGAACTTTTCCACCCTCTCTCCATCCCTTTCCCATGGCATGCCAGGGTCAACTTATATGTGAAACACTCGGCACGCAGTCACCGGGATGATCTTATTGTCATTTGGAATGAGAAGGACCAGGTACAGCAGCCCAGAGCACATTAAGTGTCAGGAATATCAAGTGGTTCTTTTCTTTTTTACTGGGTAAAGGCCTTTGAGAGTAGGTGGAAAGAACAGTACAAACTGTTTAAAGCAGCATAGGAAAAAAGAAATTGAATCCAAGACAAATGAGTAAGTGTGAACATTAGTGTGAGGCTGGAAAGGATGAAGAACCTGTGGCATGGGTACTATGCTATGTTTGCCCCCACAGAAGTGTGACACATACCTGCACTTGGAGCTTTCAGCTTGACTGATTTAGTTGAAGCTCTTCATTAGCAAGAATGACAAATATGGCACAGTTGAAACTAGTCTTTGTCTTAAAATAAGTCAGCATTATTTTTTAAAAATATAAATAGTAAAAAAGACAGAACTTGGGAGAATTCGAGGTAGGTTGATTTCCAGGTGTGGTTAAATGGGGATACTTACTGCTAACCGTGCTGTCTGTATATGTGTGTCTGAAATGCAGCACCTTGGCTGAGTACTACGTTATTCTCTAAATAATTGAAAGATAAAAGACAATGTGTACAACACGTTACCATACAGGAACATAAATGTGCCTGCAAAATGCACTAGAATTTCTTGATTTCTTTAAAAAGTGCTAAAATTCCAAAACTTACTTTAGCAATTGCACAGGATGTATTCTTTACTACTCCTTAAATTACCACAACTATTTACGTGCCATCACTGTTTAAATTACCACAAAAATACTTTGTTGCCAGCAACATAACAGAGTTTAGTTCCTGATGATGCAAATGTTTTTTCATGTGCTCTGACTCTTCGAGCTGTGATTAAGCACTCTGTGGCTGTGCAGCCTGCAGTGCCTGAGGATGAGACCAAAATTAAGCCTCAACAAACAAGCATTGTTCATGATTTTAGTAAAACACAGAGAATAGTTTTACTTTCAGCTGTGCCACATTGAGAATTCAAGCAGCAGAAATGTCCTCATTTGAACATTGTTGCCCCACTACTTCAAAAAGGACTTCATTACGCACGTAATTCACCTGAGGAAAAGGTACAGGGAAATCTTACTGGGTGTATGTTTGAGGTCAGTATGTGAGAGGTGTTTTATTTCACAAGTTCCTTTTATATTTGTTGATATGGATCAGGTATCAGTGTCATCTTCTCTGAGGTTTGGAAGACACCGGACAAACTACAGAGCCACTGTTGCCCACCCATTTAATTACACCCTGAAGCAACTGGAGGTCCATTCCCTGTCACAAAGAAGGGGCAGAAAGTACAACCAGCAGGTGAGATCATGAGAAAGGGCTGCAAAACGCACACCTGTCATGCTGTATTTACTGTTAGTGTGCCTTTAATCTCTGAGAATTGCAGATATTACCTTGAAAAATGCAATGAGCACTAAGTGCTATTTTCTTCTCCTGTCTAAACCACCACCATTGTTTCCTTTTCTAAGCATAACTGGTTTTGCCTGACAGTCTTTTACTTTTAGCATTGAACCATTTTGGACAGTAGGAAGCCAGAAGTGCACAGGGGCCAGCCTAGCAATGGAAATGAGGCAAATTTTCTCCACATAGAAATGAACAAACTCCAAGTCCACACACACACAAAAAAAAAAAATCCACCCAACAGAACCAAACCAGAAACCCTTTGATAGCCCTGTAGAGCAAACATAAATTTTTGGACTGTACAGGAAATTGCAACACAGGCATGAAAATGTACAAGACCTCTCTGCTGGTTCTGGTCTCGCTGTGGGACAACCCCCTCCCTTGGGTTTCAGGTGCAGCTGGCAGGGAATGCGGGGCAGCCTGCTGACATCCGACTGACCCTGGAGGATAAATCCAAGGGGGACATCACTGCCTGGGGCGGCTGTGTGACACTCTCTGCAGGCCAGGTAGGAGTCTTGGCCTCTCAGAAGGGATGGGCTTGGTTTTTCTTCTTCTGCACTTGTTACCATAGGAAAGCCTTTTATTTTACATATGAAAGGCAACCTTTTCGTGTCTCAGAGGAAGAAGAATAAAGCCTCTGAAGAATTCTGTTTCACACTGCCAGATGTGGTTGTATTGGGGCTGCAGCTTTGCCTCAAGACAAAAATTGTCAACCCTGCAGGTTTCCTGGCAGAGATTGAAGCAGTGTTTTATGGATATAGACCATTCAGGGGTTCTCACAGGGGTGTATTTTTGCCCAGGAAACTTACTGCCCTAGGATATACTGCAAACTTTTTTTTTTTTTTGTAATTACTTATATGTGTCATTTTTTTCCTCTCTTCCAGCTTCAGAGAATATTAAGTATGGAACATTTGCACGCATGTGGGTCTCTAGAGCAAAGACCAACATTGTTTAATGAATACCTTCATCTGAACTGGGATGATAAAAAAATCAAACATAATTTAACATACGAGGTAAGAGAAGGCAGTTGTACCTGTTGACTCACCATTTTTATAGAAGCTGTTCTTATGAGATGAGAAATTATTTTGGTTTTCCATGTAATGTTGTGTGGATTTCAAAAAAGCTTCTGTAGAGTGCCATTTTCTGGAAATATCAGTTTCTCTTTCTCTTTTACATGTCTCTCTACATAGGAAGAAAGTTAAATGTAGCACAGTTAAGAAAGAGCTCTTACAAACTAGAGGCCTCACTTGTGCTCTAAATTTGCAAAACTGTTCAGTTAATCCTGTCGGATGGGAACCAGCAACAAGGTTGATAATCCAAAACATTGCCAAGTGGAAATGCTATGTTTTAGAGAAGTTACATTAAAATCCTGGAGCTACTAGAATAACAAAAGCCAGCACAGGGACAGGAGGATTGGGCACCTGGGAGTGTCATGTTGTCATATTTTAACTTTGTTTTCTTGGTTCATTGCAGAGAAATCAGTTGTTGCATCCTGATAAATTCCAGTTAGAAGCTGTTCTGGAAAACATTTTCCTGACCCCATGCACCAAACAGAAGATTCTGGGTAAAATAGAAACAAACTACTCCTCTTCCCTGGATTATTATACAAGCTTTGAGTTCTGTGACCTTCCAAATGTAAGTCTCACATAAACATACTGACCCTACTTCACTTTAAATTAATTACTGCTTTGGAGACTCAGTTTTCCTCAGCTGCAACTCTTCGTAAGAATTACTATACTTCTGCAACTTAAACAAATAGTGTCTTTTGATGGGTTGAGGCACAAAGGTTCTGTTTGCCACTGTAGTATATTCTATAGGTCCTGTTATGGTTGTAAACACTCTCACTTCCTTCAAGTTCTTTCTCTCCTATTCCTCTTTCAAAGGTCTGTTAATTTCATGTTTCTGCAGAATATCAAAACAGCCTCGTAAGTGATCAAAAAAGAAACTAGAGAGGAATAAAAGTGCTACCTTCCCTGTGGGTACATGTTTACTGGTTTTTATGATTGCTCTGCTGGTAGTGATGGATTTTTGAACCTTAATGTAACCTTTATTTCTATTACACATGTAAATTGAAGACCCATCCATGATCTTCCTTAGGTACACACTGTACCTCAGAGCTGCCTGTAGATATTCACAGCAAACACAAAACTTGGAACTTGCAGTAAATCTCTCTTTTCAGTTCCCAGTGGCTAAAACACATCCCAGTTTCCAGCAGGTCACACTCTGTGAGCAATGGGAAACAGCAGCCAAGTTTTGATGCCTGACAAAACTTTTTCCAAGACTAAGGTGTGATAGAGCCTGTTTATAATGCAAAGAGTGCGTATGTATGTTACTTCAAATTCAGGTGCCTCTGTATTCTTTTGTATCCTCCTCTTCAAAGGCATCATGGTTTAAGCCCAGCTGGAAATTAAGAACCACACAGCTGCTCCCTGATCCCTCTCTTTCCCCTCCAGCCCCATGGAAGGGAGAGGAGAATCAAAGTAAAACTTGTAGGTTAAGAGAAGAACAGTTTAAACATTTTAATAATTGAAAACAAAGTAAAATACTATAGTAATGGTAAATTATAATAACAATGATAATAAAAAAGGGAAAGGTAAAAAAAAACCAAACAAGTCATGCACAATATAATTGCTCACCACCTGCTTGCTTGTGCCAGACCCCCCTTCCTAAACCCCTTCCAGGTAACTCCCCCAGTTTATATACTGGGCATGATGTTCTGTGGTGTGGAATATCCCTTTGGTCAGTTCAAGTCACCTGTCCCAGCTGTGCTCCCTCCCTGTTTCTTTTGTGCACCTCCTCACTGGCAGAGCATGAGACAAAAAAGGGAACAAAAAAATTCTTGGACTTAGGATAAACACGACTTAACATACTGATGTTTTGGGGTTTGCTATCAACATTATTCTCGTTCTAAATCCAAAACACAGCACTGTAGCAGCTACTGAAAAGAAATTAACTCTATCCCAGTCAAAATCAGGACAATATCCATCTCATCTCCTATGCATCCCTAACTTTATCAAAATGTCTAGTAGGTGAGAAGTATAGGAGCAAAACAAAACACAAACAAAAAACCCCCCAAAAAACAAAACAAAACCAACCAAACAAAAAAAACAAGGTAAAAAAACCCAACAAAAAAAACAGGACCTATTTTAACAAAATACAGTTTTCTTCCAGTTGTTCATCTGGTCTGAGGCTGCAGTCACTGAACATGCTTTGTTTTACCACAGAAACTGAAGATGTAACAAAGTAAGACAGTGCTGTGAGGAGGAGAGTGTGCTGGGTTTTGAAACTACAAGTTTTGTTCATCTCTTCATTGTGTAATTCCATGGGAATGCTACCATTGTACAATTTCTCACTATTCTCTGCAGAGTCCATTTGTTTGGAAGAATTAAGCTTTAATGACCCTTTTTTGTGTGCATGCTTAGGTAATTGTTTTATCTGGAAAACACCAGCTCAACAAAGATAACATCATTTTGCAGTCAGAGGGCAGATTCCACCTCGGTGATCACGGGAGAGAAGAGGGGTTGATTGGAGTGTCCATAAAGGATCAGAGCTCTGCTGATACGAAGAACTATTCTATGGAAATTAAGGTGAGTTTTTATTTTATTTTAGTGGCACTGGGTTTTGGCTTTTAAAGGCCTGCTGCCATCTATCTCCCAAATGGATCAGGTGCAGCCAGCGAGTGTAAAACAGGAGGCAGCATAAAATACTCCTGATTTCTCTAGTTCTGTTTATAAAGGAGCAGTTACACAATGTCCCGGTGGTGTAATCGTGAGAGAAAGGGAGGCACCAACATTAGTTATCTGCAGAGCTCAGTCACACCTATAGGATGTATCAAGCAGAGTATATCAGTTTTAAGAGGCTGTTTGTTTTTATAGCTCACCTTCAGCATGACTGAAATGTTTGGAGGCAGGGTTTTTTTACCTTATCAAAACAGAAGAGGGAAACAAAATACAGTAATTACACAAGGCAGCATTTACCAGAAAAAAAGAACTGGCTTTAAAAAAAAAAAAAAAGGCACAGAAAAGCTCATGTGGCTCATCTTGAGGCAAATCTCTTGTTTTTCCTTTTTATCTCCATTTTGCATTCGCTTTTAACTTTCTATGAGACAAATAAGGTGGAGAAGCTGATGATGGCAACTGAGTGAGACAAAAAAGTAACAGGTTCAGCACCATCCACACTCTTCATTAGCAGGAATGTGGGTAGTCAGGCTTTTGGTTGCTACCATTAAAATTTTGTCCAGGAGCTTCCTGCTGTCCACTTATTCAGCTCCTGAGCCAGGCATTCTGATGCCTGTGCCTCTCTTAGTGTTACTGCTGCATAGTGCCAAGCATTGGGAAAGATTTCCCTCACCACCTGCCATTTTGTGGGAAGCACGGGTATTTCACCATCATCTCTGAACAGTCATTAATTCCGTGTGGTGGTTTTGAATAAATGTCTTTCCTTTATGCCTGCAGTTAAGAGCCTTTGAAGATATTTGGCTAGGCCTGACAGGAACTGCTACTTCCTCATCTGTCCAGAGCCAAATCCTGGTGGAGGGAATTATTGATCAGAAAGAGAAAGTAAAAGTAGCTGCTTCAAAAGGAAAGGAGTGTATTCAGTACTACATGGGGTATCTGAAAGGTACGTACCTTCACTGTCAATGCTTGTAGCGGTATGATTTAGGTTCAGGTACTCCTGCAAAGAGCAGGGAGCTGGACTGGATGATCCTTGTGGGTCCCTTCCAACTGGAGCTATTCTGTGATTCCCAGCTGTCACTGCTGTGAAAAGGCAGGAAGAAAGGCTCTGTCTCTAATGCCAAGCTAGCTCTGTTCATGGAGATTCAGGTTCTGGTCTTTCAGATAATGGAAAGCTGAAGCTTAAAACTTGTTACGCAAAGGTCAGTTTGGCAGACCAGGGAAGGGTTGTAATAGATGGTGATCAAATACCCATCTTAAAGTTCTGTGCCTTGTTTAAGATAATCATTAATTCCAAATTCAATGAAGGAAAAGAGAAAGGCACTTCTGTACCCTGTGCTGAAACAGCTGCATGAACTGGGATCCTTGAACTGGGCTGTGTGCAACGACTGGCTGCAGATGATTCTCTCACAGCAGTCAGCTCTGACCCTCAACAGAGGGAAGACTTGGCTCTGGTTGAGCCTAACTTCTAGATGACTTAAGTTAGATGAAATGAGCCCCACTGCAAGTGCTTTCTCTGTTGAGGCTCATCCACCTTTCAGCTACGTTACAGCTGGGTGCAAACCAGGTAGCTTTGGTGGTATGACAGTTTTCTAACTCATGTTGCTGACAGTCCCAGCCCTTGTTTCAGCTACAGCTTTGCCTTTCCACACTTCTGCAGGGAAATTTCTATCTGGTTCGTGGCCTCACTTCTCAGTGCTGCGACGTATTTGAGATTAGGACCATTAGTCTGTGAATCACTGAAGTCAGAAGTTTGTAGAAATTATTGACCTCAACTCATTCTACGTGCCTTTGCCAACCATTTCTGTTTATGCTCCTCAGTGCTTGGGTAGAAATGACTTTATGTGTGTGATGGGTGGACCTGACAGGCTGAGCAGTTTTAAAATATCCAGACAGTGAAGACTAAAGTAGAGAAAAAGCCTGTAAACCACTGCGACTGAGAGAACTATTTAGATTTAACATTAATCCAGTACTTCCTCTGCAGTAGCAGATCTGTATTTTTAACTCATTGACAAGCCACACAGAAGAGAAAGATCAAACACTGACACTGATCTACTTTTCTCCTATTTATCTTCCTCCCATCTCCTTCCCACCCTCCCCCAACCACCTAATCCACTCAGACACTGATTGATCACCTAAGTTAGTAATTAAAAGCTAGCTTTGAAACAATGTCTGTCAGTGTTGTTCCTGTAACTGAAGCGCTCTCTTTTCATTCCCTAAGGGGATTTGGAAGAAGGAATGGAAGTCAGTGCTTGTTCCGATGGGCAGCAGCTGGCTGCCATTAACACCTATCTCAGCATCAATGGCGAAAGGCAAGAAAACACGGGGCAGGTGACTTTAGCAGCTGCTAATGGGAGCTTGAGTTTCCTGGCTCATGGATGCGGGGATCCAGTTCTGAAGGCTGAGGTGAGACCCCTGCGAGGGTGTTAAATCCAGCGTGATTTTCCCTGAATATTGTTTGTCTATTTTCTGGAGCACCTTCCCCGTAGAATTCAGGTGTGAATTTTTGTGAGTAGCCAGGCAAAAGTATGTAACTTTTAAACTCCTGTTAACGTTAATTTCACGTTGATGTGAAAAGTTACCACGGTGAGAATTGAAAAGTTCAACCATACCTAGAGGTAGAAAATATGGGACTCTCTCCTACAGGGTGGATCCTAAAGGAGGGTAAGTAAATAAAGTAACTGCTCAGCATGTTGGCTACAGAACGTAAGATTAGAATTCCTGATGTGCTTTTACTTCTAATAGGGTTTCACATACTGTCTGCTTGGCGGAGGCTTTTTGGATTTTCATCCCTAGACTTTCTGTTCCCATGCCTATTCATTGAATAACACAGAAGTCACTTCCCCTGAGAAATGGGAAGCCATTGTGAAAATTGGCTGGCATTTAAAGTAGTACAAACTTTTAGTGATACGGATCCAGCATAAGAAATTTTTAAGTCACAAATTCAAGGTTTTTACTAATCTTCTCACAGTACAAGCTTAATGAAATTGGGAGTCTTCTGAAAGCCAAACTGATGGAAAAGATAAAGAAGTTTGATGGATACATGTGGAGATTCAGATCAGTAAGTATCTGCACATCATCTGTGAAAACACCATGAAGTGTTAACACAGTGTTAATTAAAAGTCATTATACTGCCTGCAGCTGTTTTGTTTTGCTCAAACATTTAAATGGTTACTCCTGTGCTGACCTGTAAGTCAGACAAAAAGCTTGTTTTCTGGTAGAGATCCTGTATCTCTGCAGCAACTCCGAGGAGTCAGAAGGTACCTTGCCATGGAGTCAAAACTTTGCTTAAGATCAGTGTGTATTTTGATATTGCTTGTTTTTTGGGAACCACTGTAGGTGCAGCACTTGGGTTTCCTGTCTGAAGCAGCTGGCTGGCCTTCCATAGCCTTGCAAAAGGCAGCAGGATTCCTGCACAGTGGGGGCAGAGCTGTCGCCCAGGTGTGGAAGCAAAGTGGAATTGGGCAGATCCTGAGGAGCAAGGTCCCGCTTTACCTGGATAAAGTTCAAGGCATTGTCCAGCAAATGCAGAATGAATTGCAAAGTAAGCAAAACTGTGCAAAGCAAGCAGAATACGGACAATGTCAGTGCAGGGCAAACCAAACTTGACTATATAAGATATGCTGAACAGCATAAAGGTTTCTATTTTGATCCAGCAAAAAGTGCTGACCTTGGCTCTTAGTGTACAGAGTGGGAGCCTTGATGCAATAAGCTCTAAGTAAACTCCCTGTGAGCACCTTTCTAATGAAATCAGTGATGAGACATTCTGTTGGTTGCAGGAGGCTCGGTGCAAATCGCATGAGAACATAGCCCTAATTCCTAAGCTGCAGGATTTCTTCTAACAGTTCCCTGGCAAACATTTCCTCCCAAAGGGCTGTTCATATCCATCCTTGAGTTTGAATGCTTGTACTAATCGGATTTCACTTGATCTGTTTTTTTCCAAGCCTATCCAGCAGCCTCTAATTCACTGTTCAGCTGGGACTGTGGCCCATCCTGAAACCTTAGAGAAATGTGGTCAGCTGTAATGAGCTGCAACAACCTTCACTTCCCACCAGCGTAAAAACCTCACTTTGGACCACTTACCTCTATCCTCTTGCCACTCAAAAGTTGTATTTAGTTGATATACCATGTTTGAAATCAATTGTGACCAAGCTGTCCTGGGCAGGTGCAGTTTGTGCAGTACAGCTCTGATGGTGGCATATTGCAAAGCACTCCTCACCTGTCTTTTGGACAGCAGCAACGTATGTGTAAGGGGCTCAAGGTTAGAGCTAAGTGCTTCTTTCAGTTCTTCCTTACCCTGCGTCCACACACACACAGAGCTGTGGAATGTGCCCAAACTGCCATGAAACCAAAGCTGCCTCTTCCTGTTTTCTGTGTCCCCCCTTCACTCATGCTGGAAGCTGTGGGGAAACAAGAAAACAAAACAAACAGCCTCTTTGTACCACACTAGCTAAGGTCTGTTTCATTAATGTCTTTGTTTCAGACCCATTAGCAACTTTGAAGGATGCCTACTATGATGTAACCTTGAAGCCACTGGATGAAGTCTGGAAAGAGAAGACAGAAGAGTACTTGAAGAAAATCCAGACTTTTTTACCCAATATTGTAAAAGATGCATGGCTAATGGAACCAACCCAGCTGGCATTAAAGCTTGTGAAAACAGGCTTGGACAGGGTTGGTATAACTCAGTGCTCTGCTTTTTAATGGTCTACAAATTTAAGTCTCAACTTTGAACTATGGATACACATAAATAGTTAACTGGTTTTGTGTATAGAAAAAGTGCAGTCATCTTTCCACATAACAAGTTTGTGCACAGCTAATTTACTGTTCTTGCAATATTTGTCCTGCTTTGAAAGCAGTACTTTTCCAGCTAGAGGAGAGGTTGTTTTACTAGTTCCGGTTGAAAGCACAGTGCAGCAGTTATGGGTCATTCATGTAGCTTTTCTTTTTCTTCCACAGAGAATGAATTGTGATTCCAGCAAACAATGTACAGATTTGGGCTAGTTGAAATCAAGAGCATAAAATACATCATGATGCCAATTTATATTAACAAAGACACCAATCCTTTGCAAGCTCCTGAAGCACATTAACTCAGTGAAGGATTGGTGTACTTTCAGTAATGTTATTTAGGAAGAGGTTTGTTTTTTTTTTTCCCTGTCAGGCAAGTGACAAATGCGGGAGAGAACAAAGTGCTGTTTCACTGACTGTTGATTTAAAACTCTTGGCAAGTACTGACCCTGCCCTGAAGCCATATTGAGGTTGGTTTTGTAATCTCCTTTTCTGACTCTCCAACAGACTACACAGCAGATGCTCAGGTGGGCAGAGGCCTCATTTTCCAGAGCTGTGAGCAAGATCCAGAAGCCCTTACTCAACCTGTACAGTTTTTCAGCCAGGTAAGTGATGTTCTTACA
Organism: Acropternis orthonyx; assembly: GCA_035583155.1. NCBI lineage: Eukaryota > Metazoa > Chordata > Aves > Passeriformes > Rhinocryptidae > Acropternis > Acropternis orthonyx. Next base: position 6,452,631 of record JAWWEU010000034.1, on the reverse strand, counting down.
GGGCCCCTGCTGCTGGGTGGTGTTCTAAATGTTCCTCTCAGGCTGTAGGCTGAGGGTCCTGGACAGCCACCCAACCACTCCTTGCTTTGGGCACAAGAGCTCACACCCTAATGTTGTTCTGTTGGTTGCCTTTCAAAAGGAGCTTACTGGGCAGCAAACAGAACTGATAATTCAGCTTATACAGCCTTGGCCAGTGGAGAGCTGTTTTAACCACACCCCAGTTCTTATGAATATTTCACTTCCACATTTCTAATAATACAGCAGCAGCATGTCATCAGCTCAGCAGTTAAGGGCTTGTGCTGTTTTGTTTGTATTCTACAGGAACTGCTCTGTGGCAGTAAAACTGCCAGTGCTGCCTAAAGCAGCCCACTCCCTGCAGCTGGCAAATGTTCCCTCTTATCTCATTGGAGAGACACTAATGAGGCCTCTGCAAGACCTCTACAAAATCGACATACTCGCAGAGTATTACAGATTCAAACGGAGGATGGTGGAGAGTCCCTTTGAATGTAAGGCCTTTCAAAAGTACTGCTTTGTTTTGTAACTGGGTCTATTTCCACTCAGTTCTGTATTTTAAAAATCATACTTGGAATAATACTTTACTATGAATGGTTGCTAATTAGTAATTTTCTCAAAAACTTATACATGCCATTACTGTCTTACAAGAATGACATATATATAAGATCAACAGTTTGGGCAAAGCTGACATGCAGGAACAGTCCTCTACTTAATATTCATGCAAATTTTCCAACTCTTTACAGTTCATACCCTTGAAACTAGAAATCAGCAGGTGCTATTTACCTCTCTTACCCATATGCTCCTGTGAGTTGATTCTATGGTTCAATGGCAGTCACACCCGTGGCTCTGCGTCCTGGCACGGAAGCTTTGAAACTGGTGATCTCACCTCTGCTGCCTCTAGAATGAAAAAACTCAGCCCTACCAAACCTCACAGGCAGTGTTGCCCTTAAAAGCATAGTTAATACTCTTGCTGTTTTCTGCATAAGAATGTATTATGCCTAGGTTATGTGTGTGTTTACAAAGAGCAAGTTTACAAGTAGCATGACAATAAATCAAGATGAGCTTTGAATCCAAATTCACATTTCTCAAAGCTTTAGGACACCTAGCTAAATCTATAATGAAAAAGAAGTCAGTAAATTGCTTTGTTGCAGAGTAACTATCGGGTAACTAACTAAAATGTAAATGTCACCATAATAACAACTTGAGAAAACAGTTTAAGAGTATGCCAGCCAGAAGCTGTGTGTGCTGCAGTATGCTCTGTGGAAAACTCACTGATGTTTCTTATGAAATCTCTAGATCATGCTCTGCTAGTGGGGACCAAGCATATTGTGACTTTTGATGGAAAAATGTATGATTTGGCATCAAAGTGCAGTGTCCTTCTTGCCAAGGATTTCATTCACAATGCTTTCACTGTAATACTCAATGAGGAAACCAGTAACTCAAGATCACTGTATGTGGAGATGAACCAGACTGTGATCAGTATCCACCCACAACAGAAGGTAAGAGGAACAAGTCAAACATTCTTCATTTTCAGCTCAGAAATTATCTTCAACCAACACAAAGAAAAAAGTTTTCAAGATATTATTGCTCTGAACAGCTCTCAGATTAAAGTAACCACTTCTTAAAAAATACCTCTCTAAAACAAAGCCAGTTTAACTCAAGTGCTGCCCCCTTTGGTCTCTGCACACTAAAGGAACTTTCCAGCTTTCCTCTGCCATGTTCTAGGAGAACAGCAGTGACTGAGCTCTGCAGATCAAACTGGGCCTGTAGCCCTGGGAGGCTTTGTGCTGCCTGCTCTTTTGGAAGTTTGACACAACCTCCTTATTCCCTAACTCTGGGCTAAGTTGGCCTGAGCTTATCTGTTATTGAACTTTAACAATGACAGATTTGAAATTCCATTTTCATTTTAAAACAGATATCCAAGATGTATAACATCTCCTTTACAGAAGAGACCTGCCAAGTACTGGATAAATCACTTGAAAAGAATACCACTAATTCAAGGAAAGAAACCAACAAAATAGAAATATCTAATCAGAAAGGAGTTGCTGTGTCTTGTGACTTTCAGTATAACCTCTGTACTGTCACTCTGGCTGGGTGGCACCATGGTGAGTTGGCCATTTCTTTATCTCTCTAAATTATTACCATCAGTAACACCAGCATCTGGGTTGTCTTCCCATTTGGTTTCCCCCCCTCTTCATTTATATGCACCCTGGAAATGGCCCTAGGCAACCCCAGCAATTGCTAAATAGAGAATAGATCATTCCACTAAGAACAGCAAGTGGTTATAGGCTACTGTTGATTCAATTCAATAAAGCAGACAGAAATCAGGGGCAGGTATAATGCCCAGCCCCCACCTGTGGTTGAGAATCACTGCTTTAGAGCAGGCTTAGCTTGCCAGACCTGCAAGACAACTATAGAGGGAAACCTAAAACAGGAGTTTGGGTATACTTGAAATGCATTCTTATTCCTGTGCCCCACACTGCTCTAAAACTCACACCCCCAAAGAGTAGCAGAGTATGGATCTGATGCCTTGAAGGCAGGAGGAGAAACACATGACCAGCTAAGACAAGAGATGGCAATGCAGGCTGGGAAAAATCCAGAAGGGGTACTTGGGCATACTTTCTCTTTTCCACATTAGAGCTAAGCACTGGTGTGCAGACTAATTGGAGCCTAGAGACAGCTTCTGTAATTTTCCTGCAACTACTCCTGACAATTACTATTTTACTACATTTCAATTTCATCCCAGGTATCTCAGCTGGGCTTTTTGGTACCAATGACAATGAAGCTGGAAATGAATGGGTGCTTCCCAATGGTTCCTTCACTGACAATGTGCAAGAGTTCACACAGAGCTGGCAGGTAAGGAGCTCAAGGGCTTCTCTGTGCAGGGCACCAAGGGGCAACATCTGACACCCTAGGCTGGCTAAGAGGAACTAGAGCTCAATAGTAAAAACAATACACACTGGCACTGAATTTGTTTTCCGGTGTCTAACCAGGGAAAACACTGCACATATTTGCTCAAAACTGTTCAAGAATTCTCTGTAGATAAGGCATGGACCATCTTTGGCCCACGGGGTAAGGTAAAACAGAGGTGGCTGATGATGCTGTTAGAAGAAACTGATGTTGGAACACTTTTATCTTTGATGTTTTCCTATTTGTAGCACTTCTTCCTGAGACGCAGGGCCCCGGGGGGTACTATGTCTGAGACAAATCTGCATGTTCATCAGTTAGGCCACAGTTTGTTTCTCTCCTGCATCTTTTCTTTAGAGTTGTTTGTTGTAGCTGGCTAGTTTGAGCTCTTTTTTTGTTGTTATTCTTCCTGCTTTTTACACCTTCTCAATAAAAACAACTTTAGAAACAAGTAACTAGTGAATTTGTTCTCTATCCCCATCCCACTGAGATTTTTGGAGGGTTAGCTGCTACTGTCAGTTACTGACTTGCAGAGGTCTTCCTGTAACCACCATAAATAAATGTTGGAACAGTTTTATACCAGTGACATTACATCTCTGCTTAATTTATGTACTCCATCATCAGCTGAAAATAATCTAAAGACACAAACATGCAGGTGTACATAGCCATCTGTGAATGCAACCTACCAAGAAAAGTAGCCTGAGCATGCTCTCAAGCCCTCTTGACAGGATCCCCCCTAACTCCCTTCAAAGCCTAATTTTTAGACTCTCTTACCAAAAAGAAAAGGTACCAGCAACTTATTACTCCAAAGATTTTTGTGATTCTTCCCCTTACCTTCTCTCACCAGAAGATGTTTGAGTTCTGGGAACAGAAATCCTATTTTCAGCCTTATGTCAGTACTTTACTGTAAAAGAGAGAATTGCTTCAAATATCCCTGGACTTCTTGCTGTTGCAGAGACACAGCTAATGAGCTTTCAGCCTATGTTTGTGTTAATAATGGGGCAGGATTACAATGTGACTGACCATAGGTATACTTTTCTTAATTGCCGCAACTCTTAACTTCTAATATATTCATAAAAATGCAGAACTATCCAGAGACATTGAACTAAATCAATACACATGAAACCTAATATCATAAACAAGCTGGCCAGTCCTTATTTAGGTTCAGAATGGCTGCACTTGCACTATTGATTGGTGCAGTTTAGTTGTAAGCCAGGGCAGCTTTGCAGTGCAAGAATGTCTAGATGGCTCTGGCTGAACCCTGTGCTGGTCATAGGCATGTCCCCCTGCAGAAAAAAATAATAAAAAGACTGACTTACCACTACAGTACTGCTGTCCCCACAGCAGCAAGGGCCAGCAAGCAAAGTCAGGAGTTCATACAAAGTCTTGGGAAGTCTTCTCAAGTGGCAGGAAAAGATGATGCCATGGAAGTAGTTGGTCCTTCCCAACAGGCAGTGGAGTGCACTCAGTTGTGCTGGTCAAATGGGGCTTGCAAAAAATCCTTCCTGACCAAAACTTTTAGCTCAACTATCTGTGATACAGAAAGTGAAAGCATAATGAGGTTAATCTGGTCAGGTATTGAAGCCTGAGATAAAGCAGCTGGTCACTGCACTGCTGGAGGCACCTCAGCCTGAACTGGGAGCTGTGACTGGCAACTTGCTCCCAGGAGCTTTATCACAGCCTTCCACAGATACTGACCTTGGAAGGAAGGTCAGCAAAGTTCCAGTGCCACAAGGCCAGGGCTGCACAACAGGGGAGGCAAAGGAAGAGTCTGCAAGGTCTGGGCTCCTGCAGGATGAGAGTTATCACAGATTAAACTGCCAGTTCATTTTTCTTAGTGTAAATTCTAGTGATTTGTAGTTACTTAATTGAAGAACTTTCTGATTGGTTTTTTTTGTTAGTTTGGGTTTGGTTTTTTTTTAAAAGCTTTCTTTACCTATGAATAACCCAGCAAGGAGAGGAAGATTTTTTATTCTCCATCAAAAAGATCTAGTAAAAGCACAACTTTGAGCTGTCAAATCTATATAAGTAAAGAGGAGAACTGGCCAACTACCTGCTGTGTCAGCAGCTACACATCCAAATCCCTCAGTGAATAACAGAATCAATAGAAAAAGGAAATAATGTCTAATCTGTAATATTAGAATGCAAGTTACCTCTCAATATTAATGAACAATAAACATTAGAGCAGTGTGTACTGTGCTGCCTATATCCTCCTTTAAACCAGTTCACTCTGGAAAGCTGAAGAACTCATCCTACCCTGATGTATTAAAAAACAAAGCCCACCAGCTCCAGTAATTCTGCTTTCCCAGGTGAACAAGTGCAGTCTTGTACCGAAGAGAGAGAAGCTATGTCCAATTACAGCCAAGCAAAACATCTGCAAAGTGTTTTTTGAAGAACCACACTCACTTCTTAGGAACTGCTTCAAAGTTGTAAGTAGAACTTCAGCCAACAAAGGAACGTCTGAACTACCCAAGTGTCATTCTTCAAAGGAGAACACATAACTCTTGCAAAGATAGAGAAGTTTAGTTATAACTTTAGAAGTAATTAGAACAGTGCAGAAAGGGAAAAAAAGCTGTTATTATCACCATAAATATAAACTAAGGTCCTTAACATCCACAGAGCAGTGGCATGACTGCAGACTTTAGGATACAGGTCTAGAATCTGAAGATAGAAATAACCCCCCGCTCAGTGTTAGGAAGGGAATAAAGCTTTATGAAGGGTCCTAACCAGGGAGGGAGGGAGACCCAAATCAAACCTTTGGGTTTACCTGCAGGTGCCCCTGCTCCCCCCTAAGCAATCCCTCTGTGTTAAGGTGGACCCCGAGCCGTTCTACACCATGTGCACACAGGATACCTGCACATCACCGGCCCTGGAGGCTGCCTGCAGCTTAGCAGCAGCTTTTGTTCACTTGTGCAACCGGAATTTTGTCCCTGTGGAAATCCCTCCTCAGTGGTAAGTTTTGTTTCTTTGTCCCTCTGAATATTCTGACTGCATTGCTCTAGTTAGTACTTACATGTCTGTAATTCAAGAATGCATGAGAAAATAAAACTAATGGATCCAGCCGTGGGCACCAGCAACACTGAGTCTATTCCTGCAAATACTCTTCTTGCCCCTTGGCTATCTCCCCTTCCAGCTGTCCCCTCAGCAGCACACCGTAGCCCAGCAACTTCATACTCTCCACTGGCTGTCTTATTTCCTCATTTGCTGTGTAGAAGGCAGAAAGATCCCTGCAGAATACAGTGCAATGTCCTGAGGAGTTTCTCTTCTCAGATACTACTTTTTTCATCTGAATAATCCATTTGGATTCATACTAACAGCAGTGCATATTATACAGACAGACTGAACACACTCAGGGATACATTTTTCTACTTTTCAGTCTCTAATAATGAAATTTATCTATCTTCTTAATGTAGAATTTCCAGATTATCAATACTTGTGTTTTAATGCAGCTGTCATCCCGACTGCATTTTTAAATGTATTCCTGGAATACAGCTAAAAAATAAGAAAAGCCTGGCCCATTTCTGTTGTTACTGTGCAAATTAGTTACAGATCATTTTTCAGTGACAGCGCACACACTGCTGCACTGCACTTTGCTGAAGCTATTCAGGACAGTTACTGCTCTAAAAGTGACTGGAGCCATGTGTTCTGCCAGCTGCAGCTGCATTACTTAGGAAGCGCACAAATATAAGGAGAGACTCCTTCTTATGTAAAGTGGAACACCTATTTAAGCACAGAGCCCTAGAAGAATCATTATCAATAAAATCTAGTCCCCCCCCCTTTTCTTCAGAGCTCCTGCACCTTTCAGCTGGACTGTTGCCATTTCCAGTCCAACAGAGCTACGGCACAGCTCAGGTACCTGAGGGAAGGCTTTGCTGGGGAGCTGCCAGCACTGCTAAGGAATGAGAGCAGCTGGTTACCTCAGCATCTTCTGTGTCATGTATATCCACTAATTTGCACTGTATGTCTTCTCTACAGGTGTTTTTTTTTTAGTAAACTATCTCCACTGGATATTCTTTAAACTATGATCCCAACTACAAATTGCTATAATTACATATAATCAATAATAACTTGTACCACTTGAGTAACATTGATTACTCACATATTGCTCTCTTCAGGGATAACCAAGAACATGCCCAAATCTTCATTTGTTCATCTGAACTATGTTATTCCTTGAAAGAATAGGAAGTCTTCTCTGAAACTTGCTACATGCATGTACTTTTTCACTGGATGAGAACTTTAAAGGAAGCACACATACAAATTATTGTTACTGATACTCTTGCCCAAGTAAAAACTCCAGCTGTAATCATATTTTTACAAGACTGCAACAGAAACATTCACACTAAGAAAATGACAGAATCATGCAGAAGAGCCAATTATGCCTTTGTTTGAAATGAAGCACTTGGGTTTACACTCCTTTTATGCTCCATGCTTTGCCAAGGGCTAGTAATGAAAAAAAAGGGTGGGGGTTTTAATACATATAATGTAACATTGTTAATTTGCATTTTTAAGATCACTACTACCTTAAACAAGTGATTTGGTGACTACAAACACATTTCTGGCATGCTTTAAATAAACCTTCCAGGTAAATACCTGGTTTCTTACCCACTAAGGGAGTAGTATTGGTAGGTGGTTTTTTTGGTCATAAAATAAAAACCTAGAAAAAGAACACAACTGTATCTCTAAATACATCACATCCCACTCCCACACACAGTAATAACATCCTGTGTCATTACCTGCCTTAGGTGTTCAGTTCAATCAGTACATAAGGGTAGTTGGTCATGAAACTTCTGGGTGGTATCTCGTGGGCAGTGAGTGGTTTTAGCTCCAACAGTTTATGTAACTCTTCAACATATAAATACAAAATACAGAGACAAATTTTGTTAAATCTGAGTCTGAATATTCAGTGGAAAACAGAGTTTTAGAATAGCTTGGTAGTCAAATGATTGAAGTCAGCTAGTGCTGCTGGTTTACACTATCCCATTTCTGAGGAAAGGGATTGGAATGAAAGTGGATCACAAGCTCAGTGAACAACAATAACATGTTATTAAAGCATACTCTTAACCAGGAAAAGTACATTGGGAAAGTATGCATGAACAAGCATATTTAAGATATGAAAGAATTATTCTCTATTCTTCTATGCATCCAGTTGTGGACATCATGTTTTACTTAAACTGTCAACCAGTTGAGAACAGTCCTGTGGGAAAAAACTGAAGGGCTGAGGAATGACATGAGTCAAGTCTCTAAATATGTAAACACACTAAAGAGAAGGAAGTGTAACAGACCAAACTGCAGTACAGGAGAATTGGGTTTGATACAGGGAGAGAGCCTGTCGTGGCTGCCTCAGGCACGCACAGTAACAGATAGCCATGGTCACGAGAACAAAACAGAAAGCTTCTGTCAGCAGTAACCACCTCTGCACCCCTTCCTAGAAATTCATTCTTGTCAAGGATCTTCCATGGAATAGCTGAATGAGCCAGAGCCCATAAACTTTAGAAATACTGCTGCTCTTTTCCTCCTAAATGTGAATTTATCGAGCATGAAAGAATCCTACATCTTTATTTCAGTTTAGTGTATCCAAGATAAAACTGTATCTAAAATCCTGGAGTTCTTTTCCCACAGCTTTTTGATGTCATAAATACATTTGATGCTATTTTTCCCTTCATAGATCTCTTGTAACTTGGTGTAGCAACAAGTTGCATTACATGTCACTTGTACTTAACCACTTACCTGGATTTAATCTCTTCCTCATTTCAGCTCAAGCCAGTTCTGAATGGCAGATACCAGCCCTGGAGATGGAAGAACCCTTTCAGCACCCAAACCAGAACATTTATTTTAGGTAGACAAGCTAGAGGCAGGAGTAGGGAGAAGAGCAGAAGAGCAAATGCATTAGTGTTAGACAATGAATATAATTAAGAATATATAGTATAAAAGGAAAGCTTTCCACCCAGAACCCTTGAGGGCAAGAGGAATTATTTCAGCATACTGACAAGAAACAGTTAAAAATTGAACATAACTGTATCAGTTACTATAAAAGAATTCTCCCATTCAGTGGCAAAACTGCCTCTCCACAAGTCTTGAACCATAGCACAAATATATTTAAAAGCTGACAAAAGGCCTCTTCCAGCTCAGATTAGTACAAGTGGAATACTTTGTGAAAGCAGCATTATCAGCTTTGAGTCAGCAGAGATGATGACTTCTTTTTCTCCAGAAATGAAACTCTGCTGTTCAGCAGTTCTGGACAAAGTTTTCTTTTCTTTTTTTTCCCCCCCTTTTTTTTTTCCTTTTTTCCCAGGGAAGTGCTCCAACACACAAAAGGGCTACAGTAGATAAATAATTGAAAGCAATTAATCATGTTCTCATTTTTATGCTGGTTGATTTTTCCCCTATTAATATGTACACTGTTAAATGGGAAACATCCTTCTCAGTATCTGTGCACCAGTTTCACATTTTCTCTTTGTGTCTTTAGAACCTTTTCTCAGAAATCAGTTATGTGATGGGAAAAGCTGACTGATAACTATGCTACCCATAAAGTAGCCTTACGGTGTTATAGCTGCTGTTGTGTGAAAGTGTCTCATCTGTTAAATCACTTTCTGTATTATAGATCTATTGATTAAAGAAACGCATTACCTTTCTCCACACAATGCCTGGAATGCAGCTATTCCTCAACAAAGAGTAACACAGCAAAATCCTTCCAACGTCTTGGCATGAAATGCAAACATTGAAAAAATGGTGTTCTGAACTATGAGATAATGCTAATAAACATTTGACTTCCTTATTTTTATGCTGGAGTACGTTTTTATTGATTATTCATAAGAATATAAAGTTGCACTGATCTACAGAGCTGGAACTAGCTGGGTTTGAATGGCTCACAGACAAACCCCGCACCTGGTCTCCTTACCTCATGTCTGCTGCTTTTGGCCATGCTCCCTTCCTGTACACTTAACTTTTAATTTGATACAAATTCTAAGTAAAATATGATCCCCACACTAGTTAGGAAAAAACCCCCTGCAGTTGCTCAGATTCCCACACACATCAGGTGTATAAAACAGCAGAAATCAAGTCTTCCTCTCTAGTAATTTTCTAACTGCACCCTTACAGAGGTGTTTTGTAACAAAGCCAAAATTGCATGAAGTATTTCTGGAAGTTACAGAATATTCATACCAGTTAATGATTCAAAAAAATGCATCATCTTCTCCCCAATCACTGAATGTCATTTCACTCCCCAGATAAGCACCCCAAATAGATTTGAAAAAATCCGGAGGTGACAGTTGCAAGAACAAAGTAAAACGTCAACAAGCAGAGGAAAAGATTCAGAAAAGCTCAGTCAGCAACAAACAGAAGTTTACTTAAACTGAACTGCAGATAGCAACACTGAGCTGGATGCAGACACCAAGTCTCCTAAAAGATGAATGTAACTTATCAGTGGTGATAAAGAAGCCATTTCACCACCAATAAACATTTCAAACTACAGCCATTGCCCTCAGCACATTGCTCGTATCTCTGAGCTGTTCCCAGGTTAGGCCTTTCACGTCTACATCTGATCCAGCCCTACATAATACAATCCAATCCTACATCAATACAACCCTTCAGATGCATTCAGTAAATATGCATCACTGCCAGACGGCAAGGCACAGTCTAATTCTGCTGTAAATTCACTGACAGCAGGAAAGACACAGCAGTTTTAATTGTTCATTTCCAGGGTTTTACTGCCTAGTTAGAAAGCATGGCAAGATAAACATAATTGGAACAAATTTCAGCTTCTGGCATAAGAAGCATTCAGATGGAAAACTGTCATCAGATAAGAACAGCTGCCAGCCAACAACATGCTGACCATGTGGATCATTTCTGAAAGGCTACAGGATTTCACAAGTGGATTCCATCCCACCCCCCTTCGATTAAAAACAATAAATCAACCCAGACTACCAAAATACACTGTGTATTTTGACATTTCATCAGCAGGGTCTCCGAGCACAGGAATTCCATTGGCCAACTGTCTCTGATGGGGTCTGGTTTGGAATACACTAAAGTTAAGCCTGGAGTTGCACTCTGAAATCCAGTCCTTAATCTGCAAAGATCTCAAACATTTAGAAGACACTATTTAATTCCCACATGCTTTAAAAACATAACCCCACAATTAAAAAATTTAGTTACCACCACTTGCTTCTAGTCTTAAAGTGTAGAGTTTAATCAGAGATGACCTTCCCTTTGGACATGAATTCCCAATTAACATAACTCTCTGGACAATACAGTCCCAAACCACAAAGCTATTCCACAGAGATAATGCAACACATTCTTCAGGACTCAAGCTCTCTTTTAGACAAGAGGGGAACTACGTAGTAGTAACTCTTCTGCTTTTTAAAGGTTTTTTTGATTTGATTTCATACTTTTCGCTCACAGGAGGAGGAAAGACAAACATAAAATATACCTTAGAATTATTTAAACTGCTAAAAATAGCATACATTAGAACAAGAAATGAAAAGAGGAAAAATGCACTTAGGGCAGAAAGCTTGTTTCATGAGGTGGTAAAAGCATTTGCATCTTGAACCTAGAGAACCTATTCCAATGAATCCTGCATCATGCCTTTTCAGTTAATTTCACTTCACTGAAACACAGGGTTCATTACTGTACCACTTTCAGGATTTCTGAAACCAGAGAAGTATTTAAGTGCAATACTCTGCTTTACAGTTACCCAGAGACACCTGTTTTACAACGGGAGTTTACTGACATTATCAAAAGAGAAAATACAGCCAAAGATGTTACTTCCAAACACAGTCCAAACAGATTGAAACACATTTTCCCTTCATTCCAGGTATTAAGTTCACCCAGGTAACAGGAGTCCGTGCAGCCCTTGCTGCCAAGAACACCTACCCCGCTGTAGGAATGACTCCCTCAGCACATGCTCCCAGAAACAGCAACTAAAATACACAGACACACGTAGCATTTCTAATAGCATGGACATCTTACTCAAAACACCAAAAAGGTGGTTTTCAGATCTGCTGATGCGAAAGGAGACGGTGGAAGACATGAACATCGCGATTATTATCAGATAAACACTGATCCCCAGATTAACTCTGAGCCCCCCACCTCTCACTTGGGTTTACTCCAAGAGTAACCGGGGGTTGGTTGAAACCACAAATACATAGAACAGTCTGACGTTCTGCACCAAGAAAGCCTCCAGTTATCTAAGGCAGAAGAAACAGTATCTAAGGAATGACTCTCTGCAAATCCTCCACTTCAAGGTTCCACATGTCCTCATGCACAGGGTTTTCAGAGAGATCTGTCATCTTTATTGCTTGAAGGACAGGCTCAGGACTGCAGGACTGCACCACGCCCATCACCATTACATACTTCCCTAAAAAACAAGCAAGCGCGAAATTGAATTAAAAACGCAGAGGTCCATTTTTAAAAAAAAAAAGCACGTTAATTAAAGCCAGGTACACAGCGTTAACTGCAGCTGCTAACACTTCGCAAGAAAACCCAAGGGACGAAGATTGCTTAGAACTGAATTTCGGGGAGGGGGAGGGGGGGAGGGGGAGGGCGGGAGTGGGGAGGAAAGGCTTCACTTTTACAGCAGATTTTAGAAGATTTTCACACACAGTAAGAGCCAAACAACTTGTGACGGCAAAGCGCGTCAGTGGGCGGAGCACAAACCGACTGAAAATTCAAGCAGCGCGCCCATTCTGTGCCACAACTCCGGCAGTGCAAGACTTGTCCCGTTAAAAGGAAAATCAGCTTAAAAAAAAAAAAAAGAAAGACAGAATAGAAAGCGGTACCTTCGCTGAGGCAGGGCCGGCCCTGCGGCACCCGCTCCACGCCCAGCACGGTGAAGGCCCCGGTGCCGTCCCGCAGGCGGGCCGCGCCGCCCCGCTCCCCGCGCCGCACCTCCAGCACCGTGCCCTGCATCCACACCGCCCGCAGCGCCAGCGCCGCCCGCCCCGCCCGCCGCAGCTCCCACCGCCGCCCGCCCGCCGCCCGCTCCGCCCGCCGCAGCTGCGCCGCCAGCACCTTCACCGGCGGGGCTGTGGGCCCGGCCATGCTGCGGCTGAGGGCCGGCTCAGGGCGGGGAAGGGAGAGCAGAGCGGGGGGGGTACCCGGCCGTGCTGCGGCTGAGGGGCGGCTCAGGGCGGGGAAGGGAGAGCAGAGCGGGGGGGGTACCCGGCCGTGCTGCGGCTGAGGGCCGGCTCAGGGCGGGGAAGGGAGAGCAGAGCGGGGGGGGTACCCGGCCGTGCTGCGGCTGAG